>CM031621.1:31430793-31450793 GCA_018398815.1 Conus ventricosus
CCGGAATTGCTCGGTGGTAGGGCGCCGGACTCGTAATCTTGGTGATCCTGGGGTTGCGGATTCGAATCTTCGCCGGCCATTTCGGTACAAGGGGGTTTTCCCCTCGGAGTTAACGTTGGTTCTGACTCCATTTCCCATACAGTCCCTTTGAATGAGACTAGAAACCGAGGTTCCGTGTGTGAACGCACGCATAACACACGTAAAATCCCATCACCAACTTTCGGAAAAAAAGGCCAGTTTGGCCGTTGGTATGGATGGACACGTTACATACATCATGTACCGTCCCCGTAGTTGGAGTATGGCTGCCTTAATGGCGGTACAAAAAAAAAAACTGTCCATACACACACAACTCCACTTCTTTTGTTGGGTAAGATGGGATTAATCCTTGAACGGTCTATACTGGAAGTGTCCCGCAGGAGAATCAGCCCCTGCGTGCGCGCAAGAAAAACAAACAAACAAACTTGGCCGCCATAGTGAGAGCATAGTGGTAAAAGACAATTCATGATCTTTTGGATTATCTTTTTCCTGGATACACCCTCCCGGGTACTTTGAAAAACGAAAATGTCCTCACATCATGGCAAGCTTCCGAATGCTGGATTTTATTTTCCTGACTGACCACCCCCCTGAAGTATATAACACACGTACCGCAAACAATGCCACAATATTGAAACCATAATGTTGAAAGACTAGTTCGGATCCTGTCTGGATTATCTTTTCTTTTTAACATCTTTTGTGGTGACTTGGTTAGATAACTTTCATTCAATAAAACGAATTAAAAGAAAATACATTCACAGTCCATCATCAGGACAAATGGGGCACCAACAAGGCCCTACTTCTTAACACGCTCAAAAGATAGCATTGACAATAATCTTATTGGCGAATTAATACATTGACGGAATACTACACATTTTCACCACAGAATTAGTTGTGTTTTTTTTATTTTAAACGCCAAAAAGACAACAGATGAGAATAAAAATGCAAATGACATGAAATTAAATTAAAATGGAAGGAAAGGAGGGGGGGACAACATCACATCATCAAACAACAAAAATGCGTGAACCAATTGCAAACAAAGAGGAATTTTAGAGAAACAAAAACCGTAAAGTGAATTCATGGTAGAAACCAACGTGTTCCCTAAATTGCATGTATTACTTCCCTTTCGCTTCTACCAATGAAACAGCAACAACAACAACAACAACCATACCATGGAAACGTGCAATGTTTTTTGTCAAGGTGACGCAAGTATTATAGATTCGATCATACAAAGTATTTATGAACCAAACCCCACGACATAGTGATTTGCAGGTATGTCGAGCTAAGTTGTATGACACCATTTTGAGTGAAGGAAAACAATGAACAAATGTTCGTAGACAATGGTGCACAGAGGACAGTTGACTGACGAGACTCACAGGTCCGTGACCACCTGTTACTTAGACGTCACGGAGTCCCGGCTGGGAGATCGCGTTCGATTCCATCAGAGCTCCTTTGTGCCTGTGGGATTTCTTTTTTGTTGTTGTAGCCCATGAACTGGCTCCTTCTTAGAGTTTGAGTTTTGCTCTGGGCTCAGTTGGGAATACCTAAAGCCACAGAATCGAACTTGGCAATCCACTGAATCGCAGCGCACGCGTCTGTGACAAAGTTGCTCAGTTTACCTGACCAACACTGCAGATATCTGCAAATTTCCCGGCCAGGTTCACGCTACGATATGATGAAATGAAATTGCACATACAGCTCATGTCACGCCCTCTGGCAACCGGAATGGAGTCGTCATACCATCATCTTCAACCATCATCATCAATACTATATAAGAGAGAGAGAGAGAGAGAGAAGAGAGAGAGAGAGAGAGAGAGAGAGAGAGAGAGAGAAAAGAAAAAAACAACAAAATAACACACGCGTTGTAACGCTTTGAATATTTTCACGCCTATAAAATATACATTATCCATTACTTCAGAGAGGGAGGTATGAGGGGAGGGCGGAGGGCGGGGGGGGGGGGGGGGGCATGATGCCAGGGGTGAGGGGGAAAGGGGGAAGAGGTGTGGTGCAATCAGAGAAAAGAGGGGTTTTTTTTTTTTTTGTTTTTTTTTTCTTCCCTTGCCAACGAGGTTCACCTTTCACTTTTTTGAAACATTTTACTAAACAAGTAATACATCATTCAATGATACACATGCACCAAAAGTATAGACTATACTATCATTCTTTAGTAATTCCATACACAACATTGTCCAAATCTATATTGATATAGCAGTCCATTCATTACAGAGAAAAACTAAAAGGAAACTCACCATGAAACGCAGGGGTATTTTGATGCCGAGTAGAAAATAGAGCAACACCAAACAAACAAACAAACAAACAAAAGATTTATAAATAAAAAAATACAAAAAATAATAACAGCAACTCTTGACATAAACAATAAGTTGGTCTATGGCGGAGAGGATTTGACAGAAAGGGGAGACGGGCTGAAATTGGGAAAAGAGAAAAGAATGATGGAGCAAGCAATAAAAGGCACGTGATCGATCCATCGATTTAGAGAGAGAGAGAAGAGAGAGAGAGAGAGAGAGAGAGAGAGAGAGAGAGAGAGAGAGAGAGATAATCTGTGTGTACGTATGTGTGTGTGCGCATGTGTGCATGTGTGCATTTGTGTGTGTTGTTGTTGTGTGGTGGTGTGTGTGTGTGTGGTGTGTGTGTGGTGTGTTTTTGGTTGTGTGTCTTTCATTTAACGTCTATCCACATTGTGATATTAGACAAAAAAAAAACACACACAATAAAAAAAGAGAAAAAAAGTGTATGTGTACGGAAGTAATGGCAAGCGTCACATAATTATGCAGGTGTATATGTATGGTGCCACGTGCACACGAATGTGTTGTGTGTGTTTGTGTGTGTGTGTGTGTGTTGTGTGTGTGTGTGTGTGTGTGCGTGTGTGTGGTGTGTGTGCGTGTGTGTGTGTGTGTGTGTGTTTGTGTGGGGTTTGTGTGTGTGTGTGTGAGTTGTTGTGTAAAGTGTGCGTGCGTGCTGCGGAGTGTGTTGTGGTGTGGTTGTGTTGTGTTATGTGTGTTTTGTGTGTGTTGGGTGTGTGGTGTGTGTGTGTGTGTGTGGTGCCTGTGTGTTGAGTGAGATAGTTGTGGATGTGTAAGTGTGCGAATATTTCCAACATAAGTCACAAGTGAGATTAACATAAAACAAAATACTTAAAACCAACACTAACTAATCAATTAAAGTCAAAACGCAATGAAAGTAGTTAAAAAAAAAACATCACACCTTCTTCCCCCCATCCTCCCCCCCCCCCCCCCCATCCCCAACCATAACATTATCCACTCCAACCCTCCACCTTTCTCTTCCTCCCCCCAAATAAAGTTACTAATCGGTTAGAAGTATCTACCAATAGGGTGACGTTCTAAGTGTACAAAGAATTCCATACGTTAAAGCAGGTGACTCAAAACATGCCTGCCAGTATTGTGCTTCAAACTGGAATGATTTTTCATAGCACTGCATGAAACAATATGAACTGGAGTAATTTTTGATTTTCACATACGCAAATACGCTTTTTACATATTTTGTTTTAAATGCATTAATTTCCACCTGTACATTAATGAGAGTTATTTTCTATTAAAGTTATAATTTCGCTTGATTCTTTTAATAGTAAACTGATCTTCATTGAGGCATCTACATACTATATGCGAAAGCTTTCCAGATATGCGACCTAACTAAGTTACACGTTCATGTACTGATAAGGGAAAATCAAACAATTCTGAATCAAAACTATTTTTGGATCCACGATAGCTGCCCTGTCGAACTTATTCATTGTAATGAAAAGAACAATGTGAAGGAATCCAACAAAAAAGCATACACGGTTTCCACTGCAATAAGCATGTGTATCATGCAATCTTTTCGCTAAAGATCAATTCATTGTGTGGTGTGTGTGTGTGTGTGTGGTGTGTTGTGTGTGTGTGTGTGTGTGTGTGTGACAGACTGTCAGATTGAAAAGCAGACCGACAGACAGGCATACAGACAACACACAGAGAGACAGATAGACAAACAGAGAGAGAAGTGAGAGAGAGAGAAGAGAGAGAGAGAGAGAGAGAGAGAGAGAGTCTGTGTGCATTATGTGTTTTGCGCGCGTGCGTGGCGTGCGTGCGTCGTGCGTGCAATGCGGTGCATGCGTCGTGTGTATGTCCAGCGTGCCCTGCTTGCGTGTGAGCGTGCGTGCGTGCTGTGTGCGTGGTCTGTCTGTTTGTCTGACTGCTGGCCTTTCTCTGTGTCACGCAGACTTCTTCATGCTATCAAAGGAGGAGGAGGAGAAGGGGCGGGGAGGATGGGGGGCGTCAGACAATCGGAGTGGAATGAGAAACAGTGGGGTGGCCGGGGAGGGAGGGGTTGAGGGGTGGGGCGTGGCGATAATGGCGCGGACGTGCAAGAGGGTGTAAAGAGGAGAAGAGCACTCCAGGGGAAAAAAAGTGTTTGTAGTGCCGTCTGTTTTTCCATTCATCTCCCTCGGTCTGGAGAAGGGTCAGAAGACTCTCTCTCTCTCGTCTCTCTCTCTCTCTCTCTCTCTCTCTCTCTCTCTCATCATCTTCTCTCTCTCTCGCTGTTGTGTGTGTGTGTGTGTGTGTGTGTGTGGTGCGCGCGTGCGCGCGCGCGCGCGCGTTTTTGTGTGTATGTGTGGTGCATATGTATGTGTGCGTGTGTGCGTAAGTTGTGTGCGTGTGCATGTGTGTAAGGGTGCTTGTGTGTGTCGTGCGTGCGTGCGTGCGTGTGTGAATCGTTGTGTGAGGACATATTGGCTGAGTTTTCGAGGGAGGGGAGTGGCTGAGGGGGTAGGTAAGAAGGGTGGGGAAAGGTGGGGATGATGTGTGACAGACATTAGAACAATTCCCCCAGAAACAGTGAATGTAATCACCCCCTTCTCCTCCTCTACAACTCCCCCCTCACCCCCCCAACCCCCCCACTACCCCATCCTCTCCCGTCATGGCTGCCACACACACAGCCCATGCTCTCATCGTGTCTTGTTCTGGTTTCACATGATGATGGAACCACTAAAAACCTAGGGAATTTGTAGAAAAGGTACGAGAAATACTTCGTCCTCTTCTCTCTGCGACGCCAGGCGAACTCCGGCGCACTCCCTAATGAACAGACAATTATTAATCCATCTACCCAGACAAAGAGAGTGGAGTGTTGTGTGCATTACCGTTATTTTTTATCCCAGCATTAAGGTAGCCATACTCCATCTTCGGAAGGTGCATGCGCGGCAAACGTGGTCCTACTCTTTCCGAAAGTTGGTGATGGGATATTTTCGTGTGTGCAAGATGTCATGCTAATGCGTTCACACACGAACCTCGGTTTTATAGTCTCATTCGAAGGACTGTATGGGGTAATGGAGTCAGAACTAATGTTAAAGGTCAACTTAGAGGTTTTCGATAAGTGGTCAGCTTAATGCAGAAACAATGAAATGTTTCCTGATAAAATTGTAAAATAAATTCCGATTCAGCTCCCGATCACACAAATCGATCCGCGAAAGTGGATTTTCACCAGTAATCAAGAAAACGGGAGGTAATCAACTAATCTTGGCATGGCTTAACTACTCTTGGAGGTACGTCACAAGATGACTGGCCGTCAGCCGCGACCTACACAACAAGCCCACGGCGACAGAAAGCGGATTCTGATGTTCTTGTACATCTCGATAAGTATTAATGTATCAGGTAAAAGCAGTGGACAATGATTCGACAGCTTATGTAACTCTGGGGATGTTTCTGCAAGGCCTTTAACCTTATCAGTTTTTTGAACGCTAAGTTCTTTTTACCCACCAGTTCCAGCTGACACGGAAAACGAGCTATTCCGTCCAGCTGGACTACCCGAAACACATCATTCCGAAGGCGTACGACTTTACCGAAGTCGCGAGGGAGGCTTACCGACTGACTTCTTGATGCGATCAAGGCGGGACGCGAGCGGAGCTTCCCTTCCTCAAGCCTAACGTGTTCATCAATAACAAGTGTGATCTGTCCAGGAGATAAGAACAGAATAAACGT
Source organism: Conus ventricosus (assembly GCA_018398815.1). Taxonomy (NCBI): domain Eukaryota; kingdom Metazoa; phylum Mollusca; class Gastropoda; order Neogastropoda; family Conidae; genus Conus; species Conus ventricosus. Next base: position 31,436,814 of record CM031621.1, read on the forward strand.
GCGACTATCCCGTACTCATCTTACGACTACCACTCCGCCTTCAAAGTATACGCGAACAATGCAGACGAAGTTTTTGAGCCACTCGAACGGCTCGAGCAATTGTCGGAATAGCTCGTTTCCGTGTACCAGCTGGAACTGACGTGGTAAAAATATCTAGTGGCCCCAGTTGCACCAACCGAATGCACCTTTATTTCGAGAATCTGGATCAATGAAATGTTTGCAAAGAATATCGTCATTTGCTGAGCGTCTGCACTCGCCTAACAGCAATCCAAAATCTGCCACCCCCCTCGTGACATTTTATGCTGTGGGGGATCGCAACTCGTGTTGATTTCACTTGGTGTTGGCTGTTGTGTAGTCGCGGCTGACGGCCAGTTCCATCAAGTGACGTCACGGTTTTCGGTCTACCGCGCAGGGGTTTGAACAGTGTTGCAAAACTCGTTTTTATCTGTTAAATTCTTCCGCGACTTTTTTTGATAAAATAATACCGTACTGTAGTTATTATGACATTGTACGTCTCCGACCTCCCCCTCGTTATTAAAATATATTTTCATATTCAGGGAATGCAGGGGTTATAGACTGATGTGTTTACGCGTTCACAACCAAAATCGCTCACGCATAGGCACGAGGCACCCCTGTCACTCACATCGGGCCCGCACAAAGGGACGGGCAACCAATAACATTTTCATAGAAAAATAATCAACTTTTATTCAACATTCAACATGACGCCGTGCCCCTACCCGGTCACTACACAACACAACTATCTGTATCATACAACAATTAAACAGCATACAACAATTTCATAAATCGCATACCCCTTTTCCTTCAATTACTCTTCATTAACCCAGTAAAGACACTATTCCACAATTCTGATTTGCACACTGATCAAACTTAAGAACAAATAAAACGTACCGTAACCTTGCCACTCCTCGTTGACCGTCAGTTTCATTTCAACCCAATGTGTTCGACTACGAGCGAAGCGCCACACTGTTGTTCCTCCACCTCCCGATTGGCAAATCCCAGTTGGGGACACTGGCAACGTAGCTAGGAGTCGCACCCTCACACCGATCTCCCGACTCCACCGAACTTCGCCCTCTCCACGGAAAAGGGCTCCCCTGACGGCCTCTCCCACAGTTTCTCTGGCGGCAAACACCCCACGTTTGGCTGCATCTCCCTGTCTAGCCTCAACAGGCTGACACGCTGCTGTCAGCCCGCCCCCACACGGGAGAACACCCCCAATTCTTCTCGTCGTCGCTCCGAGGCTACCGCAAACCTCCACTGTCTTACCGTCCCCACCCAGAGACAACGAGGCGACAGCTAACCTCATGCATCAAACGCTGTATTTTCTAGAACCCTCACAAGAAGGCGAGTTCACCTCCTCTTAAGTGATCACCCCCTGGAGATGCCTGAATTTCGCACACTTGAAGACCCAAGGAACGTGCTTCTCAACAACAGCAAACAACCCTAAATAGCCTAAATGCTCGAGAACATTCGGCCGACACATTAAACCCCGTACCGTAAAGAATGTTGTTCCAATCAACATTTCCTCCAGGACAATGTTCTTCAGATTGGATAAACAAAGCTCAACTGCATGGGTCGATCAACAGTGCTTACCACATATCTCAAGACTTCACTTCCATCAACATCTCTAACCTGGATAATGTACCCAATTAAGTAATAATAAATCGTCAGAATAGTCCATTGAATCACTAGTCATAAACTGGCTCACATATAATCACGAACTCTCTCTATAACATAGCTATCAGCAATGTCCATACCATGTTAATTAATCATTCCATTCACTTCTAATATAAGGCACAACCATAATCACCACAAGATTTAAAATTCATGTGTGTGGCCCAGCCTACTTAACATCAAATCAAATCAGGCGTGTGGCCACAATCCCAACAAGACAACATTCAAATTTCAGGCGTGTGCCCCAACCTACATAACATCAAAATCAAATAGGCGTGTGGCCACAAACTGCACACAACGCGACTCACACACACTATGCAAATCAAGCATTTATCCTGATTTCACAACACTTTACCGATCAGTGAACAAGACAACATAAGCAAACTGATTATCAAACGAGAAAAATCATAAATCATAAACACGTGAGCATGCACTCTCCCCGCCCCATAATGGCAAATGAACAAAAACGCATACAGGTAAACAATATCAAAAAAATGAAAAAATAACACATGAACATAAGCTCAACCCCGCCCTATACTGGCAAATAAACTCAAACTAACCACATTTGGCAATCACCAGTTTCAGGTACCCAAAGGTCAGATACCTTACCACAGGGCTGACTGACACCACATGCTAGGTTGGCTGCTACCTGACTCGACCACCACCCCCCATGCTTCTACTCATCACTTACTGCTGCTACGTTTCTGTTTCCGGCTACCCGGATGTAGCGCACTCTCATAGAATCCGCCTGGAGTACATGACCCACCGCATGAGAACGACTGCTGGTCCAGTTTGGGCTTGCCAAATACGACAGAGTTCGTGATCGGTCTCGAGACTAAAGTCCTCCCTACAAGTATACTGAAACCGAGACACTCCCAAACAACTATGGCGAGGCACTCCTTCTCGACACAGCGAGTTTACGATTCCGCTCTGTTTCAGTTCCGACTCTCGATATGCTACGCGATTAACACTCCATCATGGGCGATGGAGTATGACGGCCCCAGGCCCAGATCACTAGCATGCTGTCCTCAGCATAAAGTTCCCTTGTTTAAGAAGAAAGTCTGGCAGCCTAAGACATGAGCCGGAATTAGATGGTCCTTCGGGACCTGGAATGCAACCCTCACATTCCTCTTTCCACACCAACCTTGTTGGTGCATCTTTCTTCAAGTCAGGTCCGTGAGAGGTCCCTGCTATGGTGCTGAAATGGGGCACGAACTGGCGGTAATAACCACCAGTCCCCAGAAAAGCCCTTACCCCCTTCTTTGTTGTTGGTCTCCCGCTTCCTTAAAGCTGACTCACCTTGGAATCCTCTCGTGACAGCTGGCCACAGCTGAGACGATGTCCAAGGTAGTCTAGTGTCCGGAACCCACAAGACACTTGAGGGCCGATCGGTCATTCCTGCTTCAGTCAGTCTCTCAGACAGCTCTCCAGACGTGAGGGCCCCCATATGCTCTTCCCCCTTTGTTTCTGTCGCGATAGGAGATCATCCAAGAATTGTCCACTGTTTCCCCCTCAGTGGCTCCAATAATCTCCTCATCACGCCGTAAAAACACTAGACAATTCTTCACCTCCGAACGGCATGACCCGCCAGGTGTATGTCCCCGTCCGTTGCATGAACCCACTTCGCCGTCTGCTGGCTTAACAATGGATCAGGCCAATAGCCCTTGGTGAGGTCCACCTTAGAAAATACTTGGCATTGGCGATTTTGTCGAAGATGCCTCCGGATCTGGCATAGCTTCGCTTTGAAAGCAGTGACCATATCATCCTGCGATAGGCTATAATACGGCAGAAACCGGTTTGATTGCCATCCTTCTTCTGTACAGTACACGGTGAAGCGTATGGTGACTGCGTGTTCGATCACGCCCAAATGCCAGCATTCTCTAATCTGCTTCCCTTACGCTTCCTGCCTGGCAAGGGGAAGAGGATAGGGTTAGATCGCACTGGTTCTCATCAAGCGTGTGACCTGGGACACGCCAGATGAGTGAGTCCCGGTCGTTCAGTCAGTCCAGTGTGTCCGGGAATTCGCAAGCAGATCGCGAACTTCATTGCTGCTGCCCCCATTGAGCAGCGGATCTAACAGGCAGTTCTCACCCGTTTCTGCTGCCGTCAGAGGGGGACTGGGAATGTTTCCGGTCTGTTTCACATTCCTGCTCATTTCCTCCCTCACAAGGGTGGCTACCACGGAATTAGCGCCTCCCACGTCTGACATACCTCTTTAAAGCATGTCACTGGTAAGTTTTAACGCAGTTGGGACGGCAACTGTATTGAGTAATCATTCCACCCCCCCTTTGCCTTCTCACAACCATGAAATGGCCCCTTCCTAGGACAACGGCAATTTTTATGCAGCCTCAGAAGAGCAGTACTTTTACTTTCATCCTCCTGTCTCAAATGTTCTTTCCCTACACGGCGATCAAAGAGTCGCTGCTTCTCTTGCGCCTGTGCCAGATTCTGTGCGCTAGTTTGCTAGCTGTCTCCAGTCGTTACCCTCATTTCTGTACATACGTACGTGTCTGGACTTGGTCTATCCACCTTATCAATCGCCATATCTGCCTGAGTATTGGCCACGGGGTCCCCGTACGGTCCGCCCAAACAAAGCTCGAATGGAGAAAACCCGAAGCTGGCCTGGGCACCTCCCTGTATGCACACAAATGAGGATATAAACGGTCCACCATTCTCTGGGGTGGTTTTCACATACGTCTTCAGCTGTCCTTATAGAGTGGCGTGGAACCTTCTCTACCAAGCCATATGGTTTTGAGGATGTAGGGAGTGTCGTCAGATGGTCGACCGAGAGGATCGGTTGACTTCAGCTGACACCACTAATAAACTGAAACGGCCTTGTCCTCCAAGATTTCTTCTGCAACGCCCACCCTGGTCCAGACCCCGTCAGGAGAGCTTCTGCTACTGTCCTTGTCTGGAACATTCTTCACGCACGGCATCCGCAAAGCGTGTCGCATAATCAATCGCTGAGATAGTAAGCGATTTCCTTGATTGGATGCTGTCACAATTGGGCCCTACAATATCAACCCCTACCGGCGGAATGGCTGGTACCAATGACGCATAGGTTCTCAAGCGAGCGGGTCTCGTATTCTTGGACCCAAGCGTTGGCAACTGTCACATGACCTTACATACCTCTTAGACATCTCCATTAGATCCCCGGGCCAATGGAATTCTTGACGATCTTATCTAGGGTCTTTGCTGTCCCTTGAGGGCTCCAGTTAGGCCTCTCATGTCCATCTGGAGCACCGCCTCCCGTTTCTCCTTTGGCACTTACTACCTGGAGATAACTTCACCACCCCTACTAAAATCACGCCCAATTATGCCATTGTGCTCCGTGAAGGCGCTCTTCCCGTTGGCCCTCGCAATGTTCCTCATTCCTCTCGTCCTGATGGCTGTCAGGGTATCGTCCAGCCTCTGCAGTTTGCGGATCTCCTCCGGATGATAGTTGGTGGATAACCACAGCGTCCTAGCGGTTCTCGCTTGTTGGTGGGTTGCCCTTGTTCCATACATTGACCTCTCTACTTTGGTCAACCGACTGGCAGGCTTTGGCAGAATGTACCTACACACCCCAGTAAAGTGGTAGGGAAGGTCCCTTTGAACGCCTGCGATAATGGTGTCCCTTACAAAATCGACTCCCCCTAAATAGCCAAAGGGAGCTGACTGATTCTTTTTCCGATCAGGTAGCGCACACAGAGTTCTCTCCCCTGTGTAGTCCCACATCGTTTACCAGACAGGGGTCTACCATTGCCGCTAGTGTTAGCCCGGTGTCCAGTAAACATGTGACTGCCGACCTTCACCACCTGCTCCTGGTGGTTGGTAGCGGCGCGTTATCCGTCCTGCTGAACTGTATTCACAGCAACAACTGAGTGGTACCTGTCCCCTCGCCTACAGTCTTAGCGATGTGACTCCTCTCGCCCGCACTAAAACAAAAGCGATCCTCTTGGCAATCGGCTTGTTTCCCAGGTTTTCCCTAGGCCTAGGGGCCTGCTCCGATCGCAGTTTTTATCCACTCTTTGTGAGGAGTCGGCATTACGCCCTGTCCGTGTGGTTTGGGGGGTTATGGACGACTGTTTGATCCCCTTCACCACATTACCTGATCATGGGGCAATTCATACTTCTGCAACTTTCACTAACTACCTCTAAACTTCCCTAATTCTCTTTCCGCCCAAGAATACTGTGAGATCCTTCCCTTCCGACAAGTGGAGAGAATTTGCTCCTTAAACGATCTCCTCCCCCCTGCTCCCTCAAAGATTCAAATGTTGTTCAATGTTTTCCTAACCTATCCATTTATCAAGAGAGCCTAAGCCGATAAAAACTGTACGTCGTCTCACCTGATTTACGAAACGGTTTTCATCTGAACAATTTCCTATATCTACGGGTTACTTGATAACCTCTGAAACAAACAACGCGCACCGACTCCATAATCTGTCTGTTTTTCCGGGGCAAGCAGAAAAAAGCATCCCGAGCTTGGGTGTCAGCACGCAGACCAAATTTGTGGCCCACCGTTTCTTCGGGGTAAGCCCTGAGCTTTGGCAATCCTTCCAAATTGCGAATGAAATCCTCTAAAGGGTTCCGGATTATCATCGAACGTTGGCATATTGATACAAGGGACTGACAGTGGTGCAAAGTTCACTTGGAGGTTTGCGTCCACGTCCACGTTCTTTCCCAATTTGATTTTTCTAACTCAAACGCCTTATCTCCCCTTCTATCTCTCTCTCTCTTTCCCCGTTTCCTCTCCTCCTCTCTTTCCTCCTTATCCCTTTCGCTCTCTCTTACCCGTTCTCTCTCCTCTTTTTCCCGCTCTCATCTCTCTCTCCCTCTTTTTCCCGTTCCTTTCTCTCTCTCCCCTCTTTTTTCCCGTTCTCTTACCTCTCTCCTCTTTTTCCCGTTCTCTTTCTCCTCTCCTCTCCTCCATTTCCCGTTCTCTTTCTCTCCTCCTCTTTTTCCCGTTCTCTTTCTACTCTCCTCTATTTCCCGTTCTCTTCCTCTCTCTGCTTTTTTCCCTTTGTATTTCTGGGCCTCGATACAACGGGGCCAGTTCTCATCTACATATGCCTTCAGTTCCGGACCCTTTGTCCTAAAGCTTTCTTCTAAGAGTCCAGCTTTTCAGCGGACCCAATGTCTCAGCACCCTCTCTGTCGACATGCTGAAGCTATCTAACCCTCGATCAGCTAGTTAATACAACCACATAACAAGCGAGAATATCCACCACGAACACTTGGAAATAAGCGATCAAATAGTTGTGCTACACACAATCAACCTCAACAGCAACCAAATCAAAGCAAGTACAAATACAAGGCCCAGTCATGAAAAAAAAAGATCAAAACAATCAACACATGACTAACGTCTTTCCCGAAAAAGAAACAACATCTAGGTATTCCACAATTAAGACAGATTTCAAAAATCCCTCTGCAATTGAACAAAAACCCAGAATCAAAATCACTATGCTCAGTTTATGTTCATCCCGGACGAGCCCCCAAATTGTGACGGGTCTCCGACGCTCCCCCTCGTTATTATATAAAGATTTTCATATCGGGATGCAGGGTTATAGCAGAAGTGTTACGCTTTCACAACCAAAATGCGCTCACGCAAGGCACACGCACTCTGTCACTCACAACGGGCCCGCCCAAGGTGACGGGAAAACCAATAACGTTCATAGAAAATAATCACTTTTATTTCAACTTGACTCCGGCCCCCACCCTCACTACACACAAACACGAACTATCTGTAATCATACAACAATGGTATACGCATAACATACAATTTTCAAAATCGCATCCCTTTCCTTCAATTACTCTTCATTAACCAGGAAAGACAATATCCACAAATCGTTTGCACACTGATAAACTTAAGAACAAATAAAACGTCCGTACCTTCACCCATTCCTCGGTATACCGTCAGTTTCTTTCATCCCACGTGCGACTACGAGCTGAATCTGCCACATCTGTTTGTCCGTCCCGAAATGCCACTACCCATTGGGGGACACTGGCAACGTAACTTGAGTCGCACACCCCTCACACCGAGTCTCCGGACCTCCACCGTACTTCGCCCTCTCCACGGAAAGGGCTCCTGTCGGCCTCTCCCTCAGGTCTTCCCTGGCTGCAAACACCCCCCGTTGTCTGGCAGCTCCTGTCTTGGCCTCAACAGCTGACAACGTCTTTCTGTCGAACCGCCCCCACACGGGAAGACAATTCTTTCTCGTCGGACGGCTCCGAGGCACAGCAACCTCCACTGTCTTACGTCCCCACCACCCACCCAGGAGACAACGAGGCGACAGCTAACCTCTGCTTCACGATGTATTGTCTTTGAGCCCTCAGCAAGACGGGACGAGTTCACCTTCCTTAAGTGATCCCTCCCCGGGTGATGCCTGAATTCCGCACACTTGAAACCCAAGGAAGTGCTCTCAACAACACAAACTAACCCTTAATTTGCCTAAATGCTCGTGAACATTCGGCCGACTCATAACAGGACATGTAGACCTGTGTTTAACAAATAATCGAAAAATCTCTAAAGTAGACCTTTAACCCCCTCCCCCCCCCCCCCCCCCACCCCTGCCGAAACGGCCCGGCGGAGATTCGAAACCTGCAACCCTTGGATTACGAGTCAGGCGCCTTCTACCAACTGAGCTACTCCGCCCCGGGACGAGAATACAAAAGGTAATGGCGAAGCGCAAAGGAGAGAAGTAACTTAAAGGGTATCTCCGCCCATTTTTACAAAATCAATTTTGACCAAGTACACGGTTTTTTTTTTTACATTCAAAATGTATATATACAGGAAGGCACTATGTACATAAAGATATAAAGAAAGAAAGAAATCTCCCAAACAATGTGAATTCCACAAATTCATGCAAACATTATCTACTACGACAGAGAGAGAGAGAGAGAGAGAGAGAGAGAGAGAGAGAGAGAGAGAGAGAGAGAGAGAGAGAAGCAGATGGGGATGGGATCAAGAAAAACATGCCTAGACAGGGATTTTTTTCACATCATTAATGTTTGGCAAAATATGAAATCAGGCCTCTAAAATTCACAAAAAAAGTGTTCATTTACACACTTCATCTTACACTTTTAAATCTATTATGCAACTTGCTTTTGAAAAGAAAAAAGAGAAAAGGGTCATAAAGAAAAACAGTATCCATCACGTTTTAAATATGTTCGTATGGCAAACCCAGCCCCGAAATCAGCGCCTGTGCTTCTCATCTTGCAGTGAAGCAACATTCCTGCGGACTGGGAAAGCGAGAAGCTGAAACCAGAACGAGAGCCTCGATTCGATAATAGGGGGTTTCCTCCGATTGATGACGTAGAAAAGCCAAGTCGCTCTTCGTTTTCGCGAAGTGAGATATGTTGCTGTGTCTGGTTTGCGAATTTCATCAGGAAATAAGCAAAGAGTACCGTTCTTGCTTTTCCCAGTGCTTCCAGCCAGTTTAGGGCGAGTGTGGATAAATTTTTGGTTCACCACAACAAGGAAAGATTTTGTTCTTCGGGACTTTGTCGGCATTGGCGTCGTACACTTCGAAGAGCAACAGGAGTTTTCCCAAGACCATCACACCTGAAAGTAAAGTGAAGCTGGAATTCGGTCCAAGACAGCTGAAAGAGGATCTGTGCAACGATTATAACAAAAAATGTATTAAAGCACTCTCTGTTCCAATTCGCCACAGCATGTGCAAGCCTGAAAACGACAATCAGTGACACGGATTCTGTCAGAGCAAGAGAGCCAAACCTCAGAGGCGTAAAGAAGGTAAGGTTTGGTGGAAATGTGGTTTAGCTTTTTTGGTTTCCTTGCATTCTCATTAAAAAAAACATGTTGGTGTAAAGGATAGTTTGTTGGTTTTTTGTGAGTGTTTGCAGTCACACACTGCCTGCTGCCACTGAAACTGTTGCATTTTGTGAATTGATTTTTTCCCCCTCCTGCTGTTACTGTTTCTAAACCAAAACTGAATTACGATTCTTATTAACATGAAAGTGTACAGGACCACAATTAACAACTTGTTGGACTACCAGTGCATAATAGGTTTTTTTTTTTTTTCAGACATTGCTGAACATCAGGGCACCCCTGCGAAGTCAAGTTTCGCCCAACAACCATATGCTTTAGAAAGTGAATTAAATAATCAGTATTTGGATACAGGATGGTGAGTTAGTGTGCATTTTAAAATATAGCAGGTGTGGATCATGTCATTATGCAAAAACACGCCCTGTAAGAGAAAAATGAGCTTAATCTCTGCGTAGATCTGCATCATTTTTTACAATAACACCAGAATCTTTGACTGCAATATAGTGTAAAAGACCCCCAGAATTCTAATGTCATTGTAGAACTTTACGGGGGAAAATTTAAGTGAGAGAGTGAGATTGAAAAGAGGAATGTAAAAAAAAGTGTTGGTGTTGGGGGTGGGGGTGGTGGTGGGAGGGGGGGGGGGGCTGAAAGTGTAGAGCAATTGAAAAAGATTCTACAGCAGGAAGAGACATTAGTGTGATGATCAGTAGCCGACAAACTCCTGTTCAAAGAAAGGCATTATCTGACAGATCTAAACAACTGAAAGAAAATGGGTTACTCACAATCATTTTAAAAGTATTTGACATACGTACGGTAATGTGTGTTGTGTGTGTGGTGTGTAAACATACTGTATTGTGTGCATGTTTATATCATGTACTACTGATCGTGCGTATGTGTGGACCTGTACATAATATGGTCCAACCTGAAAATGTCTAACTGCCTGGAAAGAAACACAAGCGTCAGATGGCGAGGGAGGTGGTAGGCCTACGTACAAGGAGCTGTAGGTTCAAACTGGTATCGGGCTGAACTCCAGACACTTCAGTGAAAATTTCACAGTTCGATTCCTCTTTTTGGAACTTGACTCGTAGCTGGGAGCATCTGCCAAAATCGCCGAAAATAGTTGATTTTTTAACGTCAGCATAGCGAAAGCTTAGGGACATGTCTTCTTCTCTCGTAGTCTGGCTTTGATTACGTCACTTCGGAATCCCCGGACTCTCGTCTCATTCCGACTGTGGCTCGGCAATCTCCTTGCGAGTCACGATTTGGCTACTTGCACGGCCCGAAACACGGATAGAAGCGAGTTCCAGAAGAAAAGTAACACGTACATCGAAACACGCTCGATCATACTTTTGAACAACCCAAACATGCTATTTAGGGTGAGTACCCCTTTAAGAAGAATGAAGCAAGTAAACGTTGCAGTAAGTATAAAAAAGAAAATGAATATGGAAAAGTCAAATTAAACGCGAGGTAAAGCAGGTTCAAAATCAAAAAGTGAAGCCAAGTCATTACTGTGGTGACGCTTGTTCCCCCCCCCCCCCCCCCACCCCCCACTATTAGATTGTTCGTCTTTGTATTTGTGTGACTTTATTCGAGTTTAAAAGAATATAAGTTACTCTGTGTTAGGTTTCCTTATGGGAGCAAGAGTTACCCTACTTTATTGTTTATTGTTCCCTGCTTCATTATATTTTCAATTTCAAGGAGAAGTATTTAAAAAAGAAAGAAAGAAAGGTAGCCAGGAGCATTGATCAGTAGGAAAAGAAATTCTTTTTTTAAAGTGAAGATGAAGGCAAAGTGGGAAAAAATATGGAGAGGTAGGAAAAGGTAGGAGGAATTTGTTTAAAAACGTAGGAAGAAGATTGGAAAAATAGGATACAATTTTTTCAAGGAAAAAGGAAAGAGAAAGAGTTTCAAATCTACTCGATTTGTATTGTTTCCAGGCACAGCCGGCCGACTGAGATGGCCTTGTTAGGACTGGACAGAAAAGGTACTAGAAAGAAAGAGGAAAAAGGAGAGAGAGGAGTTGAAAAAAGGCAGGAAGAAAAGGGGAAAAGAGAGAGAGGAGTTGAAAAAAGGCAGGAAGAAAAGGGGAAAAGGAGAGAGAGGAGTTGAAAAAAGGCAGGAAGAAAAGGGGAAAAGGAGAGAGAGGAATTGAAAAAAGGCAGGAAGAAAAGGGAAAGGAGAGAAGGAGTTGAAAAAAGGCAGGAAGAAAAGGGAAAAGGAGAGAGAGGAGTTGAAAAAGGCAGGAAGAAAAGGGGAAAAGGAGAGAAAAGTAAAGGAAAAAGGTAGGAAGAGCGCGAGCAGCATTCATCATGCCAAAGAAAATCTGGGCCTCAGGAGAGATCAGAAGGACAACGAAATTACGTATCTTCAGTTCAAACGTGAAGTCGGTTCTGCTCTACGGCTGCGAGACTTGGAGAATGACCAAGGCAATACAGCAAAAAATTCAGACCTTCATCAACACCTGTCTGAGGCGCATCTTCAAAATCAGATGGCCAGAGAAGATCACCAATGAAGATCTATGGAAGCGAGCAGGACAGGAACCAGTGGCCAAGCAGATTCTGCGGAGGAAGTGGGGCTGGATTGGACACACTCTCAGGAAGCCAGCATCCAGCACCACACGCCAAGCCCTGACATGGAACCCGCAGGGGAAAAGGAAGAGAGACCGACCTCGCAGCAGCTGGAGGCGAGACACTGAGGCAGAGATAAAGAGGCAGGGGACCAACTGGACAGGCATTCAGCGAGCAGCCCAGAACCGAGTGCGATGGCAGAGTGTTGTCGATGGCCTATGCTCACCCTTGAGCTATGGGCCTAAGAAAGTAAATAATACGAAGAAAACAGTAGGGAGAAGTAGAACAAAGGTACCAAAGGGAGCTGAAGATAAAAAAGTAGAGAGAAGCCAAAAAAAAAATTAGAAGAAAGAAAAGGCAGACAGAAATAGAAAAGGAACAGAGAAGTAGGAAAATAGAAGTGGGAAGTAGAAAGAGGTAAAGAGAAGTAAGGAAAGGTAGTAAACGAAGGAAAACGGTAGACAGAAGTATTCAAAAGGTATGGAGAACTACAACAACACCAATTGGAAAAGAAGGAAATTAAACGGTAGACAGAAGTATTCAAAAGGTATGGAGAACTACAACAACACCAATTGGAAAAGAAGGAAATTAAACGGTAGACAGAAGTATTCAAAAGGTATGGAGAACTACAACAACACCAATTGGAAAAGAAGGAAATTAAACGGTAGACAGAAGTATTCAAAAGGTATGGAGAACTACAACAACACCAATTGGAAAAGAAGGAAATTAAACGGTAGACAGAAGTATTCAAAAGGTATGGAGAACTACAACAACACCAATTGGAAAAGAAGGAAATTAAACGGTAGACAGAAGTATTCAAAAGGTATGGAGAACTACAACAACACCAATTGGAAAAGAAGGAAATTAAACGGTAGACAGAAGTATTCAAAAGGTATGGAGAACTACAACAACACCAATTGGAAAAGAAGGAAATTAAACGGTAGACAGAAGTATTCAAAAGGTATGGAGAACTACAACAACACCAATTGGAAAAGAAGGAAATTAAACGGTAGACAGAAGTATTCAAAAGGTATGGAGAACTACAACAACACCAATTGGAAAAGAAGGAAATTAAACGGTAGACAGAAGTATTCAAAAGGTATGGAGAACTACAACAACACCAATTGGAAAAGAAGGAAATTAAACGGTAGACAGAAGTATTCAAAAGGTATGGAGAACTACAACAACACCAATTGGAAAAGAAGGAAATTAAACGGTAGACAGAAGTATTCAAAAGGTATGGAGAACTACAACAACACCAATTGGAAAAGAAGGAAATAAACGTAGACAGAAGTATTCAAAAGGTATGGAGAACTACAACAACACCATTGGAAAAGAAGGAAATTAAACGGTAGACAGAAGTATTCAAAAGGTATGGAGAACTACAACAACACCAATTGGAAAAGAAGGAAATTAAACGGTAGACAGAAGTATTCAAAAGGTATGGAGAACTACAACAACACCAATTGGAAAAGAAGGAAATTAAACGGTAGACAGAAGTATTCAAAAGGTATGGAGAACTACAACAACACCAATTGGAAAAGAAGGAAATTAAACGGTAGACAGAAGTATTCAAAAGGTATGGAGAACTACAACAACACCAACTGGTAAAAAAGGAAATTTTAGGACAAGAGATGGAAATGAAAGAAAGATAGGGAGCAAAGCAGAAAACAGGTATGTAGTAGACAAAGCAGAAAACAGGTATGTAGTAGACAAAGCAGAAAACGGGTATGTAGTAGACAAAGCAGAAAACAGGTATGTAGTAGACAAAGCAGAAAACAGGTATGTAGTAGAAGAAAACAGAGAGCATCGAAGAAGAAAAAGCAGGCGTAGCGAAAGATAGGGAAATGTGGGGAAATAGTAAAGAAGCAGGGGAAAGTAGGAAGGGTACAAAAGGTAAGGAGAAGTAGAAGAAGGAGGAGGAGTATGGATGAGCAGAACAAGCGAGGATAGATTT
>CM031621.1:31455793-31468293 GCA_018398815.1 Conus ventricosus
TCTTCTCTCTCTCTCCTCTCTCTCTTCCTTGCAACACACACACTCTCTTCTTTATCAAGTCGACTCTCTCTCTCTCCTCTCCTCTCTCTTTTCTCTCTCTTCTCTCTCTCTCTTCCCTTGACACACCCGCACTCCTCTCTTTCCTCAAGTGACTCTCTCTCTCTCCTCTCTCTTCTCTCTCTCTCTTCTCTCTCCTCTCTCTCTCTCTCTCTCTCTCTTTTCTCCATTGAACACACCCACACTCTCCCCTTTTCACTCGAGTCGACTCTCTTTTCCGCTCCTCTCTCCTCTCTCTCTCTCTCTTCTTCTCCTCTTCTCCCTTGACACACACACCACACTCTCCCCTTTCACTCGTCGATCCTCTCTCTCTTCCTCCTCTCTCTCTCTTCTCTCTCTCTCTCTCTCTCTCTCTCGCTCTGCTTATTCCAATGCACGGCCGGGCACAAAAACTACGACAACACAACAACCAAAAACACACACACACACACACACACAAACACAAGCGAACGACGCACACGCGCGCGCGCACACACACAAAAACCACTACACTCCCCATGCGTACGCACGCACGACACACACACCACCACACCACCACACACACAAAACACCACCAAACACTATAGCCGCGTTCCCCTGTCTGTCTGTCGTCTGTTGTCACACACACCTGACTGACAAAAACCATTTACTGCAGATTACTAGTGTTGGGGCTGACACACACAACCACACACCACACACCACCTCACACACACTCAACCACTCACAACACACACACACACACACACAAAACCACACACACCACAACCCACCACACACACCACACACACACACACAACACAATCACACACACCCGCACCCCCGCACACACAACACACACACACACTCACACAACACACACACACACCACACACCACACACCCCCACACACACAAACACACACCACTCACACACACACACCCCCAAAAACCCACACACACACCACACACCACACACCACAAACCCGGGCCCCCAAAATAAACCGTCAGTTGGTTTTTTGACCTCGGACGTAAAGGGATGGACGGGGGAACCCTTTTCCCTGCCCCCAACATCTCTTCTTCTTCTGGCCCTCACACCTGCGGCTCCCAGCTTTTAGTATCGTGAAAAGTTCGGGGTGCGTGTGTGCGTGCATGGGTGGTGTGAGTGGTGTCGTGTGTGTGTGTGTCTGTGTGGGCGTTGTGTGTTGTGTGTGTGTGTGTTGTGGCGTGCTTTTGGGGGCGTGCGTGCGTGCGTGCGTGCGTGCTGCGTGCGTGTGTGTTTGTGTGTGGTGTGGTGAGGGTGTGAGTGGTGTGTGTGTGTGTTCTTTTCTTCCTCTCTTCTCCCCCCTCTTCTTCTCCCTCTCTCTCCCCTTTTTTGGGGGTAATATGTTGGGTGTTGTGTGTGTGTGTGTGTGTGTGTGTGGTGTGTGTGTGTGTGTGTGTGTGTGTGTGTGGCGCACGCGGGCGTGGGCTTGGTTTGAGTGTGTGAGGAGTGGTGTGTGCGTGCATGTGAGTAGTATGTACGGGGTGTCTTGCGTGCGTGCGTGCACGCGTGCGCTTGTTTGCTTGGCGCGCGCGTGTGTGTGTGGGGTGTGTGTGTGTGGGGTTGTGGGTGTTGTGTGTGTTGTGTGTGTGTGGGGGTTTTTTGTGTGTGTGTGTGTGTGTGTGGTGTGTGTGTGTGTGTGTGGTGCCGCGCGCGCCGCGCGCACGTGCCCCCTTGGGGTGTGCCCCCGCGTGGTGTTGTATAAAGGATGATTCTAGAGAGAGAGGAGAGAGGAAGGGGGGTTTTTATCGACGGGATCGAATTGAAGTCGAACTTTTTTTTTTCCAGTCTGTCCAGTGATGTAGTCACATGTATGAGATTTTGAGAAGCAAAAAAAACAAAGAAAAAGGAAGAAAGAGGGGGGGGAGAGGGGGGGGGGGGGGAGGTTGGTGGGGGGTTTTGGTGTTGAAAGAGGGGGGCGGGGGGGGGGGGGGGGTTGGGGGGGGGGGGGGGGGGGGGGGGGGGGGGGGGGGGGGGGGAGGGGGGAGAGGGGGTTTGCATGCTAAACAAAAGAGCAGAGAGACGTGGCAGAGGGTGTTTTTCCCAAAGTATTGTTTGCTTTTGGAAGAGGGGGGGGGAGGGCTAAAGGGGTGGGTCAGACGAGAGGGGGCGGGAGAGGGGGGGGGGGATATGGGGGACCGGGGGGGGGGGGGGGAAAGGGGGGGTGGGAGGGGGAGTGGGGGGGGGTGGGGGGGGGGGTGAGACGGTGGAAAGAGGGGGATGGGGAGGGGGGGGGGGGAACGAGAAGGAGAGGAGAGAGGCGCCAAACACGTATGCAGCCCCCCCCCCCACCCCACCCTTTCTTTCTCTTCCCCCCCCCCCCCCTCCCCCCCCAGTCGAATTAAAACCCCTAGGGCAAAAAGGGCGGGCGTGGCTGAGCGAGCAAGAGTTCGCCGATTGGCGCACAAGGGCTCCCATAGCTCACATTTCTTTTTTAAAAAAGCGGCTGCTTTGAAACCCGTGGCGGCCCCTCTGTAAAGTCTCTTGCTCTTCGTTCTCCCCCCCCCCCCCCCCCCCCCTTCCCCCCCCATCTCTCCCCTCCCTTTCCCCCTCCTCCTCCCCGATCTTGAAAATTTCCCTGCTTATTTCTTCCCCCCCCTTTCGCCCCCCCCCCCCCCCCCCCGCAACACCTTTCCCCCCTCTTCCCTCTCCACTCTCTTTTTCCTCCCCTTCCCTCCCCTCATTTCCCCCCCCCACCTTTTTTGTTTTGTTCAAATGGATTGTCATCTCTTCTCCTCTCTCTTCGTTTGTGTGTGTGTGAGTGAGTGGGGGTGTGGTGTGTGCGTGGTGTGTTTTGGGGGTGTTGTTGTGTGTGTGGTGTGTGGTGTGTTGTGTTTTTTTTTGCTTTTTTTGATTTAGGTTTTTTCACAAAAAGGTTTTTAGAGGCCTTGAAATCTCCTAATGACTTTAGTTTTTATCACAAATAGGAATCCCCCGTCATTTCATATCCCCCATCAACGTAATCCCCGGGGTTTTGCGAAATAAACATCAATAAACAATCCCTTTTTTAAAATTTTTTAAAATTTCAAAACGAGAAAACTCGAGCTGTTCCTATGGGACTTCGAAAAAGGATTTGCTGCGTGAAAGAAGGATTTTTTCATCAAAATGGCTTTGGATCGTCATTTTTAGTAGTTTTGCTCCAGATAATCGGGCAAATTTTGTTTTGTGAAGGAAAATAGAATAAAATATGGAACGTTAACATTCTCTCCACAGGGACACCAATGTCGATATATGTTTGCATTTTAACGCTTTGAGTTTTAGTCGTAACAAAAGAGCAATTCCGGATATTTTTAAATCCCTTTTTTGCAAAAAGGGAGTCTTTACGTAAAAAGTTGTGACATTGTGGCTGGCTTTTTTAAGACTGCCTCCAGAAGATGATTCCTTTTTTAAAAGATAAGGGAATCTTTACAGTTGGCACCCATTTGCATTCCTTGAAACCTTTCTTGTATTCTATCTGCCCAATCATTTCCCTTTGGACACCACAATGAAAGGGGGCCCAAAAAAAAGTTACTCAAACCTTTTTTATTAGAAAATTAACAAGATGCCTTATTTCAAATAAATGTCGCTCTTCCTTTAGTTAGTTGAAATTAGCGACAGAAAAAAAGATCTTTAATCAACACACAAAAGAATTCGTAAAAAAAAAAATGGGAAATTTTGCAATATACCCTTTAAAGGCCCTGGAATACTACCCCTCTGAGAGAAAATGGGAAAGGCCTTTCCAAAATGTAAGTTGTTCTTTCTTTAAGCCAGGAAAAACAAATCCAGCCCGCATTTCCTCATTTTTACTGAACAGTGTGTGTGTGTGTGTGTGTGTGTGTGTGTTGTGTTTGTGTGTGGGGGTGTGTGGTGTAAAAGAGTGTGCGCGCGCGAGTGTGTGTGTGTGTGTGTGTGCGTGGGGTGTGTGCACGCGTGCGTGGTGTGGGTCCTTTTGTGTGAGTGAGTGAGTGAGTAGGAGTAGTATGTAGGTGTGTGTGTGTGTGGTCACGGTCAAAAATAAACACAACCAAAGTCTGGTCGTCGCCACAGGGGGTTTTTGGCATAAGCCTAACTCAAATATTCTGGCGCCAGGCAGACGGCCCCCCTGTTCGGGTCCCGCCCAAATTTAAACATAGCGGAGAGGCTCACGGAGACGGTCTGTCCCCCCAGACGGATAAGAGCTGCCGACGCCTCGAGTTGGTCAAACATCTCGACGCCCCGGGAAAACCTTTCCCGCCAATTTTCACAGCCAAGGTAATCCTAATCTTCCACGGGGAAAACACCCGGCCCCCTAGGGGGTCGGGGTGCCTGACCAACGTTCAATAGGTTGGGCCAGATGATCTAGCCAAAAATTTTGGACCGTGCCCACAATTAGGTCGACGTCGCCCAAAAGGGGGAGGGGGGGTAATGTGTGGGTGGGTGAATCAAGCTAAACAATTAATTTACCATTGGACCCAAGAGAGAAAGGGGTGTAGGCGGGGCTGCAGATTTGAATTCCAATGGAATTTGAGGGGGGAAAAATTGGGTCGAGGCGGTAAAAAATTTGACCAATGGTACCCCCCTTGGACATGGGGTTTTGGGGGGTAAAGTAATGCGTGATGAGGAGAGGAAGAACGAACAGGGAAAGAGAGAGAGGAGGTTCTGGGGGGTAGTCCTGCCGAGGGAAAGGCAGAGAGAAGAAAAGAGGAGAGGGGAAAGGAAAAAGAGAAGAGAGAGAGAGGTCTGGTGTAAGCTCTGAGGAGAGAGGGGGAAGAGAGAGAGATGAGGAGAGAGGGGAGAACCCGTTGTAGATTTAGCACCATAGAGAGGTCTGCAGGGAAGGACTAAAGAGAGTGTGGGAGAGAGAGAGATTGTAAAATAATGAAAAAAAAGAAAAAAAAGAAAAGGAAAAAAAAAGCAACCATGCCATTTGAAAAGCAATAGAAGAGAGGGGAGGGCAATGCGTTAATGCAGGAAAAAGAAAAGGGGAAAAAGACGATGTTTTAATCACTGTTCCTCTGAACCGGGGGGGTTTGACCTATACCCGGCAGCTCACTTCGTCAAACAAACCAAAAGCCAACGCCAGGCCAGCAGTCTAGCCTACCAGTGCAAGAGGACCAAAACCATGCCCGCAGTTGTTCGGCTTGTGAAAGTGACATGAAAAGAAAAAAAAAAAAAGGGAAAAAAAAAAGACATGATTCGGAATAGTTAAGATCACCGGCCAGGTAAAGTAGAAATCTATTTATACCCGGGTTATTAAAGATGTTTTTGTAAATGATTTTCGAAAGTTCAGGAAAGGAAAAATGTTTTTTTTTGTTTGTTCCTTGCATTGAGTTTCTTTTTTATGTCTTGTAGTAAAAATTATAGACTTCTAGTGGGGTTTTATGTGACGAAGCCTGAAAATGAAGAATCGTAAGCAAGCTGTGAGTGTTTTGGGGGCGGGCTAGTCCCTTCCCCATCGAAAACCCGAGGTTGCAATTATTGGGGAGCCTGCCAGGATACTGGCCCATTTATTATAATTGTTAACTTCTCAGGAGGGAAACTGGGGGGGATTCAAGGTTGAATCCCAAAACAAAGGGGTTTGTCTTACTGTATGTTCCCCCAAAATAGTTAAAAACTAGGGTTGGCATTTCTTCCAAAAATAGTTTAAAACTAGGGTTGGCATTTTAGCCCAAGATTATTTCGCACAGTTTCCTATAATTCGCTCTAATTTTTTTGGGGCAGCGCAGGGTCTTATAAAAACTAATTACGTGTCCCAAAGCTAAATTATATTATAGGATTGTGCATTACGTCCCCCGTTTCGGTAACCACCAGTTTTGGGTGTCGTAGTAAAAAAATCTTGTTCAAAAAAAAAAGATAAATGGCGGCGAAAAGAACACCTATTGAACAAATTGTGAGCGTCGCGTGATTTAGGCTCTCGGGAGAAGAGTTTCGCGCATTCGTTGAAACCCAACAAAAAATGGAAGAGATGAACGAGCGGAAAGAGCCGTGTCGCATGGAAAGGAAGAAACAGAAAAAGAAAAAAGGATTTAGGCCACATAACGCAGGAAACAGAAAAAGTAACGCTGGAAAAAGAAAGATTAACGCAGGAAACAGAAAGATTTAAAGGGTTCAAACAGATTGAGCGAGGAGAATAAAAGGGAGACCACCCATGATGGAGCAGTCCCAGGACCCCGTGCGCAGTTTCCGCCACAAAGTTTCCCAAAAATTTTCTGAAGGATCAGATTCATCGTGCGTAACAGTCGTTTTTAAACTTTGCTACTAGTAGGGTTGGCCCTTTAGAAGAGTGGGCAGTCTTTTGTCAGCGCTTTGAGGGTAAGGATTACAATTTTCCTGCGTTACCCGCAACCAACAATCTATTTTGGTGTGTGAAGGGTCGTTTATGAAGGGTTTTACCCCCCAGAGGAGGGGGTTTAGAAAGAAATTTTGTTTTGCTAGATTACACGGTGAAAAAGTACACTCAATTTGGGGCACGTTTAGATCACTATTTTGAGAAGTGGTTAGAGTTGTGGTACGAGAAAAGGGTTCATGAATTGAAGGGGCTGGTTATAAAGACAGATTTTGTCAGGTTGCAGTCCAGAATTAACAACATTTGAAAGAGAGACAGCCAGAGACAGCAGGGGAGTTCGAAGTTAGCAAAAGGGGGTACAGGAGGCACGTTTGGGCATAAGGTGCAGGAGCAACAGGTGCCCGGAAAGGTGAGAAGGTGAAGGGGACTAGGGGAGTTTTTTGCAAAGTCGAAACCCCTTGGGGGGGAGAAAAGGGGGACAAGGGGCAATAGGTGTTTCATTTGTCACAAAAAGGGAATGTGCAGGGATTGTCGATGAGGTTCCCGAAGGGAGCAGCCTTTCAAGAGGTTTTATAAGGGTCGCCGGGGAAACGACCTGCGTGGAACCCAAGGGATTTCCCAAACTGAAGAGGGTAGAGTGCGGCCCATGGCTAGCACGGACAACAGTCAGTGTCGGGAGGGGGCACAGGCTGAGTGGTTCACTACCGTGGAAAAAGGGGGGATTGGCCCCAGAGGGTGAAAGTGTTAGAGACATGGTTGTTCTGTGGGTATAAAACAACGTGGGCGAGGGGAAGGGGGTTTGACAGGGCAAATCCAGACCGTACTCTAATCGAGGCACTGTGAGGGAGTTTCCGTTGCCAAGATGAAGTACTACCCCTTCTTCTAGGCGGTTGTTGGGGCTGGTGTGGAGAAAACCCCCTTTTTGATTTGATCTTGGGAAAAATTCCCGGGGGCAAGGGTCCAGGGGGTCCCGAGTTGTTGATGCTACAGGGGCAGCAGTTCAAACACGGAGCAAGAAGGAGGGAAAGGTTGATAAACCGTTAGTCGTTCCAGCAAGGAAGTCAGGCATAGATGTGTCGCCTGATGAGTTTAGGGCAGCGCAGGAACAAGACCCTTCGCTCGTGAAGTCTTGGGAGTTAGCAAGAGGTGGACAGAAACAGGTGGTTAGAGGAGGTGAGACAGAATTTCTTGTGAAAGGCGGCTGTTGTACCGAGTGTTCACCAAGGGGAAGACAGGTAAGGTGACCACTCAGAGGTACCAGCAGGTATCGTGACACTGTCATGTCAGTGGGTCACGAGTCGCTCATGGCGGGTCATCTCGGCACCAGCAAAACGGCTGACCAAATCTTTGATGATTTTCATTGGCCAGGAGCAATGGCAGACATAAAACGTTTCTGCATTGTCATGTGACGTGTGTCAAAGGTCAGCCCCAAGAGGGGTGAAGAGGAAGGCGCCTCTTAAACATCCCCGTTTTAAATTTACACACCATTCAGGAGAGTGGCTGTTGATCTGATTGGCCCAATCTCGCCCTGTTCCAAAGGTGGGCACAGGTATGAGACATGTAAGGTTGCAAAGGAAAGTTTGCAGAAGGCTAGGGTCGTTCAGAAGAAGCAATATGACAGGAAGGTAAGGAAGCAATCCCTCATGGCGGGAGATCAAGTCCTGTTACTGCTTCCCACGGGTCACAACAAGCTGCTGATGCATTGGAAAGGACCATTCACCATCACTGAAAAGGTCGATCGGGATTACCGAATTGATGTGAATGGGAAACTAAAACTTTTCCATGCGAATTTTCTCCGCAAATATATTCAGCGTGAGACTCCAGCACATAGGCGCAGCAGCAATCATTGATGAGGTGAAGGAGACCCAGCAGAAGAAGCGGGGTTTTGTTGCCTAAGTTTCCAGAAGAGTCATACAGGGATGTGTCACTGTATGAAGGGCTAGACAGTAGGAGTTCCTAGGTTTTGTTGTCGGAGGCGACACAAAGCAGCCAGAAAAGGAAAAGGTGGAGAAGATGATGAATTCAGAGAGACCAAAGACCAAAACAGAAGTCAGTCATATCCGGGGTGCTTTGTTGATAATATGTGTTGATTACAGTTATGTTGATTGGATATGGGTTCATTCCCATTTGGCTATGGTTCATATTGTCTTTGTGAGACTTGTTTATGTAAATGTAGTTATGCTTGGAGCATACAGTCGCTTGTGTATGATGCATTATTTGCAATAAGTGAGGATGGAGATTCCTCAGTGAAGTGTTATGGATCGTGATCATATTATATTGTGCTTTCATAGAAATTGTGAAGAGAAGATGTGGCAAATCCGCAGGTAGGGGAATTGCATAGGTGCGCACAGAGGTTGTTATAAAATGAGTTGAAATAACGCAAGAGCGCACGTCAATGATAACTCATTGGAGTGGTATTCACTAATGATATATTTTATAATTTATAAACCCGTTGGTTGTAAAGTATTTTTCAAACTTTGCATGTGTAGCTGTGTGTCAGCAAATTCGTTGTTGTTTTTTGTACCGTTGTTTTGAGACAATGCGGTGCATAGTCTTTTGCAAGGGGGGAAATTGTCACGGTCAAAAATAAACACAACCAAAGTCGTGGTCCGTCGCCACAGGGTTGTTTGGACATAAGCTCTAACTCAAATATTCTGGCGCCAGGCAGGCGGCCCATGTGTTAGGTCCAGCCAATTAAGCATAGCGGAGAGGCTCCACGGAGACGGTCTGTCCAGCCAGACGGACTAAGTAGCTGACCGACGCCTCGATGTCTGGTCAAACGAGTCTCGACGCCCGGATCAGACTCATCCGGCCATTTGAGCACAGCCAGAGGCTAATCCTAATCTTCCACGGAGACAGCACTGGCCCCGTAGACAGTCCGGAGTGCCTGACCAACGTCTCAATAGGTCTGGGCCAGACTGATCTAGCCAATTTGTAGGACCAGTGCCCACAATTAGGTCGACGTCGCCAGAAAGGGAGAGGAGAAGGTAGTGTGTGGTGGGGGTGAAATCAAGCTAATCAATATAATGACCAATTGACCACCACAGAGAGTAAGGCGTGTAGGCGTGACTGTCATGATTTGAATATCCAATGGAATTAGAGGGAGATAACTTCGGGTACGAGGCGTAAAAATACTGACCAATGGTACTCACCCTTGGACACGGAGTTAGGGATAAAGTAATGCGTGAGTGAGAGAGAGGAAGAACGAACAGGGAGAGAGAGATGAGGAGGTTCTGGGTGTAGTCTCTGCACGAGAGAAAAGGCAGAGAGATGAAGAGAGGAGAGGAAGGAACAGAGAGACAGAGAGAGAGAGGTTCTGAGTGTAAGCTCTGCAGGAGAGAGGGGCAGAGAGAGAGATGAGGAGAGAGGAGAGAACCAAGTTGTAGCATTTAGCACCATAGAGAGAGTCTGCAGAGGAAGGACTAAAGAGAGATGTGGAGAGAGAGAGAGTTGCTAACTAATGAAGAGAAAAAGAAAGAAAAGAAAATGAAAAGAAAAGCAACCATGTCCATTTGATAGAGCAGACTAGAAGAGAGAGAGAGAGAGAGTGCAATGCGTTAATGCAGGAAGAAAGAAAGGAGAACAGATCGATGTTGATAGTCACTGTTCCATCTGAACCGGGGGTTCGACCTCATACCTGGCAGCATCACTTCGTCAAGCAGAACCACAGACCAACGCCAGTGCCAGCAGTCTAGCCTGACCAGTGCAAGCAGACCAACACCAGTGCCAGCAGTTGTGTCGTGCTTGTGAAAGTGACAGTGAAAAAAAAAAAAAGGAAAAGAAAAAGACAGTGATTCGTGAATAGTTAAGATCACCTGGCCAGGTAAAGTAGAAATCTATTTTACCCGGGTTAGTTAATGATGTTTTAGATAAATGATTTTGCGAAGTTCAGGAAAGAGAGAATGTTTTATTTTGTTTGATTCCATATGCATTGATGTTTCGTTCTATGATCATGTGTAGTAAAGTTTATAGACTTTACTAGTGGTTTGATGTGACGAATGCATGATATATGAATGAGATCGTAAGCAAGCTGTGAGTGTGTTTGGGCTGTGCGCTAGTCCTTCCTCCATCGACATAACCCGAGGTTGACAGTGTGTGTGTGTGTGTGTGTGTGTGTGTGTGTGTGTGTGTGTGTGTGTGTGTGTGTGTGTGTGTGTGTGTTTGAATATCGCATACCTCAACACGCATACACCATGCTGATGAATTCAGACTTCGACAACCGGAAGCGGATGACTGAATGAGAGATGTTATGGAACAGAACTGGTTTAGGATGTGTGTGGCTCGCTCAGGGAGAGGTGACATCAATCCATTTTGCAGGGTCTTCGAACAGAGTCTCTTTGATAAGAACCTCCAAAATGGCGAGCACACACAGACCACAAGTGCGCTTTCTGCGCTCTACAGAGACTTCAAATCTGAACGGTGTCTGGAGTTTATTTGGGTTTACGTACGGCAGACATGGCTCAGAGACCAATAGATTCCAGTTTGGGCAACACACTTCAAAATGACAGATACTGAAGGCGAGGTGACAGCAACTGAAATGTTTGTTTTGGTGAAAGTGAGAACGAAACACAGGTGTGTGTGTACGATGAAACATTGCGCCTTGCAGTTACTGGGTGGAGATAGGTATCTGGATTGATGTCAACTCACAATGAAGCATGGATAAGGCAGCTGGTTTGCTAAAGTCTTTCAACGCTTTGAAATTCGTGACAAATCATAACTCTTGTCTATCTTTTGTCTGTCTCTGTGTTTCGAATATGGCTTGCCTATGTCTCATGCTTTGCCCCTCTCTCTCTCTCTCTCTCTCTCTCTCTCTCTCTCTCTCTCTCTCTCTCTCTCTCTCTTAAGTGTGCGTAGTGTTGTGGTGTGTGTGTGTGTGTGTGTGTGTGTGTGTAAGTGTGTGTATGTGTGTGTGTGTGTGTGTGTGTGTGTGTGTGTGTGTGTGTGTGATTCATTTAACGTCTTTCCACTAATCGTGATATTAGACGGGGAAAAAAAATCGTGCCGAAAGAGTGAGATGGGGAAAGAAAGAGCGTATGTGCTTATGCTTGTGCACGCACACGTATGTGTGCATGTGCGTGTGCTCGTGTGTGTATATGCGAGTGTGTTTGAATATGTTTGTGTGCATATGTGTGTGCTTATATGAGTGCTTATATGAATAATAATGGTAATTACAAAACACTTGAATTTTTCAAATAAGTTTGAAAGGGAAAAAAACTAAAATTTTAACAAAACTAATTAACAACCATCAAGGCACAGAAACTTAACCTTTCTCAGTCCTTGTCACTTTTGAGCTTTGTACATTATTCCATCTTCCCTCCCCACACATATCCCCCATCCCCGCCCCACACAAAAAGGAACCTATAAATACTTCCCCAATGGAGTGCGCTCTAAGCATACAAAAAACTCATATGTTAGAGTGGTGACTTAAAGATGGCCTGTGCACTATTTTTGCCTCAGCACTGGAATTATTTTTTTCATGTCTTGATATGTAACAATAATTATGATCAGTGTTATTTTCTTTTTACATAAACACACTATGTTTTTAACATATTTTGTTTTAAAAGCATCAAGTTTCCACCTATACACAATAAAAAGTATATTTTTTATTTAAACTAAAATTAGTTGAATGATTTTAATATCAAAAATATCAAACTGATCTTGATTGTCATGTTCTATCATTCTATCTTTGAAAGTTTTCGAAATATATGTTTTAACTAAATTGCGCTGCTCATGTACCGATAAGGGTAGTTTAAGATCTTCAGAACCACAGATAGTTTTGCTCCACGCTTAGCTGCCCTATCTACGATCGTAGATGTGTGTATGTGTGCATGTGTGTGTGTGTGTGTGTGTGTGTGTGTGGTGTGTGTGTGTGTGTGTGTGTGTGCGGTGTGTGTGTGTGTGTTTGTGTATGCGTATGAATGCATGTGTGTATATGTAATAACAATAATGATTATTTATGGCGCTTAATCTTACATCATAAGCCCTAAGCGCTTGCAAATACAGAAAAGGTTAAAGAAAACATAAATGAAACCAATCAGAAGATGATATGTATGTTTGTGTGTATATGTGTGTATGCACGTGTGCGCGTGTATGTTTGTGTGCATGTGTGTTGTGTGTGCGTGTATGCATGTGTGTGTATGCATGTGTGTATGTGTGTGTGTGTGCGTGTATGCATGTGTGTGTATGTGTGTGTGTATGCATG
>CM031621.1:31473293-31480793 GCA_018398815.1 Conus ventricosus
CCCCCCCCCCCCCCGCCCCACCGAGCACAAAACAATTAAAGGCACAAAAACTCTGAACCGGTTCCCTTTTTCCCATGCACTGAAAAACGAACGGATCCCAATGCATCTGGCACACGAACGGTTTCCCAAGGACAACAAGAAAACAAAAAAGAAAATGTCTACACCCCTTTTCCCCTCCCTTTCCCCTCCCCCCCCTTCCCTCCCCCGGCCCGTTCTCTTACTCCCCCCCCCCCCCCACCCCCCCCCATTGCCGAAAATGACAAAAAAAGGGGAATTCCAATTTTGTTTTTTTTTACCTGACCTCACGTGTACACAACCATCTCCGGCGGGGAAAATGCACAAAACACACACAAATCGCCTTTATCGGACGGGGGGGGGGGGGGGGGGGGGGGGGTTTTTACGTTTGTTTTTGGTTTATTGTCCCCCCTTTTGTCTGCGGGCTTTGGGTGAATGAAAACCCCCGCAAGAAAACATTATTTGGGTTTATGCGTTTTTGATTTTCTTTTAAGGGGGGGGGGGGGGGGGGGGGGGGGGGGGGGGGGGGGGGAAAAATAATTACCTGTCGTTGTGGATGTTTCCGTCTTCTTCTTCCGCCTTTTAAAGAAGAATTTCTTCTCTGTCCAATGTTAAATTGTTTTTTTTTTTAAAGTGACTTTTTTTTTCCCGTATATCTTGGGGCTTATGAACACAGCCAAAACCCCGGTTTTCCGCTGCCAAAATCTGGCGCCCGCCCGGGCATAGATTTACAATAGTAAGTGCATAAAGGAACCCACCCGGGGACACTGCAGTGCCGGTCATTTTGATGGCTTCAGTTGTGAGATGGGGATCCCATTACACTGATCCCCCAAGGCCCCCCCTGTCGTGTCCTGCAGAGTTCGCCCCTTTAAGTGTCGGGGAAACTTTCGTTTAATTATTCCCCCCCCTTCTAGAAATATGTGTTAACTTATCCCCAGGCCCTACCTTCTGGAAAAATTCCCCGTAAATGTTCCCCCATCTTTCGGAAAAACTGTGCAAAAAGTATCCCCCTTTTTTTTCAAAGTTCGGGGCGAATTTAACCCTCTTCCCGGAATTCTGTGTTTTAAAATGTTCCTCACCTTTTTGGAAATTCGTGCAAAATTGTTCCCCACTTCCTGGACTTTTTGTTTTTAAAATTTTAATCCCATCTTTTGGGAAAATTTTGTGCAAAAATCTGGACCCACTTTTGGAAATTTTTATGTGGGGAAATCTTTCCCCCTTTGGGGAAAATTTTGGTGGAATTGTATTTCCTTTCTGGTATTTTGGCAAAAAGTTCCCGCCCCCCGGAAATTCTGTCTAAATTGTGTGCCCCCTTTTTGGAAATTCTGTGTAAAATTTGTGCCCCCCTCTTTTTGGAATTCTTGTAAAATTTTGTGCCCGTCTATTTAAAAATGTTGCGCTGAATTGTATCTGTACCCGGAAAATTTTTGCTGTATTTTACCTTACTCCGGGGGTTTGTCTTAAAATTGTTTCTCCCCCTTCCTGAAATTCTGTGCTAAATGCTCCTACCCCTGCAATTCGTCCTACCTGTACTTCACTTTAGGGACTTTGTGCTCGATTGTAGGTTCTTTTTGGAAAGCCGAGCTAAATGTGTTCTCCCCTTGGAAACTGGGGGTAAAAATGTATATTCATTTTTGGAAATGTGCTAAAATTGTATTTTCACCATCTGGAAACCATGTGTAAAATTGCATTGCCACCTACTGGAAATTCTGATCTAAACTGTATCCCCACTCTCTGGAAATTCTGAACTAAACTGTATCCCCACCCTCTAAAAATTCTGAACTGAATTGCATCCCCACCTTTCGGAAGCCGTCTGCTAGATCCTATCTCCACCTTCTGTAAATCCTATGCCAAATTGTATCCACACCCTTTGGTAGCTCTGTATTAAAACATATTCCCGCCTTTTAGAAAAATCTATGTTAAGTTGTATCCTCACGTTTTGGTATCTGTGCTCAATAGTATTACCATCTTCTGCATTCTGTGCAAAATTGTATCCCCATTTTTTTTTCTTCTTCTTCAAACTCTGCGATAGGAATGTCCTGTTTTTCTGTCAGTTTCTTTGATTCTGTCCTTTTCTTCAGCCTTTTTCGCTTGTCATTCACTTTTTATTTTAGTTTAGTTTAATTTAGTTTAGTTTAGTTTAGTTATTTTAATTTTCTAATTTTTTATTGATTTTTTTTCTTGGGGGGGGGGGGGGGGGGGGGATTCACCTACGTGTTCTATAAATTCTTAACACTTTTTCCATCTTGTTGAAATACATAGCGTGCCAGATTTTTCCCGTGGTCTGGCGATTGGGTAGTACAATTATTAACACTGTTCGGGATAGGCACCAGCTTTCTATTCTGTGGTGTCTATATTCCTATCTTTTTTGTATTTTTGTGGGCTGGTATGGCTGGCGATCTTGCAGGCCTTAGTTCTATAAGCATCAAGAAGGTAAACAGTTTTTTTTAATTATCAAAGTATATGTTGATGCAAATGTTTTAATGTAACTCTTTTTTCCCTTCACTCATGATTCCTTTTTGCTTGAGCAGAAATCATTATAGTAAGATTTTGATATAGCTGATTCATGAATAATTCAACAGAGTATAAACAATACAATGTCAGAAACCCTTCAAACAATAGCATTTTAATTATGCACACCACACAGTCTTACGCACGCACACTGGAGAGAGAGAGAGAGAGAGAGAGAGAGAGAGAGAGAGAGAGAGAGAGAGAGAGAGAGAGAGAGAGAGAAGAGAGGAGAGAGAGAGAGATGGTTTCAAAGGAAGAGAGGAGAGAGGAGAGGAGAGAGAAGAGAGAGAGAAATGGTTCTTTTTTTTTAAACAAAAGTCTTTACAATGTAAGGCACTGAAAAAAAATCAGTTAATCAGTCTAGGAAAACAATGAATACATACTTATAAGACAGTCTCCAAATTCTTTCATTGACACATTTCAAAATCATGCGCCCACAACATTTCACCCACACAGATAGGAAAAATAGAAAGAAGACAGACAGTAAACAAGAGACAGAAGAAGGCAGAGGGAATGGATGGGAGGGAGGGGGAGGCTACCACAAAGCTGTACATTAAATTTCCACATTTCAGTTCCATGCACACATATATCACCAGGCCTGTAGGTCTGAGCAGTGATGTGTATCTTTATGTTCATTACTAAAAGTACGAATCTTGACCCGTCTTCAAGGAAAACGCACGGCGTAGTTTTATTCATTACAATAGGCACATGATGCTATTGTTCGGTTTTAAAGCTATTTTACTTCCCGGTCTTTCTTTGCATTTAATTCTTCAATCTTGATTTCTTAATTCGTTTCAAAGATAGAAATACTGGCATGTACTTTCCCATTGTTACAACGATAGATATATACGCTGCCTAACAAGAGAGATTCACAGATTGAAAATCTTATCTGTAGCAGTCTTTTCTTCCATTTCAGAAATACGACCAAATCATCAAATTCCCTCAAAATGTTTCTTACCACATTTCATCTCCATACAATAAGTTCTTTGAACTCTTTTTCGCATTTAACCAAAAGTGCAGTTTATCACAGTCTCTAATCACCATTCGCTTCAATATTGCATTGGTGGCAGTATTCTATGTGTTATCCGTAACTGTGGCCATTTCAATTCAGTGTTGTTTTTGGTTTTTTTTTATCTTGCATGACCTAAGAAACACGATCTTCGTGATATTTCACATTTCAGTTTCTGTGATCATTGATTTCAAACAAGATCGTATTTTCCAGTCGTCAACTTGAATAGATATTCTGTAAAACTTTTTAGATGCTTTTCGACGTGTATTATAGACAGTATTGAAGGTATATTCCTGGTACATTATCTACTTATCAGATAAGTTAGTTTCCTTACATACTATGTAATCGATGAAAACACATCCAATGTGTACTTTAAAATAACCATACTTTGTTTGAAATTTATCGGTATGTTCAAAGTATACCTTTTTCTTTGTGGAAAGTTAAAAAAAAAAGACTGTGAATACATTTTCTGACTATTATTTGTGTATGATTTATCTATCATCCACTTCATTTTTTTTTTAAATTACATTAATCCTGGCTCTGCTAGCAGATACTGTAAAGTCTTGAATACAATTCTATTGCAAGCTGTTTTATATTATTGACACAGTCAACTGACACTGGTGTTCCTGGGTTCTCTTCATAGTGCACGGCCTGACGGTCAGTTCCACGTGCTTGGGATACACAACACACGGTTGACACAAACCGGTGACGGCTCGCTGTCGGTTCCTTTCACTGGCACGGAGATGTCACCAAGTACATTTGTGGGCCGGCCAAGTTCCTATCTGATTGCACAAGTCTGTTTTCCCGCCCAGAGTGTTCCGCTTGCCGTCAATGAGAAGGTAATTAAAGATTAAACTAGCACGTTCACCGTCACTTCTGGCCTTTTGAAGGTCGGGAGTTAACTTTTTTTTCTAATGTCGTGCACCTGGTGGAGAAGTCCTCACCGATGAAATGTTAGTTCCTAGCAGTGCGTTTTCACTTTTAGAATGTTAACTTTTTGCTTGCAGAACAGCCGCGCGCAATCACAGGAGAGTCCGGCCTGTTGTTTAGTCGATGGACCCTAACAAAAGCAACGTCTTCAGTCAAGCCTAATTTGTCTGTGATGAGGTCCCTAAGCACATTTTCACAGTCTGCCGAAGTCTCATTTTCTGTCCGAAGCAGTCCATGAAAGATGAGGTTGTTTCTCTTAGATCTCCCCTCGAGATCGTCAGTCTTCTTTTCTAAATCCTCCATCTTCTTTGTCAGGTCCTGGTTCTGCTTACGTAGCTGGCTGACTTCCTCCCGTAAGCCCCTCAGCTCCCCTGCATGGCAGCATAGTCCTCCCGTAAGCCCCTCAGCTCCCCTGCATGGCAGCATTAGTCCTCCCGTAGGGCCTCAGCTCCCCTGCATGGCAGCATAGTCTCCCGTTAGGGCCCTCAGCTCCCCCAGCATGGCAGCATAGTCCTCCCGTAAGCCCCTCAGCTCCCCCTGCATGGCAGCATAGTCCTCCCGTAAGCCCCTCAGCTCCCCCTGCATGGCAGCATAGTCCTCCCGTAGGACGTGCATGTCCTGCTTCACGGCGTCAAGCTTCCCGTCAAATTGACTCTCCATGGAGTTCAGCTTGCTCGTGACGTTAGCTTGCTCATGACGTTAGCTTGCTCATGACGTTAGCTTGCTCATGACGTCGAGAAGCGACAGACCTCTCCCTGGTTGGATGGATGCTGGGTCGTGTGGATGGCCAGGCCTCTCCAGGCTAGGTCGGCTGGTCAGTCGGGTCTGCCTCGTCTAAGATCGAGTTGGGTCCAGGGTTACTGTCAACATCACCGCACTGGAGAAGTAAACTCCCCAGAACAAGTAGGAGAGGAGCAAGCCTGACAGAGCACCGTGTATTCTGCACTTCCAACGAAGCATGGCGACCCGTATTGCAACTTTCTGCCTCACACGTTTTGCCATGAAGAGCTGAAAAATCGACAGAAAGCAACCACATGTCGCCCTAAAATCGGTGGCGCTCGAAGGCATTGGTCCTTAAGGAATCACTGCACAAATCTTGTGGCACAAATCTTTCTTAATCCAGTTGAACAAACTGACAAATAACAGAGCAATGGAAGTGCGACTACACATTAAAAACACCAGCTCCCCCCCCCCCCCCCCCCCCCCCCCCCGAGGAGAGAGAGAGAGAGAGAGAGAGAGAGAGAGAGAAGAGAGAGAGAGAGAGAGAGAGAGAGACAGAGGGAGAGAGAGAGAGAGATGAGAGAGGAGAGAAAGAGAGAGAGAGAGAGGAGACAGACAGACGAACAGGTACACAGAGAGACAGGACAGACAGGACAGACAGACGGACAGACAGACAGGCAGACAGACGAAACAGGTACAGACAGAAGAGAGAGAGCAGAGAGCAGAGAGAAGACGACAGACAGGACGACAGACAGACAGAACAGACAGGACAGACGAGAAGACAGACGAACAGGTACACAGAGAGACAGACAGACAGAGAAAGAGACGAGGCAGACAGCAGACAGACAGACAGTCAGCAGCCAGACGCAGACACCGTGATTCCAGAGCAGAATGAGACAGAAGAGGCACCCCGAGGTGATAGGCTATGACGCCTGTAGACGATGCCAATCGCTCTTTTATGACTGCGAGATGATTTAGTACATACCTCCCCCACCCTACCCTTACCACCTACCCTACCCTGCTTCTACCTACCCTACCCCACTTCCAACCCTCTGACTCTCCGCCCCCCCCCACCCCACCCCCAAACCACCTACCCTCCTCCTCTCCTCCTCCTTATTCCCTTAACCTTTCTCGCACGCATCATCCTTCCTCTACCCTCTCTATACTACTCCCTCCCAAGCTATTCTAATTGTGTTTTCTAAACCTCCCATCCTTAACTACCCCCCCCCCCCCCCCCCACGTCACTCTCCTCTTACCCCCCAACCCCCCCCCCCCCCCCACCTCTCCCCCATCCTCTCTCTTCCCCGCCTACCTCTGGTACCTTCTGCGTCTTCTTCCCTCCCGTCCGCCTTCCTTCCTTCCTTCCTCCTTCCTTCCCTTCCTTTCCTGTTCAGCGTGTTTGACTACCGGACAAACCGGATGAAAGCCTGCTCCTCAGTCTGCGCCTCTTCGCCCAGCACTGTTGTTGATAGCTGACAACTGTACTTCGGTGCTTTGTGCTCTGTCTGTCTGTCTGTCTGTCTCATTCTCTCTTTCTCTCTGTGTCTCTGCGTCTCCCTCTGTCTCTCTGAATCTGTTTCCTTCATGTGTCTGTCTGTCTTCTCTGTCTGTCTCTCTCTCTCTGCCTTCTCTCTCTCTCTCTCTCTCTCTCTCTCTCTCTCTCTCTCTCTCTCTCTCTCTCTCTCTCTCTCTCTCTCTCATTCTCTGTGTGTGTGTGTTGTGTGTGTCTGCGTCTCTCTCTCTGTCTCCATGTCTCTCTGAATATGTACTGTGTCCCTCTCTGTCTCTCTCTGTCTCTACCTCTCTCTCTTGTCTCTGCTTCCTCTCTCTCTCTCTCTTCTCTCTCTCTCTCTCTTCTCTCTCTCTCTCTCTCTCTCTCTCTCTTCTCTCTCTCTGTCTCTGCTCTCATTCGCCTCTATTCGTCTGTCTCTGTCTCTCTCTCTCTCTGTCTCTCTTCTCTCTCTTCTCTCTTTCTTTCTTTCTTTCTTTCTTTCGCTATGTCTTTGTTTCTTTCTCGTTTTCTTTCCGTTGTGTCGCAGCCGTGTTGTCTGTCTTCTGTCTGTCTGTCTGTCTGTCTGTTGTCTGTCTGTCTGTCTGTCTCTGTCTCTTTGTTTCAGTTTGCCTGTCTGCCAGTCTGTCTGTCGGTCGGTCTAGTCTGTCTCTCCTATCTCCCTTCCTCCCTCCCCCTTTCCACCTCTCTCTCTCTCGCTCTTTCTCTAAAACAAAAATGAAAAAAAAAAAAAAAAAACGCCTTTTCAGTGCGTGTGTGTTGTGTGTTTGTGTGTGTGTGTGCTCAGCGCGCGCGCGCGTGTGTG
>CM031621.1:31485793-31490793 GCA_018398815.1 Conus ventricosus
AGATGGTTGGGCGGAGAGAAAGAGAGAGAGGGACACAGAGAGACAGACAGACAGACAGACCGATAGACAGAGATCGAAAGAGCGATAGACAGTCAGACAGAACAGGCAGGCAGAAGACAGACAGACAGAAGGAGAGAAAAAGAGAAAGGAAGAGACAGATATATATAGAGAGAGACAGAGACAGAGAGAGACATTGATAGAGAGAGAGAGGCAGATGGTTACGAGTGAGGTTTGGGGGGGGGGGGGGGATAGATAGAAGATAATGTTGCTTATAGCCCAGCCGACCGCAAAGGGCCACATCAGTGCTGGGGGGGGGGGTGGGGGGGAGGGGCATGAAGGACGCATAGAGAATAAAGAAGACCCAATATGTTGTATACCTGTACTGTCACTGCAGACATTCCTGCAAAGAGCTCCGAAAGTCCGTCGCCATACTACACTGTCTTTCATCAACCGCTACCCCCCTCTCCCCGACCTCCTCCCCCTCTCCCACCATGTTCCTCCGTTACACCCCTTTCTCCTCCTCACCACCACCTGCATGTTTTCTCTTTTCCTTCGACGTGGTTTGAAACTGGATGAGGCGAAGGGTCAAACGGAAACTTCAACAGAAGGTGACGGTGGACCAAGAACATACTCAAGCAGAAGGTGGCCTATGACCCCAAAAGATACTCCAACAGAAGCTGGTCCAGAATTAGGAAGAAATTTGAACGCATGATAGCGAAAGATGACGATGAAACTTGACTAGAAGGCGGCCAAGAATCAGGAGAAAAACTTCAATGGAAGGTGGATAAAGGATTTTGAAGAGAAAGATGAATAGATAGCCAAGGATCAACCAGAAACTGCACTAGAAGCAAACCCAGGATCAATTAAAAGCTAAAGTAGACAGTGGCCAAAAATCAAGAGCAACCTCGAACAGAGAGTGGCCAATGAATGAGAAGAAACAGATAAAGAAAGTGGCCAAGGATAAAGAAAATTAAATAGAGAATAGTTAATGATGAATAAAACATGAAAGAGGAGCGGCCAATTACTAACAAGAAACATCAACAGGTGGCCAAGGACAAGAGAAACTTAAACAGAGAGTGGCCAATGATCAAGAAGAGGTATAACAGTAGAACGTGGTTTAGGATCAAGAAGAATCGAGACAGGAGATGGCCAAAGACTGAGAAGATACTGGAATAGAGAGAGGTCAGTGATCCAGAAGAAGCCTAAAGAGAGAGTGACTGCAGTGAAGAATTAATCTGAATACAAAGTGCCCAAGGATCAAGACGAATCTTGAAGAGAAGATGGCTAGGGATCAAGAAGAAAGCAGTTGAACAGAAGATGTTCAAAGATCAAGAAGGAACTTAATAGAAGGTGTTTAAAGATAAAAGCAATTGAAAAAAAAATCTAGAATCAGGGAGAAATTTCAGTAGAAGCTGGCAAGAACCTAGTGGAAATCTTTCGAATAATCATCAGCCAGGCAAGAAAAAAAAACCTTGAACAGAAGATAGCCAAGGATGAAGAAGAGAATGAAGTCGAAGGCAGCCTAGTATGAAACGGAATTGTGAACAGAAATTGTCCAAGGATCAAGAAGAAATGTAAGGAGAAAATGGCCAAAAATCAAGAAGAAATTGAAGGAGAAAATGGCCAAGGATCAAGAAGAAATGTAAGGAGAAATTGTCCAAGGATCAAGAAGAAATGTAAGGAGAAAATGGCCAAGGATCAAGAAGATACTAAAGGAGAAATTGGCCAAGGATCAAGATGAAATTGAAGGAGAAAATGGCCAAGGATCAAGATGAAATTGAAGGAGAAAATGGCCAAGGATCAAGATGAAATTGAAGGAGAAAATGGCCAAGGATCAAGA
Source organism: Conus ventricosus (assembly GCA_018398815.1). Taxonomy (NCBI): domain Eukaryota; kingdom Metazoa; phylum Mollusca; class Gastropoda; order Neogastropoda; family Conidae; genus Conus; species Conus ventricosus. The sequence goes on from CM031621.1 coordinate 31,487,634, forward strand.
TGAAATTGAAGGAGAAAATGGCCAAGGATCAAGATGAAATTGAAGGAGAAAATGGCCAAGGATCAAGATGAAATTGAAGGAGAAAATGGCCAAGGATCAAGAACAAATGTAAGAAGAAAATGGCCAAGGATCAAGATGAAATTGAAGGAGAAAATGGCCAAGAATCAAGAAGAAATGTAAGGAGAAAATGGTCAAGGATCAAGAAGATACTAAAGGAGAAATTGGCCAAGGATCAAGATGAAATTGAAGGAGAAAATGGCCAAGGATCAAGATGAAATTGAAGGAGAAAATGGCCACGGATCAAGATGAAATTGAAGGAAAATGGCCACGGATCAAGATGAAATTGAAGGAGAAAATGGCCAAGGATCAAGCTGAAATTGAAGGAGAAAATGGCCAAGGATCAAGATGAAATTGAAGGAGAAAATGGCCAAGGATCAAGATGAAATTGAAGGAGAAATGGCCAAGGATCAAGATGAAATTGAAGGAGAAAATGGCCAAGGATCAAGAGAAATGAAGGAGAAATGGCCAAGGATCAAGAAGAAATTGAATAGTCGGCAGTCAAGGATCAAGAAAAAAAACTTACGTAGAAGGTGGCCAAGGACCAACAAGAAACTTAAACAGAAAGTGGCCAAAGATAGAGAATAGACTTAAGTAGAAGGTGGCCAAGGATCAAGATGAAACTTATGTAGAGGGTGGCCAAGGATCGAGAGGAAATTTAAATAGAAGGTGGCCAAGGATCAAGATTCAACTTAAGTAGGTTGCCAAGAATCAAGAATACACTTGCAAGGAAAGCACCCAAAGATCAAGATGAAATTTGCATAGGTGACAAGAAAGAAGAAGAAGAAAAAAACTTGAATGGAAGGTGGCCTATGATCAAGAAGAAACTTGAACAGAAGGAGGTCAAGGATAAAGAATAACCCAGTTGAAAAGAAGATGGCCGAGAACCAAAACGAAAACGCATCAACGGGTGGTCAAGGAGGAGGGATAAAGAAGCAAAGAAAAAGAGAGAAGAAAGAGAGAAAAAAAAAACAAAGACCAATAAAACCGCGTGCAAAAAATGGAGGTAATTAAACTATGCTCACTGTATACCCTGCTGATGGCATTGATGTTGTTAGTACTCGGGTTGGTTCTCTCTGCTCTGAGCTACAAGCCATTGGCTGTAGAGGTCTATCAAGGCGCTCCACCAAACTAGCTAATTCATCTTCTTTTCCTGTTAAAAGCTCTCAATGTCGTTGGCAAAACACAGGTTGGTGATGCTCTGCCTCCGATACTGATTTTCCTTCAATGTTTTCTTGTGTGTCATTAATGATTCTCTCCAAGCAGATGTGCAGGAGGGTAACAGAGAGTGAGAAGCCTTGTTTTACTCCAAATGTGGTTCTTTAACCAGACTTCCAACGTCAAGAACACCAGAAACGACGTGAGGGTAGACGGCCAGAAGTCGGAAATCGTCCATAGCCTCAAATATCTGGGTGAACTCGTAACAGATGAGGGATCCATGTCCAAAATACTCTACAGGATTGCCCAGCCCACAGCAGTTCTTGCAAGACTATAGGTAATTCGGAAAATGACACTCATTTCAATGATCGGAAGGCTGCACACCCTGGTCCTATCAATACTTCTGTATGCCGGAGAGTCCTGACTTAACTGTAACAGCTCTCACGGGAAGAAGGATACAGGTCCCTAGATGAGATGTTACCGAAAGCTCCTCAGCATCTCTACAAAGACCACACGATGAAGTGAGAAGCCGAATGAACCGGATGAAGATCTCCCCACCACAGTACAGAAGCGCACGCTTCAAGTGGTATATGGACGTGTCACGATCCAAGAGGTTGTCAAGCTGTTTCTGAAAGGTGCAGTCAGGGAATGTAATTCTGTTGTGTTGCATTGCATTGAACAGTAATGTGGTATATTACATGCCCTTGCGTTTGATTGTATTGCATTGCATTGTATCGCCTGTTTCTTCATTATATATTGCATCGCGTTGCATAGTGCTGCGCTCTGTTGCTTTGCATCGAATTTTGCATTGTATTGTATTGTATTGCATTGCGTTGTTGAAATGTATTGCATTCTGTTACCTTGCATTGCATTGCATGTGACTGCATGATAATGATTTGACTTCTGTTGTGTTCGATTTGTATTGCGTTGTAATGTACTGCAAGGTATATCGTTGCGTTGTGCTATGGTATCGTGTTTTGCTGTACTGCCTTGCATTGTGTTGTGTTAGGCGGTATAGCCTTGTAATATGCTATTTTGTACTATGCTCTATTACGGTGTATTGTATAACATTATATTATATTGTTTTTGCACTGTACTCCATTGCATAGTGTTGTACTGCGTTAAACTGTGTAATTGTATGACACTTTATTGCATTTTTGCATTGAACCGTTTTCTATTCCATTTCATAGGACTGTATTGCATTACGGTGAATAGCATACGTTACATTTACTGTATTATATAATATTACATTCTGTACTCTGTTATCTCATACTGTATTGAGAGGCATTGCATAGCATTACAATTCACTGTGTTAAATTGCACTGGATTCCATTACGATATATTGTACCGCGTTGTTTTATAATTGAACAGACTGCTGTCGCTGCAAAAAACTAGAGCACGCGAGTCTGCGCGCACCAACACGCACGTTCGTCTGTATGTGCGTAAGGAAAGGGGGGGGGGGGGGGGGAATTTAGAGGTAGGGGCGGGGAGAGGGGCGGTAGTGTGTGTGTGTGTGTGTGTGTGTGTGTGGTGGTGTGTGTGTGTGTGTGGTGTTGTATAGTGTAGAGTAGAGTGGCGTAGTGTAGTGTCATTCTGTGGGACGAGGCGGTGGGATGCGAGGGGGTGAGGTGGCTGTTTGCCCGCATATACACGCGCCACACTGTGCAAACACCCCTGGCCATCACACAACCCAAAATACACACACACACACACGCACACACGCACACACCACACACACACACACACACACACACACACGCACACACATACACACATACACACACACGCACGCACACGCACACACACACGCACACACACACGCACACCACACGCACACACACGCACCACACCGCACACACACACGCACACACATACACACACACGCACACACATACACACACGCACACGCACACACACACACACACACCACACACACACGCACACA
>CM031621.1:31495793-31503293 GCA_018398815.1 Conus ventricosus
ATCATTAGAAAGAAAAGATTTCCTCTCTGACCTCTTACAGTTCTTTTATGACCCGTTATCATAAGCAATATAAATTATGTCAGCGTGCAAAAATGTATAGATGCACAGGAAAAAATATGTGGGCATGTTTAATCAGAGCCACAATTATCCCAATAGAATTAAAAAAAATATAGATGCACATGAAAAATTATGTGAAGATGCTCATTCAGATCTGCAATTATCCAGTAGAATCCAGAGAGAAAATCTTCAAGCCACACCCCTTTTAACATTGTGGGTTTTGTGGGTCTTTCTTTCAACACAGAATGTTCTGGAATCCAGCGTTCCTCAACCCTAATGATTCTACAGTCCACTCTCTTGACATGCTCGTCACCTTGCCATGTCGGAGGCCATTCACCACGCTGTGTGTTGCAACATGAAGCAAAACGATTATAGTTTGAAATTTCACCATGTAATTCGTCTGCCTTCTACACAGTAAAGAGCTCATCAATCAGACAGAAATGTCACTGAAGCTGCGGCATGAAAGCAGCATCACGCCAAGCTTTGCTGTAGTGGTATTGTCACACCGCGTGGTTAACATTGTTCAAAACAGCATCTGTCTCGACAATGTGGAAGATGAAGACGACGAATACATGGAAAGAAGCTTATAACAGAGACTGGCCTTTGCCCTTTCGTCTTCTTCTTCTTCTTCTTCTTCCTCTTCTTCTTCTTCTTCTTTCTATATCACTCAACAAAGATCGACAAAGGAAGTCAAGACGAGGCCGTTCGACCTTGTCACGATGAGAACTCATGAGCAGACAGTTTGCCACGATGAGACTCAACGTCGTCTTGAAAACCATTAATCTCTGCGTTCCAGGTGAGACAGAAGTCTTCAAGTCGTTACCGACATCCCTCCCTTCCTATCGATTGCCAGGAGCTGGAGGATGGCAGCAGTTCGCGGTGCGGAGTTCCAGGTGTTCGAGGATAAACGCTGCCAGCTCCTCTCTCCATCCTCATGTCTCAAGCTCTCTCACACTGCCCAGTGCCCTTGTGGCGCAGGCTCCCAAACTCCCCCACCCACATCTCACAGTCCTGCCCTCCTTTGTGAAGCCTTGAGACGCCAGACGTGCCCCAGTGTAGCTGAGGTCCAGGAGAAGCTGTGGGATCGGTGGGGTCTCTGCGGCGGACTATGGACATCGCCTTACTAACTGGATTGAGGATCTAGCGAGAAATGTTGCTGAACGATTTTGAACGTCTCATACAATGAATGCAGGACACATTGCTATACCAAGCAAACCAGGCAGGACGTCGCACGGGTGTGGGAACAGGAGGAGAGGGAGAGTTGTCTCCTCCCTGCTGACTTTGATGAGGAGGGGGGGGGGGGGGGGGGGGGGAGGAGTGGGATGAGGAGAGGGCAGGTATGTCTTCCCCACCCCCACCCCCTTTCAGCCCCTGTTTAAGTGGCAGAGCGGAAAGCAGGAGGGTAGCTGCCCCACACCTTCACCGCCCCCGGATTTGCTAAGAGAGAGAGAGAGAGAGAGAGAGAGAGAGAGAGAGAGAGCGAGAGAGGAGAGAGAGAGAGAGAGGAGAGAGCGAGAGCGAGAGAGAGAGAGAGAGAGAGAGAGAGCAACACTGACACTGACACATTTCCATTGGCATTAATTTTTGAAAGCCTTAGTGCCAAGGAGGACAGACAGAAAGACAGACACGGAAACAAAGGGAAAGAGAGAGAGAGAGAGAGACAGACAGACAGACAGACAGACAGACAGACAGACTGGAGGGTGAGGGATGGGAATTTAAGCGGGGAAACATGTCTTTCTGCCCCCCCCCCCCCCTCCGCCCCCCTCATCATCCATTCCCGAAATTTACCAAGCTTTAAAAAAAAAACAACGAAAAAAAAAAAATCTGATCTTTTTAAAAATAGTTTTACTTTATGAAGCGTACAAGTGGTATTTTGTGATAGTAGTGCTGGTGTGGCAACATACCAGCGGCTACGGCAGTAACGCTTACCCAAGACGCCGCAACATTTTAGCACCTTCATTTCGCTCATACCCAAACACCAGCCCCCATCTCTCCCCTAGTCCTTCGGTCTTTCACGCCGCCATCACTCCACTCCATCCCACTCTCCCCCTCCCCCCCCCCCCCCCCCCCCCCCCCCCCCCCCCCCCCCCCCACCCCCACCCCCATCCCGGTTTTGGGAATTGAAGTCTGTCCATGTGTTAGTCTTTCGGATCAGACGATAATTGTGGCCCTGCGTGCTGAATCCTTGCGTGCTGAATCCATTTTGTGCACGTAAAACAACACACGGCAAAAAGAGGTTGTTCCTGAGAATTGTTTTTTATGTAAAACGAAAATGTCCACTGTGACAAATAAAAACAGAAACATGTTAATTACACAGGCAGAATGAAAAAATATATTCTCTGTAACAGATAAAAGAGAAATAAAATACTGATACACACACTGGAGAAAACGATCATACTGTGACATAAAACAGAAATGAAACACTGATACGCAGACATAAAGAAAAAAAACAACATTCCAAAACAATTTCGAGTGGCGCATTACTGCGGCGACACATTTTCAATGAAACAGTAGCCTGAATTCAACGAAGATAAATCTGCTTTGACGATAAAAGTATATATAATACACATAAAAGTAAAAAAGAAAAAAGATACAAAACATACAGGGCAATACAATAGTGAATACGATGACAGCACGGTACAGAAGAGATAAGATAATACCCGGACAATACAATACTTGATAGGATGAGTACAGCACAGTATAGTTCAATAGAATGGGATTCAATACAATACAGGGCAATACAATACAGAAAAACGATGAAGACAGCACAGTCTAGAACACCAGAGCAAATACAACACAGGACATTACAATACTATATACGATGACTACAAATACAGAATAGTACAGCAAATATGATACAACACAGGACTTTACAAACACTATATACGATGAGTACAATACAGAATAGTACACAGAATATGACACAACACAGGACAATGCAATACTATATACGATGATTCAATAGTACAGCGAATATTATGATACAACACAGGAAAAATACAATACTGAATAAAATCAGCACAGACCAGTACAGTTCAACAGAATATGACGCAATACAATATAGGGCAATGCAATACTGAATACGATGAGCACAGTACAGTACAATTTTGACATATGATATTACAGTACAATGCAGGCAATGCAGTACAATGTGTACAAAACAGCTTATCATAATACAATATGGTATATAGCAGTACAATGCAGCCTATGGTACAATGTGATAAGAAATAGTACAATATTTACAGGAAAATCTATGTGACAGTAAGAACTGTACAATACGAGACAATACAGCAACACACACAGCACACGCACACACACGCACACGCACACGCACACGCACACACACACACACACAAGCGCACGCGTTCGCACACCGCACAATTCACACGTTCTCTCTCTCTCTCTCTCTCTCTCTCTCTCTCTCACGCACGCACGCACGCACGCACGCACAAACACACCACACCACACACACACACACCACACGCGCGCGCGCGCGCCCGCGCGGGTAACAGAGACAAAGAAGAAAACAAGGAGTTTCAGTTTCAGTTTTATCTTAGTGCCGCCATCGACCACACAGACCTCTATCAGGACAAAAAAAAAGGGACAAAAGGGACAAAGAGACAAAAAAGGGGAAAAAAGACAAAAAAAAGGGAGACGAGAGGATCATGACAAAAAAAAAAGGGAAAAAATGAAGACGCACAAGAGACAGGAAGACGGAACGATAGATACAAAGAAAGAAAAAAGTCGAGAAAAGAACAGGACGAAGTCAAGAAGAAGGAAGAGAAGGAAAAGAAGGAAAGAAAAAAACATGAAAAAAATAGAAGAAGAAGAAGAAATATAAGGGAAACGAAGAACAAAAATTAAGAAAAAAAATGGAAGGAAACAATTTAAAAAAAAAAATAATTCAGAAGGAAAGAGAGAAAATGAAAATTGAGACGGGACAAAGAAAGACCAAAACAAGGAATAAAGGCAAAGAAACGCAAGAGAAGGATTAACCGATCAAAAAAAAAAAAAAAAAAAAAAAGCAAAGACCACGTAAAATAAGAGACGAAGATGTAGATCTAGACAGAAAGAAAAAAAAACGAACAAAGAAAGAAAGAAGACGAGAAGAACACACACACACACACACACACACACACACACACACACACACACACACACACAGAGTGCATAATACGGACAAACATACAGATTGGCATTGCACGCGCATGCGTGCGCGCAAACTTCCCCCACCCACCCACCTCCCCCTACACACACACACACACACACACACACACACACACACACACACAATCAAAGCAGTCTGCACCTCGACTCCAATCCTGTCAGGAAATGAACCGAGTCACTGTGGGCCATGTTGCATCGCGCACTGTCCTAATCCAACGATGTGACAAAACGTACAGAATGGGGTCAGGGAGAAGATTACGAGGGGAATGGAAGGGAGAGGAGCGGGAGGCGGGGGGGGGGGGGGGGGGGGGGGGGGGGCATATTCTTTTCACCATTTAGAATCTCGCATGGACTTATCAAATTCAGCATGACGTAGATTATCAAGACTCCAAAAGAACCCAAAAGGGGAAGGAGAATAAGATCAGATAATGTTGCTCACCGCCAGCCGACCGCAGAGGGCCATAGCTTTGTCACCGCGTTGAAGTCAAACTCACAAGTCATAGAATAAAAGAATCAACTGCACGACTGTTGAAAATGCACCTTCTAAACACACACCAGAAATTGCGTTAAAAAAAGCATTCTTTCGTAAAATCTTAGGTCAGATATATAAATGTTGAATTCTTTTAAAAATTCAAAATTTCGCATCAGGTGGGACATCTCTGAGCAAGGCTTTCATGGAATCTGCCGTAAAGTGTTTCTGTCTCACATCATGCAAGGCCCCAACCTCTAAAAGAACATGTTTTCACTGTGAGTGGTACAAAGACATGGAATGCACGCGGAGCTTCTTCACCTTTTAAAAGAAGAGAATGGGTGTAAAAGGAGCGGCATGTGTGTAAACGGCACAAAAATGTTTCCTCTTTACGGCCGCCCCAGGAACATGGTTAAAACTTTCAGGTTTGGACGGATTTGGAAGAGTTTGTTATCCCGTCTGCGAGTTCAAAGTACATTTGCCCTAACTGAATTTGAGAACTCATCATATGGCTACACGCCACAGTTAGGAGTTTGCACTAATATAGTAGAAAGAAACTCGTGGAGAGCGTGGCAGCAGAGAGTCCTCAGAAGAGAAGCCCCCTTCAAGCAAGTGTTTCGGCCCTTATCTCCTGACACTCTAGGGGGGTTGGGCCACACCCGGTTCATGACTCCGGATGTCCCTCTGCTGCCCCTTTTTTTTGTTTCCCATCTTGGGACGAGCCATGGCTGGGATTCGAACCCATGACCCTCTGGAGATGCTCATTTTCCACTTAATGACTCGCGCTTTAACCACTGAGCCACAGGGACACCTGATATTTTAGGGAAGTTAAGCCTTATGAAGTTCACTTTTGTTCCTCCTTGACCAGATCCAGCTTGAACACCTCTCTGCCGCTTCTGCCATTGCTTTCAGGGCTCTGGTTTTTTCCTTCCCTGCAACTGAGAGCTGTTTCATGAGGCTGTATGCAGACGTTCCTACAAATCCCCTAGCTCCAATTTCTGCAGTGAGGACTTTGGCCTGATAGCCTTCTCTCCTCAGGCTGTTTGCCAGATCAGCATACTTTTCAGTCTTGTAGATTTGAGCTGCCTCCATTCTGTTTTCATATATCCATGTAAGCTATATACTATATGATCAATGTAAGCGATATACTATATGATCCATGTAAGCGATGTACTATATGATCCATGTAAGCGATATACTATATGATCCATGTAAGCGATATTCTATATAATCCATGTAAGCGATATACTACATAATCCATGTAAGCGATATACTATATAATCCATATAAGCGATATACTATATAATCCATATAAGCGATATACTATATAATCCATGTAAGCGATATACTATATAATCCATGTAAGCGATATACTATATAATCCATGTAAGCGATATACTATATAATCCATATAAGCGGTATTCTATATAATCCATGTAAGCGATATACTATATAATCCATATAAGCGATATACTATATAATCCATGTAAGCGATGTACTATATAATCCCTGTAAGCGATAGACTATATAATCCATGTAAGCAATATACTATATAATCCATATAAGCGATATACTATATAATCCATGTGACTTGCCATAAATTTGAGCCAGCATTTAATGTTAAACTGACACTTGATCAAAAGAACAACTTCCCACCAAAATTAATTATTCCCTTGTTGGGGGGGGGGGGGGGGGGGGAGGTCTTCACCGATGAAATCACAAACAAAATCTTCAAATACATGACCTTCCCCTTAGTTGACACACATTTCAGGCCTTCGCACTCACCCGTGACACACAATCTTTGCGCGCCAGCTTCAAGAGCTCCAAATAATCCCATTCCTTTGATTCTAATCTGTCTGCTTGGAAGCGCCGGGCTTGTACCCTGATGGCCGTATGAAAAGAACACGAGGAAAATCAACCAAATTCTCAAAACAATCCAACTGCGCCACCCAACTCTTTAAGCGACGCCTTGGCGCATTAATTTTTGGAGAGCAGCCACTGTCCCGCTGTCAAACTCCATCCACATCGATAAAGAGACCAAAAGCAACATCTCCTCGCCCCCCCCCCCCCCCCCCCACCCCCCCTCCACCGTCTTCCCCCTCTCCCAGTGGGCGTAGCACACGTTTCGTCGCGATTGAAGCAATATGTTGGGAAGAGTTGGGAGAGGGGGGAGGGGGGAGGGTGGGGGGGGGGGGGTGGGGAGAGAAAGGGAGAGGGCGCCTCTCCGATTTACAGACTCTGGAAAATCGTGGTAATATCACCCAAATTATCGTGGTAATATCACCCAAATTATCGTGGTAATATCACCCAAATTATCGTGGTAATATCACCCAAATTATCGTGGTAATATCACCCAAATATCGTGGTAATATCACCCAAATTATCGTGGTAATATCACCCAAATTATCGTGGTAAATACCCAAATTATCGATTTTATTTGCTTATATGTTTGTTTGTTTGCGTTCTTTTTTGTGAAGAGGTAAGAGCATGTGACCCCCCCCTCTCTCTCTCTCTCTCTCTCTCTCTCTCTCTGTATGTATGTATGTATGTATGTATGTATGTATGTATGTATGTATGTATGTATGTATGAATTTGTATGTATGTATGTAAGTATGTATGTATGTATGTATGTATGTATGTATGTATGTATGTATGTATGTATACTATATATGTGTATGTATGTATATCTGTCTGTTTATTTTAAGTATGCACATATCTATCTATCTATTCATCTCTCTCTCTCTCTCTCTCTCTCTCTCTCTCTCTCTCTCTCTCTCTCTCTCTCTCTCTCCATATATATATATATA
>CM031621.1:31508293-31522946 GCA_018398815.1 Conus ventricosus
AGCAAAGCATTCTTCCACTTCGCCCGGCTCAATGAAGCTCAGGCCAAAGAATCTCTTCAGCCAGACCCCAATCTCCGAATCGGGTTTCTGATACTCGTCAGCCAAACCGAGTGATGCGATCTTTCTGTACCAGGCTTGGCTGAGATGAAAGTGACAACCTTTCACAGAAATGTTCGGCCTCACCACTCTCACTGCTTGGTGGGAGGCTTTTTCAAAGTCCAGATGGATTTGTTCGAGTTCAAGCTCCAGATCATAGTCCAGTGCGATGGCTTTCACATGTCGAAACATTTCAATGTAAACTTGTTCTGTCTTTGACGACAAAAGAGCGTACACACAGGGTACGAAGGTATTAGCCTTGAGCGCATGCAGAGTGTACATTTGGAGAAAGTGCCGGGGATAAGTTTTAAATGTACCATCTCCAAAAACCCGTGAGTCTCTATCACACAGCAGCACCATGTTGGACTTTGTTGTGATGATTATGATCCCCTTCTCTGCGTCGTTCACATGAATCATGTTTTCGTTTCTGCACGATCTCATGTCAATGCTATGTGTCTCTGCGCGATCCGGTTGTTTTAAGTGCGCGCATAACGGCTGTGCAATTGACCGTGAAACACGCGCATTCCGGTTGTGGAAAACGCGCGCAAAATGGCGCGCGCATTACAGCGGTGCGCGCAAAACGGCAACTCCCGCTGATATTGACAAGTATTATGCACATTAGCAACCAAACTTCCACAATTTTGCCGTTCAGAACGCTGAACATTGTAGTGATTATGTAGGCGAGGAAGAGGTAGGGAGGGGAAAGGTAGTCAAAAGCGACAGGAGGAGGTAGAAAAGATATGAGACACCAGATTAGAGTAAGAAAAGGCAGAAAAAAAGGTTGGAAACGTCAGAAAGACATAGGAAAAATGATCGTGAAAAAGACAGGAATGGTAATGGTAATGTTGCTTACAGCCCAGCCGACCGCAAAGGGCCATGTCAGGCTGTCACACCACGTTGAAAATGACTCACAAGTCATTAAAAAAAAGAGAAGAAAATCATCCACACAACTCTTTAAAAGATACCTTCCAAAAACACACCGGAAGTTTGTTTAAAATCTTTGTCCGTAAAAATCTGAGATCGGATGGGAAAAAAAAGTTAATCTCCTCAGAAATTCAAAGATCACATCAGGTGGGACATCTCTGAACAAGGTTTGCATGGAGTCTGCCGTAAAGTGTTCAATAAGTCTCACATCATGCAAGTCCCCAACACTCTAAAAGGATATGTTTCACTGTGAGTGGTCCACGACATGGAATGCACCATGGAGCTTCTTCACCTTTTGAACGATAAGAATGGGTGTAAAACGAGTGGCCTGTATGCAAACGGCACAAAAAGGGCAGGAAATGCAATGAAGAGAAAAACAAAGGGCAAGAAAGAAAGAAAGGGGCAGAATGAAGACCGGAGTTGAGCTGGTAGGGGTAGCAAAGAACAGGAAGAGCAGGAAAGGGTAGCAAAGAACAGGAAGAGCAGGAAAGGGGAGGAAAGAACAGGAAGAGCAGGAAAGGGGGGAAAGAACAGGAAGAGCAGGAAAGGGGAGGAAAGAACAGGAAGAGCAGGAAAGGGGAGGAAAGAAATGGAAGAACAGGAAAGGGGAGGAAAGAACAGGAAGAGCAGGAAAGGGGAGGAAAGAAATGGAAGAACAGGAAAGGGTAGGAAAGAACAGGAAGAGCAGGAAAGGGTAGGAAAGAACAGGAAGAGCAGGAAAGGGGAGGAAAGAACAGGAAGAGCAGGAAAGGGTAGGAAAGAACAGAAGAGCAGGAAAGGGAGGAAAGAACAGGAAGAGCAGAAAGGGAGGAAAGAACAGGAAGAGCAGGAAAGGGTAGGAAAGAACAGGAAGAGCAGGAAAGGGTAGAAAGAAATGAAAGAGCAGGAAAGGGGAGGAAAGAACAGAAGAGCAGGAAAGGGGAGGAAAGAACAGGAAGAGCAGAAAGGGGAGGAAAGAAATGGAAGAGCAGGAAAGGGAGGAAAGAACAGGAAGAGCAGGAAAGGGGGAAGAAAGAAACAGAAAGAGAAAGAACAGAGCAGGAAAGGGGAGGAAAGAAACAGGAAGAAAACAGGAAAGGGGAGGAAAGAATGGAAGAGCAGGAAAGGGGAGGAAAGAACAGGAAAGCAGGAAAGGGGAGGAAAGAAATGGAAGAGCAGGAAAGGGGAGGAAAGAAATGGAAGAGCAGGAAAGGGAGGAAAGAAATGGAAGAGCAGGAAAGGGGAGGAAAGAACAGGAAGAGCAGGAAAGGGAGGAAAGAAATGGAAGAGCAGAAAGGGGAGAAAGAACAGGAAAGAGCAGGAAAGGGGAGGAAAGAACAGGAAGAGCAGGAAAGGGGAGGAAAGAACAGGAAGAGCAGGAAAGGGAGGAAAGAACAGGAAGAGCAGGAAAGGGAGGAAAGAACAGAAGAGCAGGAAAGGGGAGGAAAGAAAGGGAAGAACAGGAAAGGGTAGGAAAGAACAGGAAGAGCAGGAAAGGGTAGGAAAGAACAGGAAGAGCAGGAAAGGGGAGGAAAGAAATGAAAGAGCAGGAAAGGGGAGGAAAGAAATGGAAGAACAGGAAAGGGTAGGAAAGAACAGGAAGAGCAGGAAAGGGGAGGAAAGAACAGGAAGAGCAGGAAAGGGGAGGAAAGAACAGGAAGAGCAGGAAAGGGTAGGAAAGAACAGGAAGAGCAGGAAAGGGGTAGGAAAGAACAGGAAGAGCAGGAAAGGGGAGGAAAGAACAGGAAGAGCAGGAAAGGGAGGAAAGAACAGGAAGAGCAGGAAAGGGGAGGAAAGAACAGGAAGAGCAGGAAAGGGGGAAAGGAAAGAAATGGAAGAACAGGAAAGGGTAGGAAAGAACAGGAAGAGCAGGAAAGGGTAGGAAAGAACAGGAAAGAGCAGGAAAGGGGAGGAAAGAACAGGAAGAGCAGGAAAGGGGAGGAAAGAACAGGAAGAGCAGGAAAGGGGAGGAAAGAACAGGAAGAGCAGGAAAGGGTAGGAAAGAAATGAAAGAGCAGGAAAGGGGAAGGAAAGAACAGGAAGAGCAGGAAAAGGTAGGAAAGAAATGAAAGAGCAGGAAAGGGGAGGAAAGAAATGGAAGAGCAGGAAAGGGGAGGAAAGAAATGGAAGAGCAGGAAAGGGGAGGAAAGAAATGAAAGAGCAGAAAGGGGAGGAAAGAAATGGATGAGCAGAAAGGGTAGGAAAGAAATGGAAGAGCAGGAAAGGGGAGGAAAGAAATGGAAGAGCAGGAAAGGGGAGGAAAGAACAGGAAGAGCAGGAAAGGGGAGGAAAGAAATGGAAGAGCAGGAAAGGGTAGGAAAGAAATGGAAGAGCAGGAAAGGGTAGGAAAGAAATGGAAGAGCAGGAAAGGGTAGGAAAGAAATGGAAGAGCAGGAAAGGGGAGGAAAGAAATGAAAGAGCAGGAAAGGGGAGGAAAGAAATGGAAGAGCAGGAAAGGGGAGGAAAGAAATGGAAGAGCAGGAAAGGGTAGAAAGAAATGGAAGAGCAGGAAAGGGGAGGAAAGAACAGTAAGAGCAGGAAAGGGGAGGAAAGAAATGGAAGAGCAGGAAAGGGGAGGAAAGAACAGGAAGAGCAGGAAAGGGGAGGAAAGAACAGGAAGAAGCAGGAAAGGGGAGGAAAGAAATGGAAGAGCAGGAAAGGGGAGGAAAGAACAGGAAGAGCAGGAAAGGGGAGGAAAGAACAGGAAGAGCAGGAAAGGGGAGGAAAGAACAGGAAAGAGCAGAAAGGGGAGAAAGAAATGGAAGAGCAGGAAAGGGTAGGAAAGAAATGGAAGAGCAGGAAAGGGGAGGAAATAAATGGAAGAACAGGAAAGGGTAGCAAAGAACAGGAAGAGCAGGAAAGGGGAGGAAAGAAATGGAAGAGCAGGAAAGGGTAGGAAAGAAATGGAAGAAACAGGAAAGGGGAGGAAAGAAATGAAGACTGGAAAGGGTAGCAAAGAACAGGAAGAGCAGGAAAGGGTAGGAAAGAAATGGAAAGAGCAGGAAAGGGGAGGAAAGAAATGGAAGAACAGGAAAGGGTAGGAAAGAAATGGAAGAGCAGGAAAGGGAGGAAAGAAATGGAAGAACAGGAAAGGGTACTAAAGTCAGCAAAAGGTAAGAAAAAGAAAGGCGGGAAAAGGTGAGGTGGCAAAGGCAGAAAAACAGATAGAAAGAGGTGCGAACAGTAGAAAAAGGCAGTCAAGAAATGAGAAAAGGTAAGAGAGGTTTGGAAGAGGCCTGGAAAAAAAAAAAGCGAAAAGGTGGGAAGGTGGGGACAGGTTGGAAAGGACATAAAATGGGGGACAGGTTGGAAAGGACATGAAATGGGGGCCAGAATACTCAGTGGTAGAGCGCCGGGTTCTTAATCTTAGTGATCCTGCGGTTTGCGAGTTCGAATCTCCGCCGGGCCGTTTCGGTACAGGGGGATTTTTCCCTCGGAGTTAGTTTTGCTTCGGACTTCATTTCCCATACAGTCCTTCGAATGAGACTATAAACCGAGGTTCCGTGTGTGAACGCACGCATAACATCTTGCACACACGTAAAATCCCATCACCAACTTTCGGAAGAGTAGGCCAGTTTGGCCGTTGGTATGGAGGACACGTTACACATAGCATGCACCCTGCGTGAGAAATGGGAAGAATGAAGGAAGTAAGGTAATTGAGTGAACGATATTGAACGATATTGACTGGATGACACGAAAAACGACTCAATGAAGCGCCAACTGGCAGCTCTTCAGTCGGCACTACCCTGGTAGGCAGCCCGTTGTGTAAACGTGTGTAGATTGTAAAGCGCTCACAGCTTGCTCTCTAGCCGAGGTTAGGCGTTATATAAGTATTCATGATAATGATAATAATACTAATCATAATAACAATAATAATGAAAATGATAATAAATGTAGAAAAGGCAAAAAAATTTATGAGAAAAAAAGCATGAAAAAAAATGGAAGAGGTAGGAAGATGTGGAGAAAAGCAAGAAGAGGCAGAAAAGGAAGAGATAACATGGACGAAAGCATGAAAAGGTAAGACAAGTAAAAAAAAAAAAAAAAGGGGGGGGGGGGGGGGGGGGGGGGGTTTGGGGGGGGGGGGTTTTGGGGGGGGGGGGGGGGGGGGGGGGGGGGGGGGGGGGGAGGGAGAAAATGTAAAAACCGGGAAAAAGCAGAAGGAGTGAAAAAAAAAGATAGAAACATTTTGAAAAAAGGCGAGAAAGGCCCAAACGGGCGGGGGGAAAAGGGCAAAAGGGAAAAGGGCAAACAGGTTAAAAAAGGGGCGAAAAAAAAACGTGACAAGGCCAAAAAACATAGGAACAGAAAAACGGGGACAAGCGCATAAACATGGAAACAGAAAAAGGGGGGACAAGGCCATAAACTGGGACACAAACAGACAAACGTGGGAAACTCAGGCAAAAGGGGAACAGGCAGACAGAAGTTAGGGGAAAAAGCAAAGAAAGGAAAAAAGCAGAACAGGAACAGGAAACATGTACACGAGTTGACAAATGGGGAAAAGGGTAGACAAAACCCGGGAAAAAGGAAAGTAAAAATACCGGGAAAGGAAGTAACAATACCAGGAAAGGTAACATTGTTGTAATTTACCCCCTTGCGGATTCTTCCAAGAACGGCCCTCAGACTTTTTTTTTTAATTTTTACTTTTCACAGAAAATGTAGTTTTTTTCTGCTCTTTCACATTTTTTTTCCTTCTGCTTTTTAGGGGGCACCTTTGGTTTTTTTTTGAAACCAACAAACCAACCATGGCTTTGCACCCAGCCTTTTTTTCGGGGATAACATTCTTCTTAAAGGGAAAAGGCAGAGGAGTAAAATTTTACCATTTTTCCGGGGTCACTAGGAGAAAAAATCAGATTTCGAAATATCTACGACCAGATTAAGTTTAGGATTTTTCCTCCCTATTGGAGTGTCTTCCCTTTGGAACTATAATTTACTAAAGGGCTCTTTTGAAACACTTTTTTTTTTTTCCCCATCCACCCACTCAGCACACCCTGTTATTAGGCAGAATTATCTACCACTCAGAATAAGCTTATCCCCCCCCTATTTCCTTCAATTTTAAACAAAAAGGCTTATAGCAACATTATCTCTCCATAATCAAGTTTTGTTTATAATTAAATATTTTTGCAGTCATTGCAACACCAACGCTCTGAAATTTTGCTGGAATGGTGCCAAACTTATCCTTGGAATTTATTAGTATATAATATAATATATATGTGGTGTGTGGTGTGTTATAACTTACTCTCACTTTATTCTCTTACCCCCCGCCCTTTTTCCCCCTATCTTACTGTTCGCCAGTGAGGTGGATAGTGGGGCACACCGGCAACAATTTTGCAGCTTTTACAAACCTTTTAACATTTTTCACGGCATTTTTAATGCTTAGTTGAACTTGTTCTCTTGTCAGTATGGGGAAACCCAGGCTGAACAAGTTTTGCAGCTTTTCACAACCTTTTAAAGCATTTTTAACGTTTTTTTTAAATGCGTTATTGAACTTGTTCCTGTCCTTTTACTGTGTGGCCCCAGACCTTGTCATTTACCTGGGGAAAGGGCCGAAAAAGCCGAAATTTTGGGTTCAAAATACATACCTTGTTGGTGTTTTTTTTAAAATTTCTTTGAACTTTTATATATAAATATATCCTTCGCATTCATGTTTTTTTTTGGTTTTCCCCCGCTCCATTGTAATTTTACTTCTATGTGTGCAAAGCTAAATGAAGTTGATTTTAATGCAATCTAAACCTATTAATTCAAAAAAAATCAAATTTACTAACTCAAGAAGAAACTTTGGGATACACACTGTCATGTACAAACTATGCACACACCTTTTCGAGAATAAACCTGCCCAACTCTGTCACAACTACTTAAAGACTCATATTACAACCGCCCTTTATAATGCTTCGTACAACTAAAAAAACAACACACACACGCGCGTACACAACACACAACAACAACACACACACACACACACCACACCCCACACACACACACTATCGAATTTTATCTTTAGATTATTTTTTGTTGTCATAAAACACTTTAAAACAGACACGCTCCAACACGCACACGACAAAAAACGACACACACAGACAGACCAAAAAACAGACACACACACCACACACAACCGTAAACGGACTCAGACAACAGCCACACACACACACAAACGCACACCCACACCACACACCGCGGGCCCCGCGCACCAACACACACACACACACACACACACACACACACACACACCACACACACACCACACCCGCGCGCGCGGATGCGCGCACACACACACAAACCCCGTCTAATGAAAGCCGACAAAAACAACAACTTTTCAAACGTTGGTCTGAGACTCCAAGTACAGCCTTTTGCAAAAAGCGATAGAAGACACTTCCTTTTTGCTAATGGCTCATACGTGAAGTGCAGCCAATGCTCTCTCTTCTCTCTCCTCTTTTTTCCCCCCCCTCTCTCTCCCTTCTCCCTTTTTCTCTCCTCTCCCCCCTCCCCTTTTTCTTCTCTCCCCCCCTCTCTCTCCTCTCTCATGCGTGCGTGCGCAACACTCACAGTGCGCACGGTGAGCGTGTGGGTTTGTGTGTGTGGTGTTGGTGTGTGTGTTTGTGTTGTTTTGTGTGTTGCATCTGTGTGTGACTGTGTGTACGTGAAAGAGAAATGTTCAGGGTTTTTCTCCTCTCTCCCCTCTCCTCTCTCTCTCGTCTTTCCTCCTCCCTCCTCTCCTCTCTCTCATCTCCTCTCCTCTCTCTCCCCCTCCTCGCACACAAAACCCCACACACTGACTACTGAAGAAACCCAAATTTTTTTCAGATTAACCAAGGTTTTCTACATTTAGAAAACATTTTAACAGAATATGAACGTTTTTCATTCAAACAAAGAAGCATAATTTAAAACCAAAAAATCGGCCACACACCACACCACACACACACACACACACCACAACACACACACACACCACACATACCACAACACAAAACACACAAACCCCAAACACACCACTTACTAAATACCAAATACACACATCTCAAAAAACACACCCTACCCTCACATATACCAAACTTTCACACTCGCACACACAGACTACCACGCGCACACACACCCGCGCCCCACCACACACACACACACACACACACACACAACACACCACACCCCCAACCACAAAAACACCCCCCACACCCCCCGCGCGCGCGGGGCGCCCCACCACAAATTCATACCGAGCACTCGACACACATCCACCTCACAAACACACCTTTTACGCACACAACACGCGCGCACGCCCCATACACACCCACCTCACAACAACACACACACACACACACAAAACAACCACCACACACCACAAAACACAACACCCAAAAACACACCACCACGCACACACAGACAAAAAAAAAACTGCCAATTTTTTACAAAACCGACCCCTTTGGGCACCTCCCCCCCCCCCCCCCCCCCCCCAGCCAGGAGCGACGGATCAAAGAGATCCAGCAAAACGACGACATGAACAGGGGTTGGGGGTCTCGGTACCACTTGGTCGCGAATAACTGGCCGTACCTAACACCGAAATTTATGAACAACACACACACACACCACACACACACATCACCGCCCCTACCCCACCACCCCCAACACACCACCTAAACCCAAATCACATCTTTACGATTAATTTCCCCCCTTCTCCGCGACTCCCGCCCCCACCCCCCCCCCCCCCCCCCCCCCCCCCCCCAACCCCCCAACCCTCCAACAAGAAAAAGCCACAAGCTTGATAAAAACCCCCACTTTAGCAGCAAAGGCGCAACATTGTGAAGCAGGGTTAAACCCCTGTGAACATACCGCAAAGCTCCCCCTAAAAGCAAAAAAGTCATTTCCCCCCCTTTTTCACCCTTTCTCCCCCCCTCCCTCCCTGCCACCCAAAAACGCGAGGTGGGGTCGTCATTTTCTCCGTCCCTTTGATCGTTTTCCCCTTTGGGTTGCCGACTTCCGTCCCTCGCCGGGGGTCGGTTTTTGGGGAATTATCTCCTCTTTAGGATTTCTCCCTTCGGGGCCGGGGGTGGTTGAGGGTAAAGGAAAGAAGGCTCTGTCGTAATGGAGGGAAAAAAAACCGTGGCCACGCCGCAAAGGGCCGGGTTTTGTTCCGAGTTTTGGGGGGAAAGGGGGGGGGGCTTGGAGAGGTCACACCCCCCAAAAAAAAAAAAAAAAAACCCTGTAAACGGCTTTTTTGTCCATTCAGCCTTTCGGGCATACATAAATTTTAGCTAAGTTTACATTAACCCAATACAAACCAATGAACACCCCCCCTCCCCTCAACTCCCGCTTCCCTTTTTTTTCCCCCTTCCCCACCCCCCGCTTATTTCTGATTTCATCGTTTCGGAAAAAAAAAAAGGATTATTCTTCAATAACACCGCACCGCGCTCTAGAAATGCATGAACTCTCCCTTGGCTTGGCTGGCGTCACATTTTAGGACCTGAAACGCACACTTTGGACCCTGCTAATCGTGCTCTCGCTGGCTTTCACAAACTTGTCCCATTTCTTTCATTTTACACTGTCTGCTTGAAGCCACTCACTTGTATCTGGATGAGCCTACAAAAGGAAAAAAGGGAGAAGTAACCTTTAGACAGCATGAGCTTCAAAACGAGGTGACTGAGGGCGGGAAATGCAGCAATTAAGAAAAAAAAAAAAACGGTATTAGTTCCACCAGACGATACAGACAAACAGATTACAGGACCAAACTCTGTTTATCTGTATCGTCTGGTGGAACTAATACCGTTTAAAAAATTTTTTTTTTTATAAAATTTGCTTTAGACACCATGACAATTCAGAGAACAATCCAGTTACGCCCGTCTTGAAGTACTCGAATCATTATTCAGTGTCTTTGGCGCATCAATTGGTGGTGTGTAGCCTGCAAGGAACTCTCCTTCTTCTTCAACTCGTGAAAGCAAGTGAACTTCATAACTTTGACTATTCTGTTGCATCATTTTGAATGTGTTTATTATATTCATGTCATCTATTTCCACGATGGCCTACTCTTCCGAAAGACGGAAATGGCGGGGGAGGGGAAGGGGTTGCTGTTGGCGTTAGTGGTATCGTTGTTTTCATGTAATGTTTTCGTTCTCTGAAGAAGACGTCAGACACCAGGCTGCATCACTTCCATACAAGAAAGACAAGCGAGCCGTTAGAGCGGTCCTCTACACAACGAGAAGATAGTAGTTATCAGTTTGAGCCAGAGGACGAAATTGCAGCCCGTCCTCCTTTTCCAGGCTTACCTGTCTATGTTGGTCTAAAGCTTTCACGATACACGATACACGATATTTTATTTGACCTCATAGAATACAAGGAAAATTTGTTTGTGGTGCCATTATCAAAATTCACATATTACAACAAATTATAAACAAGAATTCAAGATTTAAAAAAAAAAGCTCTGAACATTTTCGCCTACACAAACGTAAGGAACTAGGGGGAAACAAACTTTTCCAGGTTTCACATCTTTTAATTTTGTCAGTCACCAAGCGTTAAAAGGTATTTAAAAATCATGATTTTGTTTTTTAAATGTGCATGTAATCACTGAATACGCATTCAATTGTATTGTGTGTGTGTGTGTGTTTGTTTTTTTTTCAGTAGGGGCAGCTTTCGAAGACTTGGACTACACTTTATTTATACTCCCCCCCCCCCCCATGTCATGACTTGGCCTTGGAACTTGACTGTCAGATCCATTGCAGCTGACCACAGGAATTCTAACAATGTAAGAAAAAGGTAACTAGAAAAACAAGTTAAAATAAAGGTAACTAGAAAAACAAGTTAAAATAAAGGTAACTAGAAAAACAAGTTAAAATAAAGGTAACTAGAAAAACAAGTTAAAATAAAGGTAACTAGAAAAACAAGTTAAATAAAGGTAACTAGAAAAACAAGTTAAAATAAAGGTAACTAGAAAAACAAGTTAAAATAAAGGTAACTAGAAAAACAAGTTAAAATAAAGGTAACTAGAAAAACAAGTTAAAATAAAGGTAACTAGAAAAACAAGTTAAAATAAAGGTAACTAGAAAAACAAGTTAAAATAAAGGTAACTAGAAAAACAAGTTAAAATAAAGGTAACTAGAAAAACAAGTTAAAATAAAGGTAACTAGAAAAACAAGTTAAAATAAAGGTAACTAGAAAAACAAGTTAAAATAAAGGTAACTAGAAAAACAAGTTAAAATAAAGGTAACTAGAAAAACAAGTTAAAATAAAGGTAACTAGAAAAACAAGTTAAAATAAAGGTAACTAGAAAAACAAGTTAAAATAAAGGTAACTAGAAAAACAAGTTAAAATAAAGGTAACTAGAAAAACAAGTTAAAATAAAGGTAACTAGAAAAACAAGTTAAAATAAAGGTAACTAGAAAACAAGTTAAAATAAAGGTAACTAGAAAAACAAGTTAAAATAAAGGTAACTAGAAAAACAAGTTAAAATAAAGGTAACTAGAAAAACAAGTTAAAATAAAGGTAACTGGAAAAACAAGTTAAAATAAAGGTAACTAGAAAAACAAGTTAAAATAAAGGTAACTAGAAAAACAAGTTAAAATAAAGGTAACTAGAAAAACAAGTTAAAATAAAGGTAACTAGAAAAACAAGTTAAAATAAAGGTAACTAGAAAAAACAAGTTAAAATAAAGGTAACTAGAAAAACAAGTTAAAATAAAGGTAACTAGAAAAACAAGTTAAAATAAAGGTAACTAGAAAACAAGTTAAAATAAAGGTAACTAGAAAAACAAGTTAAAATAAAGGTAACTAGAAAAACAAGTTAAAATAAAGAGAAAAAAAAGAGAAAAGAATAAACGAGAAGAAAAATAATGAACGAAAAACGAAGCTGTTGAAAAGAAAGACCTAAACTGTACAAAGTAACGAACAGAACACACACACACACACACACGCACGCACGCACGCACGCACGCACGCACGCACGCACGCACGCACGCACGCACACACACACACACACACACACACACACACATACACACACACACACACACACACACACGAGCGCGTGCACGCACGCACGCACAGAGAGAGAGAGAGAGAGAGAGAGAGAGAGAGAGAGAGAGAGAGAGAGAGACAGAGACAGCAGTGTTGTCGCTTTACTCTGCTGATGATTCTCGCTCCTCAACGAAAGGCAAGACAGGCAATGTGACGTGAACAGAGATCACCTGTCAGGGTTCCATTACCACCCAGCACAGACAGAGCTAATGAATGTCAGCCAGACAGCAAGCTGACCGAAGAAACGGGGATACCTGACAGTCACCGTCTCTCTGCACTTTACACAGCTAACGGCCCTCTGGGCCTGTGCTGTGAACGCTGTCTCTGAGGCGAGCGATCATAAATTCTATTCCCATGGAACCTACGATGGTTCCACGTATTGATTCCTGAGAAACCTACGATGGCTGTATATTTTTCTATTCCAACAAAACTCTACGTTGGTACAACATAGTCTATTTGTACGAAACTTACGATTGTTCCCTATCGTCTGTTCCTACGAAACTGACCATGGTTCACTGGGAACTTGTGAACGTACCAGATGATCTATTCCTACGATTTCAAATCGAAGCACATCATCTATTTCATCTAGTCATACGTAATCTACGATGGCTCCACGTTATCCGTTCTCACGTGACATGCGATGGTACTACATCACCTATTCCTATCTAACTTTCGATGGGGTTACATTTATTTTCTATTCCTGTGAAACTGACGATGGTGCCACATTACCTATTCCCTCGACACTTATCATAGTAATGTAATGTAAAAGGATATTTATAGAGCGCTTTACCTCGGAAGAGCCCAAAGCGCATATTACAGAAAAACATGATAAAAATTATAATTCTAATTCAAAGCGCGTGCGCGCACGCACGCACGCACACACACACACACACACACACACACACACACACACACACACACACACACACACACACACACCGCCGGGGGGGGGGGGGGGCGACTCTCACACGCAGACAGACACAGGAGCGCGTTCAACACCAGCAAACACGCGCACAGTGGTAACTGGATATCGTTAATCAGTCCGAGGGGAAAGATGTGTCTTTAGGGAGGTTTTAAAAGTCTCTAAAGAGTCCGTGTTACGCAAAGAAGAAGGGAGACTATTCCACAGAGCAGGTGCCTGGTAAGAGAAAGATCGTGGCCTGAAGTTTTCAGGCGAGCGGAGGGAAGCCGAAGCAGACGAGAATCGGTGGATGAGCGTAAGTTGCGAGACGGAACATAGAGATGGAGGAGGTCAGAGAGGTAGGAGGGAGCCAGATTATTCAGTGATTTGAAAACCAGGAGGAGAACTTTAAATTCAATGCGTGACTGAATTGGGAGCCAGTGTAAGGATGACAGAATTGGTGATATGTGATCATATCTATTATCTATTTCCACAAAAACAAAAACAACTATGGACATACCACATTTTCTCTGTTTCTGGGACAGAATCGCATTATCTGTGCCCACAAACCTATTAAAAAAAAAAAGAAACCATATTGTCTGTTTCCTGCATTTCCTATGTTGTAAGCCGCATTCCTTTGGACTTATGGGTGTGTATTTATTTCATGATGGGAGGTAGAGTTATTCTACTTGTGAATCATTTACCGTTTACTGGTCCCTGCCACATTCAAGATTTCCTTTTATTTCCTACAAAACTGCCACGATACCGCATTGTGTGTTCCCACGGAATCAATCGTGATAACACATCATCTGCTCACAAGAAATGAACAATGCTGTCACTTGTTCCTATTCCTACAAAGTAAACAAAGATGCCACTTTATTTCCTACAAAATCTGGTGTGGTACCTCCGCAAGCTCACCATTCATGAAACCGACAATGGTTCATGATCTTTTCTCATTAGGTTCGCAATGTTATCAAGATTATTAATATCACCTACAAAAAAAAAAATCATCACCACCACCATTAACCTTATCAACATGACCGTTATTATCATCATCAGTATCATCATCGTCATCACATTCCCAACCCTTACACCTCATCAGAAAGTGACTACACTTGGTTTCCAATTCTGCAGTCCTTCCAGCACTGCCTCCACCGTGGTCTCATCGTCTCTGTCTCCTCCATGTCTATGTCAATGATGACGTCATCATCAGAGCGGCAGCTTGCTGGGTGGGGACTGTTTGTTCGTTGAACGGTGAGGCGGTCTCACCTCTGCAGAAGACAAGCGCTAGCTTATTGTGGCTCCGACACACGCACGCGCGCGCGCGCGCACACACACACACACACACACACACACACACACACACACACACACACACACACACACTGTTGTTGCACTATCCTCTACCCACTCTTTCTCCCATTCTGTGTTCAGCCAGTACTAATACCACAACTATTACCGTCATGTTATCACCAAAGGTGGTAGCATTCCTCCTCTTGCTATTTAGATATTTTCATCATCATCGCTCTCATCAATATTATTGCCATTATTGTTATGATTATTGTCATCATGATTATTTTACCTCCCTTGGTCTCGTTTTCATTCAACACCGATTTCGCGCCGAATATGATAAGATAAGTGATTGCTGATTCTTCGTCTTCATTGTCCCGAATGTTGTTTGTTTTACCCGAAGAAGACCTAAGGGATCCAAATGCATCGTGTTTTGTCTGTTTGTCTGGATCGTTTGGCGAAACAATAACTTTTA
>CM031621.1:31523046-31528046 GCA_018398815.1 Conus ventricosus
CAAGCCAGGGCCGTGCGCTCTCCCTTTTAGTTATCTCCAAGGGCGAAATTGCAGCCGTCCCCTTTCCGGCTTACTGTCTATGTTGGTCTAAAGCTTTCACGAATACACGATATTCACGATATTTTATTTGTCCTCATAGAATACAAGGAAAATTTGTTTGTGGTGCCATTATCAAAATTCACATATTACACAAATTATAAACAAGAATTCAAGATTAAAAAAAAAAAGCTCTGAACATTTTCGCCTACACAAACGTAAGGAACTAGGGGAAACAAACTTTTCCAGGTTTCACATCTTTTAAATTTTGTCAGTCACCAAGCGTTAAAAGGTATTTAAAAATCATGATTTTGTTTTTTAAAATGTGCATGTAATCACTGAATACGCATTCAATTGTTTTGTGTGTGTGTGTGTGTGGTTTTTTTTTTCAGTAGGGGCAGCTTTCGAAGACTTGGACTACACTTTATTTATACTCCCCCCCCCCCCCCCCCCCCCCCCCATGTCATGACTTGGCCTTGGAACTTGACTGTCAGATCCATTGCAGCTGACCACAGGAATTCTAACAATGTAAGAAAAGGTAACTAGAAAAACAAGTTAAAATAAAGAGAAAAGGTAACTAGAAAAACAAGTTAAAATAAAGAGAAAAGGTAACTAGAAAAACAAGTTAAAATAAAGAGAAAAAAAAAGAAAAAAGAATAAACGAGAAGAAAAATAATGAACGAAAAACGAAGCTGTTGAAAAGAAAGACCTAAACTGTACAAAGCAACGAACAGAACACACACACGCACCGCACGCACGCACGCACGCACGCACGCACGCACGCACGCACGCACGCACGCACGCACGCACGCACGCACACACACACACACACACACACACACACACACACACACACACACACACACACACACACACACACACACACGAGCGCGTGCACGCACGCACGCACAGAGAGAGAGAGAGAGAGAGAGAGAGAGAGAGAGAGAGAGAGAGAGAGAGAGAGAGAGAGCAGTGTTGTCGCTTTACTCTGCTGATGATTCTCGCTCCTCAACGAAAGGCAAGACAGGCAATGTGACGTGAACAGAGATCTTTCTGTCAGGGTTCCATTACCACCCAGCACAGACAGAGCTAATGAATGTCAGCCAGACAGCAAGCTGACCGAAGAAACAGGGATACCTGACAGTCACCGTCTCTCTGCACTTTACACAGCTAACGGCCCTCGGGCCTGTGCTGTGAACGCTGTCTCTGAGGCGAGCGATCATAAATTCTATTCCCATGGAACCTACGATGGTTCCACGTATTGATTCCTGAGAAACCTACGATGGCTGTATATTTTTCTATTCCAACAAAACTCTACGTTGGTACAACATAGTCTATTTGTACGAAACTTACGATTGTTCCCTATCGTCTGTTCCTACGAAACTGACCATGGTTCACTGGGAACTTGTGAACGTACCAGATGATCTATTCCTACGATTTCAAATCGAAGCACATCATCTATTTCATCTAGTCATACGTAATCTACGATGGCTCCACGTTATCCGTTCTCACGTGACATGCGATGGTACTACATCACCTATTCCTATCTAACTTTCGATGGGGTTACATTTATTTTCTATTCCTGTGAAACTGACGATGGTGCCACATTACCTATTCCCTCGACACTTATCATAGTAATGATTTGTGTATCCTCATAAAAATAACGATGACATCACATTATCTATTTCCACAAAAACAAAAACAACTATGGACATACCACATTTTCTCTGTTTCTGGGACAGAATCGCATTATCTGTGCCCACAAAACCTTAAAAAAAAAGAAACCATATTGTCTGTTTCCTGCATTTCCTATGTTGTAAGCCGCATTCCTTTGGAGTTATGGGTATGTATTTATTTCATGATGGGAGGTAGAGTTATTCTACTTGTGAATCATTTACCGTTTACTGGTCCCTGCCACATTCAAGATTTCCTTTTATTTCCTACAAAACTGCCACGATACCGCATTGTGTGTTCCCACGGAATCAATCGTGATAACACATCATCTGCTCACAAGAAATGAACAATGCTGTCACTTGTTCCTATTCTCACAAAGTAAACAAAGATGCCACTTTATTTCCTACAAAATCTGGTGTGGTACCTCCGCAAGCTCACCATTCATGAAACCGACAATGGTTCATGATCTTTTCTCATTAGGTTCGCAATGTTATCAAGATTATTAATATCACCTACAAAAAAAAAAAAATCATCACCACCACCATTAACCTTATCAACATGACCGCTATTATCATCATCAGTATCATCATCGTCATCGTCATCACATTCCCAACCCTTACACCTCATCAGAAAGTGACTACACTTGTTTTCCAATTCTGCAGTCTTTCCAGCACTGCCTTCACCGTGGTCTCATCGTCTCTGTCTCCTCCATGTCTATGTCAATGATGACGTCATCATCAGAGCGGCAGCTTGCTGGGTGGGGACTGTTTGTTCGTTGAACGGTGAGGCGGTCTCACCTCTGCAGAAGACAAGCGCTAGCTTATTGTGGCTCCGAGACACGGGCGCGCGCGCACACAAACACACACACACACACACACACACACACACACACACACACACACACACACACACACACACACACACATGTTGTTGCACTATCCTCTAACCACTCTCCTTTCTCCCATTCTGCGTTCAGCCAGTACTAATACCACAACTATTATCGTCATGTTATCACCAAAGGTGGTAGCATTCCTCCTCTTGCTATTTAGATATTTTCATCATCATCGCTCTCATCAATATTATTGCCATTATTGTTATTATGATTGTCATCATGATTATTTTACCTCCCTTGGTCTCGTTTTCATTCAACACCGATTTCGCGCCGATTATGAGAAGATAAGTGATTGATGATTCTTCGTCTTCATTGTCCCCAATGTTGTTTGTTTTA
Organism: Conus ventricosus; assembly: GCA_018398815.1. Lineage (NCBI taxonomy): Eukaryota > Metazoa > Mollusca > Gastropoda > Neogastropoda > Conidae > Conus > Conus ventricosus. The sequence goes on from CM031621.1 coordinate 31,525,985, forward strand.
CTCTTCGTCTTCATTGTCCCCAATGTTGTTTGTTTTACTCTTCGTCTTCATTGTCCCCAATGTTGTTTGTTTTACTCTTCGTCTTCATTGTCCCCAATGTTGTTTGTTTTACTCTTCGTCTTCATTGTCCCCAATGTTGTTTGTTTTACTCTTCGTCTTCATTGTCCCCAATGTTGTTTGTTTTACTCTTCGTCTTCATTGTCCCCAATGTTGTTTGTTTTACTCTTCGTCTGCATTGTCCCCAATGTTGTTTGTTTTACTCTTCGTCTTCATTGTCCCCAATGTTGTTTGTTTTACTCTTCGTCTTCATTGTCCCCAATGTTGTTTGTTTTACTCTTCGTCTTCATTGTCCCCAATGTTGTTTGTTTTACTCTTCGTCTTCATTGTCCCCAATGTTGTTTGTTTTACTCTTCGTCTTCATTGTCCCCAATGTTGTTTGTTTTACTCTTCGTCTTCATTGTCCCCAATGTTGTTTGTTTTACTCTTCGTCTTCATTGTCCCCAATGTTGTTTGTTTTACTCTTCGTCTTCATTGTCCCCAATGTTGTTTGTTTTACTCTTCGTCTTCATTGTCCCCAATGTTGTTTGTTTTACTCTTCGTCTTCATTGTCCCCAATGTTGTTTGTTTTACTCTTCGTCTTCATTGTCCCCAATGTTGTTTGTTTTACTCTTCGTCTTCATTGTCCCCAATGTTGTTTGTTTTACTCTTCGTCTGCATTGTCCCCAATGTTGTTTGTTTTACTCTTCGTCTTCATTGTCCCCAATGTTGTTTGTTTTACTCTTCGTCTTCATTGTCCCCAATGTTGTTTGTTTTACTCTTCGTCTTCATTGTCCCCAATGTTGTTTGTTTTACTCTTCGTCTTCATTGTCCCCAATGTTGTTTGTTTTACTCTTCGTCTTCATTGTCCCCAATGTTGTTTGTTTTACTCTTCGTCTTCATTGTCCCCAATGTTGTTTGTTTTACTCTTCGTCTTCATTGTCCCCAATGTTGTTTGTTTTACTCTTCGTCTTCATTGTCCCCAATGTTGTTTGTTTTACTCTTCGTCTTCATTGTCCCCAATGTTGTTTGTTTTACTCTTCGTCTTCATTGTCCCCAATGTTATTTGTTTTACCCGAAGAAGACCTAAGGGATCCAAATGCATCGTGTTTTGTCTGTTTGTCTGGATCGTTTGGCGAAACTAATAACTTTTCTATCTATACAATCCGAGAATCAACAAACTGCAATAGAAGATACGTCCTGCGCAACTAATTCCGAACAAACACACCGGAAAGTCTCATTCGGCACGCAACAACAACAACAACAACAACAATGACAACAACAACAACAAAAACAACAACAACAACAACAAACAGCAGCAGCAGTAGCAGCAGCAGGAGCAGTGCGGAGTCTTTTACGGAGGGTGCCCTAACGGCAGTTTGACGAGGATAGCTGGAAGAAGGAGTTGCTGGCACCGGTTCTGTGACATGTCGTACCAGGGCGTGGCAGCCATCGGTTTGGAAGAGAGAGAAGAGAGGGAGGGAGGGGGAGGGGGGTGGGGGTGGGGGTTGGAATACGTGGCGTGGCAGAAATACAAGTGCATGGGTATGGAACGTGAGACGACTTCGTCAACAACAACAACAGCAACAACAACAGCAGCGTCGATAGAAGTGACATTCTACACTGCCAGCAAACAAAGGGAAGGAAGACACCTCGTCACACGTGATGTGAGAGAGATCGCTTGTCAGTCTTCTGCCACTTACCGTTCCTGAGATACAGCCAATAAAATGGCAACAGAGTAAGACTCTGACAGACAGAGATGAGGGGAGAGAGAGAAAAGCGGGGATGAAGGGAGGAGGGAGGCGTGAAAAGGGGCGGAGGGAGGAGACGGATGCTGAGAGACAGAGACAGAGAGAGAGAGAGAGGAGAGAGAGAGAGAGAGAGAGGGGAGGACGGGGGGGGGGGGGGGGGGGGGCGGGTGATAGAGACAGAAGCAATATGACCGATAAGAAAACTACACACACTCACTCACTCACTCACTCACTCACTCACTCTCTCACACACACACACCACACACACACACACA
>CM031621.1:31533046-31543046 GCA_018398815.1 Conus ventricosus
ACAAATGCAGTCTCATTTAAAAAGCAAATTGATACGACAGTTTTGAGATCTGCATACTGACGATTTTCTATTTTAACTTCCTCAGATATGTTATGGCTACCTTGGCCTGAATCTGGCCATTGCTTTTAACTTTTTGAATATCGTGTGCGACCCCTTGTTGCCAAATTTTGCTCCAGGGGCCAACAGACTGAGTTGCACTTTATTTCATGTTATTTTATTTTATTTTTTAACATGCGCGCTGGTGACCTACTCGTTTTTGAGTGGAACCAGTATTTTAGGAAGAAGAAGAAGAGGTTCGCAGAGGGAGGTTGATTTTGTAGTGAGGTGAAGGTCGTTGTTGGCTGGTCTCCTGCTCAGAGGTGAAGCAGCTGTCTCAGAGAAGAAGAGTTCACCACCGCCAGTTCACTCAGGTTTGAACGAAGGCTGGTGCCGGGGTGAAGGGTGACTGTAGGGTCCACGGATGCTGGTCGCCCAGCCAGCCCAAGAATGGAAGCTGCAACTGAAGGGATGGGCGACAAATTCCGCCCTGCGGCGGAGATCAGTCTCCAGACGAGGAATCACCGCCCTACAGTCCTAGTGGCAGTCAATGTGTGGCAACGTAGTGGGTCTGGCAGTGCGTCACAGCATCAAAGGTAACTATACGGTAAATAAGGTCAACAACGTCGTTTTTGTCACTACAAAAAGGACAAAAGAATCAGAATAACTTCTTTTCCTTTTTTTTCTTTTAGTTGACCCTACTAAGGACAGCTTCCTTAGTCAATAAAAGCTCAAGAAAAAAAAATAGAGTTCAACCACACTTCTGTCAAACAAAACATATAGGACACAGGACACGAAGAGAACGGAACCAAATGTAGGGGCGATACGGCGAGAATTCCTCGCTCCATGGCCTAAATGGTTAGCCCCTCGAACGCTCATACGTTCCGCGGTGTGTCCTGTGTCTACGAAACGAAAACGAAAAATGAAAACTAACATCTCTAATATCCTATCCAGCCAGAATCACTTACTGAACGAAAGAACGTGTCAATCACATAATTCAAGTCTGATACGACCTTTAGAAAAGAGGGGAGATAAGTACTGACTCATCCCGAGTAAAAGAAAACAAACACATAATTAGTTTCCATTGACCAAAATGAAGGGATAGCATAAAGTTAGACATTTTTAACTTGGTCCGAAGTGACAGAACTCTAGCCGCTAAGGACGGACAACACAATTAAAGACCAAGCGTTTCTACAATTTTACAAGGACATAGGTGCCTAGGCGCCTATCTCGACACCAGTTTCGTACTTGCTCCCACGCTTCGGAGCAGTTACACACAGAAAAGATGTACCTGAGCCAACGGCACATGTAGGGAAGAAGAAAAACCTCTCAACCATTGAAAGGCTAGAAAACCAAAATACACAATACGCTGTCCAAAACAGAACATACATTATAGCTACCAGAATGGCGGGTGGGCGAGGTGAAGAATGGTCCACTTCCCGGTCCAATGAAGGGTGGAAGTCGAAACCGTGACGGTCCACACCGAAGCGGACTCCAGGTCAGGGACGACCTAAGGTGCCTCTTCCAGCTGGCAGGGACAGGGATCCCAGAGGTGACGAGTGGAATACTGTCCAACCCACTGAAGGGTGAAAGCCTCTTCCACACAACCCACACCGAAGTGGATTCAGACAAGAAGGGTCCAGCGGGCAGATGGAGATCTCTCCGACTCGAAGGTCCGTAAGCGAGTGCCACACCACTAGCCTAACCAAGCTGGCAACAGGTAAAATCCGCTCACCTGTGGCACTTGACGTAAGCTTATGCACCATGTGAAGGATAAAAATAAGTATTTATGTTGAACACAGGGCCCTATACTGGACGGCCTAAAAAAAATAACGCAACTAGCAGCTTAAGAAGGGAACCACGAAAACGAACAGGAAAAAAAGCTTTAAAAGAAAAATGAAGAGAAATATTGGAGGATGGGAGCGAAATGCACGGACGTAGCGCACCCAGGGTAACGAAAATAGCTCACTGGTCGACACCCGGCCAATGTAGTAAAGAAATCACTGGTAACACTCCAATTTACACTGGGTTTAAAAAGAAACGATTTATCTTTTCAACTAAAAGTATGTGCGTCCGTGACAACACCCCCAAACAAAGAGGCTCCTGCCACTGAGGCACAGCCCATCACAGCCTCCAATGCGTTCTGTACACCCTTGCACTCATGTAGATTTTCCTCACTGTGGTAGAATGACAGATCTTCCTGAACCTTGCCTCATTTCTCCGTACGGCTGAAGTAATCAGCCTTCATCATCATCATCTTCATAGTCATCATCACTGTCATCCAGTGCCTCTCTGGGTACACCACTGCTAACCGGTGAGTACTGCCACACTAAGCTAGCCCCAACGAACTGAATCGCTTAACCCTGCTAAGCTTAATAAGTAAAGAAAACTAACCTCTTCTCACCAAATGAAACACCGAGTATCCAAATCCATTAACTAGCAAAGAGCTGGAGTTATTTCCCCCAAAGTCCAACGAAGGAGATACCCAGTTATTTTTTTTAACACTCCAGAGCGTTGAGAACAGCAATCTTCAAAAACTGCTCGCCAGAAAACGTGGTCCAAGCTCAACAGTTTCTTTTCCTCGATGGAATACAATGTCCAAACCTGAACTAATTCCGACACGACGTGGAATTAACAAATCGACAAGGCAAAAGCTTACTATCGCTGAATAACAATAACTGCCTTTACGCACAGATGTGCCAAGAAACCAAAACAAAGTCACCACACCGAGGTAGCAGAGAAACTTATATCCGGTGTAACAGCCCGTTCTTACCCCCTCTGGAACTTACCCCGGGGTAAGTCTGGGCTAGCCTGCTTTTACCCCCGGGGCCATTCTAGGACTAGCTAGAACTTACCCCCACCCCCACCCCCCTAGTTGGAACCTACCCCGGGGGTAAGTTTGGGCTAGCCTGGATTTACCCCCCCCCCCCCCCCCCCAAAGGGTCAATCTAGGACTATTTGGAATCTTCCTCCACCCCACCCTTCAAACAAGAGAGGGTTGGTTATCTAGGGTTTTCCTCTGCCTTTTCCCAACACGCACACCCCCCTTTAAAAAAAATTGTGTTAGCCTGCTATTTACACCCCCTCTCCCATTTCCTATATACAGTCAGTTGGGTTTGGACAAAGTGTAGTTCTAGACTCTTCTCAATAGATGGACCTCCTACTTCCCCAACCCCCTGCCCCCCCCCCCCCCTCCCCCCCCCCCCCCCCCCCCCACCCACACACACCTGGTTCACTAACATATGCGTATTAACATTTCTCGCACTAGCTTACACGCGTGGGTCAATATTCGGGTGTGTGAGTACGCCCGTGCATGCGTGGGAAAGAAAGACGGGTACATGCCAATGTGACCAAGTGCCAGTGTGACCAAGTGCCAATGTGACCAAGCGTAGTTGTGACAAAATGTCGTTGTGACCACGTGTCGTTGTGACCAAGTACCGTTGTTGCTTCATCCCGGTTTGCCTCCTTTAACTATTTTAGAGCTATTTAGAGTCTCTTGAGTACCTGTGTACCTTAGCTTGTACAATCAGATGACTAGTGGTCAGTGCCACTTCCCACTGGTCATTATGACGTAAATCGGAGATTTTAACTATTTCACAGCTAATTAGTGTTTCCCGAGTGCTTGTGTACCTTGTACAATGTAGATTACTTGTGGTCAGTGCCACTGACTACTGGTCATTATGACGTAAATCGGACATTTTAACTATTTCACAGCTAATTAAAGTCTCCCGAGTACCTGTGTACCTTGTACAATGCAGACGACTGGTGGTCAGTGCCACTTACCACTTGTCACTATGACGTAAAATCAGATATTTCGACTATTTTACAGTTAATCAGTGTCTCATGAGTGTTTGTATAACTTTTTAGACGTTTATCCGACAAAGAGACCCAAAGAAATCACAAACCTAAACAACTGGAATTTATAATTCAGCGCGCTACTACAACCAGCAACCAATTTATCCAAAGAGAAAAACAACAACAAACAATCCACAAACGCGCATAAGGCAGGGACGGACAATATGATTTTAAACGACCATTACCGCGAGATCAAACAGCTCACTTAGATTCTGCCGGCGACTGACGTCAACACGGAAGAACACGTGCACCAACACGGTCACTGGGGCACCGGGACAGAACTGACCCGACCAAAACAGTGGCCCGATGAGCGACCGAAATCCCCGTGCAACACGATCTAGTTCGAAGGCGGGAACCACGTGCTAAAATCACTGGTCTGTAACTGAATGGGGAACGGATGAGGGGGGGGGGGGGGGGGGTACAGAAAAAGACGCGAGCGGCTCTTTGGAAAGACACTTAAGTGTATCTGAAGACTACTTCCACATTCTCAACACACGACTGACAAATTCATTATTCCAATCACCTCAGTCACACAAATTAGTGTTGAACATTAAGAAAGGACTAACAACATCGGCTAGATAGCAAAGCAAATAAACTGCTTGTATGTGCGCTGGACAGAAGAGGAAAGCCTATCCACTTAGGGCTAATCCCCTTAGGCTAAACAACACAGAGCCTACAACCTAGTGTGCAATAATGAAATAACACATGCCGCCCAGAATAAATAGTCTTTCCTGTTTTTTGTGAACTGAAGTAGCTAGCCTAAGTAACACCAATTTTTCGCCAAGCACGGTATCGGGAACTATCAAGTGTCAAAGTTTGCTTTGTAAACAAAGCACCAAATCCTTGGCCAGCCTGCCTACACTTACCTTACTACCATAGTCGGCGTCTTGGGTACAGGCAATGCAGACCAAAAATCCTAAATCAGCACAATCACTGATATCGACGACTCTGCACAAGCAAGACCTATTGATCTAAAGTTCAAAACCCCTTCTATCTCCACCAAGTACCTATTCTAACTAAGGTAATGAAAAAGGGCAAACGGACTCTAGACACAATAGCCCGCGGTACTAAACGAAACAAGATAAACACGGAGACGAACGCGGAACGGAAGCGCCGAAGGTCCGACCACAGAGCGCGGAACTCTACTGCCGACAGCACCCCCCAAACCGGCCCGCTCCAATGGGTTCTCTACTTGCTCTAGAACCCACCCAACCAACCACCCGTTAATACACGTAAGAAAGATAGACAGGTCTCTCAAGGGTCGGGCGGTAGTGAGTCAGAGTGTCGCTTTTACACTACCACATACACATACCTGTTCCCCGGCATCTCCACCATAATTGTCAAGTGGGGGTACACCTGACAGGGGGGAGGGGTGGGGGGGGTGGGGGGGTCTTATATAGGTAATGTGCAGTGGCAGAAACAGAGCGAACACTCAGTGCTCTCACACCACCAGACCATGAGGAGAAAATGTTTAATCAATTTTATTTCAATATCATTCACTCTCACTAGCACTCCAGACGGGGTAGGGACTCTAACAAAGAAGAGAGAAGACGGTCAAGAGAGAGAAGTGGGGCACAGAAGAAGGCACTACCCACAACTAGCTGTCTTAGGGACAAAGTAGATTGAAAAGGGAAAACTAACCGCTCCCAAATACCCCAGGATCCCGCTACTATCCCAACCTAACCCGCTACAAGGACATTCAGCAGAATGACGGAAGAAAGATAGTTGTAGAAAAATACTACATCCGACAGGACTTACACAGTGAGAATTAAGTACAAAGCAAATCAGTGACAGGCTTTAAACACACACACACGCCAGACCCACATTTATACCACATGAAACGGTAACTTACCTGTCGAACAAGAGTCCATGACCGAAGAGGTTCACAGAGGGAGGTTGATTTTGTAGTGAGGTGAAGGTCGTTGTTGGCTGGTCTCCTGCTCAGAGGTGAAGCAGCTGTCTCTGAGAAGAAGAAGAGTTCACCACCGCCAGTTCACTCAGGTTTGAACGAAGGCTGGTGCCGGGGTGAAGGCTGACTGTGGGGTCCACGGATGCTGGTCGCCCAGCCAGCCCAAGAATGGAAGCTGCAACTGAAGGGATGGGCGAAATATTCCGCCCTAGGCGGAGATCAGTCTCCAGACGAGGAATCACCGCCCGACAGTCCTAGTGGCAGTCAATGTGTGGCAACGTTGTGGGTCTGGCAGTGCGTCAAGTATCAAGGTAACTATACGGTAAATAAGGTCAACAACGTCGTTTTTGTCACTACAAAAAGGACAAATGAATAAGAATAACTTCTTTCCTTTTTTTTCTTTTAGTTGATCCCTACCTTAGTCAATAAAAGCTAAAAAAAAAAAATAATAAAAAAAAAAAAAACGAGTGCAATCACACTTCTGTCACACAAACATGTAGGACACAGGACACGAAGAGAACGGAACCAAAATTTAATGTAGGGGCGATACGGCGAGAATTCCTCGCTCCAGGCCTAAATGGTTAGCCCCTCGACCGCTACGTTTCGCGGTTCGTCCTGTGTCTACAAAACGAAAAAAAAAATGAACACTAACATCTCTAATATCCTTCCGGCCAGAATCCTTATTGAACAAAAGAACGTATCCACCACATAATTCAAGTCTGATACGACCTTTAGAAAAGAGGGGAGATAAGTACTGACTCAACCTGAGTAAGAACAGAAAACAAACAGTTTCCATTGATCGAAATGAAGGGATATCATGACGTTAGACATATTTAACTTGATCCGAAGTGACAGAACTCTAGCCGCTAAGGACGGAAAACACAATTAAAGACCAATCGTTTCTACAATTTTACAAGGACATAGGTGCCTATCTCGACACCAGTTTTGTACTTGCTCCCACACACAGAAAAGATGTACCTGAGCCAACGGCACATGTAGGGAAGAAGAAAAACCTCTCAACCATTGAGAGGCTAGAAAACCAAAATACACAATACGCTGTCCAAAACAGAACATATTATAGTTACCAGAATGGCGGGTGGGCGAGGTGAAGAACGGTCCACTTCCCGGTCCAATGAAGGGTGGAAGTCGAAACCGTGCGGTCCACACCGAAGCGGACTCCAGGTCAGGACGACCTAAGGTGCCTTCTTCCAGCTGGCAGGGACAGGGATCCCAGAGATGACGAGTGGAATACTGTCCAACCCACTGAAGGGTAAAAGCCTCTTCCACACAACCCACACCGAAGTGGATTCAGACAAGAAGGGTCCAGCTGGCAGAGATAGAGATCTCTCCGACTCGAAGGTCCGTAAGCGAGTGCCACACCACTAGCCTAACCAAGCTGACAACAGGTAAAATCTGCTTGCCTGTGGCACTTGACGTAAGCTGATGCACCACGTGAAGGATAAAAATAAGGATTTATGTTTAACACAGGGCCCTACACTGGACGGCTGTTGCCGCACAAAATGTCACCAATGCACAAAATGTCCAAGTGTGACATTTTGTGCCAGTTGTGATATTTTGTGCGGTGAGGGACTGCACAAAATGTCACAACTCGCAGTTGTGACAATTTGTGCACCTATGCCCTATTTTGGAATCCACTCGTGCACAAGTTGTCACACTCGTCATCTTATTAGCGAGCAGACTATTAAGTTCGTTCGTGTCTGTGTTTTTTTCGTTGTGTGTGTGTGTGTGTGTGTGTGTGTGTGTGTTGTGTGTGTCCCACATCAGCCAAAACGGACATTTTTGGCAATGTCTCTTCAACCACTTAAGACAGCCTTCTCAAATTTGTTGGTTGGTTAGGTAAGGTATGCTGATACTGCTCGCAAAAAATCAAGGTCAAAGGTCAAGGTCACGCTGATTGTTGAACACCCATTTCCTTTTTCCTGCAATGTTTTCCACATCCTTCAAGCTAGATTTTCCAAACTTGCTACACAGGTGCATAGCCTTGGGGACAACAACGGACAACAACCTGTGTGCGCTGCGCACCCGTTGGGCACAGCGCACACACACACCCAATTTGCCCTAAGACGTGTACAAGTAAAAATTGACAATTAAAAACACATGTGAAAACTACATACATACCAAGCATACTACGGGTGTATATGAGAACAATTGCTCAAGACTAACAAATTGCAAAAGAGATGAGCATGGCATGTGAATCAAGACATATCGTGCTGATTCTATTAGTCTCGTCAACCAACGTGGGCCATCTCGTCTGGGCTGTCACCTCGTAAACATGTGCAGTGAATACAGACTAAGAGTATATATCATGTATGAAATTGAAAATTATAAATTGCAAGCCAAATTGAAAAACGCAAAAAAATACGGGAACATCATATAGTATATCCACCCATCCATCCACCCACCCACCAACACACACACACACACACACACACACACACACACACACACACACACACACACAACACAGAGAAAAGAGAGAGAGTTGTGACAATTTGTGCAGCAGTGATTTTTAAAAAGGCATACAGATGCACAAATTGTCACAATTATGACATTTTGTGCAAATTTGTTGTGCAAATTGTGACAATGTGTGCAGTCAATGACTGCACAAAATGGCATTGTGACATTTTGTGCAATGGTGACATTTTGTGCGGTAACAGACGGCCTAAAAAAATAACGCAACTCGCAGCTAAAGAAGGGAACCACGAAAAAGAACAGAAAAAAAGAAAGCTTTAAAAGAAAAATGAAGAGAACTATTGGAGGATGGGAGCGAAATGCACGGACGTAGCGCACCCAGGGTAACCAAAATAGCCCACTGGTCGACACCCGGCCAATGTAGTTAAAAAAAAAAAAAAAAAAAAAATTCACTGGTAACACTCCACTGGGTTTAAAGAGAAACGATTTATCTTTTCAACTAAAAGTATGTACGTCCGTGACAATTCCATACGTACATGACAAATACTCAAGTTCATTATCATTTCATACAAAATGTTCTACTTTAACGTTAATTGCCGTTTATAATTATTTTCAAGTTTCTTTTTTTCTTATTTATTTCTGCGTGATAAGCAAATTGTGTGTGTGTGTGTGTGTGTGTGTGTGTGTGTGTGTGTGTGTGTGTGTGTGTGTGTGTGTGTGTGTGTGAGGGAGAGAGAGAGGTGGGGATGGGGTTAGGGTACAGAGTGCAAGTTAAAGAGAGAGACAGAAGAAGAAGAAGAGCAACACAACAACAACAACAACAACAACAAAACAACAACAACAACAACAACCAGAAGAACAAGTACAAGAGAGCAGAAGAACAAGAACAACCACCAAAACAGGAACAAACACAGTAAGAACAAGAAGAAGAAGCAGTAGAACAAGAAAGAAGCAGTAGACCAATGAAGAAGAGCAGTAGAACAATAAAAGAAGCAGTAAACATGAAAAACAAAGAAGAAGAACACTAAATAGATGGGGACTTCCTTAATGTTTTTGTCGTTTCAATCCAACCATATACAAGGAGAAAATCTTAACGTTACACACTATCAAAATATAGGCCTTGATTGGTATCATCCATGCGTCATTGATAGTGTAGCGTTGGTTGCTCACTGACGTTGCCAGATTTTATTACAAAGTTTTCAACTGATTTAGTATCTTAGATCTGTTTGATGGGTTGTAAAATCGTGTGAGAATCCCTTAATGTGGATTGTAGAGTCTTTTTTGTCTTACATCATCTGCGATGGACAGACGTAAAACAAACCGCTTTTCTGAGCTTTCCTTATTCCGGAATGACGGAGAGATTTTTGGGAGTGTTAGTGCAGAATGTATAACTGCTTATTGTCCAATATTATCTATGACGGGACAGACGTGAAATAACCAATGAACTGAACTTTCTTACTTTCTGCAAATCACCGAATATTTTAATGGGAGAGAGAGAGAGAGAGAGAGAGAGAGAGAGAGAGAGAGAGAAGAGAGAGAGAGAGAGAAAACAATTAATTCTGCAACTGTAAAGAAATGAATGAATATATAAATAGACGTATGAAGCAATTAGAAATAAAACTAAACGATACCGTGGCATTCTCATGGCGTCTTAAACACATTTTAAATCAACATTGTCGTTAAACGCGAGTGCCATGCTGAACTGTAAACTGTTAAGGCAAATCACCATCTCACATGCAGATGACCTATACATGCATGGTGACGGAT
>CM031621.1:31549763-31561538 GCA_018398815.1 Conus ventricosus
GAAAGAAAGAAAACAGAAGAAGAAAGAAAAAATAATAAAGACTCACAAAGAAAGAAAGAACGAAAAGAAGGATGGAAAGGAAGGGGGAAGGAAGGAAGGAAGGAAGGAAGGAAGGAAGGAAGAAGAAAAGGAAAGGAAAGAAAGAAGGAAAGAAAGGAAGAAGAAATGATAAGATGAGAATGTGAGGAAATGAAGTAAAGTTGGGGAAAAAAAGGACAGACAGACGGACAGGAAGAAAGAAATGGAAAGAAAAAGGGGGGGGGGATGGAAGGGAGAAGAATTGATGAAAACAAGCACGGAGAAGAGAGAGAGAGAGAGAGAGAGAGAGAGAGAGGAGAGAGAGAGAGAGGAGAGGAGAGAGTGGAGAGAGAAGAGAGTGGAGAGAGAGATGAGAGAAGAGAGAGAGAGAATAGCACGAAAAGAATCAAGAAAACAAAGACACGAAAAAGAAGAAGAAAGAAGCAACACTGACAAGAGAAGATGAATGAAAGAAAGAATGAACGAACGAATGAGAGAGGAACGAGAGGAAGAAAGAAAGAGTGGGTTATTTTACATACTATACTTCAGAAAATAATCATCCCGTGATGTGATACATAGCACTGCGCTGTCAACCTTTTCACTGTGCTTCAAGTACTGTGTGCGACAGAAGGGAAATCTGAAACTGATATGACGGACGAAAACCAATCACAGGTAGAAACATCAGAAGCGTGACGTTGGGAAGAAGCAGAAAAAGTCTCTTGATCCACATTTTCATTCACGTTCTTCCACATGACGAAAGTAACTCTTTTCCTCAGAAAATGTGATCAGTGACATGCTACTTGAATAAATTTATTGTATCAGACTGCTTAAAGGTCTACTTTAGAGATTTTCGATAATTTGTTAAAAACAGGTCTACATGTCATATAACTACAGTGCGGTATTCATTTTTCAAAAAAAAAGTCGCCGGAAGAATTTAACAGATAAAAAACGAGTTTTGCACACCTGTTCAAACCCCGCGCGGTAGACCGAAAACCGTGACGTCACTTGATGGACTGGCGTCAGCCGCGACCTACACAACAAGCCAACGCCAAGTGAAATCAACACGAGTTGCGATCCCCACAGCCTAAAAAGTCACGAGGGGGTGGCAGATATTGTGCTGTAGGCGAGCGCAGCAACTCAGCAGGAGACGGATATTCTTTGCACACATTTCCGTCTGATCCAGATACTCGAAAGAAGTGCATTCGGTTGGTGCAACCATGCGGGCCACTAAGTTATTTTTACCACGTCAGTTCCAGCTGGACCCGGAAACGAGCTATTCCGACAATTCCCGAGCCCGTTCGAGTGGATCAAAAACTTCGTCTGCATTGTGCGCGTATACTTTGAAGGCGGAGTGGTAAGCTCGTTCAGATGAGTACGATAGTCGCACGTTTATTCTGTTCTTATCTATGGACAGATCACACTTGTTAAATTGAATGAACACGTTAAGGCTTGAGGAAGGAGAATCTCCGCTCGCCGTCCACGCGTGATCGCATCAAGAAGTCAGTCGGTAGCCTCCCTCGAGACTTCGGTAAAGTCCGTACGCCTTCGGAATGATGTGTTCGGGAGTCCAGCTGGAACTGAATAGCTCGTTTCCGTGGTCCAGCTGGAACTGACGTGGTAAAAAGAACTTAGCGTTCAAACTGATAAGGTAAAGGCCTTGCAGAAACATCCCAGAGTCACATTGGCTGTCGCAATCATAGTCACTGCTTTTACTTGATAAATTAAATACCTATCGAGATGTGCAAGAACCATCAGAATCGCTTTCTGTCGCCGTTGGCTTGTTGTGTAGGTCGCGGCTGACGGCCAGTCCATCATGTGACGTCACATCCAAGAGTAGTTAAGCCATGCCAAGATTTAGTTGATTACCTCCCGTTTTTTGATTACAGGTGAAAATGCCCACTTTCGCGGATCGATTTCGTGTGATCGGGAGCGAATCGGATGTTTATTTTACCAATTTATCAAACATTTCATATTTCTGCATAAGCTGACCAATTATCGAAAACCTCTAAAGTAGACCTTTAATGGTTTTGTATGCAAAAGTCACTTCAGATGTAAAACTGCATCATACTAAGAAAAAAATCATTTAGGGCAGTTTCAAATAAGCAGACGTAAATAAGTATTTTACACACACACACACACACACAACACACATACGCACGCACGCACGCAAGCACGCACGCACGCACGCCGCGCGCGCGCGCACGCACGCACGCACGCACGCGCACGCACACACACACACACACACACACACACACACACACACACACACACACACAGCAAAAAAGAAAAGAAAAAGACAGGACCCACTTAGATAGGCGGCATATATGCCATTATCAAGCTTCGTAGGATGTTTAATCATTTACCGTGAGTACAGCAAGCAAGGCATTGGAAAAAAAAGCAGCAAATAAAACATTTTACTTGTTGAACATCAAAACCAGATCTTTTTAAAGAGTATTCAAATACATCATAAATTCGGCATCGTGGCACTTCTTTTCCCACATGTGTGTTAAAATAGGCCCATTACTCTCCCGGTTTGATCTTTGTCGATACTCAATTTACTTCTCCATTTATCACAAGTAAGTCAAATCAGGGAAATCGCAATCCTTGTTTTCTGTTGGCCAGCGCTACATTTATCTCCTCATTCATCACTATAAGAGTCAATATAGGCAGACTGCCTTTCCTGTGTGATATTCACATTGACCGCATGTCACAACACAGGTAAGTCAGGACTGACCAATAGCCTCTCGCCTTGTCTTTGTCTATACTGCATTTGTTCTCTTGCTCATCACACATGAGTCAAAACAGGCGCATTGTCTCCTTTGTTTCCTTTTCTGTCTATACTTCATTTACCTTTGATTCATCACACATGAATCAAAGTAGGCTAATGGCTTTTTTCTGCTTGTCTCCACTGTTTGCCTGCACCACACTGACCTCCTTCATTATTCCTTCGCATTTAAAACACTCGATTTTCTTTCTTTCTTTCCGCGTACGCAGGCTGATACTCCTGCGGACACTGCCTGTATATTCAGGCAGTGGAGTTTTGTGTGTATGACCGTTTTTCACCCCGCCATTAAAGCAGCCATACTCCATCTTTGGGGAAGGTGCATGCTCTGTGTAACGTGTCATCCATACAACGGCCAAACTGGCCTTCTCTTCCGAAAGTTGGTGATGGGATTTTACGTGTGTGCAAGATGTGCGTGCGTTCACACACAGAACCTCGGTTTATTGTCTCATTCGAAGGACTGTGTGGGGAATGGAGTCAGAATCAATGTTAACTCCGAGGGAAAAATTCCCCTGTACCGAAATTCGAACCCGCAACCCCAGGATCACGAGTCCGGCGCCCTACCAACTGAGTTATTCCGGCCCCCCAACTCGATTTCAACCCTTGGAGCTCCCAGTGCGGCGAAAACGCTACAGCTAGGCTAAGCGTCCATGTTGGATTTCTGCGCCAGCTTCAGCTTTCTATGATTAGACTGAAGATTGTGATGGCACAGTGTCGGCGAGAAAAGACCCACTGACCACAGGGAAGATCCTCTTGACGATTGGAAAGGCTGCAGCCTGGTGAACCTCTTCACAGGGCACGTTAGACCTGATGGCGAAACCCTGGCCTGCGTCTGGTGTTGTACTGTCCTCACCTGTCAGCGAAACGGCAACGAGTGGGGCTGCAGGCCGCACGCAGCAGTTCGCTCGGTGGTGACGTCTTTTGCCGGTGGGGTTTGCAGTCATGAAATACAGGCTGGCATACCCAGAGAAACGCTTCCCTGTAGGTTTCGTGATATCGCGGCCAGTAGCCGTCACACAATGGCACCAGCCAGGGAGCAGTTATGTCCTTGACGTTTTAATGGAATGCCCTGTGCATGCGTGCAAAGCATCGCCAGTGAACACAGCGCAGGCTTCCAAGGATGGTGCAGGGTTGCTTCTGATTGACTGGTTTGGAAGTGAAGAGCAGTGCGTCTCTGCGTCCCATGACATTCAGGTGCATCTTTTTCTTTTCTCTTCTTTCTCGCATGAAGAATAGAAAATAGTGATATAAACTGAGCTACAAACTCTTGTTTCTTCATTTTGCACCCAGTAGGTAGAGAACGGCTTCAGAAATTAGGAAGTTACGGGCACCGACAGCGAGTGAGTGTATAACTCAGGAGATGCTGAGAAACGCCGCCCTCTGGATGACATGGTCAAAGACAGAATTTGTGGCGAACTTTACGGACAGGTTTCACGGTACCAACGTGTTGTTCCTTACCCTCGTTTCCTGCCGTGATCGCCCGATATTTTATCAAAAGCCATCGTCTCCCCGCGCAGGTCGACCAGACTGACTGCGCCAGTTCAAGTGGGATCGTCTGACAGGGGAGAGCATTTCCAGAGAATAAAAGACCCATAATGTCAACGTATACTGCCTCTACTTTCCAGGGAACCCCAAGATAGAAAATACAGTTTTTTGTTGTTTGTTTTTAAATGTGTGCTTTTCTTTTTTTTTTAAGGATCGAACATGCAGACATTGAAATCGAGATTGCAAAACACAAGCATTCACGGGTGGGTGAGAGGGGAAAAAGCGAGACAAAGAAAGAGAAAGGAGGCACAGGGTGGAGTTCCCTTTGTTACCTGTTTCACCACAGCTGAAACAGCCATTTGATGATGTGGTGTTAAAGTGATCTCTCTTTCGAAGGGTTTAAAAAAATGACTTTAAACAAACTAACAGGAAAAAAAGGCACAAAAAAGAAAACAAAATGAAAAAAAAAACTAAACCGAAGACAAAAAAAATGTGCTGAGTGTTAAATAGGTGAAGACATCTCAACAAAAGCGACGCAAACAAAACGATGTTGCCATACAAATTCTTGTTCGGCTCCATGTCATTTTTGTTCTGTCGGATGAGACAATCACCCAAAGTCTCGAGGGCAGCAGAATATATACAGTGCACATAAAAGATCCCACGACAGTGAGGGAGTTGTCTCTGGTAATATTCTATTAACAAAAAAATACTACGATGGTAGGGTGAAAAAACGGAGTTAAAAAGCCGACTGACTGAAAGCTATATGGGTGGCGCCGCACGTTAACGTCGTTATCTTCCCGGCAACAACAGTTCGAGTTTCACACACAGACATACATTGTGGCAATGATGCGACGATTATGTTGTACAATACAATAACTACTCTATGTTGCAATCACACCACCACCCACCACCACCACTATCACATACCCCTGTCATCTCTCCTCACCCCCACTTTCTCCCTCACTTTCCACTCCATTCCTGGTGTCAGGATCGTGCGCGGTGGAAGAGCACGAACTGTTCCATGCAATGTTTTCTTTCTTTTCGTTTTCCTGTCTTATTGTCCGTGCTCCCCCTCCCCCTCCCCACACACCACCCCTCCATCCGCCCCTCCCGTGATGGTATTACTCCCACACCATCATTTCAGGTCAGCACATGCCAACGCCCAGGAATCCTTCTAACCCAGCCCCCATCTCTGGTAGTTGACTGGGAAGGATTCATTTCAGCGGTCATGAGGTAACTCACTGAAGGAGACACTGCAGTATAGCCAAGCCTGTTTTTTTTTTCCTTTATTCCTCGGCTAGAACCCGAAGTTCACCATTAATGAGACTCTTGTGTAAACAGCCGCTGTTAGCCTCACCATGAAGGCAGCCACATGTCATCTTCAGAAATGGTAACGACACCAGTGTGCATGCCTGTCATTATGTAGTCGTCCATCCCACCGGAACACGATGGCTTACTCATCTCTGAAAGGTGGAATGAATTTGACAGTGCGTGCAAGATCAGTCATACACGGACTTTCGGAGGAACTGAAGTCTACAAAGAAGTGAACTCCAAACAGACAAGAGTCTGACGGCTTAACCAAAAGCAAACTTCTTTCTTTCTTTCGCCTTCCCGGCCATGCTAGATCCTCAATCTGGTTAGTAAGGCGAAGTCCACAGTCCGCTGCACAAACCCCACCGATCCCTTCAGCTTCTCCTGGACCTCAGCTACACTGGGCTACGTCTGGCGTCTCAAGGCTTCAAAGGAGAGGGAAGATTGTGAGATGTGGGTGGAGTTTGGGAGTCTGCGCCACAAGGGCGCTGGTCAGTATGAGAGAGTTTGAGACGTGAGAGATGGGAGAGGAGCTGGCAGTGTCCTTTCGCAGCCTGAAGATGATAACTTGAGCTGCTCTATCAAGTTGTGGATGCCGTCCTCTTCATCCCAATGTCCAGGCATTGGCGCCACGTTCCTCTGAAGTTGTTTTTTCAGGATGGTTTTAGCTTCACTGTAGGACATCGGATGCCCTGACTGTTCCTGCCTGCTGCCGATCTTGGACAGACGGTCTGCCTCCTCGTTCCCTCCAATGCCACAGTGAAAAGGGATCCACTGCAGGACCACAGCAGCTTTGAGTTGGAGGAGACGGAGTTCTTCTCTGATGGCTGTGATTATCTGCTCCTCTCCTGGTGTCTGGAGGCTCTTCAGAATGGACTGACAGTCTGTCAAAGTCAGGCAAGGCCCTCTCTTGCTGAGTCACTGTTGTGGCGTTGTGTGGTTGCTGTTCTGGTTCACCACACGCCGGTTACCACTACTTAGACACGTACTGACGGTAATATTTGCTTCTCTCTACCACAACGTCCATCCAGTGACAGTCCTCATGAAGCTGCCGACACCAACGCCAATTTACCATGGATGTAGAGAGGAAAATGAATCGGAGGTCAACATGAGAGCAGAACATGAAGGGCCGATCCTTATTCCCACACCTAACTGGTCAAGTCATGTTTCAGTCAGTCGTATCTTGTCGTACGTCGTTTCGCAGTGGTGTAAACGCTAGCTCTACGGTCAGTCAACTCACAAGCTATTCCCCACCCTCTGCTTCGTTTGTTTCGTTGTAAGCAATTGGAATTCAACAAGGCATCATTTAGGTTAAAAATCTAGACAGATACTATGCCATGTTATATTAGTGCCCTTTTACAAGACTGAACAGCTCTTCTGGTTCGAAGAAATTCCTTCTCCTCTACCCGCGCATTGATCAATACAAAACAAGCCTAGCTTTCTCTGGACCATATATCTGGAACTCACTTCCATCGAGCCTACAAAATACGAATGCGTTAAAACTTTTTCAAGAAACATTTGCATAAACATTTTACTGCTCAAGAATTTGATTATTCGATCCAAATCATTAACATCCATTCGCAAAGTCTTCTGTAAACCATACTTTGAATACACCGTCTTATTATTTGATCATAATCATAACACATTCCAATTTCGAATAACGTTCTTCATGTAAACCACATTTTGTAATTCACTCGTCTTACATCTGTAACCAACCTCATTATATCGGCCCCACCCTCCTCCACTCCCATCTCTACCACACCTTTTTTTCTCTCCTTGACCTACTTTTACTGCGCCCCCCCCCCCCCACCCCCCCCCTCACCCCCCCACCTCCTCCTCCGACCTCTCTCCCTCGAGCTTTTGTTGTTGCTCGATTGTATTGATTGTTTGTTTTCCTTCTGTTGTGTCATACCCACTCAGTCATCATGTCCCACTCTTATCATATCACGCTCACTGTCATCATCACCCACCCTGTCACTTCATCACACCTGTCATATATCATTACCCATCCATATCTCACGTTTATCAATAGTTTGCTTGTCATGTAGAATTAAATTGCAGTATTGCTATGTTGAATTGTCAGTACGAATGACATGTTGAAATAATGTATGCATGACAAGGACAGATTGTAAGACTAAGTTTGGGCCTAAAATCTTCATCCTTGTGTATTAAAGATCAATCAATCAATCAATCAATCAATCAGTCAAGTCTCTCTCTCTCTCTCTTTCTCTCTCCTCTCTCTCTCTCTCTCTCTCTCTCTCTCTCTCTCTCTCTCTCTCGCACCTGACTGTGCTCCACATTTTAGCTGAAATAAAGATGTGTTTTTCTTTTCTTTTGAACACACACACACACACACACACACACACACACACACACTCACACACACACACACACACACACCGCTCACTCACTCATTCGCCGTTACCCATACAATTCTGTGTCACATTCTTTGCTAACGTAACGCTTCACTTTCCTATAGTTTTGGAAGAAGAAGAAAAAAAACTCAACTACATGCAACTGCACAAAACAGCGTCAGCCTAAACGTACGTCTTAAATGATGTTCCAACGACTGACAGACAGCACAATGACAGCTGTCAGGTAAACACAAACAGCACAAGAGAGCACGTGCAACCGTACATATCTCTTGTGTTACTTTTGTTCCTTGGAAATAAAAACGACAGTTCCCACTTCTGCTGTTGACATCATTTCTACGTCTGCTATTGACTGTCTTAATTGCTGGAAACAGGGGGACAGAATCCTCTCTCTCCCTCTCTCTCTCTCTCTCTCTCTCTGCTCTCTCTCTCTCTCTCTCTGTGACTGACTGACGGTTCGTCTGTCTGTCTCCCTACCTGCGTCTCCCTCTCTATTTCCCTCCCTCCCTCTCTCTCTCTCTTCTCTCTCTCTCTCCTTCTCTCTCTCTCTCTCTCTCCTCTGTGTTTTAACCTCTATATTACACACACACACACACACACACACACACACACACACACACACACACACACACACACACACACACCGTCATACCCTGGTGCATCTTACATATATATGTATATGGATATAATTCCTTTCCACGTTCCTGCCTTTGGTGAGTTCATGTCGGTGGTGGTCAGTATCTCGCCATGTTTTCATGATACGTGGTAGTGCTCTCCGGAGGGGGGGGGAGGGGGGGACGTGGGGGGGGATGGAGGTGAGGATCGAGGGGACGCCCCCCACACACAGGGGTGGCTCCGCGACTATCTCAGCAGCAGTCGTTGTTGTTGTTGTTGTCGTCAGTTACAGAGCTGAAATCAATCGGTGGATATGCTAGATCAGAACAGGCACCACCACCACAGAGCATCACCACCACAGAGCACCACCACAGAGCATCACCACCACAGAGCATCATCACCACAGAGCATCACCACAGAGCACCACACCACAGAGCACCACCACAGAGCATCACCACCACAGAGCATCACCACCACAGAGCACACACCACAGAGCATCATCACCACAGAGCATCACCACCACAGAGCATCACCACCACAGAACATCACCACCACAGAGCATCACCACCACAGAGCACCACCACCACAGAACATCACCACCACAGAGCACCACCACCACAGAGCATCACCACCACAGAGCATCACCACCACAGAGCATCACCACCACAGAACATAACCACCACAGAGAACCACCACCACAGAGCATCACCACCACAGAACATAACCACCACAGAGAACCACCACCACAGAGCATCACCACCACAGAACATCACCACCACAGAGCATCACACCACAGAGCACCACCACAGAGCATCACCACCACAGAACACACCAACCACCCAGAGCACCACCACCACAGAGCATCACCACACACACAGAGCACCACCACCACAGAGCATCACCACCACAGAGCATCACCACCACAGAGCACCACCACAGAGCATCACCACCACAGAACATCACCACCACAGAGCAGCATCACCACCACAGAGCATCACCACCACAGAGCATCACACCACCACAGAACATCACCACCACAGAGCATCACCACCACAGAGCATCACCACCACAGAACATCACCACCACAGAGCATCACCACCACAGAGCATCACCACCACAGAACATCACCACCACAGAGCATCACCACCACAGAGCATCACCACGAACATCACCACCACAGAGCATCACCACCACAGAGCATCACCACCACAGAACATCACCACCACAGAGCATCACCACCACCACAGAGCATCACCACCACAGAACATCACCACCACAGAGCACCACCACCACAGAACATCACCACCACAGACCATCACCACCACCACAGAGCATCACCACCACAGAACATCACCAGCACAGAACATCACCAGCACAGAGCACCACCACCACAGAACATCACCAGCACAGAACATCACCAGCACAGAGCACCACCACCACAGAGCACCACCACCACAGAGCATCACCACCACAGAGCATCACCACCACAGAGCATCACCACCACAGAGCACCACCACCACAGAGCATCACCACCACAGAGCATCACCACCACAGAGCATCACCACCACCAAAGTGGCGTGCAGTGTCTCCTCTGGTGGGTTGCCTCATGTCGGCTTGATGAGACAGGCAGGGAGAGTTCCTGTCGACAGCTTGTGTGTGTGTGTGTGTGTGTGTGTGTGTGTGTGTGTGTGTGTGTGTGTGTGTGTGTGTGTGTGTGTGTGTGTGTGTGTGTGTGAGAGAGAGAGAGAGAGAGAGAGAGAGAGAGAGAGGAGAGAGAGAGAGAGAGAGAGAGAGACGGGACAGACCAAACCAGGGTGTGGTTGTCGCTCAGGAACTGGAACGAGAGGCGCAGAAGCAGCGCCACAGAAGTGAGTGGCCTGGAAAACGAGACAATGGAGAAATTAAAGGAAAAAAAGAAGAAAAAAAAGCAATAACAAACAGTGCATCAAAACAGCATCAATCCCAACATCTGTAGGCATCGTGTTCCAGCATCTGACTGACAGAACAATGACAACTGTCAGGGAAGACAGGAGACACGTGCAGCGGTATTTTTATTTTCTTTTTTCTTCTGTTTTTTTCTCTTTCTTTTGCTGTTCTTTCTTTTTCATTCATTCTTTCTTTCTTTCCTGTCTTACTTTCTTTCGTTCTCTTTTTCTTACTTTCTTTGCTTTTTAAAAAAATTTCTTTCTTACTTCCTTCATTTCTGTCTTTCCTACTGTCTTTCGTTCTTTCTTTCTTACTTCCTTCATTTCTGTCTTTGCTACTGTCAATCGTTCTTTCTTTCTTACTTCCTTCATTTCTGTCTTTGCTACTGTCAATCGTTCTTTCTTTCTTACTTCCTTCATTTCTGTCTTTCCTACTGTCTTTCGTTCTTTCTTTCCTACTTCCTTCATTTCTGTCTTTCCTACTTTCTTTCGTTCTTTCTTTCTTACTTTCGTACTTTCTTTCTTTCTTCCTTCCTTCCTTCCTTTCTTTCTTCCTTTTTTTCACTCAATCTTTCTTTCTTTCTTCCTTTCTTTCTGACATTCTTTCCTTTTTTTTTTATTTTTTCCCTTGGACGCAAATCACGGTTCCCACTGCCAGTGTTGACGGATTGTCTACGTTCTGATGTGAAATGCATCATTGTTAGAAATAGTCCAAGGGCCACACCACCAAAAAAGGCCTAGAAAATGTAAGTGTCGGCTAGGACCCCGCATTGAAATTTTTGATTGATTTGGAAAGAGGGTCAGTAGTGTATTACTTTTTGACATACTAGAACTTTGAACTCAATCTAGTTTGTGAGAAATATGCATTTAAAAGTGATACTTTCAGTCAAAAAGACAAGTATTTTTTAAACATGCAAAATCTGAAAAAATGGCATATGACATACTCCAAACCAACTTTCAGACACCTCAGGTAATAAAATAATGTAAGGTCTGAGGTATTGGGTTCATAACAGGCACAAAAATGCAAAAAAGAACATGAAAGATAGTTTTCAATTTACCTGATTTTTAGAAAGAATTATGTCGCTTAGTTGAACTGATGCAGTTCTTATGTGCACATAATATATTTCCATTGAAATCGGCCCACATTCCATACAGTTCAAGTCAAGCACAGCACAATATTCACTGAATTATTTTCACATTCTATTTTTGTTGTCACGTTAGATGACTGCCCACTGGTGAAAATATAAAGTTTGGCATATATTGCTTG
>CM031621.1:31561638-31564138 GCA_018398815.1 Conus ventricosus
ATCACAAACAATAATGACTGTTTTCTGTCTAAATGTTCAGCAAAGTCCATCCTTCTGCAGAGGATAGTGTTGACTGTTGACATGTCTGTAGCACTGCCATCAATGACTGGAAGATATGTCACAGAAGCACAGGCTGGCACTTCCTTCTGAACAGCTGCATTAAATCCAGTCCAGGGTGGCAAAGGAAGGCTTTCAAGTGACTGGGCGCATAGCTTGAGCACAAAATACATGTCTTGTTTTACAGTGGTCACTTTGGCATTTTGTTGTGCAGCATCAGTAGAACCTAGCTCCGCAAACTGAGGATCTGTCCTCCTCTTTTTAGAGAAATACATAATGTTAGTCTCAACACACTCCAGTTTTCTTTTCCTGGATTTGCTGATGTTAGAATTATGGGTAGTGTCATTTTCCACAAATGTAGCTGGCAAAGGATGTTGTCCACACTGAATTGCAATCCCATTCACACAGTGTGTTGTGTTTTGTCCATTCATAGTTTCTTCTTGGAAGTCAATGTTGTCCCAAACCAGTGTTATATATTGAGACCTGTTGATAGAAGATGGCACTGGATTTCTCATTTCAGCTTCAGTGACAGAAGTCTCCACTCTCTGAAGTGTTGTCTGTGAGGTACAATGCCCATGTCCATTCAATATGTTAACAAGTCTTCCTGATCCTGTTTTGTATCTTACCGCCATCCCAAGCATGATCTGCTTTGGTGTGGTGTCATTCTTGTTTGCCAAGGAAATAATGTCCTGTGAGATGGATAGTATCTTTTGCTTTACATGTCATGGAACATGTACATGATCCTGTTCAAATTCACATGTGAAACCACAGATCCAGGCAATGAAGTTGAATAATTCAGCAAGAACAATTTTTAAAAGATTGTTTTAATTTCCATCATCTGAAGAAGGCCATGAAGCTATTTCTGGAGTTATTCTCAAAACATTCCTCACAGAAAGAGCAGACATGTAGAGTTGCTTCCATTCATTTTCCAAATCATCGCTTGCAGCTTCTGCAGTAATCTTTGACTGTTTTTTTCCCAGTCACAAGTCTTTGTCTTACTCACTGTTTCACAAGTCTGCTGACATTCAGCATTAGAGTCTGTTTCAGGTGTATCCTCTGGGCCTTAAGATCCTGAGTATAGATGACATCATTGTTAGATTCATTGCTCTCTAAGTCACTGTCTTCTGATTCATCACTGTAGTCAGTTTCAGTGTCTTCTAGTTCTGTGCTCATAACAATGGTCTGCCCAGCACTGGAAAAAAAACACACCACCTGTGACTTGTTTTTGAACCTTTGACCTGCAAAAACAGTGTAAGAGTATACTACCTAAAGGCATGTTTTCAAATGTGTGCATTTACAATGTTTGCTCAAAGAAATATTTTCCTCTTCTTGACATGTTTGCCTAAACAGTCTGCTGAACTTAGTGACAGTGGCAATTCTTCCACCCTTCTGCAGCTGTGGTTCTATAACATTCATACAGAATGAATCAAAAGATTTCTGCAATGGGCGTGGTGAACACAGGGTAGAAGTTGACTCGGATAAACCATCACGATCAGTTGTTTTGGCCTTCACTGTCCCCTTGGATGCTGTATGCATCAGATTCTGTACCAGGAGTTGTGATGCCTGTGAGAGCAATGAAGATTAATATCAAAACTAAGACAAGAGGCTCAGGGTGAGGGAGGGAGGGAGGGCAGGGGGCAAAAGGAGAGGGAGATGACAGGGAGAACAGGGAGGGAGAATAATAGAAAAGGTTTTGAAATATATAAAAATACACTGGTGAATTCTTTAAAAAAAAAAAAAGCAACATAACTGCAGTCACCATCATCATCCCCATTATCATCATCACTTAATGAATACAATAACAAAAACCATCACAGCAACTGATAACTCTCAAAAGGCAGTAATACTGACACCAAAGTAAAATGGGGTAAGGAAGAAAGTGGATTGCGATTAGCATACCATGAATATGGAAAAAAAGGAATGCACTATAGTGAAGTTCCACTGAAAAAAAGGGTAGTCTGAGGTGAAGGTACAAAAAGAATGTAAGACTAGGAGGAGAATGGTGACTGGATGAATGAATATGAAACAGAACTGATGAAACATTGTAACCAAAAAGGATGTTAGATGAGGGGAAAAAATCTCAAATGAGAAAGTAGGTCTAACTTACTTTTTCTATTTGTTCTCAACCAAGGATCTATGAACATTTTCTTTCTGCATCTGTCAGTCTCTTGAGCACACCACCCATGTGCACAGTGACACAAATACAATGACACCTGTCATACACTTCTCAACAAAAACAAGAACAGCAGCAACACACACACACACACACACACACACACACACACACACACACACACACACACACACACAAGGTGGCCAGCATGCGCGAAAGAGAGAGAAGTCTTCAGTGTGAAAATGGGTTGAGTATGTGAACTTACTTTGCCTCCACAGCTAGAAAGTCTGGTCTGTACTGAATGTCATGGAGGACATCAGCTCTCTGAAG
>CM031621.1:31569138-31571638 GCA_018398815.1 Conus ventricosus
CCAGCCCATGGTCTTCCACTGCGCCCAGCAGTCCTTCATTTCCCTGCACCACTCTCCAGCCCATGGTCTTCCACTGCGCCCAGCAGTCCTTCATTCCCTGCACCACTCTCCAGCCCATGGTCTTCCACTGCGCCCAGCAGTCCTTCATTTCCTGCACAACTCTCCAGCCCATGGTCTTCCACTGCGTCAAAGCCGCCCAGAGGAATGCACAGCTGCAGATAGCCGTCAAGATCTCCAGAAGACTGTGGGATTCATCATGGCGACAGGACGGAAGAGCTGACGCAACCAATAAAATCCACCGCAGAAAAAAAACACACACAAAAACAGAACTGTCCAACAGTCCGTGAAGTAATATCAACGATGTCACTGCGCATACACAAGAATCATTATTACCTTTTTTTTTCACGAGTCATAATAGTTTTGTTTGTTTGTTTGTTGTTGTTGTTGTTTTTTTTTTGGGGGGCGGGGGAGGGGTTAGCGTCTGTATTATTGTTTCGCTCAAGAATGGCCCGAGCCGTCAAGACCTTCTCAAAATCAAGAGATCTTGAACATCTCTTGCAGTTACAAAGTGAGAACGATGCACACATTGGTGCTGTTCATTTTTCTCGTTTACTAAATGTTGACTCTCACCGCAAACCAACAAAAAATCCAGGCACTGGCTGTGAGGTGTCACCATGAAATGACACCCATCCACAGCGAAGACACTGTGTCACCACGAAATGACACCCATCCACAGCGAAGACACTGTCTGTGTCACCACGAAATGACACCCATCCACAGCGAAGACACTGTCTGTGTCACCACGAAATGACACCCATCCACAGCGAAGACACTGTCTGTGTCACCACGAAATGACACCCATCCACGGCGAAGAGACTGTCTGTGTCACCACGAAATGACACCCATCCACAGCGAAGACACTGTGTCTGTGTCACCACGAAATGACACCCATCCACAGCGAAGACACAGTCTGTGTCACCACGAAATGACACCCATCCACAGCGAAGACACTGTCTGTGTCACCACGAAATGACACCCATCCACAGCGAAGACACTGTGTCTGTGTCACCACGAAATGACACCCATCCACAGCGAAGACACTGTCTGTGTCACCACGAAATGACACCCATCCACAGCGAAGACACTGTGTCTGTGTCACCACGAAATGACACCCATCCGCAGCGAAGACACTGTCTGTGTCACCACGAAATGACCCATCCACAGCGAAGACACTGTGTCTGTGTCACCACGAAATGACACCCATCCACAGCGAAGACACTGTCTGTGTCACCACGAAATGACACCCATCCACAGCGAAGACACTGTGTCTGTGTCACCACGAAATGACACCCATCCACAGCGAAGACACTGTCTGTGTCACCACGAAATGACACCCATCCACAGCGAAGACACTGTGACTGTGTCACCACGAAATGACACCCATCCACAGCGAAGACACTGTGTCTGTGTCACCACGAAATGACACCCATCCACAGCGAAGACACTGTCTGTGTCACCACGAAATGACACCCATCCACAGCGAAGACACTGTCTGTGTCACCACGAAATGACACCCATCCACAGCGAAGACACTGTCTGTGTCACCACGAAATGACACCCATCCACAGCGAAGACACTGTGTCTGTGTCACCACGAAATGACACCCATCCACAGCGAAGACACTGTCTGTGTCACCACGAAATGACACCCATCCACAGCGAAGACACTGTCTGTATCACCACGAAATGACACCCATCCACAGCGAAGACACTGTGTCTGTGTCACCACGAAATGACACCCATCCACAGCGAAGACACTGTCTGTGTCACCACGAAATGACACCCATCCACAGCGAAGACACTGTGTCTGTGTCACCACAAAATGACACCCATCCACAGCGAAGACACTGTCTGTGTCACCACGAAATGACACCCATCCACAGCGAAGACACTGTGTCTGTGTCACCACGAAATGACACCCATCCACAGCGAAGACACTGTCTGTGTCACCACGAAATGACACCCATCCACAGCGAAGACACTGTGTCTGTGTCACCACGAAATGACACCCATCCACAGCGAAGACACTGTCTGTGTAACCACGAAATGACACCCATCCACAGCGAAGACACTGTGACTGTGTCACCTCGAAATGACACCCATCCACAGCGAAGACACTGTGTCTGTGTCACCACGAAATGACACCCATCCACAGCGAAGACACTGTCTGTGTCACCACGAAATGACACCCATCCACAGCGAAGACACTGTCTGTGTCACCACGAAATGACACCCATCCACAGCGAAGACACTGTCTGTGTCACCACGAAATGACACCCATCCACAGCGAAGACACTGTCTGTGTCACCACGAAATGACACCCATCCACAGCGAAGACACTGTCTGTGTCACCACGAAATGACACCCATCCACAGCGAAGACACAGTCTGTGTCACCACGAAATGACACCCATCCACAGAGAAGACACTGCGTCTGTGTCG
>CM031621.1:31584138-31591638 GCA_018398815.1 Conus ventricosus
AAATAAAGAAAAAAAAAAGAAATAAAAGCAATCAACCAAAAAACAAAAACACAAAACACACAAAAAAAACCTACACAGCAAAACAGACACACGGCAAAGCGGAAACTCACCAATCCCCCACCCACCCTCATCCCTTTCCTTTGCCCCCCCCCCCCCCCCCCCCCACCCACCCCCCTTCCCCCTCCTTTTCTGTCTTCCTCCAAAGAAAAAAAAGTGCCTATTTTTTTCTTCTTTTTTTTTTTTTGCCTTAAGGTAGGGTGAGGAACAGGGAGGAAGAAAGATGGGGCGTGGGGGCGAGGACACATGACGGACAATAAGGTGACCACCCACCCCCTTCCCAATTTCCCTCCTTCCACGTGCGCGCATGCGGCAGGTAAAGGGAGGTGGTGATCCAAACCCATGTTGTCTTCCCTTTACGACGGTAGGGGGCAGGCCAAGGCAGCGACGATGGGTGGCTCCACCCTCCCGCTTCCCCCCCACCCCCCAACTCCACCTCCACCCCCATCCCCTCCCTCCCCCTTGCGCGTGCTGGCGGTGATTAGTTCATTAGCAGCCACAGGAGGCCACGCTCATCACGTTACCCCCCTTCCGCCCTCCTTCCTTTGGTTCGACTTGACAACTTAAGGGTCTACGTCAACCCTCAACCCCACCCCACCCCCACCCCCACCCCCTTCCTTTCCCCTCCCTCCCCTCCTCCCCCCCCCTTCCCCACCCCTCACCTCCTCCTTCCACACGACCTCCTCAGCTCTCGTCTTGCACGAGCCTTGGCGAGGCGGTTCCATCATCAAACGTGAAGATGGCGTCGCCCACCTGCCTCTGTGCGTGCGCGCATGCGCTGCGGGCTTGAAAAACGTCCGGTGCTGATTAAGAACGAGGCTGGCACGCGCGCGGTGAAGTGTGTTTTTCCAGAAACAGGTTGGTTATGGGGACACTGGAGACTTAGGAGGCGAACGGATACTGCTGTCCCGCATCCACCATCCATCCAGCGACTCTGGCTTCCACGTCGAACGAAACCTCCCTCTCTCCACCCCTCCCTCCCCTCCCCTCCCCCCGCCCCCCCTCCCCGTGTTGTTCACCTATTTTGCTGGGTGGGGTGGGGTGGGGTGGGGTAGGGAAGGCGTGGGGGAGAGGGGAATGGGTGGGAGTTAGGGTGAGAGGTGGGGTGGGGGTGGGGGGGGGGGGAGGTAGGGAGCGAGAAAGGACACCAAGAGAGTGACTGTAGAGGAGGGAGAAAAACCAATCTGAATTCACAGACTTCAGTGGACGACGAAGAAGATCCACGACCGTCTTGTTTCTTGTGAAAGGAACTTTCCCCACGAATAACGTTTTTGGTTGGTTGATTCCTCGCTGTGTTGTTGTTCAATTGTTTTGTTGTTGTTGTTGTTATTGTTGTTGTTGTTTCACATAAATGATAGAGCTCTCAAGTGATAAAACTGTTGACTTAGACAGCAGTACTTCTAGCACACTGCGCAGATAACACACCAACAGGGATGGAAGTCAATATTTGTTTCAAGACTATCATTATCAGCACTGGTCAAACTTTTATGCCAGTTCCTCAGGCTTTGAAAGAACCAGTCCGAACAAAAGACAAGTTGTGTGGATTGGAAGCGCTACAGTTTCTGGACTAAGGTCCAAGCAGCAGCTACAGTTGACTGGAACTCAAGTAGTTCAAATCTTCCTGGCATTAATTTTTTGAACAAATATGAACTTAATTATGAAAAGAAACAGCGTCTATTCTTATCCTGGACAAAGACTGATTGAATACATCTGGGAAATGAATAGTTCTTTAGATTTCTATAGAATGGAAATTGAAAATAACTCATTATAGATAGATAGATAGATAGACAGAAGACAGACAGACAGACAGACAGATAGATAGATAGATAGATAGATAGATAGATAGATAGATAGATAGATAAGATAGATAGATCGATCGATCGATCGATCGATCGATCGATCGATCGATCGATCGATAGATAGATAGATTGATTGATTGATTGATTGATTGATGATATAGTTTTTACGTATGAATGTAGATGTAAGATGCTTGCTATTTTTGGCGTATTCATGTGCTATGAAGATGAACTGGATGACTAGAATATTCTTCAGTTCTAAGACCACTTTATCAAGAAGATGTTAATGTCCAGCTAGGAACAATTTAATCCGATTAGAAAGTGAACATGCAAGCAAGGTGATGAACGAAACCACGTAGTGAAACACTGATCAACGCTTTGCCGTCCAGGTAAGCCAGATAACCTTCAAGGGTACAGGGCAATGCATTCAATTCGACGAATGTGTACCGACATACTATGAGCATAAAGACATGGATAGACGTTACAACGATTGATAATCTGATTGATGACGGGTAGTTCTTTAATCTCAATACATTGTAACAGGATTCCCGTGAGTGTCTACTTATTTTCTGATTAGTTCTTTAACAACATTCAAAGGCAGTTCTGGAGTAGACGTTCAGAGGAAAGAAAAACAACAGCTACAGCTACAAAATCATCGTCAACAACAACAACAACAACAACAGCAATAATAATAATAATAATAATAATGATGATGATGATAATATAATAATAATATATAATAATAATAATAATAATAAACAATAATGATGATGGCGATGATGATATTTAATTATAATAATAATAATAATAATAATAATAATAATAATAATAATAATGATGATTATGATGATGATGGTGATAATGATGATGATGACAATAATAATGAAATCATAATAATAGATGATGATGATAATAATAATAATAATAATAATAATAATGATAATAATATAATAATATAATAATTTCAAAAAATAATAATAATGAATATCCAGAAGTTTGGAAGCTGACAGACAGGACAAGTTGAAGACATCATGCCAGGTGCTCACACAGAATCCTGCAGAGATTGCCCCCCCCCCCCCCCCCCCCCCCCCCCCCGTACAAAGAGACAGCAACCGGTCATTCCTGACACGATCCTAGCTAGACTGGGGTAATAAACATCTCAACAACAACAAAAAACATTCACTTTATCAAAAGATGCCAAGCTCAGACGAGTCCAGTGTGGAATTGGACTCAAGCTACTCCCGGTATATAGCTGGTTTCTGTGTACACTTAGCGACTCGCAGAATTGCGCTGTTCTGGTGCAGTGGAGGAAAGACTGATACTTCTCTCTATATATATACCAGGGGAATGTACATTTGTCAGCAAGGTATGGACACGCGGCTTGCATCCCTGGCTGCAAGAGAAATGTCATCATTGTGACCAGTTTTCTCTTTTGATGCTATTTGTTACTTCGAATAGAAATTCCATAAACAAAAAACAAAAAAAAGAAAAGAAAGAAAACTACAGGTGACGCTATACATTTCATTATTCATCTGGCCATATTTTAAACTTACAAGTCAATCTTATAGATTAATACATACATAACGTGTTGAAAACAACAACAACAAAGCCTATCCTTAATGGAAGATATTCTGATGAAGTGTTGGACGCCATCACACACACACACAGCATCTCGCGCCGGCTGTTTTGGAGGCGGTGTGTGGTAGTACTATACAATCGGATACAAACGTTACTAACACTACAATCTTTTTCGTCCCTATCATTAGGGATCAGTACCTGTACATCGTTGTAATTATTATTTTGTTATCTTAATCATTATTTTTATCATTGTTCTTATTATTATCAATATCATTATCATTATTAATATTGTTAGCATCATCATTATCATTCTCATCATTGTCACCAGTGTTTTCATCACCCTTCTTACTATTGTTATCAACATTATCATTACTATTGTTGTTGTTGTTATCATTATTATCATTATCGTCATTATAATATTTATAATTATATCATTATTATCACAACAATAGTTATTATTATTGTTATTACTATTATCATCATTGCTATATAACAAGTAACTCTTGTATCAGTTGTAGCCTTCAGCGCTAACTGTCGTGGGTTCGAACCCTTCACGGGGGTCGGGTTTTGTGGGCTTCAAACCCCTCTCTGTCCACTGACCAGTAAACCTGGTGCCTGAGTCGGTTTAGAGAAAGGCGAAAGCCACTGAAAGAGAGGGTAGGCTCCGCCACCCATAATGCTGTGCCCTGTGAACCTCTGATAGTTCACCACTTCTACGAAAATGGGTTATGGATTTTAACATTTGTTGTTGTTGCTGTTGTTGTTGTTGCTGTTGTCGTGCCCTGGCTAAAAGACTCCAGGGATCATCCGAACAGCCGAAGCATTTGATCACTATGGTACAAATGCATCAGCTGGGGATGAGAACATTACGTGTGTGACCGTTGGTTTTTTTTTTTTTGGTGTTTTTTTTTATTATTACCCCGCCACGTGGGCAGCCATACTCCGACTTCGAGGGATTTTGGAGCTGATAATGTTCTGCTAGGAGCTTGTCAGGAATGAAGACAATCCCCGCATAACTATGCAGAGCATAACAACATTTTGATGTAGCCTTGGTGTTCTAGCCTACGTCAGTCGGTCTGACACAGCCTTAAGCCAAGGCGTATTTTAACATTTAACCGTTGTGTTACCTAAGACTTTATTTTGTCTTTCGGAAAATTGTTGTGATTTTTTTTATCTGTGCATGTGCTCAGGATTTCAGGTTTTACTGGTATAAACTGATCAGGGAGATTCGTGTTCAGGATTCTCGGCCTGCTAGCGGCCTTTCTTTCTTTCTTTCTTAATTTCTTTCTTTTTCAATTCTTTTTAACTATTACTTACTTTCAAAGTGAGTGACAGCAGGCGGAAATTGAGACAAAATTTAAGAAGAAATTTAAAGTGAATCCCCCACAGGAACAAAGTACAAGACCAAAAAAAACAACAACAAAAAAACAATGCGTTTCGACCTCTCAGGTCTTCTTTAGGCAAGATAAACAACGTTCAGGACAATGAAAACAAAGAACGAGCAATCACGTATCTTGCTTTAAGGCGTTTTACTTTCTGAAGGACTCACCATGGGTAGGTAAAAGTTAATTCGCAAAGGCGTGTTCCAAGTTCTAGCACACAAATCGCCAACTGACTTGAAGTATGCTTGAGTGTGTGTGAATGTGACTTGTGAAGGGTGGGAGGGGGGGGGGATGCATCTTGTTGTCAGTCTTTGTGCCATTTCTGAGTATTTTGCACGCTCAGCAATTCATGTTGAAGATCCTGTCGCGCGTTTAAGCCCCAGTCTTGATTCAAATTCTTGTGAAGATGGGAGCGCGTCTGACTGTACGTTAAAGGAATAAAAATTAAAATCCTCAATTTTTTTTTAAAAATCTGGCATTCAGTATGCGTATCTAGTAGTTTGTTGTTACTGTGCTTACTATCATCTTGAAGATGGCTACTTTTGATAGTTTAGGTCTTCTTCTATGATTGAGATAGCATGACGGTACACCGGTACCATTTTTTTTTCGCATTTTCATAATTTTCATTGTTAATAAATATGACGGTACCATTTTTTCATTATTGTTATTTCTTCTATTTTTGTTCCTTTATGTTTTTAGGTCCAACTGCTTATTATTTATTTTTTTTTTTTATCAATTCCCCTGTTCTCTCACTTTCTTTAGATTTCTCCTTTCACTACCACGCCCTTTCCCCATCCTTTGACGCCAGTCCTCCGGTCTCTGTTTTATTTTACATATATATCCATTTATTTATTGCGAGCATATGAACAGAAATCCATTCAGAAATTTACAAATCAAACGAACGAAGCAAACGTACGCACAAGATGATCAACGCCAGAGAGAGAGAGAGAGAGAGACAGAGAGAGAGAGAGAGAGAGAGAGAGAGAGAGAGAGAGAGAGAGAGAGAGAGAGATCACGCAGACAGCTTACACGACGTCTGGTAAATATTAGACAATCACTGTAGTTTACAAATATTGCCATTAGAACAACAGTCTACTGGCCTCATGACAAGCATAATTCTTTTTTTTTTTTTGTATTTCATAGGATGTTTATATATCATAGCCGATTGCCGTGCTGGTTTTCAATCATGTAATATACGCGTACATTGTTTGCATAGAAAGTCGTTACTAGGTCAAATTAAATTCAAACGAACGAAAAAGAGATGAAATTGTGTTTACTATATAAAGCAAATCTTGAAACGAAGGAAAAAAGAAAGAAATTGTGTTTGATCATAAAGCAAATTTTAAACGATGAGAAAAAAAAAAAAAGAGAATATAATGATGATGATTGATGATGATGATGATGATGATGATGATGAGATGTATGATAATGATGATGATTGATGATGATATAACATCAATGATAATGATAATGATAAGAATAATGAAGAAGAAGAAGAAGAAGAAGAGTGGGGGGTGGGGGGGGGGGGGGGAGAGAAAAATTTTAGAGGCAGTGGGTGAGGCATTTCGTCACAATAAGATTGTGCATTTGAAAGCGTAATTACCTTATCACAGTATTTTCACAATTCCAGAGAAAGCCATACCCGCACAGTCAACAATTAACAGCAGTCTGTCTTAAGGTCATATGAATCACAATCAATATGTGTGTGTACAGTTCCAAATATAAACATGTTAGTATCAGTGGGAACATCAGAAAATTTGTATACGATTTGGAGCAAAGTTTAGAATAGCATTGGCATGGACTACATGGAAGAGAGGATCTGATGGTAAATGTACGAGTATCACACGCATTTCATGATACGCATTCAATGTCGCCAAGCCCATCAATGCTTTATGTATGATATTGTTAATGACTTATTTTTTCTCTCTTCATCACTTCAGTACTATAAACTTTATTTATTATCATCACTTTCCAATTATGAATTGTGATTTCAGGTTTTATTTACATCTTGGAAAGAAAAGAATCACAAGGAAACAAATAATACTCTTTCTTTGGTTTTCTTTCTTTCTTTCTTTCTTCTTTCTTGTTGTTTTTTTTATGCACGTGTTTTCTGCTTCCCTTTTTTTTTTTTAAAATCTTTATTTGTTTTTCTCAAAGGCTGTGAGGGAGGCTGGTATGTTGCAAATCTGAAAGTAAAAGTTCAGTGTAGCACCCACAACTCTCTGCGTCTCCCTGTCCTCGTCAAGCTGGTCTGTGGATCTGTGTGTTGTCGGCGAACCGACAGTAGTGTGTGTGTGTGTGGTGTGTGTGTGTGTGTGTTACAGCTGTCTGTCGCTAGTACCGCGCCACGAGTTAACAATTGCTTAGCAGTTGACTATACTGAGAGTGGAAAGCGCACTTCACTTATGTGTGTTGTGTATGATAGCATACTGTTTCTGTTGGATCTTTTTATTGTACTAGTCTTTCTGTGCGTTGTGCTTCCACTGCTGAGCAGGCTAATACAATCCTTTGATACGACGTGAAATGTAACAAATACACCAATGTTGAATACAAAAAGGCAAAAATGAAACAACTGCTACCCTTTTCGTCGGCGTTGCTGCTTTCGTCATGTATTTCATTGTTTGATAACCACTGGTCCTGATGAAATATCAAGATTTAAACATTTTACGGTTGACAGGTAATCAATT
>CM031621.1:31594138-31595850 GCA_018398815.1 Conus ventricosus
CCTGTCCGCCCTAAAAGGTATAGTAGAGTCCCTCTTTTCCTGTCCGCCCTAAAAGGTATAGTAGAGTCCCTCTTTTCCTGTCCGCCCTAAAAGGTATAGTAGAGTCCCTCTTTTCCTGTCCGACCTAAAAGGTATAGTAGAGTCCCTCTTTTCCTGTCCGACCTAAAAGGTATAGTAGAGTCCCTCTTTTCCTGTCCGACCTAAAAGGTATAGTAGAGTCCCTCTTTTCCAAACGGCATTTATTTGAAGGTATAAAAAGACAGAAAGAAAAGAAAAGGGAAACTGGCTGGACTTGGGACAACCGAGAAGATTCCTCTGGTAATAACAAAAAGCATATAGAGAAGGCGAAGTCATATGTACACTGTTCGTAGTATGGCTGTACTTAGGCTGTCTATCTTTCTATCAACCATCGATCCATTTTTCTGTCTATCTATCTGTCTGTCTGCCTATTTATCTATCTATCTATCTATCTATCGTCTGTCTGTCTGTCTAGTCTATCTATCTATCTATCTATCTATTATCTACCTATTTATCTATCTGTCTATCTATCTATCTATCTATCTATCTATCTATCTATCTATCTATCTATCTATCTGTCTATCTATCCATCTGTCTATCCATCTGTCTATCCATCTGTCTGTCTTTTGTGAACATGGATAAAAGTATAATCATCGTTTTCCGTAAAGAAAGATGTTTGGCATTCTATGAAAAGTGGTTCGTTTTTTTTTTTTTTTTTGGTCTTTTCTTTTCTTTTTTTCCTTTTTTTAAATATTTTTTTTATACATACGTACGTACATACACACATACATGTACGTGAACAAAACAATGGTATGTATCCACATAAACACGCATATGCGGTGCGCTGGCACATGTTGCACAGATTTCCAAATAAAACACAATTATAAACGAAAACAAATGTATCTGCTTACTTCGTTGAAACCAGCAAAGGAAAAACAGACAGACAGAATAGGAACCAAATAATTAAACAAACAAACAAACAAACAACGAAAAAACAAACAAACAGGCGCTATTCGGAAAAGCCAGCAGAAAGTAATGAATGATAAATAAATAAATAAATAAACACATCAACGACTTAATCAGTCAATAAACGAGTATGGAATGAATAAAGAAAGAAAGGAACAAAACTGATCTTAAAAAATCATTGATAACTAGGAAAAAAATAATCGAATGAAGAATCAATGAATCATTCTACGAATAGCGAACAAGTAAGTGAATGTTCGTGCATCAACCATCCACAACGCCAAAGAACCAAACGTTCGGCGTCTCCAAAGCTTAATAGACAAGAGATCAAAGAGAACATTTACAAAACACGGGCAGTAACCAACAGGGGCAGCAGCAGCAGCAGCAGCAACAGCAACAGTATCAACAGCGACAGCAGCAACGTCCTTCTCATCAAAGACTGACCGCGGACGGACGGAGTGTAAAACAAGGAGACGAGACCGGGAAGGAGGAAAGCAAAACAAGTCGTTAAGGTCTGGAATCGACGATGATGGCAAATTCCCAGAGGCTTGGGAAATGGCGGCAGGTGGATCCTTCTTCTTTCTTCTCTTCTTCTTCTTCTTCTTCTTCTCTATCATTATCAACATCATCATAACCATCGTTTACTTTCTCTCCTTTTTCACCTCCTCCCCTCTCGCTTCCTTTTTCTTCTCCATCATCGTCACCATCATCATCATCATCCTCACCATCAT
>CM031621.1:31603450-31613450 GCA_018398815.1 Conus ventricosus
CCTTGTTGTCTCCTGGGTGGGGACGTAAGACAGTGGAGGTTGCTGTAGCCTCGGAGCCGACGACGAGAAGAATTGTCCCCGTGTGGGGACGGTCGACAGCAAGACGTGTCAACCTGTGGAGCCTAGACAGGGAGCTGCCAGACAACGGTGGGTGTTTGCAGCAGGGAAGACCTGTGGGAGAGGCCGACAGGAGCCCTTTCTGTGGAGAGGGCGAAGTGTGGTGGAGTCCGGGAGAACTCAGTGCGAGGGTGCGACTCAAGCTACGTTGCCAGTGTCCCCCAACTGGGATTTGGCCAATCGGGAGGACACAACGGTTGTGGCAGCTTCAGCTCGTAGTCGCACAGTGGGATGAAAGAAACTGACGGTCAACCAGAATGCTGGCAGTTAGGACGTTATTTGCTCTTAAGGTTATAAGTGTGCAAACAGAATAGTGAACATTGTCTTTCCTGGCTAAGTAAGAACAACTGAAGAACAGGGATGCGATTTATGAAATTGTCTGTATGCTGTTTACATTTTGTATGATACAGATAGTTGTTTTTGACGGGGGCTCGGAGTCAAGTTGAATAAAAGTTGATTATTTTCCTATGAAATGTTATTGGTTTTCCGTAATTTGTGCGGGCCGATGTGGGTGAATATAATCTCGTCTGCCTTGCAAGGTATTTGTGAAAGGAATACTTGTAAACCCGCACCGAATATGAAAATATATTTTAAAAGAGGAGCGTGGAGACCCGTCAATAATTAAAACAATAATAGTAGAAATAACCATAAAAATGATGTGATATATTGATGATAATAACAGCAACAATGATGATGAGACGATGGTAATAGTTGTGATAATAATGGTGATCATAATCACATTTACATAGGGCGGTACAGTGTTCATATCCCTTATCTGTCATTCTACACAGATATGCGCAGAGACACACACTGCCATAACACGTGCTTGTGCAGGTAAGAGTTCACATGCACGCATGTGTGAAAGCGTGCATGTGCACTCACACACACAGGTATGCAAGTGATCTCTCTCTCTCTCTCTCTCTCTCTCTCTCCTCTCTCTCTCTCTCTCTCACACCCACACACCACTCACACACACCACACACACACCACACACACACACACACACACACACACACACACACACACCACCACACACACCACACAACACACACAAACCCACACACACACCACACACACACACACACACACACACACACCACCACACACCCAGAGCAGACACATAGGCAACGGCACAAGTATGTTAAAAGCACAGATTGCGCTGTTGTACTGCACATCACCGCCGTCAAAGAGTGTCCATAATTTGTACTTCTGCTAAAATCATTATTTTTTTCATTCACGTCCCTTAAATTTTTTCTGTGTTTGCTCTACGTTTGGTAAGGTTACATTAAAAAAAAAACCCACACACACCTCTGAATCGAATCGGACCAAAGTTGAGAGAAAGATGGAATGTTGCTCGAACAAAATATGACTCACAATACCCCCCCCCCCCCCACCTCCCCAGGTCACTCAACGTCTTCCCAGCATATCGTGAAATGGAGAGAACACGTGCAGAAGAGCTTCCACATCTAATTCGTATTAATGTATCCATGATACAGACAAACACAGTGTGGCAGTCTGATTTTCATAGAATAAAATCGCCGTTCCACCACTCACGTGTCACATAGTATCACAGTCATTCCTTTCCTGGACAGCCTTGCCTGTCTGCTTGGTTGCTGTGTCGATGATTTTAGAGTCTAGCATTAAAAAAACACACACACACACACACACCCCACAAAAAAACAGCAACACATTGTTAATTTTAAACATCATCAATATTTTGATACATGTCGTGAAATTGAGAAAGTTATACAATTAAAACTCAGAAAATGAGCCCTGCTGTTACATCTCTCTCTCTCTCTCTCTCTCTCTCTCTCTCTCTCTCTCCCCTCTCTCTCTCTCTCTCTCTCTCTCGATAGATGATGGATGATGTGATGGATGGATTGATGGATGGATGGATAGATGAGGATGATGATAGATAGATTAGATAGATAGATAGATAGATAGATAGATAGATAGATAGATAGATGATTGCCATTCTCGTTGTTGATGTACTCTCTCTCTCTCTCCTCTCTCTCTCTCTCTCTCTCTCTCGATAGATAGATAGACAGATAGATAGATAGATAGATAGATAGATAGATAGATAGATAGATAGATAGATAGATAGATAGATAGATAGATGGATAGATAGACAGATGATTGCCATCGTCGTTGTTGATGTACTTGTTTTGATGTAGTTCGCATGTCAGACCATCGGCTGCCAAAGAAACTATTATTTGGCGAACTACAAGGAAAACGCTGTCATGGAGGCCAGAAGAAACGTTTCAAAGACAACCTCAAATCTTCCTGAAGGCCTTCAACATCAGCCACACAACATGGGAGCAGACTGCCCAGGACAGAGACAGGTGGCGATCAGTTGTCCGCAAAGGTGCAGAAACCTGTGAAAGTAACGGAACTGCTGCAGCTGAGCAGCGTAGGATGATCAGGAAGACCAGTGCCAACAGATCTCCAGCTGCGTCACCATCCCCTGTCCATACTGTGATAGGTCTTTCCGGGCGCAGATCGGCCTGACCAGCCATCTACGCACTCGCCCCTGATCCCAGGATGACTAGATGGTCTTCGTCGTCTCGCCGGACAAGCAACAACACTTGTTTTGAACTAGTATGATGAAGCGTTATGTCTTGCACATTTACCCCTTCATGAGGAGCTGAGGGGACACAAGAATAAACCATCATTCATTCATTCTCTCTGTCTCTGTCTCTGTCTGTCTCTGTCTCTCTCTCTCTCTCTCCTCTCTCTCTCTCTCTCTCTCTCTCTCTCTCTGCATTGACTGGAAAGGAATGAACTGAGAGAAAACTGAAACAAGCGTGCAATGACAGGCGAAAGTGAACAGAATGGCGGCGGCGGCGGCGGACGGAAGAAGAGAGAGAAAGGGGGCGGGGTGGTTCCACCCTGAAGATAAATACTCTCCGCTCAACCGCTCGAGTCGAGGGTCGACTTACAAATTGCTACATGCGACCGTTTTTGTCCTTCCTCAAACCCCCCGTGACTAAAACTGACCCCCCCCCCCCCCCCCCCCCCCCCCCCCCCACCCGACCCGTCTCGGTCGTCAGCGATACCCTTTAGTTAGCTCCCTTCCCCTGCCAAGGGGAGCGCCCCCTCGCGAGGTGCCGATGAGTTTAAGTCCCTTTCTCTCATCGACGAAGCATCAGTAATCCCCTTTTGTGCGGCTGTCGTGAGAGGGCGGGCTGGGAATGGAGAGGTGAATTATGGGTAATTTGCCACGGTGAGTTGAGACACCTTGGTGGATTTTTTGTGAAGGCACACAGTCTTCGGGGTGCTTTTAAGCCGGTGGAAGCGAGGAGGGGGAGGCGGTAAGGCCTGTAATAGGTGGAATGGCTCGGTATTTATCTCTTTAATCTTGCGCAGAAAGGGACCCGGGACGGTTATTTTGCCTTCTCAAAGTTTTGTAAGTGTTGAAATAATCCAAAGATCCCCCTCCCCTCCGTCGTCTACCCCTCATCTCTCTCTCTCTCTCTCTCTCTCTCTCTCGTTAGTGCTTGATTCTTAGGTTTTTCTCCAGGCGGGGTGGAGAAAACCTTAAATGATTGTGCCCTTTCCTTGTGAAATGAAATCCGTTAACTTCAGGGGAACCCTATTTTCTCTTCTCTGTGATCCTTTGACTCACAGTGTGAGGAAAAGCCCAGGAGAGGAGATCCGGAAGGTTTCCATGGGATAGAATAATCCCAAAATCGCCCCTCCTCGCCTTCGGACCAATCATCCTTGAACAGTTGCAGCGTGTGGGCCCTTTTGTTTTTCCCAGTTTTCCCTTTGAGTCGTTGTTTTGAAAGTGATGCGGGGGTTGGGTTGGGAAAGAAAGCAGGATTGGTTTCCTGGTTGCGCTGTTTGAAGTTGGAAAAATTCCTTCTCTCATTCCTGCAAGTTCTGTGGTGGGGGGGGGGGGGGGGCGTGGGGGGGGGGGGGGGGGGCAGGGGGGGGGCAGGGGTTGGTTGTTGAGGTTTTTTTTTCTGTTATCATTCTTTTTTAACCACCACAAAGAGTGAAGTGCCCGGGGCTTCTTGTTTCAGTCACACCAGCAAACTCATCGGGCAATGTCCTCTGACTTTTTTGGATCGACTGGGGCAAGACGGTGAAGGAAGGAACAGGTTACATGCTGGACCCTTTTCGTTGCGTGGGACCCAGTGAGTCCCCCATGGTCAGTTTCCTTGACCATGGCAGCCTGCCACGTGGGGGACTGTACAGACTATATCATACCACGTAGGGGACTGTACAGAACAATTTATATCATACCATGAGGGCATTGTAAGAACATAATCAACCTACGAGGGCATTGTACAAACTAAATCATACCTATTTAGGCATTTACAGAACATATTATAAAACCTACTGTAGGCTTTACAAACATATATCCACCTTGTAGGGCATTGTAAAAACCCATATACATCCCTACTGTAGGGGATTGTACAAAACTATATCATACCTACTGAGGGCATTGAACAGAAAAATTATCAAACCCTACTTAGGGGATTGTACAAACATATATCATACCTACTGTCAGCATTGTACAGACATATACATCCCTACTGTAGGGACTGTACAAAACTTTATATCATACCTACTGTAGGCATTGTACAGAACATATATCAACCTACAGTAGGGGACTGTACAGAACAATACATACCTACTGTAGGGCGTTGTACAGAACATAATCATACCTACTGTAGGGCTTTGTACAGAACATATATCATACCTATTGTAGGGCACTGTACCAGAACAAAATATCATACCTACATTAGGGGTTGTACAGAACATATATCATACCTACTGTAGGGCATTGTACAGAACAATATCATACCTATTGTAGGGCATTGTACAGAACATATATCATACCTACTGTAGGCATTGAAACCAGAACACATATCATACCTACTGTAGGCAAACTGTACAGAACATATACATACCTACTGTAGGGGATGTAACAGAACAATATCATACCTACTGTAGGGCATTGTACAGAACACATATCATACCTACGTAGGGCATTGTACAGAACACATATCATACCTACTATGGGGGACTGTACAGAACATATAAATACCTACTGAAAGGATTGTACAGAACAATATCATACCTACTGTAGGGCATTGTACAGAACACATTTACCTACTGTAGGGCATTGTACAGAACACATATCATACCTACTGTAGGGGACTGTACAGAACATATATCATACCTACTGTAGGGATTGTACAGAACATAAATCAAACCTACTGTAGGGCATTGTATAAACACATATCATACCTACTGTAGGGCATTGTCAGACACAATCTCCCTATTAGGGACGTACAAACATATATCATACCTACTGTAGGGGTGTACAGAACATATATCATACCTACTTAGGGCATTGAAACAAACACATACAAAACCTACTGTAGGGCATTGTACAGAACATATATCATCCACTGTAGGGGACGTACAGAACATAAAATCATACCTACTGAAAGGGCTTGTACAGAACAAATATCATACCTACTGTAGGCATTGTACAAAACTTTAAAAATACCTATTGTAGGGCATTGTACAGAACACATATCATACCTACTGTAGGAGGTTTACAAAACATATATCATACCTACTGTAGGGCCTTTACAGAACAATGTCATACAATTGTAGGCTGTACAGAACATAAATCATACCTACTGTAGGGCATGTACAAACACATCATACCTACTGTAGGGGACTGTACAAAACATATATCATACCTATTGTACTGGATTGTACAGAACATATATCATACCTACGTATGGCATTGTACAGAACACATATCATACCTACTGTAGGGCATTGTACAGAACACATACATACCTACTGTAGGGGACTGAACAGAACACATATCATACCTACTGTGGGGACTGTACAGACAATATCTAACCTACTGTAGGGCATTTTACAGAACATATATCATACCTATTGTAGGGCATTGTACAGAACATATATCAACCTACTGTAGGCTTTGTACAGACACATATCATACCTACTGTAGGGGATTTGTAACAGAACATATATCATACCTATTGTGGGTGGATTGTACAAACATAATCATACCTACTGTAGGGCATTTTTCAGAACACATATCATACCTACTGTGGGGGGCATTTGTACAAAACACATTCATACCTACTGTAGGGACAGTCCCAGAACACATATCATACCTACTGTGGGGGACTGTACAGAACATATGTCATACCTACTGTAGGGAAATGTACAAACACATATCATACCTACTGTAAGGGACTGTACAGAACATAAACATACCTACTGTAGGGACTGTTACAGAACACATATCATACCTACTGTAGGGACTGTACAG
Source organism: Conus ventricosus (assembly GCA_018398815.1). Classification (NCBI taxonomy): domain Eukaryota; kingdom Metazoa; phylum Mollusca; class Gastropoda; order Neogastropoda; family Conidae; genus Conus; species Conus ventricosus. The sequence continues at coordinate 31,609,899 of CM031621.1, forward strand.
TACATATATCATACCTACTGTAGGCATGTACAGAACACATATCATACCTACTGTGGCAGTACAGAAAAATATCATACCTACTGTGGGGGATGTACAGAACATATATCATACCTACTGTGGGGGATTGTACAGAACATATATCATACCTACTGTAGGGCATTGTAAGAACACATATCATCCCTTTACTGAAAGGCATGTGCAATCACATATCATACCTACTGTAGGGAAATGTACAGAACACATATCAAACCTACTGTAGGCTTTGTACAGAACTATATCATACCTACTGTAGGGGATTTTGCAGAACATAAATATACCTACTGTAGGGGACTGTAACAGAAATATAATATCATACCACTGTAGGGCATTGTACCACAATTTTAAATACCTACTGTAGGGCTGTACAGAACAAATATCATACCTACTGTAGGGGATTGTACAGAACTATATCATACCTACTGTAGGGCATTGTACAGAACACATATATACCTATTGTAGGAGGTTGTACAAAACAATATATCATACCTGCGGGTAGGCTGTACAAACACATATCATACCTACGTAGGGGATTGTACAGAACATATTCATACCTACTGTAGCATTGTACCAAAACATATATCATACCTACTGTAGGGACTGTACAGAACCATATCATACCTATGTAGGGCACTGACAAAACATATATCGTACCTCCCGAAAGGGGACTGTACAGAACATATACATACCTACTGTAGGGACGTACAGAACATAAATCATGCCTACTGTAGGGGACTGTACAGAACATATTCATACCTACTGTAGGGGATTGTACAGAACAATATCATACCTACTGTAGGCATTGTACAGAACATGTATCATACCTACTGTGGGGGATTGTACAGAAAAATAATCATACCTACTGTAGGGATTTTTACAGAACATATATCATCCCTTTACTGTAGGGTTTACAAAACCCATATCATCCCTACGTGGGATTGTACAGAACATATATCATACCTCCCTGTAGGGGTTTACAGAACATAATCATACCTACTTAGGGTGTACAGAACAATATCATACCTACTGGGGGGGAAATTGTACAGAACAATATCATCCCTAATTCGGGACTGTACAAACAAAATTAATCATACCTACTGAAAGGGGACTGTAACAGAACATATATCATACCACTGTAGGGACTGTACAGAACAAAATATCATACCTACGTGGGGACTGCATAGAACATATATCTACCTACTATAGGGATTGCACAGAACATATATCATTATTTTCTTCTTTTGTAATCGTTACCAAGTCATCATTGGAAATTACGAAGGAATTGTTCACCTGCACTTGTTTCCATCCACTACAAATTTTTGTCCCCACGCATCCTTTTTTGTTGTGTTTCTTTTGGTCGATCAATGGGGGGCTTGGATGTCTTTGGAGATTGAAGTAAAGGCTGTTCTACACCACTCGTGGCTGTCAGAAAGGAGGAAAAGAAAAGGATGAAGGGGAAAAGAAAGGAGAAAAAAGGGGAAGATGGAAAGAGGAAAAGAAAAGGGAAAAAAAAGGGAAGGAAGGAAAGAGGGAAAAAGGGAAAGGGAAAAAAGAAGGGAAGATGGAAAAGAGAAAAGGAAGGAAGAAAAAGGGAAGGAGGAAAGAAGGGAAAAGAAGGAAGAAAGAAGGGAAGGGTAAAGAGGAAAAAAAGAAGAAAGAAGGGAAGATGAAAGAGGGAAAAGAAAGGAAGAAAAGAAGGTGAAGGATGGAAAGAGGGAAAGGAAGGAAAAAAAAAAGAAGGAAGAAAAGGAATGAAAAAAGAAAAAGAAAATGTTGGAAGAAAAAGAAAAACAAATAAATGAAAAAAAAAAAAAAGAAGAAAAGAAGAAGGGAGGAGAAAAAGGAGGAAGATCAAAAGAAAGGAAAGGAAAAGGAACAACAAAACAGCAACAATAAACAACAAACAACAACAACAACAACAAAAAGGGGGCCAGGGGCAAGGACTAAAAATAAAGAAAAGAAGAACACAAAAAAAAAAGGAGGAACTGAAAGAACGAACGAGGAAAACGGAAAAAGGGGGGGGGGGGGGGGGGAAGGGGGGGAAGGGGGGGGGGGAGGAAATGACATGACGGAAGAAGAAAAGCATAAAGAAAGACAAAAAATTAAAAAGGGGAAAGGAGTAGAATAAAGAGGAAGGAAAGAAAAAAGGAAGGAAGAAGGAAGGAAGAAGGAAAGGAAGGGAGGGAAGGGAGGAAGGAAGGAAGGAAGGAAGGAAGGAAGGAAGGAAGGAAGGAAGGAAGGCAGAAAGGGAAAGGGAAAGGGAAAGGAAAAAAAAGGAAGGAAGGGAGGAAGGAAGGAAGGAAGGGAGGGAAGGAGGAAGGGGGAGGAAGGAAAGGGAAAAATGAAGGAAAGGAAAGGGAAGGAAGGAAAAAGAAGGAAGGAAAGAAGGGAGGAAGGAAGGAAGGAAGGAGGAAGGAAGGGAGGAAAGGAAGGAGGAAGGAAAGGGAAAGGAAGGAAGGCAGAAGGAAGGAAAAGGAAGGAAGAAAAAGGGGAAAGGAAGGAAGGGAAAGGAAGCAGGAAGGAAGGAAGGCAGGGAAAGGGAAAGGAAGGAAGGAAGGAAGGAAGGAAAAATAAGGGAAGGAAGGAAGGGAAAGGAGAAGGAAAGGAAGAAAAAAGGAGGAAGGGAGGAAAAGGAAAGGGAAGAAGGGAAGGGAAGGGAGAAGGAAGGAAGGAAGGGAGGAAGGAAGGGAGGAAGGAAGGGAAGGAAGGGAAAGGGAAGGGAAGAAAGGAAGGAAAGGAAGGGAAAGGAAAGGAAGGGAGGAAGGAAGGAAGGGAAAGGGGGGGGAAAGGGAAGGGAGGAAGGAAGGAAAAGGAAGGGAAAGGGAAAGGGAAAGGGAAAGGAAGGAAGGAAGGAAGGAAGGAAGGGAGGAAGCAGGAAGGAAGGAAGGAAGGCAGGAAGGAAGGAAGGAGAAGGAAGGAAGGGAGGAAGGAAGGAGGAAGGGAAAGGGAAAGGGAAAGGGAAAGGGAAGGAAAAGGGAAAGGGAAGGAAGGAAGGAAGGAAGAAAGGAAGGCAGGAAGGAAGGAAGGAAGGAAGGAAGGAAGAAGGAAGGAAGGGAAGGGAAACAGGAAGGGGAGGAAGGAAGAAGGGAAGGAAGGAATGGAAGGAAAAAAGGAAGGAAGAAGAAGAGAAGGAAAGGGGAAACAGAAGGGAAAAGGCAGGAAGGAAAAGGGAAAGGCAGGAAAGGAAGGAGAAAAACACAGGAAGAAGAAGGAAAAGGGAGGAAGGAGAAGGAAGGAAGAGGGAAAGGAATAGGAAGGAAGGAAAGGAAAAGGGGGGGTGGGAGGGAAAAGGGAAAGGAAAGGAAAAAGAGAGGGAAGGGAAGAAAGGGGCGGGGCACGAAGGAAAAAAAAAACAAAAAACACAAAAAAAAAAAAAAAAAGAAGGGGAAAAGGAGGAAAGGAGGGGGGGAGAAGAAAAAAAAAAAAACAAGCCACACACACTTTCCTCCGCCCCCGCCCTCCACCACCGCCCACACACACACACACACACACACACACACACACACACACACACAC
>CM031621.1:31630078-31655078 GCA_018398815.1 Conus ventricosus
AATTTTACCCCCCCCCCCCCCCCCCCCCCCCCCCCCCCCCCCCCCCCCCCCTTCCTTTCTCCAGTCCCGCTCTGCGCTCGCTAGTTGTCCGCCTTGCCCTTTCTTCTTGAGTTCAGTCGCATTCCTCATGTCACCACACGTCTGCCTCACATGATATAAATGCGTCTGCCGGCTGTGTTTGCATTTGTATATACATATACTGACTTCCAAAAAACGCGAAAACAAAACAAGCTGAAGGTGGGGGTGAATTTTATTGGTCACATTGTAACAGAGTGGAAGCGAGAATTCAACGTGATTTGATTCATTACACCGGTAATGTGTGAAAATGTCATCAGCAATATGTCTTTTGTGTGGAAATCCAGGTCACGTGACAAACCAGCTTGAAGTCCTAATACCGTTTGTGGCCACCATTTGCGTTGACAACTGCTTGACACCTGCGGCTCTTGAGTGGACCAGGTGTTGATGGTCCCCTTGGCACACCAGCCCACAACATGGACGATGGCCTGGTGAAGTTGAGCCGCTGTTGCTGGTCGTGGACGCAGGAGGTCCAACCGTTCTGCCAAGTTCATCCCAAAAATGTTCTATTGGGTTTAAATCGGAACCGAGGGTGGCCAGGGCAGCACATTGACGTTGTTATGCTGAAGAAATTGCTGGGTGGCCCTGGCGGTGTGTGGTCTTGCATTGTCCTGTTGGAAGTCCAGTTTGGGTGTTGCGCAAAAAAGGATCGACATGGGGTCTGAGCACCTGGTTGATGTAGCGCTGTGCATTGACACCCTGTCCGAGACCAGGACCAATGTCTGAAAGATGACTGGTCCTATTGCGTGCTTTAATGCCAATTGCACCCCATATCATAACGTTCGGGCCTCCCCAGGGGTTCCGCTCTACCACACAGGAGTCAGCATATGCGTTCACCAGGTCGACGCCATATTCTGACACGACCGTCGGCCATGTCAATACATAAACGGCTCTCATCTGAGATACAGTATGCGTCCCCACTGCTGCCTGCGCCAGTTGATTCGGGCTTGTGCCCACTGCAGCCTGTCCTGCCGGTGTCTTGGTGTCAGTACTGGACCTCTGTGAGGACGCCTACATGCCAGCCCGTTCTCCTGAAGATGCCGCCGCATAGTGTTGAGGCTGATTCATTGCTGGAGATTCCCAGGCACCTGTCGAGCAGTGTTAGCGGCTGTTTGCCGCCTGTCCCGCAGATGGGTTCGAACAAGATGGCGATCCTCTCTTTGTGTGGTGACCAAGGACGGCCCGGCCGGGGACGATCATCAGTGGTACCAGTGACTCGCATGCGGTGCTGCAGACGATAGATGGTTGAGATGTGGACGTTAAAGATGTTGGCGACCTGCCTGGCATCCACACCAGCCTCCAGATGGCCTAGGGCACGATTGCGTTCCTCTGTTCGTAGTCTTGGCATCTCTGTAGCGCTCAGACGGCAAGTCGTTACCTGAACCTTGTAGCGCGGCTTTATAAAGGCTGCATGCCTGCGTACTTGTCGCTGGTTAACTTTGCTCTGCATGGTGTGCACGTGCCTCACATGCAGCAACCAGTTTGCCATTTTTGTTGACCCTCCAATGCCGGGAATGATGTGTTGCTCACACAATTTTTTCCACTGCACGTGAGTCTTGGACCCAAACAACTTGCCACAATGGTTCAATATTGTATATTCACCCCTTTTCACCCGAAAAATAGCCTTTCAAATTTTCGCGTTTTTTATGGAAGTCAGTGTATATAGCTGATACATCGTTCTTGACCACAGTTGAGCTCTGTCGAGGGCCTAAGGGAGTCGTTCGTGTTGACCTACGAGTGGACCTTGCCCCTTCGAACTTGGTCTAAACTAGGTACGCTTCCCTCTTTCATCCCCCGCCCACCTGTTTTCCCGCCCCACCGACCACCTTCACACGTTCTTCCCGTCCTCCACTCTCCAATTTGACACACACACAAAAAAAGAAAAAAGTAGCGATGTTTGGATCCACGTATGCCGGTGTTTGTATGTACAATGTTTTGTACTGTGTGTGTACCAGTTTGCGCCTGAGCGCGCGCGCGTGTCTGTGTGTGTGTGTGTTGGGGAGAGAAAGTATGTAACTGCTTGCATGCGTGTGTACGCGAACTCCTCAGCACATAAATGTCATTGAAGCATGCAATATGCCGCCCCTGGAGAGGTGTGGCAATCATTTGCGCGTAGATTTGGTTACCTAATTGGCTCTGCCTTATTCATTATGGTGTCCGGTGTCAGTCACACTCACGAAGAAATTGTGAATGATGTCGAGTTAAGGTATTTGTGAAAACAGCAATAGGTACAGCCCACGCGTTCGCGTTGCCAAGGTAAAGTACTGTTACGAGGAAATACATGGATGTCCGGAGTACTCCAAGTATACAATTTTATTTACCGCTTTATTGAAAACAAGAAACGGAAATAAATTTAGGAGTGTGTGTGTGTGTGTGTGTGTGTGTGTGTGTGAGAGAGAGAGGAGAGAGTAGAGAGAGAGAGAGAGAGAGAGAGAGACATATTCATTTAATACATGAACAAACGGTGATGTATCCCAAAGCCGAGTTTTCTTATAATGATGTTGATCTAATCTAATCAGAAGGGTGTAGAAATGTTTAAAAGAAGACGTTAAAAGGGGATTTGTTTTTCGTGTCTGTTTTGTTGTGGGATTTTTGTGAAATAACTGAAATGGCGAAATCCGCGATGCTGAACCCAAATTTCTTAACTGTCTTTTATGTCGTTGATTTTATTGGAAGGGCGTAGAATGTTTAAAGGAGGCCGTTAAACACGTTTGCTTGTTTCTGGGTTGAGGTTCTTGTATGTCACGCAGGCAATACACTATGAATAAAAAAAAAAAAAAAAAAAAAAACGGATATTTTTTTGCAGGGTATTCATGCAGTCAAATGACAAACAACAACAACAACAAAGGAGAAATCCTTCAGCTGCTTTGATTGGTGGATTGTTTGCAAATCAACGGGGAAACAACTCTCAGCGATTTTATTATAACTGGCGCTTCGTGAACACTCGGCATGCAGCCGTGGCGTGGCGACCGCGGTCATCTGAGGAGTGGACAAGGCTTGACCACATGGCATAATTATGCCTTTTTTATTAGTAATTATTCAGCGTGGCTTAAAGTTTGTCTTCTTTCCTGAAATAACTGTTACACACACACACAAGAGCGAGCTGAGACGTTCGTGTATATCAGGCTGACAGCCTCCCCAATACACGTTACCACCGAGGACTTGCCACTTTTTCACGTTCGTGTTCCCCAACCTTCATCCGTCCCCGCCTCCCATAAATGCTTGAATTTTTTAAAATTCCGAACAGCCTTTCAGCTCAGTATTGAAAAGATCCCAAACGTATATCTGTATATATTTTGTTAGAACATTAGTCGTTCACAGTGCATTCGTGTCTTCGTTGTGTTTCTGTGTGAAGTGTGCCCCAGGCCCCTCACAACAGCAGGCGGTGTGGGGGCTTGATCCGTGGTGCAGCTGTTGCTGGGAATGTTGTTGCCCATGGGCAGACAGACCGCGGAAGATGCAAGGGTGTCCGAGTGGACCGCCTAATCCTCTCGTTCCATCTCTTGTGCGTGAAACATCCCACCAACCCCACTACCACCACCACCATCCCCCACCCGCTCGCAACCCCCTCCCAGCACCCCACCCCACCCCACCCCCTTGTTATCCTCATTTCTGAAGCACCTATCTGATGATGATAGTGGCCACACGACAGTCTGGGAAGAAAATGAGTCGGCAAGTGTCGAGAGGAAAGCTTGTCTGCATGTTCGTTAAATCGACCAGCACTTTCACCGTCAGCTGGCGACGAACCTTGGCCGGCAACACGAACCCGTCCCACTCGTGCCACCCACCACCCTCTGTGGTGGCCGAAGCGCTCATCTGAGCGATGAGGTTTGAAACCCTCAGAAACGAAAACCGTCAAACTTCTCACTGTATCAGTTCGCTACTGTATCAGTTTGCACGCGCGGCGTCTGCGGTGGTTTGTTTCGTTCGACATGGACCAGTCCTCTCGGAGTGGGAGGGGCTGGCTCGCAGTGGCACCTGTAGATTAGATACACACGTAAAACATGACGGACGGAGGCTGCTTCATTCTCGAGAGCCTGTATTCAGACACCCGGCAAGCCTGTCAAATCAGCACCTAAATGGAAATCGTCAAACTTCGGTTATCAGCTCACGGTTGGATTTTATTCTGTGAACGTGGATTTGATCAGTCACACCCCCCTCCTCCCCCCTCCATTCCAACTCCACCCCCCCCCCCCCTCCCCCATCCTTTCCATTTTGCTGCAACTTATTCAGGGACTGATGTCTCGCAGTATAACAGTCCACTGTGGAGTGGCCTACTTGACTTCAGCCTTGTCATCAGTCAACTCCGTGATCAGAAGGCGCACGCTCTGGCTTGGAGAGGGCTTGCGTCCCGTGGAAGAGAGATAGCCCGTGGAGTTATCAGCTGTGGGGTAGAAAAGCTAATAATCCTTCCCACACCAAACCCTGCCCATCGTCCTCTCTGCACACCCCACGCACTCACTTTCCCCTACACCTATCTCTCTCCCCCCCCCCCCCCCCCCCCCCCCCCCCCCCCCCCCCCCCCCCTCTCTCTGTGTGTGTGTCTCTCTCTCTCTCTCTCTCTCTCTCTCTCTCTCTCTCTCTCTCTCCCAGATGAATAGCAATAATAGAGGATCCTTCGTGCTCAAATGGATTGGGCGTGTGCCTGTGAAGCCGAGTCGTGGGTTCCAATAGTCAGTCTACTGGAATTGGGGCGGGGCAGGGGAATACGAAAGCAATGTTCCTGCTTCTTTGTCATAGCTTTACAACGTTAAATGTCCCAAACTATTGTTTGTCGTGAGCGTGATAATTTCTGAATTGTGTTGAATAATCTCGAACGGTACACCGAGCAAAAATGGAGAGTTTGGGCAACGCACAGAACCTGCACATCTAACCACAGATACACACGATAATGCGAGGATTCGCTCTCGGGATGAGGGCAAGCCCCGGACAGGACTTTTGACCAGAGCTGAATTCGGCGTGAGGGGAAAACAACTTAGCAGCTGTTTATCTGGCACACTATCCCCACCTCTCGACACTAAAGACTCGCCGCAGATCCCAACCCTGTTCCGTGCGAATCTTGTGTTGTTGACTCGGGGCTCAGATCCCCGTCGGTCTCTCTGTGCCGTTAGACGCCCCTTACGGGGCCAACCGGCTCTGTTTGGGGAGCCGACTTCACGGATCGTATTTCTCGTTACGGCTTCATCCGATAAAATCCCCATTACCGAGCAGAACAATGATAAGTCAGGTGTCGGCGCGGCGATTTCAAAGCGCCAACGGTATTGAGTGGCACACCGTTAAAGACCTTTTAAAAGTGACGCTTAAAAGCCCTCAGGGCCCCTAAGACGATTGGTCAACACTTTAAGCTGTCTTAAATGTGGGTTGAATCTTGCTGTCGATTTTTGTTCTAAACTTTGAAGACATTGTCTTAGCTTCCTGCGTTCAAGAACCTTAGAGGTGAACGTAATAAAGACGGCATATTCGTACAGTCGGGAGTTACTATAAAAATCATGATTAATCAAATTCCTGTCCTCTGTATTCTTTTTACTTTACTTTTTTCTCAACTTTTTTTCTCTCTCGGTATTGTTTCTTAATTTTTCTGGTCCTACGTGGTATCATATTTGTTATAAGAAAGAAAAAAGAAAAAAAGAATATATATATATATATTGTGTGTGTGTGTGTGTGTGTGTGTGTGTGTGTGCCTGCCTGCCAGGTCAGTGACTCAATCATGAAGTCATGCATGATGGATCTCTCACCTGACGACGAAGGCGTCAACTGAGATTCGTTTTCACTAGTTTATTCACTTATTCGTTAAATGATCATGGCTACTGATAAACAGATAAATAAATAAGTGAATAAATGAATATCAAGAAAAGATGAAAAAAAAAAAAAAATCGTGAATGAATGAAAAGAACTTCACAAACGAGGCCAAAAAAAAACCCGGATGATAACAATACAGGAAGCCCATCAACACGGGCGTAAGAACAGCCGACGGGGGAAAAAAACAACTTTGAAAGACCGTTAGCGTGGAAACAGTAGCAGGAAGTTGATAATCACGATAACGACAGTGATGATGAGTGGAGTCAGTGGGTGGTTAGAGTGACCGTAGTCAGAGGAAGGAAGGGAGGGGGAGGGCGGAGGGTGTGTGTGTCGGCAAACTGAAGTCACGCTGTCCACGGTGTGGACAGTACATCACCACTCTGTGCGCTGCCCTTCACTCCTTGGACGACAGTCGTAGTGTTGGCGGCCATGCTTACGCCGCAGGGTGCTTGACAAACTGGTCTTCTAGGTGCCGTGTTCCTGGGATGAGCAGAAAGCGACGTAGCTTGGCTGTAGTGCACTACGAAGGAAAAGTCAAGCGTCTCAGAGTGTTCCAGTTGCTTTTATTTGGAGGCCTGTTTTGTTTCAGCGCCAACTACAGGGTCTCCCGTGCCGTATAACTGTGAACGGAGGGTGAACGGTGTCCACACTGAGAATCCCCTGGCCATGCGTCCTGCTTTCCACTGTCGCTGCTGTGTCTCGTTAGACAGACTGGGTTGGAACTGCGCAAAACTGCCGTGATTTTTTTTAAAACTAGGTTTCGTAACCAAAAATGCATGAACAGTGATCTGACGAACAGGCTGATTGGTCTGATTGTTCAGAATAACTGTAAATGGGACGAACATATTCGATGTACAGTGAAGAAGGTCAATAGGTGGATTACTTGCCTACGAAACTACAAATATAAGATATCGAGAAAAGCATTAAAAAAAACATGTTTACATCATTTATCTTGCCGCACTTTGACTATGCTGATATTGTCTGGGACAACTGCAGTGAAACACAAGCAAACATGCTGGAAAATATTCATTTAGAAGCGATTCGCATCATTATAGGAGGTGTCAAAGGCACAAGTCACAGAAAGTTGTATGAAGAATCCGGATTCTGCTCTTTAAAATAAAGGAGAAGAAGACACAAGCTAATCAAGTTTTATAAAATGGTCAATGGTTTGTGCCCAGAACACTTACGTAACCTAGTAGCAGATCTGGTATCAACAAGAAATCCCCACTCACGACGAAGACCTCTTGACAGACATGTGCCTGTATGTAAAACTGAAGTATACACAAATTCATTTATTCCAACCGCAACTAAACTGTGGAACGACCTCCCAGACAATACAAAATCCACAAAATCACTTGGTGAGTTTAAACGTTGTACTTCACGGGACGACTCAGTTGTGTACTCTATTATTATCATGGAGACAGAAGCGACCAGATTCAACATTGCAGACTCCGCCTAGGAATGAGTGATTTAAATCAAGACCTTGTTAACCGTTACTTAAAAGCAGATCCATTTTGTCAATGTGGCTCAGATTCAGAAACGGCCGAACACTTTCTATTGTATTATCCAAATTACACTAACATTAGAAAAGACACGATTTCCACCCTTGCACCCGATCTACTCGAAGTTGGTATTCTCCTCCGTGGTAAGCAATCCGTCCGAAATGAAGATAACGAAGCTGTATTCAAAACTGTTCATCGTTTTATTAAACAATCTAAACGTTTTTGAAGAACGTGTTGTAAAACTTCGCATGAAGTAAAGATACATTTTATGATAATAAAATCTTAGAGCAGAATACATTCTCTCATTCTCTCTCTCTCTCTCTCTCTCTCTCTCTCTCTCTCTCTCTCTCTCTCTCTCTCTCTAAAACTCTTCATACAAAGGTTAATGATGTGTGAGTGGTTGATTATCATGCATTTTATAGTCTTTAGTGTTTACTCTTTGCTTACTATCTTTTCTTATTTTTCCTTGATTTTGTACATGGTTGCGTTTATGTATATGTGTATGTGTAAAACATGTTTATGTACATGTATATATATACATTTTGTATACGTGTGGGTATTTTTTTTTTTTTTAAGCATAGTAACTTGAATAGTCTCCTGCCATTTCCTTGTCGCACACGCACAAAATAAATAAACACGCACAAAATAAAAGGCGGCTAGATCGCAGAGAAGGGAAGTCAATGTAGTGGAGAAAGACTTGGATCTTTGCAATAGGCTGCTTAAAAAAAAAAAAAAAGCTGGAGCATTTATTTGCCTGCGGTGCTGACGGTCATGGATTCGAACCCCTCGTACAGTCTGATTTTTTGTCTTTTCTCTGGCCTTGAAAACCCTGTCTGTCGGACCGGCAGTAGCCTGAATGGTGCCTGATTCAGTTCTGGAAATCTGAAAGGCGACGGAAGATGAATTGTGCATGCCATCAATCCCCGTACCTTGGACACCTCAGACAGTTCACTTTCCCCACGGCCAGTGAGAGAGAGGGAGAGAGAGAGAGATGGTGACAGGCCGCGCCGGGCGGTAGTAGCCGTGCGGACAGCGGTCAGTGTGTGCGTGTGTGTGAGGCTGTCCCCGCTTGGCACAGACAGACGGACCAGACCACCCCCTAGCGGCAAACACGATGGTGACCGCCGCCAGCAGCCGGCCTGCGGCCCCCCCCTCCCCCCCCCCCCCCCCCCCCCTCCCCCCCCCCCCCCCCCCCCCCCCCATCCCTGCACGGCGATTCCCTCACACCTCACCGCAGGCCGACACCAAACTCTGCCGCTCGCGCACCCCCCACATCCTCCCCACATACCCCACCTTTCCCTCCCTCCAGCCCCCAACGTCCCCCCCACCCCCCACTCCCCCACCTCCCTCCCCCCCTCCCCTCCACCCCTCCCCCCCCCCCCCCCCCCCCCCCCCCTCCCTCTTCCCGCGACCGTCCCCACGCCAGCTGAACTCGTGTCCTCGGCGGCTGTGAGTGTGAAAGTTACGTCACTAACGCTGACGGTTTGCGGGTGGAGGCTGTTGGTTAGTGGGTCCAGTCGCCTCTGTGCTAACTGCTGATTGTTTGTGCGGTCGTCTTTCGCCGCCGTCATCCTTTCCCTTCCTTCTCCATCCTGTCCTAGCTCGTACTCCCCCCCCCCCCCTTCTCTCTCTCTCTCTCTCTCTCTCCCCTCTCTCTCTCTCTCTGTCTGCCTACATCCTCTGTATACACTGAGACTGTGTCTTTGTTATAACTGTTCATGCAGTTTAATTCTCGTGTGTGTATGTACAGATTAATTCGTGGTGTGTGTGTGTGTGGTGTGTGTGTGTGTGTGTGTGTGTGTGTGTGTGCGTGCGTGCGTGCGTGGGTGTGTGTGTGTGTGTGTTTGACAGTTATTTAAACCAGCTGACAACAGACTGCATTTTCATTTAGAATCATTTTAAACCAACTGACAACAGATTGCGTTCTCTGTCACAAAATTCGATTCTGAAATCCCACTGTGTTTAGTTTGAAGGGAACAAGGACTGACAGCATGTAGGCCTAAGTGTCCTTTTTTGTTTTCCTTTTCTGTTCCCTGTTAGCATTTTCTTTTAATTGTACGCTCGCCTCATCTTTTCTTTATTTGTTTTGATTATTCCCCTTTTGTTTTTGGTCAATATCCGCAATTCGTTTGACAGGTTTTAAGAGAAATAACTTAGTCCGTACACCCAACGCATCCATGGGCGCACGCGCGCGCACACACACACACACACGGTGACCTTTTCTGTTATGTTGTCTTTAGTTTGTTAATCAATGTTGATTCAGACCCAGAGAAGAAATCAAGTCGTGTTATTTATTCCCAGGGGGACCAAGGGGCGGGGAGTGAGTGAACAATCGGAGCAAAGTGCGAATTAAAGGGGGGGGGGGGGGGGGGGATCCCAAGGTTAAAAATCCGCGACCTCATTAAGCTCACAGGTGTAGCAAGAGATCACTGACTATGGACGTCTACACTGTGGGAGTAACAATTGCAAAGAAAGATCGAACTACGTGGATCATTTCATGTATTTGATAAACATGGCCATGAAAAATTGTGGGAGAATGTACGCATTGTGTTAAAGAAGAATAAAGAACGGTCCTGGATCCGAGAAGATCGGATTAACAATGAAGTAAATTACTTCATGAATAGTTTGTTGTTGTTTTTTAAGAAAAAATAGAAAAAGGAAAAAAAGAAAGAAAGAAAAGAACAAAAAGGAAAAACGGAACGCAAAGGAATTAATTCTGTGAATTATCAATCATGCTGCCGTAATTGATAACAAAAAGGAATGCAAGTTTTCTCTCTCTCTCTCTCTCTCTCTCTCTCTCTCTCTCTCTCTCTCTCTCTCTCCTCCACACACACACACACCACACACACACACACACACACACACACACACACACAGAGTGTAAACGTTTCCTGCTAGAATGAAATCGATATATTGATGACCCTTCATGTGAGAATTAATCTGAAATAGATGTTTCTTACTGTAATCTTTTTAAAGAAAAGAACACTGCTGGTTTAATTTAGTGTCGCATGAGATTCATCTGCATGCTTCTTATAACAGTATTGCAAAGTACGCACAGGTCATAGCAGTCATGGTTAATCAGGAAATTAAAGACAAGTTTATAGCTTATTTGCTGTCAAGGAATTTTCACACACACAAAAAGAAGAAAATGGCGTGGATTCAATGAGTCTAAAACCGAACTGCTAAATGTGTTTCGGGGAAATGCTGATAGCCGTAATCTGATCTTTAGTAGTTCTATACTACAGCAACTTAGACAGCACAAACACCTTGAGGTTATCTTGCAAGATAATTGTAAATGGGGTGAACACATAAACTACTTTGCTACAAAAGCCAGAGTACTGATAAACTGTCTTCGTTCATTTAAATACAAGCTGAACAGAAAGGCTCTAGAGACAATGTACAAATCATTCATACTACCAGTATTTGACTATGCTGACATAATCTGGGATGGATGCGCAGAGTACCAATCAAAAATTTTAGAAGATCTACACATGGATGCTTTGCGCATCATCACAGGATCTGTCCGTGGAACCAGTCACGAAAAATTGTTAAAGGAGTCTGGATTCTGTACTTTAAAAGAACGCCAACGAAGACATAAACTGATAACATACTACAAGATCCTCCAAGGCAGCTGTCCCACTTACATATCAAACTTGTTGCCACAGCTCGTATCCTCAGTCAACCCCTACCCTAGACGAAGGCCCTCAGAACGAATAGTCCCCCGCCACAAAACCGATATTTATAAAAACTCTTTTTTTTCCATCTACCACAATCATGTGGAACAATCTCCCACTGCATATCCAACAGTCCCAGTCGTTCAGTCAGCTCAAACGATACCTTTCTACAAATGATAATCCAGTTCCACCATATTACTATAATGGAAATAGGGAAGCACAAGTCAATCATTGTCGTATGCGTCTTGGTATGAGTAATTTGAATTTTGACCTATATACCCGGCACCTAACAAACAACTCTTCTTGCGCTTGTCGATATCCACAAGAAACATTTGAACACTTCCTACTTCACTGTCCACTTCACAACCAACACCGAGCAAACACTATCTTAAATCTCCCACCAAATCAGATTTCTATCCGAATCTCCTGCATGGAAACAATTCCTTTAATGTCGATACAAATGCTAAGATATTTGAAATGGTTCAAAGGTTTATTGTTCTCACAAAGCGTTTCGAAAACTAAAGCAACAGCCTCAAGGTTTACTGTTTCCTAGGT
The DNA here is from genome assembly GCA_018398815.1 of Conus ventricosus. NCBI lineage: Eukaryota > Metazoa > Mollusca > Gastropoda > Neogastropoda > Conidae > Conus > Conus ventricosus. The sequence goes on from CM031621.1 coordinate 31,641,684, forward strand.
ATACTTATATTTCACCTATTCAATTAACGATGCTTTCATCTATGTCAACCTAGTTACGGATGTCAGAGGGGCTGGAGCGCTTACATCAATGTCCTGATTATGTCTTTATCCATGTACAGGAATATGTTATTTGGTTTGACAACTGTATGCTGCAGACGACCAGTGTTGCACACATTCTGTCATGTGCCAGACTGCCTTAGGCAGCCACACCAAAACGGGCAATACCTTGTCACCATTTTCTCTTATTTCTTAATTTTCCATAATTTCATTCTTAATTCTAAATGCCAATTCTAAATGTTGGCTCTTCTCTTCTTTTGTTTACAAGTATAGCACTTTACTATACTGTTATTGTTACCTGTTTTGTCATGTTTAAATTTGTCTGCTATGGTTATATGTTGTATTATAGGCCGCCATCAGTCACATGTTTATTCTGTAAATTTCACTGCCAGGGCTGTATATAAGAGTCCTCTTGTTGTCCTGGCAAATGTGCTTTGTGTTCAATGTGTATGGTCATGGAAATAAAACTGTTTAAACCAAAATGGCGTGGAATAGTCATTAAAAAGTCATGATTTTTTTTTTTAAACTTGTCAGCGTCTTCGGGCCTCGAAATTTGCTGTGAATCATATTCTCTCTCCCCACCCCACCCCGGGTCCCTCCACCCCTCTCCCAAACATCTTTTTGTCGTTTTCCATCTGCCGCACCTCCTAGTCCACTCAAACCATTCTTTTCCACCCCCACATGTACACCCCCCCCCTCCCGCTCTTTCCCCAGTCTGCCCCAGTCCCCATGTCGCCATTGCAGCCAGTCTGAACAGTTGGCGCGTGTTTGTGTGTGTGCCTTTTGCACGTATACATTTTGGTCGAAACGAACAGCCCTCAAAATCCTACACAGATGTCACCGCCGCTAATCCCATGTAATCCCCCGATTTGAAAAAAAAAAAGAAAAAAAAGGCAGGATTAGGTCAGTGTAGACAGTGCAGCTAAGTGATCGTCAGCTGCATTGTTTTGCCTCCATGTGTGTGTGTGTGTGTGTGTGTGTGTTAGGGAGGGGGAGAAGGGAGGACGGGGTGGTGGTGAAGAAGGAGGGTGGTGGTGGAGGGGAGGGGTCCACGTCTTTCCGGCAGACCGTCAGCTGTTCGTTAGGCTAGGCGAGCCAGATGTTAGTGTGTGGCCGCAGCGAAACAAATGTAGGTAAGCCAGAGTTTTGTTTTCTTTCTTTTTTTCTTTTGTTTTAAGCTTATTTATACTAAGAGCATCTCTCGTTCAAACTCAAGTGTTAAGACTGTTCTTGCGCTCGCCACGCCATTTTGTGTTTGCACCCACGGACTCGGGGGAAGAAAAAAAAAAGAAAGCAAGCAAGAAAGAAAAAGGTTCGCGAGTTTTACCTGGCGAGTAGATAGGACAGCAGCACGCGCGGACCGATTGGTCACGTGACTCGCTGTCGTCCGTGTCGTTCATTCGGTGCACGTCGAAGCTTTTTTTTTTTTTTTTTTTTTCCTCGTTACTTCAGTGAAGAATACTAAATTACACGGAAAATCAGGCTTCGCACAGAATGGGAAAACAGGGAGGATGAATCCTTAGTCTCGGCAGCAAACTGCACACTGAAGAAGAGAAACAGAAGTCGTTCCCCGAGGAGATGACGGTTGGTTGAACGCACGACCATTACCTTTGCTCTGTTGACATGATCACCTTCATTGTGCGAGTGCTCCGCATTGAAAAAAAAAAAAAGAAAGGAAAAAGATGTGCACACATCTCCCAATATCAGTTTTTAATTTATCTAAAACTAAATCGTGAAGGACTGGTCCCCATGCACACGAGGTGTGGTAGGGACGGTGATTAGCAGAAAAGATGAAGCTCTTAGCTTTCTTCTCATGGTGCAGATCCACACACACGCGCACGCGCGCGCGTGCACACACACATACACACACACACACACACACACACACACACACACACACACACACACGCACGCACGCACGCACGCGCACACACACACACACACACACACACACACACACACACACACACACACACACACACACACACACTGCTTTTACATGAACTTGGAAATCTGCCTCGCCTCCCCTCCCTCCCCCTCCCCCTTTTTTCTAAATCAAAAGATGAGGGCTCCACACACACACACACCCTCCTCCCCTCCCCCCTCCTCCCCTCGCCCTCCTGCTTCCCGTGGACGAAATTTTGACGATGATAGTCCAACCCGCTTTAAAAAAGAAACAAAACAAGAAAAAAACAACAACAAAAAAACAAGGGGGGGGGGGGGGGGGGGGGCGTAAACTGCAATGTCGTTTTGTTCTTCTTGTTGTCAGAAATGCTCGTCAGTTCAGGATCAACCGCCTAATCCATACCCCCGCTCTTGGAAAATACCTTTCGACGCCATTGAACAGGATGTTCATTTCGCCATCGAAGTCCTGCTGCCAAAGGTAGTGCCCAAGAGCGAGCGCTCGAGCGAGGGTTTTGTCTGGTGGGACCTAGCCTTTAGACGAACCAAGTGCTGGCTCATAGCTATGACCTAAGACTGTGTGAGCCATAGTTCAGCCTATACTGACACAATTTGAGACCACGCATTTTGGTCTTTTCTCTTCTTTTGTGTGTGTGTGTGTGTGTGTGTGTGTGTGTGTGTGAACTTTTCGGCAACAAGCTTTAGATATTCCAAATTTTAGCTCGAAGCGGCAGACAGTCAAAAGAACGTGATGTTTGCATGTTGTAATGGAAAATTAGATTAGCCAGGTTTTCGGTGAAGACGTTACACAAAAAAAAAGAAGAAGAAAAAAGAAAATAGACCCGGAGTTTAAAATTCGGTTATCAATATTCAGATTAATCAGGTAGACACGGATTCTAAAAATTCAGTTACCAATATTCAGATCAGTCAGGTTTTAGCTTGCTAGCAGAGACAGAAATCTCAATAAGCCAGATTTTAGATTATAACGTTAACGTTTTCGTTTTTTTTTTTTTTTTTTTTTTTAATTTTTTTTTTATTTTACATGGCGCAAGTTTTGTCACACCAATAGAAAATCGGATGCGCCAGCGTTTATTTTATAGCGATAAATGTTTAAATTAATCAGACTTTTGCATATCATTTGTAGTGGTAAAAATTCAGATCGGCAGATTTTATCTGATAGGGAAAGAAGTTCAGATAAATTCAGGTTTTTGCAACAGAAACTGAATGAATGCGACTTTTAACTCCAAGCGTAGAAATGGGACACATAATCAAGTTTCAGCCACAGCGATACAATTTCATTGGAATCGATCAATTTAAGCTCTTTGCCGTAGAAATTTAAATGAGGTACATTTTAGCTTATGATGATAGAATTTGATATGGGCCGACTTCAGCTGCGATGCAAATTTATCGCGGTGGGGAGCCGCCATATTCATTGGTGGAGATTCGGGTTAGCTGTCGCAGGTGTTTCTTCATCAGACACGACTGTGTTTCTTCGGTTCAACTGAGGTCTTCTACCTAAGCACTTCATTTAGTTTTGAATTCTATACCATTCGGGGGTGTCTTCGCAGCGTTTTCGTAGTTTTCGGTCACAAAGCGACTCTCTCTCTCTCTCTCTCTCTCTCTCTCTCTCTCTCTCATCTCTCTCTCTCCTCTCTCTCTCTCTCTCTCTTTTGATCGTGTGAAACTGTCAACCTCGGTGATGTCGATGGAGGAAGGACTAGCGCACAGCCCAAACACACTCACAGCTTGCTTACAATCTCATTCATATATCATGCATTCGTCACATCAAACCATAGTAAAGTCTATAACTTTACTACACATGATCATAGAACGAACATCAATGCATATGGAATCAAACAAAATAAAACATTCTCTCTTTCCTGAACTTCACAAAATCATTTTATCTAAAACATCATTAACTAACCCGGGTATAAATAGATTTCTACTTTACCTGGCCAGGTGATCTTAACTATTCACGAATCACTGTCTCTTTTTCTTTTCCTTTTTTTTTTCTTTTCACTGTCACTTTCACAACACGGCACAACTGCTGGCACTGGTGTTGGTCTGCTGGCACTGGCGTTGGTCTGTGGTTCTGCTTGACGGAGTGACGCTGCCAGGTATGAGGTCGAACCCGGTTTAAGATAGAACAGTGACTATCAACATCGATCTTTCTCTTTCTTCCTTCCTGCATTAACGCATTGCCTCTTCTCTTCTCTCCTGTCTGCTCTCTATTAAATGGACATGGTTGCTTTCTTTTCCTTTTCTTTCTTTCTTTTTTTCTCTTCATTAGTTAGCAACTCTCTCTTCCACACCTCTCTTTAGTCCCTCTCTGCAGACTATCTGGTGCTAATGCTTAAACTTCACTCCCCATCTCTCTGCCTTTCTCCTGCAGAGACTACACCCCAGAACCTCTCTTCTCTCTCTGTCTCTCTGTTCGTTTCTCCCCCCCGTTCTCTTCATCTCCCTGCCTTCCTGTAGGCGAGAGGCCTACTCCCGAACTTCTTCCTCTCTCTCTCTTCTGTCTTTCCTTTCTCTTCGTTCCCCCCCTCTCTCTCAAATCACGCATTCCTTTATGCCCTAACTCCGTGTCCAAGGCAAGTACCATTGGTCAGTATTTTTACCGCCTGATACCCGAAGTTATCTCCCCCTAATTCCATTGGATATTCAAATCATGACAGTCACGCCTACACGCCTTACTCTCTGTGGTGGTCAATTGGTCATTTAATTGATTAGCTAGATTTCACCCCCACCACGTACTACCTTCCCCCCTTTCCTACTTAACTGGCGCCGTGTGGCTTAACGTGTGGGCACTGGTCAGTGTAAATTGGCTAGATGAGTTAGGTAGGCGCCCAGATGTCTGACCAGACTATCGAGACCTGTCGGTCCAGCCACTTAGTCTGTCTGGGTGGACCGGACTGTCTCCGTGGAGGATGAGGATTAGCCTCCCCGCTGTCCCCAAATTGGCTGAGGCGATGCTTGAAGGCGTCGGGATGTCTGAGTCGGGCTTAAGCCGATTCGAACCGGCTGGCGACTAACCACGACTTTGCTTGTGTTTATTTTTGACCATGACAATTTCCCCCTTGCAAAAGACTATGCACCGCATTGTCTCAACACAACGGTACAAAAAAAGGGACAACAACCGAATTTGCTGACACACAGCTACACGTGCAAAGTTTAAAAAATACTTTACAACAAACGGTTTATAAATTATAGGATATATCATTAGTGAATACCGCCCCAATGAGTTATCATTGATGTGCGCTCTTGCGTTATTTCGACTCATTTTATAACGACCTCTGTGCGCACTTATGCAATTCCCCTACCTGCGGATTTGCCATCTCTCCTTTTCACAATTCTTATGAAAAGCACAATATAATATGATCACGATCATGACACTTCACTGAGGAATCTTTCCCTCCTCACTTATTGCAAATAATGCATTACTACAAAAAGCGGCTGTATGCTCCAAGCATAACTACATTTACATGAACAAATCTCACACAAAAATATGAACCATAGCCAACTGGGAATGAACCCATATCCAATCAACATAACTGTAATCAACATATTATCAACAAAGCACCCCGGATATGACTGACTTCCTCTGAGTTGCAGCTTGCTAGACTACACGGCTTTAAATAGTCAGCCCCGACATTCTGTCGACCGGGAATGTACTGCACTCGATACCTGTAGGGCTGCAGTGCATTGCCCAACGCAGAACCTGCTGTTTTTCAGCTGTGCCTCCTGCAGGAATTTGAGTGGTTGATGATCTGTCTCTATCACGAACTCTTTCCCATACAAGTATTTGTGGAACTTCTGCACGGCCCACACGACAGCTAAACACTCCTTCTCTACAGTTGCGTACCCTTCTTCACACTTTGTCAACTTCCTGCTAGCATACCTCACAGGAAACTCGACCCCTTCATGCTCCTGCGACAATACCGCACCTATCCCACCACCTGATGCATCTGTCCGCAACAAAAATGGTTTTGACATATCTGGTAGCTTCAAGATGGGACGGGAACCTAGTCTTTCCAGCACCGTCTGCAGTGCTTGCTCTGCAGCGTCTGACCACTCGACCACTGCCGGTTTCCCTGCCTTGACCAAATCACTGAGAGGACTCGTGATTGCTGCGAAATTTGGAACAAACTCCCTATAGAACCCAATAAAACCTAGCAGACTCCTGACTTCTGTTTTGGTCTTTGGTCTCTCTGAATTCATCATCTTCTCCACCTTTCCCCTTTCTGGCTGCTTTGTGTCGCCTCCGACAACAAAACCTAGGAACTCCTACTGTCTAGCCCTTCATACAGTGACACATCCCTGTATGACTCTTCTGGAAACTTAGGCAACAAAATCTCCTTCTTCTGCTGGGTCTCTTCACCTCATCAATGATTGCTGCTGCGCCTATGTGCTGAGTCTCCCTCCTCTAACCACCTGTTTCTCTCCACCTCTTGCCAACCCCCAAGACTTCACGAGCGAAGGGTCTTGTTCCTGCACTGCCCTAAACTCATCAGGCGACACATCTATGCCTGACTTCCTGGCTGGAACGACTAACGGTTTATCAACCTTTTCCTCCTCCTTGCTCCGTGTTTGAACTGCTGCCCCTGTAGCAGTCAACAACTCAGGATCCCTGGATCCCTTGCCCCTGGAATATTTCCAATGATCAAATCATGAAGGGGTTTCTCCATCACCAACGCAGACAACTCGCCTGAGAAGTAAGGGGTACGTACTTCTATCTTAGCAACTGGAAACTCCCTCACAGTGCCATCGATTAGAGTACAGGTCTGGATTTGCCCTGTCAAATCCCCTTTCTCGACCAGCGTTGTTCGTACTACACCACATGAACAACCAGTGTCTCGTAACACTTTCACCCTCTGCTGGCCAATCCACCCTTCTTCCACTGGTAACGAACCACTCAGCCTAGTGCCCTCCATCCTGACACTGACTGCTGTCCGGTGCTAGCCATAGGCTGCACTCCCCCTCTTCAGATCGGATCCCTGTTGGTTCCACTGCAGGTCGTTTCCTTGACGACCCTTATCCACCTCTTGCAAGGCTGCTGCCTTCTGGAACCTCATGCGACAATCCCTCGCCACATGTCCCTTCTTGTGACAAATGAAACACCTATTGTCCCTTTGTCCTCCTTTCTGCCCCACACTGGGTTTGCAGACTGTGCAGAAAACTCCCCTAGTCTCCTTGCACTCTTCTCGCCTGTGCCTAGCACCTGTTTCTCCTGCACCTTAGTGCCCAAACGTGCCTCTCTATACACCTCTGCGAACTTCAACAACTCCCTGCTGTCTCTGGCTGTCTCTCTTTCAAATGTATGGTTAACTCAGGGCCGCAACCTGACAAAATCTGTTCCTTCATAACCAGCTCTTTCAATTCAGCGAACTCCTTCTTCGTACCACTCAACTCTAATTGTTGTTCAATAGGGGTGTTCTTTTCTTCCGCCATTATATCTCTTTTTTTTCTGAACAAGATTTTATTACTACGACAGCCAAACTGGTGTTTCCGACACGGTGACGTAATAGCACAATCCTATGAATGATAATATTAGCTTGGGACAACGTAATTAGTTTTTATAAGACGCCTAGCGCCTGACCCAACTATGAGAGCGAATTATAGGCAATCTGTGCGAAATGAGTACTTGGGGCTGAAATGCCAAGCCTAGTATAACTACTTGGAGCAATGCCAAGCCTAGTATTAACTATCTTGGGAAATACGTAGACAACCCTTGTCTTAGGATACAATACTTGATCCCACCCAGCTTCTCTCTGAGAGTTTAACAATTATAATAAATGGGCCAGAATATCCTGGCAGGCTCGCCAATAAATTGTCAACCTCGGGTGATGTCGATGGAGGAAGGACTAGCGCACAGCCCAAACACACTCACAGCTTGCTTACAATCTCATTCATATATCATGCATTCGTCACATCAAACCACTAGTAAAGTCTATAACTTTACTACACATGATCATAGAACGAAACATCAATGCATATGGAATCAAACAAATAAAAACATTCTCTTTTTCCCGAACTTCACAAAAATCATTTATCTAAAACATCATTAACTAACCCGGGTATAAATAGATTTCTACTTTACCTGGCCAGGTGATCTTAACTATTCACGAATCACTGTCTCTTTTTCTTTCCTTTTTTTTTTCTTTTCACTGTCACTTTCACACACGGCACAACTGCTGGCACTGGTGTTGGTCTGCTGGCACTGGCGTGGTCTGTGGTTCTGCTTGACGGAGTGACGCTGCCAGGTAATGAGGTCGAACCCCGGTTAAGATAGAACAGTGACTATCAACATCGATCTGTTCTCCTTTCTTCCTTCCTGCATTAACGCATTGCACTCTCTCTCTCTCTCCTAGTCTGCTCTATTAAATGGACATGGTTGCTTTTCTTTTCCTTTTCTTTCTTTCTTTTTTTCTCTTCATTAGTTAGCAACTCTCTCTCTTTCCCCACTCTCTTTAGTCCCTCCTCTGCAGACTATCTGGTGCTAATGCTTAAACTTCACTCCTCTCATCTCTCTGCCTTTCTCCTGCAGAGACTACACCCCAGAACCTCTCTCTCTCTCTCTGTCTCTCTGTTCGTTCTCCCCCTCGTTCTCTCTCATCTCCCTGCCTTCCTGTAGGCGAGAGCCTACTCCCCGAACTTCTTCCTCTCTCTCTCTGTCTGTTCCTTTCTCTTCGTTCCCCCCCTCTCTCTCACTCACGCATTCCTTTATGCCCTAACTCCGTGTCCAAGGGCGAGTACCATTGGTCAGTATTTTTACCGCCTGATACCCGAAGTTATCTCCCTCTAATTCCATTGGATATTCAAATCATGACAGTCACGCCTACACGCCTTACTCTCGTGGTGGTCAATTGGTCATTTAATTGATTAGCTAGATTTCACCCCCACCACGTACTACCTTCCCCCCTTTCCTACTTAACTGGCGCCGTGTGGCTTAACGTGTGGGCACTGGTCAGTGTAAATTGGCTAGATGAGTCTAGGTAGGCGCCCAGATGTCTGACCAGACCTATCGAGACCTGTCGGTCCAGCCACTTAGTCTGTCTGGGTGGACCGGACCGTCTCCCTGGAGGATGAGGATTAGCTCCCGCTGTGCCCAAATTGGCTGAGGCGATGCTTGAAGGCGTCGGGATGTCTGAGTCGGGCTTAAGCCGATTCGAACCGGCTGGCGACTAACCACGACTTTGCTTGTGTTTATTTTTGACCGTGACAGAAACAAAAAGGATGCCAAAAATGTTTTCCGATCTGCAAATCAGGACAAACTAAACTTAAATTGAACCATGCAACTGTTTGTTTGCTCATGCTGTTACCGTTTTCCGTCAATGTTACAGTCAGAGCTGTCACTGTTACCGTTTTCCCGTCAGTGTTATAGTCAGAGCTGTCACTGTTACCGTTTTCCCATCGGTGTTATAGTCAGAGCTGTCACTGTTACCGTTTTCCCGTCAGTGTTTAGTCAGAGCTGTCACTGTTACCGTTTTCCCGTCAGTGTTTAGTCAGAGCTGTTACTGTTACCGTTTTCCCGTCAGTGTTATAGTCAGAGCTGTTACTGTTACCGTTTTCCCGTCAGTGTTATAGTCAGAGCTGTTACTGTTACCGTTTTCCCGTCAGTGGTACGGTCGGAGCTGTTACTGTTACCGTTTTCCCGTCAGTGTTATAGTCGGAGCTGTTACTGTTACCGTTTTCCCCGTCGGTGTTTACAGTCAGAGCTGTTACTCTTACCGTTTTCCCGTCAGTGTTACAGTCAGAGCTGTTATTCTTACCGTTTTCCCGTCAGTGTTACAGTCAGAGCTGTTACTGTTACCGTTTCCCCGTCAGTGTTAAAGTCAGAGCAGAACGCCACGTCCTGACACAGAATGCACGTCACAGACTTTTACACAGATCCCGCCGGACCCACCACCAACTCATTGAAACAAATTCGAGCGAGAACCTGAGTAATGAATACCAACGTGTATCAACCCCCCGGAGCTACTCTGCTCGCTGCAATCACGTCACGACATTCGCGTTCGCGCGCGTTTCCAGCCTGAATGCGTTTTCCCAACGGGACGAAGGGTATCGGAGCCGTGGCAGATATGGGACAGCAGACCTCACTCCACCCGTCATGGGGAAAAGGGTCCAGGAGGCGCGGTCCACAGGGGGGGTGGAGAGTTAGGTCCACCACACAGCACGGCTGACGCCAGGCACTTCTCCCGGCCACCAAACAGACCCGATCTGCAGATCATGAGGTCCTGATCCCCGCGCTGCTCCCCGGGGCAAACAGATATCCCTGCCTGATTTATCGGGAGTCGCGGGGGCCTTGCTAATACACGCCAACGTTTGGCCCTGATCCGCCGCAGTCCCTCCTGGACGGGGAGAGCCAGGTGACGGCGAAGACGTGGGATTGAGGCAGGGTTGACTGTGCGGTGGTAGAGGGCTCAGAGCCACGACGCAGGATTGTTAAGTGCCGTGTTGATGGGCGGGGGGGGGGGGGGGGGGGGGGGGGGGGGGGGAGCAAGGGCGCGACAGTCTGTGTCATCAAATTCGTGTCAGGAGATCCTAGTAACAGTTGTGTGGTGTGGTGATGGTGAAGGTGATTATTGGGACTATTCCTACTGGCCCCCGGGGTTTGATTACCGATGCACTGCAGTTTACCCAGGCAGGTTTTATTCAGTGCGTCTTTGTCCCAGTACATTTATCCAGGAGGTGAGAGTTGCCAACATAGATTTTTCATTTGCAGACCCAATTGTAAACACAACAACAAACAACAACAAACAACAAAACCCGATGGGGCTCATGCCAATTGACGGCATCCAGCCCGTACTTGCCCGACAGATTTCATAGTGTTTCTCATCCGGAGAAGCTGTGGGATCTTGACACACAATATTTTCTTTAAGCCATCATCTTGGTATTACAAAGTGTGACGGTACTGGTGTCGATTTAGGTGAAGACTTTGACCTATCTGTGTTAAAAAAAAATTATAAAAAAAAACCACCAAGTTTTTATGTTGACATGAAAGACACGTACTCGTTCTTGCTCTTGTTCATTCACCTCGTTCCGCAGCAAATTAGGTGGAATCGAATTGTATAAAAAAATATATTGGTTGCATCTCTCTCTCTCTCTCTCTCCTCTCTCTCTCTCACACACCACACACACACACACACACCACACACACACACACACACACACACACACACACACACATATTCCAACGGAATACCAACAAAGAAAGAGAGGTCTCAGAGCCGGTGCACAGAGATGTTGATACGCACTGTCCGGGTGGGAGTTGACACCACACCCCAACATGTTTCAATGTTTGTCAATGAGAGAGTCAGAGGCGGAAATGAACAACAAAGACATAATCCGAAAAAAAAAAAGGAAAGAATGAGCATCAAAGAGTCAAAAATGAACCGGGGAAAAAAATGAACAACAAAGAGATAGTCACAAAAAAAAAAAAAAAAGTAAAAAGCCGAAGAGGAAAGAACAACCCAGTCTCTGCTTCAGCTTTTCTTCCGTTTCCCAATCCTCCTCAAACAGGATCAATGTCGAGAGAGAAGTCAGAGAGGAAATCTGTTTGTATCATATATCGCCACAGTTGGTTCTCCCCATGCAACACAATTCGGTTCTTCTGATCACACCACAAATAGTGTTCGGGTGAACCCTCAGTGAGTGGATGAAACTTTACACTGGAGAATTATTTTTAGAAATCGGAAAGGGGAGTGGGCGGGCGGGAGTGAGGTGGAGGGGTGTGTGTGTGTGGGGGGGGGGGGGGGGGGGGGGGGGGGAGGGGGGGCACTTGCAATTACGCGCGAGAAACAAGGGACTGGAAAGGAAGATGGTGAAATCTTGTTTTTTAATCCCACCCCACCTCTTTCTCTCCTTCAGCTCCAGTGTGTTGGTGGCTGTGGAACGTATCACGCCAGTGTGAAACCTCTCTTCCAGAATTAACCGTCAGCAGTTGAAATCACAGCTTTGCTGCAGGCCTACTTGGAATTCATTTCAAAGTCTAATTCGCTTTTTTAATGTGTATGTTTGTTTATTTGTTTGTTTGTTTATTTATCTATGTATTTATCCGTCTATTAAAATTTTTACTTATCAATTTATTTATTTACTTAATACACGTTTTAGTTTGTTTTCCCCCACAAATAATGAGAACACAAACATGCATGATATGAGAAAACGCCTGCAAAGGAGAAGCGAGGTGGGGGCAGAAAGGCAGAAAATCAATCACCACTCTAATCTTTAACATGATTATACGATTACATCATTAACAGATAAGAGAATGAGCAAACAAAAACTAGACTGTGCGTTAATGTATCTTTTCAGATTAAAAAAACAAACAAACAAAAAACAAAACACAAAAAAAACCCATCTTCATAATGATGATCATCGATTTAACTCAAACATTATTTTTTTTGTAGACTGTCTTGTATTTTTTTTCGTGTTTCTTTTTTCCTTAAGAAATCTAAGTTCTTTTATATACTTATATTTTTGTTGTAAACATCGTTTCGATTGAGCATATTTCAGTTGCAGTTGCCTTTACATTACAGTTCAGCTGATCACGCAGAGCCGATATACGTCATTCAGCCTGCCAGACAATACATTGAAGATGGCATCCGTATAATTATTTCACAAATCCAGACATATTTGCCATTTTGTAAATCGCTTCATTATTTTTTTCTGTGTTTGCTAATTTTTTTTTTTTTTTGAATTACTTCTTTCAATCTGCCAGACAATATGAAGATGGCATCCATATAGTTCACAAATCCAGACATGTCTTTTTTTTTTTTCCCCTCTGTGTTTGCTTTTTTCTGTGGAAGAAGTGCGGAGACAGACGGTGGTGGATTTGGGTTAATGGGAGGTGGGGAGGGGGGGGGGGGGGGTGTTACCTTTTAACCTTAATTTGGCTCCAAGGTCACCAGGCGTGTTAAGAAAATGTTGCCATGCAGAAGACGTGTGACAACAAAGACCATTTCGACTGACAGTGATTTTGTTTTTGTTTTCTGTGTGGGTTTTTTCTCCCTGATCAATTTAAACTGTGGCGTTGGAGAGCAGTTGGTGAGAAAGAGGAGGGGGGTGATGTTAAGGGGAGGGAGGGGGGGGGGGGGGGCGAGTGAAGATGGGGCAAGGTAATCAAGAAAGAAAGTTAAAAAGTAGCAGAGAATAAAGAAAGGAGAGGTTAGAAAAAAAAAGAATCAGAAGAGTCCAAGAAACGTAAAATAGTCTTTGAAAGGAGAAGAAGAAGAAGAAAATAGATGGAATTAATTAATGAAGCTGGTCGAACTGTTTTCGGAACGAGTCTGGCGATTTCAAAGAATTACATTAAAGCCTTTTTTTTAATTTCCTTTGTTTATTGTATTTTGTTTTCTTACTTTGTTTTTTGCTTTTGCTTTTTACTCTTCTGTTTGCATTCAGACACTACCTCGGCTTAGAACACTGGCCAATCGCATT
>CM031621.1:31660078-31690078 GCA_018398815.1 Conus ventricosus
CTCGATGCGCATGGAGAACTCGCGGTGACGTGTCAGCTGCGTCAGACGTACTTCTGTGTGAAACCCGACGCTCATGTAGACCCCACGGTGTCAAGTAACCAGTTCCTAGCAAACTCCTGGTGGAAACTCCACTTGGATGCAGATGTAGAACTCACGGTTGCACGAGAGATAACTCCAAGTAAACTTCTGTTGGAAACTCAACCTGGATGTAGATGTAGAACTCACGGTTGCACGAGAGCTAGCTGTTAGTACACTTCTGTTGGAAACTCAACCTGGATGTAGAGTTTAGAACTCACGGTTGCACGAGAGCTAGCTGTTAGTACACTTCTGTTGGAAACTCAACCTGGATGCAGATGTAGAACTCACGGTTGCACGAGAGCTAGCTGCTAGTAACCTGTTGGAAACTCGACGCAGAACTCGTAACAAGCGAGCTGCAACCAGGCAAACTTCTACTGGAAATCGATGCAGAATCCATGGTAACAAGCGAGCTGTACCCAGGCAACTTCTGTTGGGAGCTCAACTTGGATGCCTATGTAGGACTCGCTGTAACAAGTGAGCTATTCCCTGGCAAGCGTCTGCTTGAGACTCGACTTAGATACGCATGTATAACTCATAATATCAAGTAAAAGTGCAATTGGAAACTCGAGTCGCATGCAGAAATCTTGACAACAAGTGAACATTTCTCTGGGAATTCCGGTTGGGAACTCAACTTTGATGCGGATGTGGAACTCTCGGTTACCAGTAATCCATACATTCCCAGGCGAACTTCTGTTGGAAATTTAACTTGGATGCTCATGTGAAACTCTAGGTAATCTGTTTCATGGCAAACTTCTGTTGGAAACTCGACTTGGATGCTGGTGTACAACTCACGATAACACCTGAGCGGTTGTTTTTTCTGGCAAACTTCTGTTTGAAAGTGTATGCTGATAGGTAAAAGAAAAAAAAAGAAGAGAAAAGACAGCAAGCAAACAGACAAAAATATGGATAGCGATGCACTGTGGTATCCGGCCACAGCAGCCTGAAAGTCACAGAAAGGAGTTTGTTGTGATACGAAGTTCTACGATGCACCACAATACAGAACTGGAGGTAAACTGTGATGTAATACAATTCCAACGAAGTCGCCAGTGCAAAACTCAACTATACCCGTATGTACAAGCATAAATCACATTACGCTGTGGCGCGCCTTATTTCCCGGACATTCTGGACTCATATTGACGCGTTTCTTTTCTGTTTTGTTCTGTTCTGTTCCCATTTTTTTCCCCCTTTTTTTCTCTCTCGCTCTCTCCTTTCCTTTTTTTTTTTTAAAGGCAGCATTTGTTCAGTCTTATGGTGAATTAGGTCGAAATACTTCCAAAATAAACTGTCATGACCTCGAGGATAAGGAGATGAAAAAAGAAACGATCATTTGTTTGTAAGAAAAAAACGGAATGATGAACAATCATTTGTTTTTGAGGAAAAAAAATCGCAATGATGTATTGTAATGGGTACTTGTTGTGGTATGTGTGCAATTGATTGTTCCATGATTGAAGCTCATAGAAAAGACCCCAAAGTAGCCATTTTTTCTGTCTTTTTTTTGAATGATGTGCAGGTTATGAAATCTGTTCGTTTTGAAATTGAAATTTCACCTTTTTATGTGGCCAATAGGAAGGTGAGTGGGTTGCATTAAAGAGGGTGTGTTGTTGAGGGGGGGGGGGGGGGAGCAGGAGGGGGGGGGGGGAACAAACCTAAAACAACAATGGAAGGAGGGGAGAGAGGGAAGGGAGAGCGGGGTGTTAAAGGAACAAAAACCCAACACAAACAGTGGGGTCCAGACACGGAACGAACAAGAAGCACCACGAAGTTTGTGCTCTCCGGGGAGTCTGGCAAGGCAAAGAGACCACTAAGTTGTTCTTGTTTTGTTTGTTACGTTGAGGCCACTGACTTTGAGCTTGATCTCACCTGCCCCTTCAAGACAGTACGCTTGTGCAGTATCCCTGTACCCTGTGGCAGACGCCTGAACGCCAACGGACCCTGCGGAGGGGGAGAGGAGGAGGAGGAGGCGGGCCCTCACGAGGATTTGGAGTCCCCCCACCACCTTCACCACCCCCGCCCCACCACGGCGAGGCCCTTCATGACGAGGACCACTACAACTGCTCCAGCGACAAAACGAGACGACGAGGAAGAAATCTGCGTCGACGACGACGCCGATGACGACGAAGACGTGCACGTTGTCAAGGTGTTTTAGAGCCAAGGCGACGGCGAACGGGAGGGTAAGGAGTTGCACACGTTAGGGAACTCGCGGCAGACGTGTGTGTTCTGTCCGTGTTTCTGTTGTGACCGTGGTGATGGTGATGCGATGATGATATTGGTGATGATGAAGATGGTTGATGATGATGATGTTGAGATGACAGTGGCGGTTGTGAAGGTGATGGTATTTGAGGGTGATTATGACAGTAATGACAGTGACGGTGATAGTGGTGATGATGACCTTGACGACAGTGATGATGGTGATGGAGGTAATTGTGGTGATGATAAACATAAAGATACTGAAAGCGATGGTCATGATAAATATGAGCATGATAATGATAATGGTGATAATATTGGAAATGATGTGGTGGTGGTGGGATGATGATGATTATGATGATAGTTATTATAAGATGACAAAGCTGATGATAGCGAGATAATGATGATATAGTAGTGATGACATTAGTAAGATGGCAGTTTAGAGGATGGTGGTCAGTCATGATGTAGTGTGTGTTTTTTTTTAATTTAAAAATTTTTTTATTAACGAGAGATGATAACGGAGACGAGAATGATGAAGGTAACGACGATAATGATGACAGTGATGACACGATGAATACGGCGACGATTACAATAGCGAAGATCGTAATGACGATGTAGATGGTAACGGTGGTGATACGTTGATGGTAATGGTGATGACTATGATGGAGATGATGTTTGCGATGATGATACTGAAGGTAATAACAGTCAGGTGACAGTTATGGTGATAATAATGAAGATGATGACCTAGGTAGAACTTATGTTAATTACGATAGAGAAAATCACACACACGCAAACACACATACACACACGACCACAGCGCACGCACGACGCACGCACGCACGCACGCACACACACACACACACAACCAACACACACACACACACACACACACACCTCTATCTCAACTCTCACTCTCTCTCTCTCCCCCACACACACAACACACACACACACACACACACACACACACACACACACACACACACACACACACATATCACCACTAGGTCACACACACACCACACAACACCACCACACACACACACACACACACACACACACACACACACACACACACACACACACACACCACACATCACACCACACACACAACACACACACACACCACACCACACCACACACACACACACACCACACACACACACACACACACACCACACACACACACACACACACACACACACACACACACACACAACACACAACACACACAACACACAACACACACCACACACATACACACACACACACACACACACACACACACACACACACAACACACACACAACACACCCACACACACACATACACACCACACACACACACACACACACACATACACCACCACACACAACACACAACACACACACAATACACACACACACACACACACACACACTTTGATAATGGCGATGATTATGTCAGACCGTTTTCCTAGTGGGTGGGTCAGTACATCAGTTCTATTCTAAGTGGTGTGGTTAATTATCCTGCCTTCAGGAATAACTTTGGCTATGAAACAACAACAAAGTTGATTCAGTAAGGAAATCAATCATGTTGTGAGGACAGAGAAGAAAAATTCAATCCAATTACTTTCGTAATATTTTTGTTGTTATGTTGAAAGAAATATATATATATTATATATATATGCAAACGCAGACACACAGCCATACACATGCGTGCGTACATATTTACATACATTACGTACATACACACACACATACATACATACATACATACATACATAATATAAAGAAACAGTGCTTCATCTCTTCGTGAATAGGGTGGTTATTGTGACTTTTCGACTACTTTGGATGTGTGTTTTGTACTCGTCCTTTAGAGCGACATAACTGTGAACAGACGACGACAGATGTGATGTGACGCATGACTGAGCATGGTGGGTCGACTACGTTGGGATCGGCTGTCCCATGTTGCAGACGCTGAGGACCCGGGAGTAGAGACAGGCTGGACACCAAGGACGTCGTGGAAGTGACGGACGACCTGAGGGACAGACCGGAAGTGATTCATAAAACGCCTCTGCGCGTGCCCACGGTGTGTCGGTCACGTGACGTCACCCCTCCTCCTCCTCCTCCTCCTCCCGAACGTTCCCCGGAGAGGAGGAGGAGGCCAGGTACTCCTCGTTCAGCCCTCGCTTCCCCCACTCCAAGTCAGACGTTGCGGAGTTCTCTCCCTCGCGGAGCTCGCCATCTAGACATGTGTATCACGCGTCCTCCTTGGCCTCCTCCTCCTCCTCCTCCTCCTCGACGACGAC
Organism: Conus ventricosus; assembly: GCA_018398815.1. NCBI lineage: Eukaryota > Metazoa > Mollusca > Gastropoda > Neogastropoda > Conidae > Conus > Conus ventricosus. Next base: position 31,664,628 of record CM031621.1, read on the forward strand.
CGCCGCGCCGCCTCCATCACTTCCTCCTCCTCCTCCTCCTCCTCCTGCTCCTGCTCCTGCTCGCAAACCGGTGGACTTCTCCGCGGCCGCCCTGGCCCGACCTCACGTGGCGGAAGTCCAACAGCAGCACAGCAGCAGCAGCAGCAGCAGGAAGTGAAGGAGAACTCGCACCCGGAGCTCTACGAGAAGGAGAACCGGTTCCTGCGGAGGTGCAGCGCCAAGGAGCAGCAGCAGAGTCCGCCCAACGTGACGGTGGGCCGCCCCGTGTGCACCCGCTCTTCCCGACCGTCTGCCACCCCAACGCCTTCTTCCCCGGCACCGCGTCCCGGCCTACCCCGCCCTGCCCCCTCTCTACATCAACACCAGCTTCAGCCATCTCCACCCGGCCTCGGCCGTGGCCGCCGCCGCCGCCGCCGCCGCCGCTCACCATCAGCGCTCCCCCACCACCCTGCCCCCCTCCGTGTTCGCCGGGCACGTGCAGCCCGCTTTGACCTCCCACCCCGAGCTGGGGGGGCACCACCACCATCCCCCGGCCTCCCCTCTGCCCCTGCCCCCGGCGCCCCCGCTGGGGTTTTTCGCGCGTCAGGGGGGAGGGCCGGTGGCGTACCACCCTTCGAGACTTCCGCACGGGGGTCGGTTCCACCCTTACGCGCTGACCCCTGTGACGCCGGACAGTGGTCAGGAACCGTCCTCGCTGAGTCTGCTGCCGGCCAGTCCCCGCACGGCCAGCCCGCCACGCCTGCTGACGTCATCAGGCTCCCCGCACAGACAGCGGGAGTTGTCCCCGAACGGCGTCATCAAGCCCATCCCCACACGCGGGGAGGGGGCCCTGAAGGTGACCTCCTCCCTCCTCTTCTCCTCCTCCTCCTCTCCTCTCCACCTCCTCCTCAGCTTTGGCTGACGGCAAGGTATCGGTATGACTGTGCTTTATTTGGGGGTTGTGTTCGTATGTATGATTGTCATAATAAACTTTGGTTGCTGTTGTTGTTGTTTTTTCCAATTCCCCGAAATCAACCGTGACGTGACGATGGGTACGCAAACAAAAAAGAAAGGAACTGGAACAAAGTTTTACACCGCAGTCTTCGTCTGCATGGCTGGGTGTGAAACGAAGAGAAGTAAGAGAACAAGCCTCTATCGAAGGGGCCAGCCCATCCTTGTCGTCCAGGTGCATCAGGAGCCCCAGAACCCGACAACACATGCCGCTGGCTCAGGCTGGGGCACGCGCTGCTCGTCCCTGGCCCTGGGAAGACCGAGGGTTGACGCTGCCATCGGACTGGCCGGCTAATCGATCCTCCTCTTGCAATGATGACATGTGTGAGATGTGAATAGTATTGATGAACGAATTGTCAGCCTCGGAACATGATGGGGCGCGTCTTGTCAGACGAGGTCCTGTCAGCTTGACATGTGTTGAAATATAAAACGCCCCAAAAAAAGGAAGACAGACCGTTCGTCCGTTATGAATAATCTGTGTTATGATTGAGTTTTTTATTGCCACGCCAGAGACATTATTAGTATCGATACCTTTTTTTTGTATTTTATTTTGTGTGATGAATGACACGTCCACATCAGCACATCAGAGGCCCTGTCCACTTTCCATGAGGACAGTTGACCCTCACCAAGACCTATTTCCAGTGTAAGAATACCCCCCTTCCCCTCTCTCCCTGTTGTAAGTCTGTGTGATATTGTCATGGCTGTATCGGAAGACATTGCCAAACCAGAGACAGTTTCATCCTACTAACTACGAAGAACTATTAACAGATTCACTGGGTCAGTTTCATTGAGTTTGTGAGATTCCATATCAGTAATGTTTATATCGTGTCAGGGAGGGAAAGCGGGGGCTACCGGGGGGGGGGGGGGGGAGGGGGGGGGTAGGTCAAACAGCTGTATGATTTGTACATATGATATCTATCTATAATGAATATATATGTCAACGAAATATGTGTGGCAGTGTGATCATAAGATGAATTTGTTGATGACAATCTGTTGGCACCATAGGAAGAGCGTAAAATGAAAACCAAGCGTAGAGATGAACATATTCGTGATTTGATTGGACCGCCCGGCGTTGTGGCTCCAGCTGTCGGCTTCACTCTCCCTTTTCATTATTGTTGGATGCCGTTTTAAACGATAATCCTTGACATTGATTTATGATTTTTTTTTTAAAGCTAAGATAGACACCATACCTCCTCCGTTCTTTTGGAAACAAATCGGCCCGAGATGTGGGATCCACAGTGTGGACAACAGCTCCCGTGTCGTCGAATTGGGACTGACGCTTTATTGCAGTTCCATGGGATTCGCGCGTTCGGTCCGTTTCTTTACGTTTGTATTTTTGTGCGTAGACATGCCAGATCATCTTTTTTTTTAAACGTCTGTCGGGGCCAGAATCCGGCATTATGTCTGCTAATGGAATTTTGCTGCCTGTGACATAGGCCATGTCTTTGGTTGGTTGGTTGGTTTGTGGTTGTTTTTGTGTGTGTTTTTTCCCCAGAGATTATTTCACCTCCGTCTATCTGTGCGCGTGTTTGCTAACCTAAAGCGAAGTTTTGAGTACACACACCTCCTTCCTTCCTTCCTTTTGCTCAGAGCCCCCCTCCACCCCCACCCCCACCCCCACCCCCCTTTTCTTGTCCCTCCCTTCCTCTTTCCAGTTCAGATGGCTACAGGGAAGAAAAACCCACAGGTAACCCAGATCTGGTGCCCACGTATGGTGCACTGCCCTAATGATCACTTGGAAACATCTGGTTACACGGGGCAAGGTGATCACTGTGGAAACACCTGGTACGCGGCAAGGTGTCACTGTGAAACACCTGGTGACGCGGGCAAGGTGATCACTATGGAAACACCTGGTGACACGGGGCAAGGTGATCACTGTGGAAACACCTGGTGACACGGGGCAAGGTGATCACTATGGAAACACCTGGTGACACGGGCAGGGACTCTATGGAAACACTGTACGGCAGGTATCACTATGGAAACACCTGGTGACACGGGGCAAGGTATCTCTATGGAAACACCTGGTGACACGGGGCAAGATGATCACTATGGAAACACCTAGTTACACGGGGCAAGGTGTGACTGCCTTGGGAAGGCATTAGGAACTACCACTAGTTTTGCCGATGTTATGATGTGGAGAAAAGTTTAAAAAACAAAAAGAAATAAAAAAAAAAAAAAAAAAAAAGCCGCAAACCTCAATACCAGAGCGAGATGACTTTTGTTTGATCTACGTAACACCCTGAAACCAATGAATTGCTAGCCAGCACTGTTCTTGAAAATGTGTGTGTGTGTGTGTGTGTTTTTGTGTGTGTGTGGTGTGTGTTCTTTCTTTGGGGCAATCTGAGCTGATTGCACTGAATCCAGTGGATGCCTGACAAATGAAACAAAACCTCCATTCATCGTGCTTGGTAAAGATAAAGAGTGATTTCATTGGTTCTTACCATTCATGTTGACTTGTTCGTAAAATTAGCCGTTAATAAACAAAACACGTCAAAACTGTTGGATGAAGGCAGGGTTGGGAGGGGGGGGGGGGGGGGGGGGGTGGCGTTAAGACAAAGATGGATTTCGCCGTTTTTCGCACAACATTGGGATTTTTAGCCACCAAGCTCAAGACACGTTGAAAACTGCGCCCCGCCCCCCCCCTTTCCAATCTGCCCAACTTCCCCCCCTCTCTCTCTCTCTCTCTCTCTTCTCCTCCTCTCTCTCTCTCTCTCTCTCTCTCTCTCCTCTCTCTCTCTCTCTCTCTCTCTCTTCTGTTTTCCATCTCAACCTGACCTCCTCTCCGCTTGTCTCTCCCATGTGCAAAGGGTTATTAAAGCTAAAAGTATGTTTATACCGCGTTTATTTACCTATTATGCAATGGGTTTTTCGTCCATAAAATTCTGAAATATTTGTCGAACAGCAGTTGTATGCGTAAAAATATTTTGAATCACCTCTGTTGCTGCCATTTGTATTTCTCTCTCGTTTTTTTGTTTTTTTTTTTTTTGATTTAAATGAATAGGTTTTTTTTTTAATTTATTATTTAAAACACTCATATGAATCATACCTTATGTGATTTTTCGTTACCATTGTTCGTTTTTTCCTATCTGGCGCGTTTTCTAAGTGTTGTTATTAATAATGTCATTTATCATTATCATTATTATTATGTTATCATTATTATAATCATTAATATTATTTTCTTTATTTTTACCATCATCATAATTATTGTTATCAATACTGCTTCTGTCTCTGGAACCTTGAAGTTTCCGACGGTTGTCGCTATTTGTGGTGTTGTCTTTTTCAAACAGATAAGTGTAACATAGATTCATCTGTCTTTCTGTAAGGCTGTGGGCTTTTTTTTTTCAAATAGGAGAGATGGTGGGGAAAAGCTTTTATGCCATCTTTACCCATTTTGCCTTCCCCCTGTCCCTACCCCCCCCCCCCCCCCCCCCCTCCCCGTCTTCGTCTCTCCCGCTCCTCGCAACCTCGCCCTACCTGCCCACCCTCCTCCTCACTCCCCACTCATCTCTTTTGTTCGTTGGAATTGTTTCAAAACCGCCAAATCCGGCTACTCTCCGATACTGTCTCATTAATCGTTAATTGCATAATCTTCAGAGACGAGCCTTTTTTTCTTTTTTTTTTTTTTTTTTATATTTTTTTTTTAGGGACTTAGGGGTTGGTTGCTTCGTGTACATTAATGTGATGGTGTTACGATGGTGGGTGTTTTGTTTTTGTTTTTTGTTTTTGTTTTTTTTTCCCCGTTTTTCCATGTTCGCGCCATCATGCTGCTTTGGCTATCCCATAAAAGAAGTGAAGTCAGTTCCGTATCAATTGTCCATACACATGTATCGTTATACCTTTTTTTTATATATTTTCAAACCCTCTGCTGTCTTCGCACGAGCGCGTCGGCCCTTATGCGGTTTCGTTTTATTGTCTGGGCTATAAACGATATGATTTTTCACTCGGATGCGGAAAAAAGGAAAAAAAGACAAGAAAAGAAAAGAAAGAAAGGGGGAAAGGAAAGAAAGTAAATTGACAACTGATTCACACCATCTTCACGTCATTTCTTTTCTTCGGTGTCTCTGCCATGGTCTTTCCATATAATATACTTTTTGTCAATACTCTCTCTCTCTCTCTCTCTCTCTCTCTCTCTCTCTCTCTCTCTCTCTCTCTCTCTCTCTCTCTCTCCTCCCTCCCCCCCTTCTCTCTCTCTCTCTCTCTCTCTCTCTCTCTCTCTCTCTCTCTCTCGTTTAAATGCTGAATCACTATATGCGATTTAATTATCTTGGTCGCTCAGTTTTACCCAGGTAATGATTTACGATAACCGGTAGAAGCTCGCACACAGATGAATTAAACCAGCCAGCTTAAAAAAAAAAAAAAAAAAGGGGGGGGGGGGGGGGGGGGGGGGGGGGAGGAGAGAAACCACCGTGTCAATAACTTGATGGACGTAGTCAACCTGTGTGGACAAAGCGATCTTGTGACTGAAAACATTTTGCCTGCCATTGATTTGACACGTACATCCTTGGAAACATGTTTTCCGCTTTATCGATTAGCACCCGTTTGCAGAGTGTATGCAATGTAGAGAGTAAAAGCTATGTATGTTTTATCAAGCAAGGCTTGTCTGACAGATTGAAAACAGAGAACTTTTCCGTGTCTGTTGCATAAGAATGTTTGGTAAAAACAACCAATCTTTATACACACACCAACCAGCACCCAAAAAAAAAAAAAAAAAAAAAAAATTAAAAGTTTACTTTACAGTTTCTGTGTTGCATGATATTTTTTTCCGAATTTATTATTAGTATTTTGTAATCGCAGTTTTGTCTTGAATGCTCCCAGGTTTTTGTCTTTCATTGATAGTTTTAGCCGAAACGACCACGGGCCACGAGTTGTCAGATTTTCCCCACTACCCTCTTTTCCACCCTCTGTATCTCTCGTGCCCTCCTTTGTGTCATCTGTATCAGTATGATAGTTTTTGATGATTCGTTTCCACCTCCGGAACATTTGAATTTGAAAATTTATCTCAGGCAACGGTGTGTGTGTGTGTGTGTGTGTGTGTGTGTGTGTTGTGTGTGGTGTGAGCACAAAATTACCGTCCGCTCCATAAAGTGATTAATACTATAAATGATATGTGTAATTTTCAAGGTTCAGCAGAGGCCCATAGCAGCTCATGTGTGTGTGTATGTGTGGTTTTCCCCTGTATAAACAAATGTGGCGACGACTGGTGCGCGTCGCACGTGTTTTGGTTCCGTGTGGAGTTGGCCCACTGTTCAATCGTGCTTGATTTTATTTGGCTTTTTATTCAGCAGCTCTTGAGGTTTACCTATAAAGTGTTGTTCATGACAGCCTATTTATTGATTGGTTTTTATTTCACGATTCACACCTTGTTTTACGTTGGGGTTTTTTGTTATTTGTGTTGTCAGTTACTGATTTCAATATTTTGTTTTCTTGTGATTGTTATTGTACTTTTATTTGTTCAATGCCATTCCTGTCTTGTTTTATTTATTCATTTTATAATTTGCTAGCTTTTTAACTTTGCGACAAAGTTGTCGGCTTTGATTAAGTGGTCAAGCCACGCCAAGAAGTACTGGGTCATGTGTGTGCGTTTTTTGTTTGTTTGTTTGTTTGTTTTCCCAAAAAAATCTCAGGTGATTAAGAACTGAATCGATTACCTTGGTTTATGCCTGCTGAAATCGTGAACTCTAGAATGCAGTAATACAGTAACATGCTTGGACGTTCTCTCTCCCCCCCCCCCCTTGTCTCTTTCTCTCTCTCTCTCTCTCTCTCTCTCTCTCTCTCTCTCTCTCTCTCTCTCTCTCTCTCTTCTCTCTCTCTCTCTCTCTCTCTCTCTCTCTCTCTCTCTCTCTCTCTCTCTCTCTCTCTCCGCCACGAAGTATTCGAAGAGGACATCACATCCTTGGCATTTCTTCGTTAGCTTATCATCCGTCACCATTAAGCTCGATCAAACGAACCCATTGTTTATTCCTGTCAGGGTGTGTGTGTGTGTGTGTGTGTGTGTGTGTGTGTGTGTGTGTGTGTGTGTGGGCGCGCGCGCGCGCGCGCGTTATGTGCTTTATGATTTGAGTGATTCTCTCCTCTCTCTCTCTCTCTCTCCTCTCTCTTCTCTCTCCTCTCTCAGATATACAGTCCGTTTCATACATCGATTTTTTGAAGGGTAGTGGCAATGGTGGTGGTGATAAAGGGGGAGACGGGAGAGGGCTAAGGAAGGGATGGGGGGGGGGGGGGGCGGGGCGGTGATCGCAGTGTTTCCCACAGAGGTCGCTGATTGACTTATTAGAGACATTGATCAGTGTGTGAGTATTCAGTCGGCAGGTACTAAACAGTTCTTTACTCGGTGGTCTACCGAGTTAGTGATTTTTACACTGGAGGAAAACTGAGCAGTGTAAGTGGTAGCCTTGTCACGTCTTGTCCGCTGGGCCAGTTCTCGGCAGACAGCTGTTCCAGAGTTCGGTTCCAGGATGGATAGTGGAGTCATCAAACTAGCATTGACCTCCGATGAGTACGAGAAAGGAGAGATTGACCTCCGCTGAGCACGAGAAAGGAGAGATTGACCTCCGCTGAGCACGAGAAAGGAGAGATTGACCTCCGCTGAGCACGAGAAAGGAGATATTGGCCTCCCTAACTGAAAGGAGACATGCCTCCCGAGCACGAGAAAGGAGACATTGACCTCCCCTGAGCACGAGAAAGGAGACATTGACCTCCCTGAGCACGAGAAAGGAGACATTGACCTCCCCTGAGCACGAGAAAGGAGACATTGACCTCCCCTGAGCACGAGAAAGGAGACATTGACCTCCCCTGAGCACGAGAAAGGAGACATTGACCTCCCCTGAGCACGAGAAAGGAGACAAGACTGCACAGTACAATAAAACACAGCTTGACCAAGCTACCATCCATTGCCACGGAACATACGAGTACCGAACGGTATAAGTGCCACGGAACAGTGCCACGGAACATACGATTACCGAACGGTATAAGATGGCACAGTATAGTACAGTACAGTACAGTACAACTCTACAGTACGGTACATCATTGTACAATGTGACATAGTATAATGCAAAGCAGCATGGTGCAATGCTGCAACTTGTAATACAGTGCAGTTTACGAAACGACAGAATATAAAGCAGTACAGTGTGGTACAGTACAATAAAGTGTACAACTCGGTACAATGTAACAGAGTGTGATGCAATGCAATGCAGTTTAGAACGAAACAACATAGTACAACATGAAACGAAAGACTAAAAATGCAATAGTGTAATATACAACATAGTATACTTGAATACAACACAGTATAGTACAAAACTAACGTAACACAGTGCAAGACTGAATAGTACAACACATCACCGCATAGTACAATACAGTACACAACCACGCAATGCAACACAGCGTACTACAGTACAACTCAATCAGTACAATGCAGTCTAAGTCAGCACAACTCAGCACTACACAATGAACACAATACAGTACAATTCAACACATTACAATGCAGTTTAATTCAGTGCAGCTCGCACCACACAATCGACACAATGCAGTACAATTCAACACATTACAATGCAGTTTAATTCAGTGCAGCTCGGCACCACACAATCGACACAATCAGTACAATTCAACACATTACATGCAGTTTAATTCAGTGCAGCTCGCACCACACAATCGACACAATGCAGTACAATTCAACACATTACAATGCAGTTTAATTCAGTGCAGCTCAGCACCACACAATCGACACAATGCAACTCCGCTCGATACGACAGAACACACCACCATAAAGACAATACTGTGCTGCTGAACTGACCTGGAGAGTTCTTCTTCTGCGTACGCAGGCTGATACTCTTGCGGACACCCCCAGTATAGAAAGGCAAGGATTAATCCATCTACCCAACGAAGGGAGTGGAGTTTTGTGTGTATGACCGGTTTGTTTTTTGGTTGTTTTTTTTTCATCCCGCCATTAAGGCAGCATACTCCAACTTCAGGGAAGGTGCATGCTATGTGTAACGTGTCATCCATGCCAACGCCAAACTGGCCTTCTCTTCCGGAAAGTCGGTGATGGGATTTTACGTGTGTGCAAGATGTCATGCGTGCGTTCACACACGGAACCTCGGTTTCTAGTCTCATTCGAAGGACTGTATGGGAAATGGAGTCAGAACCAATGTTAACTCCGAGGGAAAAATACCCCTGTATCGAAACGGCCCGGCGGAGATTCGAACCCGCAACCCCAAGATGACGAGTCCGGCGCTCTACCACTGAGCTATTCCGGCTCCCCCTTGGAGAGTTCGAAACTCTGTGGACATGACCCCCTCCAACACCGAACACAGCAGGCTGGCACAGCTTCAGGACGACAAGTAACTGCCCACGTGCTACAAGGCACACAAACATAGCCAGTCATACAAACAAGCAACTGAAGTAAAACGACATGCATATGACGTGTTTGTAGACTGGACTCGGCGATCCTCCCGAAGAGCGACGATTGTCTGGTTTGACCCTACGATTCCCCGTAGTTTTCAGCCACAGCTGAGTTTTGTGTCACGTTGGGATTTTTCTTCTACGACTTGTATGTTGAAGAAAAAGAACTGTTAGGGCGTATCAGCCTCTCTGTTGACATACGGCGATCAGGCAGTGAGAGTATACACTCACACTGTGCATAGCGCGCGCTGTTAATTTGCGTGTCTGCATGACATAGGCGATCAGGCAGTGAAGTATCCTACACTGTCATACGCGCGCTAGTTAATTTGCAGTGTCTGCTGAATATGGCGATCTGGCAGTGAAAGTAAGTTACACTCACATGGCAGAACTGCGCCTGCTTAATTTCTTGTCTGACAATGGCGATAGCAGTGAGAGTCATCAACTGCATAGCGCGCGATGTTAATCGCTCTGCAGTGTTGGGACATATGCGATCAGGCAGAAGTGGATACACTGCACACTGTGATTGCGCGCCTGTTAATAACCACTGCATGTTGCTGACATTGCGATCTGGCAGCGAGTATACACCACACTGTGCATAGCGCGCTGTTATCCGCTTGCAGTCTGCTGACATATACGATCAGCATTGGAGTTACACCATGTGCATGCGCGGCTTTTATCCGTCTGGCATGTCGTGCTATGGATGGAGTGGAGTATAGTCACACTGTGTAGCGCGCGCTGTTAATGCCGCTTGCGTGTCTAGTCGTAGGCAGTTTTACGCCTAGTTTGTTGCGTTTGTAAGAAGATTTGCTTTTGAAATGTAAGTTTAAAAATAGACGAACTGCCTTGCCCTTTCAGTCATGGTTTTGAAGATTCTAGAAAGGAAGATTTGCTTTTAAAATGTAAGTTGAAAAATGAATTACTACATTTGATTTTTTTTTAACAACTATGTATGAAATGACTTAGACGACCCAATATGGCCCACGTGATCGGTTGGCGATAAACAGCGTGAATTGAATGTTTACCGATTTGTCGCGCAGGGAAGTTTTTGTGTGTGCACGCTCTTGTGTGTGTGTGTTGGTGTGTGTTGTGGGTCTGTGTGTGCTGTGTGTGCGGCTCGGCGCCGTGCGTGCGTGCGTGTGTGATGTTTCCTTTTAAAGGAGGAAAAAAGCCGTAATTCAGCTGGTCGCCCTACCACGGCTCGGGTTTTGGAAGCTCTGAGAAGTGATTTTATTTACAAATGGTACACATCATCATGTACTCGGTCGGTTACGCTGCTCATGAAAAAAGCAAACAGTTAGGTTGTGGATGAGGTTGGGGAAGGTAGGAAGACAGAGGATTGTTCGCCCCAGTGTTGAGGACAGTCTTCTGCTGGTGAGGTCACGACTCGGTGCTGGCTCCGTTGCCAGGGTACTGAGCTGGAAGCATGAGGCACTGGGACGGGGGTGAGGGGTGCGGGAACAGGGGCGAGACTGGGGAACCCGGAGAGGGTGAGTGGGTGGAGTGCAGGCACTGCGGAGCAACGTTTTGGTGTACGATTAACTTCAGCACCCGTGATCGCATTCGGGACATTTTGCCCCGATGGGTCATATCCGGTTGAGTAACGTTCGATAAAAGAAAGAAAAGATAAATGAACTAAAAGAAGATATCAAGAAGAAGAACGGGAAGAAGAAATAAAAGAAGAAAACCTCCGAAACTGCGTTGATCCTATCGACAACTTCATTTTATTTCTTTATTGATTTTTTGTTTTATTTTTTTGTTCTAAATTGTGTAATTTGAACAGTGGTATAACCTGCGATGTCTACCATACCAAATGCCGTGGGGGTGGGGGGTGGGGAATGTTTGTAAGAGTGATCCCCCCCCCCCCCCCCCCCACACACACACACCATCCCTACCCCCGGCCCTCCAAAAATCCTTTCCTCTTTACCTCCCCACCACGTCCCCCCCCCCCCCCCCCCCCCCTTTACGGCCCTCCTTCAGCTGGTCATTACTGTTGTGACGTTGGCTTTTGACAGCTGCTGCAATCGTGACATTTGATGAGACGCAAGAATTGCATGGGAAGCTGTTGGCCAGTTGGTGTAGAGAAAGGTCATAGAGATCTGGTGACTGCTTCCTCTTTGTGACCTCGCTTTGGCGCTGTTTATCCCTTCCTCCTCCTCCTCCTCCTCTCTCTCTCTCTCTCTCTCTCTCTCTCTCTCTCTCTCTCTCTCTCTCTCCTCTCTCTCTCTCTCTTATATATATATATATATTAATATATACTATAACACACATATATATATATGATTCTTTCTCTCTCACTTCCACGAACGCTATAATTCTTTCTCTCTCCTTCACGAATACACATATGTAAGCTGCCATATGCTCCCACTCGGGTACTGACTCACACATACTCATTCCATACATAACTCCCTCCCTCCCTCCCTCCCTCCCTCCCGCCCTCCCTCACTCCCTCCCTCCCTCACACACCCATTCAGTCGCACAGAACCGCCGCCATGACATGGTCGTCACCACCGACTGCATCAATACCTCGCAACGTTTCTTGTCATAAGCATCGCGTTACGTTTTAAAGACTTAATTAAAGAAAAACACAGTTACAAAACGGAGCGACAAACACACCCATATAGGACTTGAAAGAAGATCAATAGTACGCGCTCACATAGCGCGTTCTCGCTTTCTCTCTCTCTCTCTCTCTCTCTCTCTCTCTCTCTCTTCTCTCTCTCTCCCTCTCTCTCCTCTCTCTCTCTCTCTCTCTCTCTCGTTGGCATGTGTGTGTGAGTGTGTGTGTGTGTGTGTTGTGTGTGTGTGTGTGTGTGTGTGGTATACGTGTTAAGGAATCAAATCTCGTGACATTACGACCAGCTTTTTTTTTTTCTGTCGCTTCTTGTTTGACTTCATGTTACTTACGTAGCGCTTGGCGCAGAACGTTGGATAGATACGGAGGGGAAGGCGGGAGGAGGGGGGTGGGGTGGGGGAGGGTTTCGCTGAACAGAAGCAGAAGAAGAAGAAGGCATCCTTTGTCATCTAAGACGGCACGATCAATACAGACATTTGCTGGAAGAAGCGAGAGAGTATCTCACACACACACACACACACACACACACACACACACACACACACACATACACACACGTACACACACGTACGTACGTACGTACACACACACACACACACACACACACACACACCACACACACACACACACACACACACACAATCTCCTCAGAGGCTAGGTGTCTGATTACCTGGCAATGGAGTCGGCTCATTGCTACATTGCACCGTGCCATTCTTGCCGCCAGACCACGTTGTCTTTTCCTCCCACGGGAGTCGATAGTTTAGGTGATGCTGCTGCCACAGGCTGCATGAGCTGAAGGGACGCAACTCTTGTCACAGTCTCTAAGGAGGGGCGGGGGGGGGGGGGGAGTTACTGATGGGGGGGGGGGGGGGGGTTAGCTCCAGAATGGGTATACAAAGGGGATGTTCTCTCTCTCTCTCTCTCTCTCTCTCTCTCTCTCTCTCTCTCTCTCTTTATAACTTCATATCTTTTCCATGTACTTTAAATCTTTTCCATGTACACCCCTTCTAAAAGACCACGGCCTTTCTGACTAAATTATCTGTCTGTCTCCTCTCTCTCTCTCTCTCTCCTCTCTCTCTCTTTCTCTCTCTCTCTCTCTCTCTCTCTCTAAAGAAGGTTAAAAAAAATTTGTTTGAACGATTATTTTTCTGTAACTTCCACGACAGGCTGCGAAGCCTGATTCTGTTTTATTTCAGCGACAAATGCACAAGAAAAAGGTTTTACATTCATATCAGTGATGTTCACTAAGGGGTCACTGCTTCGTCGACAGATACAGAGGAGTTATGTTTTGCTTCAGCCACAGAAACAGAGGAAATTCCTTTTTATTTCAGGGATAGGCACAGGGGACATTCTGGTTTACTTCCATGACAGACAGGGAATTCTATTGTACTTCAGTTGACAGATTCAGGGGAAAGTCTATTTTACTTAGGTGACAGACCTAGAGGAAAGTCTATTTTACTTAGCTGACAGACCTACATGAAAGTCTATTTTACTTAGGTGACAGAGGAAAGTCTATTTTACTTAGCTGACAGACTAGAGGAAAGTCTGTTTACTAGTCGACCTAGGAAATCTGTTTATTAGTGACAGACCTAGAGAAAGTCTGTTTTACTTAGCTGACAGACCTAGATGAAAGTCTGTTTTACTTAGCTGACAGACCTAGATGAAAGTCTATTTTACTTAGCTGACAGACCTAGAGGAAAGTCTCTTTTACTTAGGTGACAGAGGAAAGTCTGTTTTACTTATGTGACAGACCTAGAGGAAAGTCTGTTATACTTAGCTGACAGACCTAGATGAAAGTCTATTATACTTAGCTGACAGACCTAGATGAAAGTCTATTATACTTAGCTGACAGACCTAGATGAAAGTCTGTTTTACTTATGTGACAGACCTAGATGAAAGTCTATTATACTTAGCTGACAGACCTAGATGAAAGTCTATTATACTTAGCTGACAGACCTAGATGAAAGTCTGTTTTACTTATGTGACAGACCTAAATGAAAGTCTATTTTACTTCAGTGACAGACCCAGAAGGAAGTCTACTTAGGTGACAGACTGAGAGCAGTGTCTACTTTACCTCGGTGGAAAACACAAAGAGGAAGTGCCCATTTTGCTTACCCTTTGACCTCGGAGGGCTGATTGCTTGTTGGTTCAGGGACAGATACATCCTCAGCAATTTTTGTTCTCATCGGTGACAAAAACAGAGGATAATTTGTTTTTATTTGTTGTTGTTTGTGTGGGTGTGCATGTGCGTGTGTGCGCACGCGCGCGCATTTTTTTCCCCCGAAGCAATGACAGACACCACATCAACGTTTTTTCCCCTGAAGTTATATGTATACATATCGTTGTTTTGCACCTTTTTTTTAAAGTGACAGGTGTGTACACGTGTTACCACAAGAAGTGACATATAATTTTTTCCTCCAAAGTGACATGTTTACATATCATTGACTTGCTGTTAATACTACTCCCCTTCACCTCCTCATCTCCCCCCCCCCCCTCTCCCACCTCCTTCGCTGCCTCCCTCCTCCTCTCCTGACCTGTGCTGTATATAATGAAACACGTGTTGTTGTTTATTTAATTCTTTGTCCGAAAATAGAAAAACGCACGTGTGCAAAACGCATGATACTGAAACACATGATGCAAAAACAAAATGATATTGAAGGATTGATTTTTTTCCTTTGTGGCATGTTTGCTTTGATGAAATATCCTGAGATTAGGAACTGACGTGTGTTGATCTGATTGCCGTCGGGTTGGGTTTTTTTGTTGTTGTTGTTTTTTTTGTTGATGATTTATTTTCGGTAGTTTGTGTGCTTGCTGTCCTAGTATCGAATGGCTGTTATGCGTTACTTTTGACATCCTATATATTTGCATTTGATTGCACTTGTTCAACGGCAGGCCTATATTATCCATACCTCCCCCCCCACCCCCCCACCTCACACTTGACCCTCTCCATCCTTTTGCCCACCGCCTTCATATCGCTCTTGCTTCCCCCCCCCCACCCTCCGCCCCACTCCACCTCCCACCCGCCTCTCTCTCTCTCTCTCTCTCTCTCTCTCTCTCTCCTCTCTCTCTCTCTCTCTTCTCTCTCGCTCGCTCGCCTGCTTGCTCGCCCTGTCCCTCTGACATCTTTTGTTTAATTTAGTCAGATAGAGAAATGCTGACGAGTGAGACAGACCTCCGACGGGCCATGCGCAGCCCTCACGGGGCCACCGATGTCGGCCGGGCTACAAACAACATGATTTGGCTCGGGTTGGGGTGGGGGGTCACACTGGAATCAGATCAGTGATTAAAACAGAAAATTATCACGAAGGTTTTCTTATTCATTGGGCGGTTGTGTGTTCCTCCCGAGTTCGTTCAGATGGGTTTTGTTTGTTACTTGTTAGTTTGTGTGACGACAACAACAACAACAAACGAACAAACACACACACACACACACACACACACACACACACACACACACACACACACACACACGCACCACCTTTTTCTTTTTTGATATCATTTCCCAATCCCACGCTTAACGGCTACCATTTTACTCCTCGTGTTATCCCGTTTCCCATGACTGCGGTTTGAGGAGAGAAAAAAACAATGAGGTTATTAATGACTGGTCCATCAGATTCATCTGAAATAGAACGAACACAAAACAGGAACAAAGATCTTAAAGTGACAGGTCTTGAAATCTATTCGTCGAGGAACAGATTTGTAACAGCCGTTTCTTCATGACTGTAGCAGTACGTGTACGTGTCTTACAGTGGACAGTACGGGTAGTACGTGAAGGGTGGCTCAGTTCATCGAAAGCTAAATACACAGCGAATATGTATGTACAAATAAAAGGTCTGCGTATCATTCTTTTTTTTCAGCATAATGTTAAAAAATGCAATAGGGTCCTTTTCACTAGATGTGACAACGTTAAGGACGTGTTGTACAACCTGCACATTAGTCTTTGTCTGAAGGTTCAGTTCGTGATCTGCTGTCTTGTTGGAGATGTGAAGTTCGATTTATCGTCCTCTCTCCCCCACCCCCAGATACCTTTCCTACCCACCACCTCCCACCCCTACCCTTTTTCTTAGCTCAATGTTACAGTCGCGAACAGAGATTTAAGAAAATGATTTATGATTTATTCAGTCAGATCTGATCACCGAGGTGAGAGCAGTGGCCACAGAAAAAAGATCCTCAGAGAATCAAGATTACGAAACTGACCGGTGAAAGAAAAGGAAAAAAAAAACAAAGAAAAAAAAAAAAAGAAAGAAAGAAGAAAAGAAACAGAGAGAGATGTATCCTGAAAGCCCCACCATAATCTCAGAGATAGACACAAACACGATTCGTTGGGACAACAATGTCCCCAAACCGCCAGGCAAAACGGAGAACGATCTGAATCTGTCCACAGACTCATAGGTCAGTAATCACTCTCCACACCTTTCCTCCCCATACTTTTTTTTCCTTCCTTCTGTGGTGTACTTCAAAACAGTTTTTAACCGATTCCATCGTCCTGTTCCAAAAAATAAGCATTGGCTGGAGAGAGAGAGAGAGAGAGAGAGAGAGAGAGAGAGAGAGAGAGAGAGAGCGCATCAGGTTTTCTACAGTTATAAACCGGCCAGCCGTGAGGCATCTTTGCTTTACTGACGACTGAAACAACTTGGAGCCATGGGCATCAAGAGGGAGCAACTCGACAAGGAAATGGTAGTTATCTGCCTTGTGCGGCTTCATGTCTGTCTGTTTTTTTCACAGTCTCGACGCGTATTTCACAGCCGACTACCGCATGTGTGTGTGTGTGTGTGTGTGTGTGTGTGTGTGTGTGTGGTGTCATTCTATTCGCAGAGGTGTACGGACAACGATAGGTCCTCGTCCTGTTATTGGTTTTGTTCAGTAGTCATCGGGCCACGTTGTGTCTTCTGCAGTAGTGGAATAGTCATCGTAGTAGGCAGTTGTGGTGGTGGCATCCACTGTTAAGGCAGTGCACAGCTGGAAATGCTACAGTCACTGCTGCCTTTTCTCTGGTACTTGAAGGGAAGGAGGGTACGAGGATTGTTTGGTCGAGGTGTTTTACCGCTTTTTTTTCTTTTATTTTTTTTTTAAGGTGGAAAACATGGGGAGCTCTTTCTCTTTCTCTTTCTGTCTATCTGTCTTCTGTCCGTCTCTCTCTCTTTCTCTCTCTCTCTCCTCTCTTCTCTCTCTCTCTCTCTCCTCTCTCTCTCTCTCTCTCTCTCTCTCTCTCTCTCTCCCTCATCTCCCTCCCTCATCCTCCTCTCTCTCTCTCTTCTCTCTCTCCTCATCTCTCTCTCTCTCCTCTCTCTCTCTCTCTCTCTCTTCTCTCTCTCAAAAAAATATTGACAGAAATGAATTGTTTTGAGCTGCTCTTGATCTGCTTCAAGTCCCACCCCCCCCCCCCCACCTACTGCTTTACCATTCTTCCCTTCCCTCCCCCCCCCCCCCCCCCCGCCCGTCCCAAACCCTCCTCATCGCTCCCACCGCCTCCGCGGTCCCCCCCCCCCCTCCCCCGCTCCCGATAGTCCCCTCCCCTCCTTTCCCTATCCCCCTTTCCCTCGCCATCCTGTTCAAAATTGACTGCTACCTGTGTCGTCAGACTTGTTGTCTGGTTTTTAACCGAAGGTGACAGACATTAGAACCTTTTGCTACCTGATGGTATGTCCACTCCAGCTGAGACAGCGGGAAGACCGCAAGACCTAGACCAGTACATCCAGCCTACTTACTATGCCAGAGAAATTTTTCATAGTGATGGTGGGTTGTGGTGGTGGTGGTGGCGGTGATGATGCGTTCAATTGATTTTTTTTCTTTGTGTTTGGAATGAGACGATTTGTTTTTTAAACTGGTCGGTATAAGCGGTTTTCTTTCAGTTCCGTTTCGGTTACTGTAACATGTGCGTAGATAACTCACGTAATATACAATTCTGTGTCGTTAAATGTACATGTCGTATTTGAGTGTGGTGTGTGTGTGTGTGTTGTGTTGTGTGTGTGTGTGTGTGTGTGTGTGTGTGTGGTGTGTGAAGATGCGGGAGGGGGGGGGGGGGGGGGGGGGACAAGAGTGGTGGGGCGGAGAAGGGGGATAATCATTTGTCATGAAGATGGACCTGTTGCAGAACGAAATGAATAGTTAAATGAGTGGTTTGTTGCATCTGTCCGGTCTCCTTAATTCGCTGGTTTTCTTCCTCTTTACGGAACATTGACTAAACTGTTTCACATGGCTGAGTTGAATATGGTCACGAAGAAGCCAATGGTTAATCGATTAATGCGATGTTTTGCTTTATTGTTGGTTCCCCCATCTCGCCCTTCTCCCGCCATCTTTAGGCGGAAGTGACGTTGATAAATGACTGAAACGGAACTGTGCATATTCGAAAGGATGCAACCATGGACAGGTGCATTAGCATGTAAGCGGCTGTAGGCCTACGCACAAAGAGAGAGGCAACGTGCTCGCGCGCGCGGGCGCACATACACACACGCGCGCGCGCGCGCACACACACACACACTAACACACACACACACACACACACACACACACACACACACACACACACACACACACACACACACACATCATTTTGGGGCAAACCAACAAAAGATAATGTATATGAACATAGAGTAACAAAGAATCCCACGAGCATAAAATTCTGAAAATAGAGAAACAACTAAAAAGAAAAAAAGACGAACAGCAATGTAAAAGAAAATATATCTCCAGTATGCCAATACACAAGGAGAAAACAAAACAAGAGAGAGAAGAAACAAGTACATGTGAAATCAATATCGAAGGTCGTATTTAAGCATTACAGGCATACAACATTCCTTTCCGAAATTCACTATTTCAGGGACTCGGAGAAAATGAAGAAGATGTATGCAATGAGACTGACTGTTCCACCAGAGCACACGCACCGTCAGTAGACTTTGGCCGTACAGGACCCGTCACGTTCCGACGGTCCAAGATGTGTATGGCCTAATCCAGCCGTCCTGTCAGCAGACTTTGGCCGTACAGGACCCGTCACGTTCCGACGGTCCAAGATGTGTATGGCCTAATCCAGCCGTCCTGTCAGCAGACTTTGGCCGTACAGGACCCGTCACGTTCCGACGGTCCAAGATGTGTATGGCCTAATCCAGCCGTCCTGTCAGCAGACTTTGGCCGTACAGGACCCGTCACGTTCCGACGGTCCAAGATGTGTATGGCCTAATCCAGCCGTCCTGTCAGCAGACTTTGGCCGTACAGGACCCGTCACGTTCCGACGGTCCAAGATGTGTATGGCCTAATCCAGCCGTCCTGTCTAGCAGACTTTGGCCGTACAGGACCCGTCACGTTCCGACGGTCCAAGATGTGTATGGCCTATTCCAGCCGTCCTGTCCAGTACCCTTGTTCTCCGGTGACACATGGTCGTTTGAAGCAAGGGAAACGGTTGTTTACCGCCGTTGGTGTTTGAACCCCGACTAGGTCGCTTGTTTGGTCATGTTTTTTCTTTGGTTGCTGTTTGGTTGGTTGGTTCGTTTGTAGGGTTCGGTGTCGCAGCTCCAGCAGTGACAGATCAGTTGTTGTTTTTTAAAGAACGTTCTACGCCAGTTTATTTGTTTTGGACATGATGCTGTCATCACGTTCTTTTGATTCGTTTTTTTTTCTTTTCTGGATTTTTTTTTTTCTTGTCATTAATGTCACCTGTTCCCATATTTGGCGGGATACTGATAGAGACTGCATTGAATCAAGAATGCTGGCGTGGTGTGTGTGTGTGTGTGTGTGTGTGTGTGTGTGTGTGTGTGTGTGTGTGTGTGTGTGTGTGTGATAGTTACAATGTGTTGATACTGGTGCACAGAATCGTGACATTTTAAAGGTTTTTGCTTGTTTGTTTTTTAAGAGACTAGTGATGGATTCTGTGTCAGTTGATTTCCTTACTCACCAACTAACGCCTCCAAACCCACCCCCGCCGGCCTCACCCCATTCCGCCTCCACCTTCTGAGTCATATGTATTGGCGCGTGAAATCTTGCAACGAGATTCATTTAGAATATGAAGAAATAGTTCCGATCTATCATAGTAATGTGCACCGGTTCGGAAACTAATCTCTCTCTCTCTCTCTCTCTCCTCTCTCTCCTCTCTCTCCTCTCTCTCTCTCTCGTCTCTGTTGTGTGTTGTGTGTGTGTTCTTTTTTTATTCCCAGTGTTCTGTTACTTGCTGGCCGGACATTTTCTTAATCACCATTCGCCCTTCTTTCCATTCTTTCTATTCTTCAGGGCCGTCTGCTGTTAAGTATTATTTCTAGTATCGTCCTTGTAAATATTCAAACTATTATCGCTGTTGTGGTTCAGATTGCAAGGGTGGTGTTTGAAAACAGTTCAAACAGAAACAAACACACCATCATCCACATCCGGCCTGTCCCGACAATTGCAGTGGTTGACTCTTTGATGTATCTTTACAAATGGCGAGTGGTCCGTCCCGAAGTAAGTAAAACAGCGCCTCCGCACTACCAAGTAGGACATTCCTGCCATCTGCTACGGCTTGCCTTATAAGTGTTCACACAATGATTTAATGGACGAGCCGCCAACAAGTATTCAGGCTGTCCCCGAGTAGAAGGGGGAAGAAGAACGCTCCAGATCCAATCAGCGAGCTGATGAAGAACTAAGTTTGGAGAATGATGAGCATGTCATGTACAGATTTTCCTGACCTTCTAACTGCATCGGAATGTGCTTTGTTTTTTTTTTGGCGCGTTTGGTTACAAGATAACGTGTAGTCCGTGTCACTGATAGTTCGCATCAGGTGGGGTGGGGGGGGGGGGGGGGGGGGGGGGGGGGGGGGGGGGGTGGGGGTGGGGGTGGGGGGGGGTGGGGTGGGTGGGGGGGGGGGGGGGGGGTTGTCTTCCCCCATTTACTAAGCCACGTTTCCAATTCCGCATTGAGCAACTCCATGATGTAAACAAGTTCGGTTATCCTTGTCACGTGTGTTAACGTGCATCTGCTCACCTTATTCCAATTTATGTCTGTTACATGAGACACAAATATGAGGCTATTGTTTCCATGATTTATTTAGACCGGCTGCATTATTTTTCAGTTTTTTTTTTTTTAATTGTGGGGTGTGTAGGCTGTTTTTCACACTTGATCTTATGTATATTTTTTTGTTGTTTTTTATCCAACTGCCTATGACAGTCACTGATATAGTCTAATATAAGAGGTGTTTTTTTCCTTATTGTTTGGTTTAGTTTGTTTTTAAAGTCAGTGTGTTTGTTTGTTAAAGGCTTGTTCGCAAATTTTCTCTCTCTGTCTCTCCTCTCCATTTTTCTTTCGTTTGCCGATTCACACTACATTTTCAAACGTTTCCGCAAAAGTGTCTATACCAACTGTTCATTCACTTTGTTGGCGTGTTTTGCTTATTTTGCTCAATTTAATTCGGCATGTGTCGACTGGTTTTCTGCTGTGAAGCCCACTCCGAGCGGTTATGCCTGGGTTTGTTCAACTCTGTCCTATTCCTCTCTTCTGTATCAATCTGTCTGATTGTCGCCGGCATTTTTGTTTTCAACTGAATGAATCAAAATGATCATTGAATGATATATTCATATATATGTATATATACTTACATGGAAGAGAGAGAGAGAGAGAGAGAGAGGGGGGGGGGGAGAGAATGCTGTAGCAAGCACAGCACACTTTATCGACGACCATCTCCTCCTAAGGCCTCCGCCCAATGTGTATTTACGTCTGTATTTATTTACTTATTTATTTTTGTCGTTTTCTTCCACTGCTTTGGTAGTCGTATATAGTGCTGGAAAAAAAACCCGCATTTTTTTTTTTCTTCTTGTCGTTCTTCTCTTTCAGTATCCCCCTCCCCCTCCCCCCCATCCCCGAATCCTCTTCCACACTCCGCTTTCGCTTCGTCCCTTCTACACCCCACCACCACCCATCCTGCCCAACTCCCGTCTCCACTTTCTACCAGCTGTCGCCATCCCCACCCCTCATTCTAGCCTCTGACGTAGTCAGGCCCCCCTCCCATGCTGTCTGTTGCATTCTGTGTGATTACAACGCCCAGGTCTTGACTGCAGCGAAGGCATGCGCCATTGTTAGCAGAGAAAGGAAGAAGAAGAAGAAGAAAAAAAAAGCATTATCTACGTCTTCTCTTTTTTTTTTTTTTTCTTCTTCCTGCCTAATCGTTTTCTGTGTTATTCAAGACAAAAATCGATTGCCATCCAAAACATTGAGATGACAAAGAAACAAAGATACGGCTGACTCCTATTGTGAACCAGTTTTGTCAGGTAGTCAGTTGTCCGCGTGACTCGTTAGCTGCTCTCTCTCTCTCTCTCTCTCTCTCTGCCTGTCTCGGCCCACTCTCCTCAGTTCCCTCCCGTATGTGCATACATGTGGTGTGAATCTTCAAATGGGTGAGGAAAGAAATAAATATGTCGGGGCTGCAGTGAACATTGCGGCAGTTTTGTATGGAAACACGCGAGCGTCAAAGGCTGAAATAGCAGTTTTACTCATTCTCCTGAAGAGAAGGTGTGGGGATTTTTTTTTTTTTTTTTTTTTTTTAGCAAAACAGTGTTACGCTGTTATTATTGTCCTGTAGGGTCACAACTGCTTTTCTTAAGATGATAACTGTTTTCCTTGGTTTCCCAACGGTTTTCCGCGGGGAAGCAGTTATTCTCATCGTCATCCCCGAGGATCTCATCCGTTTTCCTTGTTTTCCCCGGGGGAAAACAGTGGTTATCCTGTGGGAAAATCAATTTTCCTGTAATTGCCGTTTTCCTCGACGTGTTACCCGTAGGGAAGATAAGAAAGACAACTGTAATTCTTACAGGAAACAGATTAAAACGGTTATTATCGTAAGGAAAACGGGGAAAAACAAAAACTGTTGTAATCTTAATGAAAACAGTTGTGATTCCGTGGGATAACAGCCATGATAACCGTTTTCCCTCTTTCCGCCGTTTTCCTCATTGATTAAAACCGTTTTCCAGAAAAAAAAGAAAAAAAAACAACCCTTGTCTTTAGACGCTACTATGGTTCCATAGTTTTGTTGACAGCAAGATCTCCCTCCTGTGTTGTTTTCTGTCATTGAGCCTAAGCAAAGGCCTCTCTCTCTCTCTCTCTCTCTCTCTCTCTCTCTCTCTCTCTCTCTTCTTCTCTCTTCTCTCTCTCTCTCTCTCTCTCTCTCTCTCTCTCTCTCTCTCTCTCTCTCTCTCTCTCTCTCTCTCTTCTCTCTCTTCTCTCTGTCTCTCTCTCTCTGTCTCTCTCTCTCTCTCTCTCTCTCTCCTCTCTCTCTCTCTCTCTCTCTCTCTCTTCTCTCTCTCCTCTCTCTCTCTCTCTCTTCTTCTGCATGCTCTGTCTGTCTGTCTGCTCTCTCTCTCTCTCTCTCTCTCTCTCTCTCTCTCTTCTCCTCTTCTCTCTCTATTATTATATATATATATATATATATATATATATATATATATTGTGTTGTGTGTGTGTGTGTGTGTGTGTGTGTGTGTGTGTGTGTGTGTCCTGACTTTGCTGTCGAAAGGTGAGGGGTGTATTGCTCACCACCCAGGAAACGTTGTGCTTAACATGTTGAAAGCTGCAAGGTATTCGACTCCTCCTCCCCCAGTAGGGACGCTTGAATGTACGATGCCAACTTGAAATTTGGTATGAAGTAGCGAAAAGAACCAGAAACCCAAAGTGGGAGTGGGAAGGGGGTGTCATAGCTGGGATGCACGTGATGTTCTGTGGGTGTGTACGTCTTTTAAGGTTGACAGACACTTGTGGGTAAGCAGGGTCGGGGCTGCAGCACGTCCTGTGTGGTCGGTTGTGCTGTGGTCATAAATGACAATGAGGAGGAGGAGGATACCACAGCCCCAGTTGGTTGTGTCCAACATGCGCTAACCGTCGATGAGGCATTTTCAGACTTGATCAGGCTGATGGTGTAGTGGGGGGGGGGGGGGGGGGGGGGGGGGGA
The DNA here is from genome assembly GCA_018398815.1 of Conus ventricosus. Taxonomy (NCBI): domain Eukaryota; kingdom Metazoa; phylum Mollusca; class Gastropoda; order Neogastropoda; family Conidae; genus Conus; species Conus ventricosus. The sequence continues at coordinate 31,688,480 of CM031621.1, forward strand.
GGATTCAGGGTTGGCAGTGGAGGGTTGAGGGAGGGGGGGGGGGCTGTGTTTTTTGTTTTTGTTTTGTTGTTTAACGCAGATTAATTTAAACGACTTTTACTCTGCCTTCATTTCTGTGACAAAAAAATCACTTTCTGTGCTTTGTGGCATTGGATGACTGTACTATGCTAAAACCTCGAAAATTTGTGTGGACTGTCGATCAGCTGGCTATTGATGTTTATGTTGCTGCATTTGACGTGTTTCTCATCGGTTTCTTAGCTGACTTCATTTGGTTTCGTTGACTTTGATTTATTGGTCAAACATGGGTCACTTTGCTTTCTTTTTCTTTTCCTTGGTTTGTTTGTTTGTTTGTTTTTTGCTCTGTGTTAACGGTCGACTGGTCAGTCTTATACAGGATGACCAGTCCATTTGACCGCATACACACACAGAGAGAAAATGTTTCCTGTTCCGAAGCCAGTGACTTTTTGGCAGCATGTACGACCTAGATAACAAAGTATCCCTATGATGATCATCTTCAGGTTTGAATGGCGTTTTTTTTTTTTTTCTAGTTCTTGTTCATGTGATGGATTTTTATTTCTTGGTTTGGTTTGGTTTCTGGTTTTATGCGAGACACGCGGGCTGCGCTAATTTGAGGGCTCTATTCAGACAGAAAGAGAAATGCGTGCGCGCGTGTGTGTGTGTGTGTGTGTGTGTGTGTGTGTGTGTGTGTGTGTGTGTTGTGTGTGTGTGTGTGTGTGTGTGTGTGTGTGTGTGTTGTGTGTGTGTGTGTGTGTGTGTGTGTGTGTGTGTGTGTGCGCGCGCGTGCGTGCGCGTGCGTGCATTTTCGAAGCCAGCAGTTCATTTCATCTTTGACGGCTTGTAGCACGTTCTCTACCATACCCAGCCAGCTTCGTCCCATCTTACTCCGACGTTTTCAGGACTGGAGGTGTTCGCACGTCTCTTTATTTGTTTCTGCATCGCATATTCCTCCATCTGTTCTTTGGGTTGAAAAAAGACCGAGTTCCATTTCCCTCTGCCGTCCATCGCTCAAATCGGGGTGTTTTTTGTTTGTTTGCTACGATTTGTTTGATTGTGTGTGGGGGTGGGTTTTTTGTTGTTGTTTTTTGTTTCGTTTTTTTTTAAAAGCCGGTTAAAGGGTTCCATCGCATGTGTGTATGTGTGTGGTTCTTGTTCAACACAGAGAATGGGTAAGATAAAATCATCATTATCTCTCTAAATACGTTCACTTTACTCATCTGTTGTTATTGTTGTTGATGTCTTTTTTTTTCCAAGGTAGATTTGTCTGTCACATCCGTGTACTTTCACAACAGTGGTTTTATTGTTTGTTTGTTTTTTCCTGTACATTTTCAGTTATTTCTCGTTATCTGTTCTATGTCCTGTCAGTCTCTGTCTGTTTGCTCTCTCTCTCTCTCTCTCTCTCTCTCTCTCTCTCTCTCTCTCTCTCTCTCTTCTCTCTCTCTCTCTCTCTCTCTCTCTCTCTCTCTCTCTCTCTCTCTCTCTCTCTCTCTCTGTCCACTGTCAACGTGGAAATGAGACGGAAGAAGGAAAGGGACTCTTACAGCGCTTACAGCTCAACACAACCATACCCTCCCCCTACCC
>CM031621.1:31692578-31717578 GCA_018398815.1 Conus ventricosus
AACTAAAAACAGTTTCGATGAGATCCGGTTCAGAAAGCTTGTTTGTATACATATCTATACATCTATCTATCTGTCTATATAGATAGATAGACAGATAATGCTGAACAATTAAGTAGTGGAGGAAACAAGTGCAGGCTAACAATTCTTCCATCATTATAGTAATTCTATCTGTCTATCTATCTTTTCTATCATATATATATATATATATATATATATATTATATATATATATATATATATTATAAAATCAGAGTAAAAAGCCACCCAGAACGTCAAAAGTGCTCAACCACGCAGGGAGCGACACACCAGTTTAAAATAGGATTTTAAAATGAAGAGATTAAAACCTACAAGCTTGTTTCAAGCTAAAAACGCTCTCCTCAGGATATATATATATTATATATATATGTGTGTGTGTGTGTGTGTGTGTGTGTGTGTGTGTGTGTGTGTGATTCTGTGTTGTGAGTGGGTAAATGGGAGGGTGGGTGGGCGTGATTTGTTAAATATAGATCCACATACATGTTTTTTACGGCCACTCTTAATTTCTCTTCGGAAATAATAAAGCGTTCTTGACTTGACTTCTCCCCCTCCATCCACGGGCCCTCATCCACGCGCAGCATGCTTCGCCCACGAGCCCCCCCCCCCCCCCCCCCCCCCTCCTCCCCCCTCCCCCTCCATCCCCCTCCCCCTCCATCTGTCAGTGGAACGGTCAGGACTATCATCATGGTTTGACTGTCCACCCAGCGTAGTACCGTGAGAAACCATGGCACCCTAAGCGACTGTCCAAGGCTGGCGCTGACGGGTGGAAGCGAACGTGTTGAACGGCTGTTACACCAGAGGTGGGAGTATTCGTCAGTCCGCCCAGAGTTGTTTTTTTTTTTTTTTAACTCCCACTTTCTTGTCGTCGATTTACGCACCAGCGTGTTTTCTTTGACTGCTAGCTTGTTTGTTTGTTTGTTTGTTTGTTTGTTTGTTGTCCCCCAAGCTTTCTGACCTGAAGCCGTTTTCCTGACGTGTCTTCTGTTGTGTCCTCGATGAAGACGATGGTGACGCTGTCCAGGTTGATCACGACAACAGCGCTCTGACTGAGGGGTCCTGTCTCGTCATGTTCTGTTGTGACGATCTGCCTCTTCCTCTCCCCTAAAAAAAAAGGAGGAGGGGTGTGTGTGGGGGGGGGGGGGGGGGGGTTCTTTCTTTTATCGTGAACGATGCTGAAAAAAAATACAGAAAAGAAGTAAGCAAGCACATGCAAAGGAAAGACAAACAATGGCAGGAGGCCTGTCTGGTCTGTTTCTTGTCTCCTCTACTGATCCTGAGGGGGCCTTGGTGAGCGGCTCAGCTGGAAGCAACATGGCGTCAGTCTCACTGAACTGGGGGGGAGGGGGGGGGGATCTCGTGTTTGGTTGGTTGGTTGGTTGGGGTTTTTGGTTGTTTGCTTGATAAATGGAGGAGATGAGGGGGGGGGGGGGGGGGTCTTTTTTTGAAAGGAATTTTTCACCCAAAAATAAAAAAAGATAACGAATAAACAATGCTCCGGTTTGGTAGTAGTCTGTGAAGTTTGTTTTTGTTTATTTGTTTTTTTGTGTGTTTTTTCTGAAGCAGACCCTTTTTTCAAGGCTCTGGTACAGTCTCCCTGGTCAGGGTTGTGGTTGATTTATCATCATGTTTTTCTCCATTTTCATGTCCACCAGTTGAACTCAGCACGGACACTGGAATTACGGTGAACATCCAGACGTGGCATCCTCTCTCTCTTTCTCTGTCTCTGTCTCTCGCTTCTCTGTCTCTGTCTCTCTCGCCTCTCTCTCTCTCTCTCTCTCTCTCTCACACACACACACACACACACACACACACACACACACACGCACACACACACACCACACACCATATATATATATATATATATATATATATATATATATATATATATATATATATATTATATATACTTACATACATATGCATTCAAATGAAATTCCCCGGCTGTTGGAAGCTCGTCCTAACTGGACCGGCTGGTCCATGGTGACCGGCCTGATCCTCAACGACTAGTTGTCTGCTATGATTGACGAGCTGTTAGTGGGGGAGGGCGGGGGGGGGGGGGGGGGGGGGGGGGAGGGAGGATGGGACTGGGTAACACTTTTTTTAAAGATACAATTTACTGTTGTCAACAAACAACACGCGTTTTTACTTTTTAAGCAGCTCAAGCGCCCATGGTGTACTTGACACCACGACTGATTTGTTGTTGATGAATCGTTCTGACTATTTATGTACCTTTAATCGCTGGATCGTTTTTGAGACTTCTTTCCGTCTTTGGCCTTCGTTGATTTTATTTGTTTACGTTTGTTCATTTATTTTTGTTCTGAGAATGACGAGACATTTTGCCAGCGGTTACAGCTCACTGAACCCGTATATATTGAAAGAGAAGTCTGTGTTTCCCGTGCTGCAGAAAAGATAACCGTAACTGCAAATGCATACCCGCCCTCTCTCTCTCTCTCTCTCTCTCTTCTCTCTCTCCGCCTTGCGCGCGCGAAAACCTCATCTCCATAGTCTGTAAAACGTTTAAGGCTCAGCTACAGACCATTCTGACGTATAGGTCAGGAATGTGAAGTCTGACGCAAGACCGTGATAGGAAAACAGTACGTGAACGGGACTGATGGGTGTGTCAGTATTAAAACACTGAAGATAGCGCACCCAATGCAGGAGCAGACAGAGAGATTTCCTAGCCTTGGGAACTCACAACGCGGGTGAAGCACTGGCAGTGGGTAGTGTTCTGGGTCAATGGTGATCACACAACGGAAGGATATGTAAATGCGTTTTTCATTTCAAAGCTTGGGTATGTAAAACCCGTGACGTTTTAACCAGATTTGGTTTTCGTGTGGTTTGGGCAGGCCAGCGCGTAGGTAACGGCGTTTACAGCGGGATTTAAACAACGCTCCAGTGATCGTCGCAGCAGGAGTTGATCGTCGCAGCAGGAGTTGGTAACATGACGTGTTTGCCGTCCAACGACAGACAAATTTGAAGGGCATTTTGCTAGATTTAAAATGGGAACGTATTCCTTAGAACTCTGATTATTTACAATGTAAACCTGTTGATGACCGATGAATTGTACGCCCTTTTAAGTGCACGAATACCACGAAAAGAACGGTTTATCTCATCTTAATGTATTCTTTTTAATATTGAATTGACAGGACATTGAAGTCAGAGTTGAAAATGTTCCGGCAAAGCACTACTGAGACCTGTCAATGTTCAGATTCTGTGTGCCCATGTCAGACTGCAACTACCCTGTTTAAGTTCAAATATTTCATTTCATTTTCTTTCTTTCTTCTTCTTCTTTTTTTTTTTTCGTCTATGAAGCTTTAAACATGTGAATGCAGAATACGTCTTTGTAAATATTCCTTGTGCGCACAGTGTCCATTGTAATTCATCAGACGTTATGAGCCAGAGGCCTAACATGAAATAGTTTTACTGCTATGACTCTTTCACTATCTCCACTTACCAAAGCAATCAGGGTCTTTCTCTCTGAATGTAAAACGCGTACCGTTTGCCGAGAGAAGAACCCTAACGTCCGTCTTGTGGAACTCGGTTGAACCAACAAACGCTGGGCAGTCCGGTCAGCAAGTTGAACTATCGACCATTCGTCAGTTCTCTGAGCGACTGCTGCTCTGTCGACCCAGAATAAACCCTGTTTGAATTATTATACATGGGAAAGGAACGCATAGGATAGCCCCCCCCACCCCACCCCCCCCTCCCTCGACACCTCCCTGCTGTAAGAGTGGAGCTAGCACTTCAAAACTTTCATTTTATTTCAGACCTTAATTTTGTGCCTAACTAATTCATAATTCAAGGTTTGGGACTCCCCCCTCCACCCGCCCCTCCTCCCCAATCCCACTCCTTCCTTTATTTGTTTACTGTTTTTAATCTACGGAGGATGACGCAATGAATTTCGGCCCGAGCCTAACATTTCCGTACGTTCTTGGGTGTAAAAAACTTTTTTTTCAGGGATCAATTTTGGCGCGTTACACCCGAAATCCCTACATTCTCCCACGATACCCACCCCCATTTCTACTTCCCGCCTTCCTTTCCCCCTTCTTCTGTGCCTCCTCCCCCCCCCCTCCCCCCCCCCCCCCCCCTCCCTACCGTGCGCTTCCTCTCTTCCCTCACATCTCCCCTTTTCTCCATCATGTCCATATTGCCCATGTCGATAGCCCATGTCGTCATTTAGGGTTTTGGGATTTGTTGAATTATTGATAAGTTTCTTTCATCATCATAAAGAAACATGTTTGTGTGATAGCTTTTTTTCATATTTATGGGGAAGATGACGTGACACCCTACGATCTTTAAATTTGATCGAAATTGGCGAACATTTTTTTCTTTTTCTTTTTTTTTTTTTTTTTTTTTTCTTTTTTTTTTTTTTTTATTCCTTTGCGATCGATTTTTCCAAGTTGATGGTCATTTTTTTTTTATTTTGGCAGATCGGGTAGGGGGAACTGTATGGGGTTGTGGGGGGTGGGGAAGGGGGAATGTGTCGGTGGAATGGGGAGGGTCGTACGGGAATCTCCCAAAGGGCAGTGTCACTCTGTGTGTGTGTTGTTTTTTTTGTGTGTGTGAGTGTGTGTGTTGTTTTGTGTTGGTTTTGTGTTTTTTTTTGTGTTTAAACATGGTAGGGGCCCCCCCCTTCCCCCCAGTATAAAGTTTTTTTTTCAGGCAAAATCTTAAATTGTTAAATTTTTCTTGTTCTTTTTTTTGGGTGATTTTTTTTTTTTTATTTTTGTCCTTTTAAACACTTTTTTTCATTTTTAAAAATTTTTCTGGTCGTAATTTTATGCGCACGTTTGCACAACCCCACACCCCCCACAAACGCACGCACCACGCACGCACGCCGCACGCACGCACGCACGCCGCACGCACGCAAAGCACGCACACACACAACACACCACACACACACACACACAAACACATACATAATTTTTATAAACCAACACCACAAACACACCCCACAGTTATGGGGGTTTTTCGGATCAGTTTGTTTAAATAACTAGAACCAAAAAATTTTTGGGTATTGATGTGTCTTTAAGGTGTGTGTTTGTTGTGTGTGTGTGTGTGAAATTTTTGTTTTTAACCTGACAATTTTTAAGCTTGGTTTGGGGATGGGCTGTTCTCAGGTCCCTTTTTTTTTTAAATGCATTGGTTTAGTTATGTTGGGTTTTAGTTCCTGTCCCTTTTTTTTCCCCTTTGAAATTGAGGGTTTCTTCGTTATTTCGATGTAAGAATTTCTTTCTTTTGTGTTGGGGATTTTACGGGGTTAAAAATTTTTTGCTGTTTGTATTTTGTTTTATGGGTTTCGGTCATGTGTGGTGATTTCGTGATGAACTTGAATTTTACCCTAGCTGTTGGACCCCCAATATAGAAGGTTTTTTTTTTTTTGTTTTTTTTTTTTTTCTGCAGGAAAAAGCACGGTTTCCTCCAGTCACCTTCCAAATTTCTAACCCAATTTCCTTTTTCCCCCCCCCCCTCTCTCCTCTCTGTCTCTTTTTCCCTTTTTTCTTCCCCTCTCTCTTCTCTCTCTCTTTCCTCTCTCCTTTTCTCTCTCTCTCTCTCTCTCTCTCTGTCCTTCTATTTTTACTCCAATAGAAATTTTTTGGGAGGAAAAAAAAAAAAACCAAAAAAAAGAAACATGATTGAAAAAAAAAAAAAAAAAAAAAACCCAAAAATACGTTTACTTTTGTTGTTTTGTCTGTAAGTTTGCCCGCTATTATTCAAAAGGGGTTGGGGGGGTTTTTCGTGTTAACCAAAACCCTTTAGGGCCGTTGTGAAGGAAAAGAGAGTCTTTGGAAGCAGGGAAAGGATTTGGATTTTACTGGGGCCCTTAAAACTTTTTTTTTTATTAATTTTTTTTTTAAAACCGACCATTGCTGTTTAAGGGGAGTTTATGTCCCCCCCACATCCCCCAGCTTCCCCATCTAAAAATCGCTGTCCCCCCCACCACCCCCCCCCCCTCCCCCACCCCCCCCGGGCCTTTATCGTATTTAACCGAAAAAAAGGAAAAGAGAAAAGAGACCCCCAGAAAAATGACAGAATTCAAAACCCAAAGCTGATTGCTCCTTGGTTGTTTATTTTTTTTATTTTTATTTTTTTTTTGGGGGGGGGGGGGGGGGGGGGGGGGGGGGGGGGGGGGGGGGGGCGGTTAGTTTATAGTGTACCATGACTTCGTGTTCTTCTTTTTTTTCCGTGTGTGTGTGTGTGTGGATTTTGTTTGTTTGTTTTTGGGTTTTTACTTTTAGATTAGCTGTTGTACTGTTGACTCCGTGGAGTTTTTTTTCATTGTGTCCACTGTAGCGATGCTGTGACCAGCGGTCATGATGATCAAAACCCAATGATTTCATCGTAAATACAAAATATCTCTTTGATTTTTTTTTAATGTTTGAGCTGTTCTTTGTTTAAGGGATTTTGGGTAAATGAAAGGAAAGGTCTTTGAAATTTTTTTTAATGTTTAAGCAATTTCTTTTAAGGGGTGGGGGTGCAGAGATGTGGTGTTTTTTTTTCCTCCCTTTTTTGGTACAGATTTATACTGTGCAGCTTAGCAAACCATGACTTGTTTCTCCCTTTCGTTTTCTTTTTTTTTTTTTCCTTTTTTTTTTTCTTTTATTTTGTCCGAAGTGTTTTATAATTTACTTCCTACTGGTAGCATACCGAGACAGTTCACAGATGGTGGTCACTGCTAGTGTTTGATGCTTTGGTGTGCAAGCTAAATACATTCGAAGGATAGGAGAACAACAACAACAACAACAACCACAACAAAAGACATAGTTGCAAGTGAGCGACTGCAAGCGGGAAAATTTAAAATTTTTAAAATTTGTTAACAAAAAGAAGACCAATTGAAATAAAGAAAGAAAACAAAATCAAAAAAACAAAAAATATAGCGGTTAGTTCGGCCCGCGGTCTTTTCATGGGCTTGGTTTTTAGTCCAGGCCATTGGGGGAAACAAAGGGTGGATTTTTGCCGGGGGGGGGGGGGGGGGGGGGGGGGGGGAAAAGGGGGGGGGGGGGGGGGAGGGGGGGGGGAAGGGAAATTTCCCCCACTGTTGGCCGCAGTTCTGTGTGCGGGGGCCCCTGTTTCTTTCCCCCCCCCCCCCCCCCCCCCCCCCCCCCCCCCCCGTGAGATTTTGGGCAGGGGGTCGCTTTTCTGTAGAAGTTATTTTCACCCCAATGGGAAAGTCTGGGTCGTAAAATCTTTCCCGTTGCTGGCCCTTCTATTTCATTTCTCTGTGTTTTTGTTTTGTGGTGTGTGTGGGGGTTTTGTGTGTGTTGTTTTTTGTTGTTTTGTTTTTGTTTTATGTGGGCCCTGGTTTGTTTGTTTTTTTTCTTTTTTTTGTTTTTTTGTTAACGTTAAAAAAATTTAACTGTTTTAATTGGAAAAAAAAAGGTTTTTAACTTTTTGGGAAAAAAAATTATAAAATTTCTTTTGCCGAGGTTGTTTTTTTTTTTTTTTTTTTTTTTTTTTTTTTTTTTGTGTTTTTTTTTTTTTAAACTGGCGACTAGGAATTTAAACGGCCCCATCCGACTGGGCGAAACTATTCTTCTGTCTTGTCTCTTTTTAGATTTTTTTTTCCTTTTTTTTTTTTTCGTAATTATTGGGCATGTTCATTATACATCTATAATTTTTTTTTTTTTTTTTTTTTTTTTGCTGGGGGGGGAAAAATTGAAAAGGCGCTCTAAAACCAGGCCCAGTTTTTGTCAGCCGTTAAAGGTTTTAAAAAGATGAGTTTCATGCTATGAATTTTCACCTATCAATTAGAAGTTCTCTGTATGAATGTAAAACCCATCAATAGAAGAGTTCTCAGCTAAAGAATTTCACCTATTGGGTACGGAAAATTGGTCGTTTCTTGGGGCGGGTTTTAAATTTTGTTGCAAGGGGTTTTTTTTTTTCTTTCTTTTTTTTGTTTCGCCTGTTTCCTGCAGGCCTAAACATGCCCCGTGCAGGGCGACTGCCCCTTTTATGAGGGTACCCCGCAATTTAGAATTTTTGTCTTTTTCCTTTTCCTGTGGGGGATCGAGGTGCGGAGCAACCCGCTTTCCCTTTGGGGCCCCTTTTTCAGTTTCCCGTTTCCCAGCTAGCTCCCGTGTTTGGAAAATGGAGTGGTCCTTCTGTCTTCACGTGCTGTTTTCCTTCAGGCGGGGAAGTCATATAGCTCCCAGTGTAGGGCATGGGGTGGTCATTCTGTCTTCACGTGCTGTCTCCTTCAGGCTGTGAAGTCGTATAGCTCCCAGTGTAGGACATGGAGTGGTCCTTCTGTTTCACGTGCTGTCTCCTTCAGGCTGTGAAGTCATAGAGCTCCAGTGTAGGACATGGAGTGGGTCCTTCTGTCTTCACGTGCTGTCTCCTTCAGGCTGTGAAGTCATAGAGCTCCCAGTGTAGTGTAGGACATGGAGTGGTTCTTCTGTCTTCACGTGCTGTCTCCTTCAGGCTGTGAAGTCATAGAGCTCCCAGTGTAGTGTAGGACATGGAGTGGTCCTTCTGTCTTCACGTGCTGTCTCCTTCAGGCTGTGAAGGCATAGCGTTTGATAACCCTCTTTCCCGTGCCACCCCCTCCCCACCCACCCCCCCCTCCCACTTCCCTTTCCTGGATACGGATGGTTTATCCCCGTCTGGTGCATCATTTGTGTGACCGTCCACACCACAAAACCAGTCTTCACTCCATTTTTGAAGGGTCTGAGATATACATATTCTCTTTTTGTTTACGTTTTGCAGACTTTTCTCATTGATAGAAGAGTGAATGAACTAGGACAGAAAAAAAGACGAGGGAAAAAAAAGGAAAACTGCCCGCCTTTTCAAGGGAAAATAACTGTGCTGAGGGCCATTTTAAGAAAACAGCTTAAATTAGGGGGGGGGGGGGGGGGGGGGGTATTTTTTTAATTTTTTTTTTTTTTTTTTTTTTTTTTTGCAATCGCCTACAAACATTTTCGTTAGCCAATCCAACTTTTTATCTTTACTAATTCAGACAATACTGCAAGGTGAATATTTGGGGTATCTGAAACACGTTTTGTTATTGAGAGGGAGGGGGGGGGGGGGGGGACGGGGAAAATGACCCACATCGACTCGCACTGCATGCGTGGGCCTCTGACGGTGAAAGGGTGGTTTCGTGCTGGGTGGTCACTTGGGCCTGATGGACGTGAACGCTACAGCCCCGACTGTAACGATCATAGCCATCGTGGAAGGATGGTCATTTAGGAAAGAGGTTAGAGAAATGGAGATCTCTCTCCAGTTGGCTTTCCCGATGTGTATTAACCCATAGAACAGAGAGTTTCAAAGCCAAGTGACCGAAGGCGAAGTGTGAAGCAAATTAAAAAAAAAAAGACAACAACAACAAAAAACAAAAAAACGTAGTTCCGGAAGACAATCCGGACAAACAGATTACAGGACAAAACACGATGCATTTGGACCTCTTAGGTCTTCTTCAGGTAAAACAAACAACGTTCAGTAGAAAAGAGATATTGAAAGAAACGAATATGCGGACAATTTTAGCAACGAGAGAGAGAGAGACGGAGAGAAAGGAAGAGAGAAGAGAGAGAGAGAGAGAGAGAGAGAGAGAGAGAGAGAGAGCGACGAGAAAGGGAAACAACCGAGTCTGATGGATTTTAGCGAATACTTCTGGATCTGGGCTGAAAAGTGAACAGATCCAGATGTTTCGTTTTGTTTTGTTGTTAATTTCCTTCCCGCCCCAAACCCCTCAAATTGGCCTCTCCGATTACTCGCGAACTGTTGCCGTAGGTTGACATTTTTTTTCTCTCTTTTTTTTTTAAAACTGCAGTGTGCAAGGTAGGTCAGGTGATATTGCCCCCCCCCCCCCCCCCCCCCCCCCCCCCCCCCCCCCCCCCCCCCCCCCCCCCCCCGGGCAGATTGCCATCAGTATTGCCCATAAAACTTTGTTGGTGTTTAGAGCTGGTGTTTTTGTGCATTGATTTGTGTATTTGTTTGATGAGACGCATACCAAGTGGCATCCAAAAGCGACGACAGAACCACTGGGTTCATTCATCCATCTCCGTATACCGCTGAAACGATACGTGCACCTCATTGACTGTTTGGTTTTAAGATAACGTGTGTGTGTGTGTGTGTGTGTGTGTGTGTGTGTGTGTGTGTGTTTACTTTACAGAGCAATGTGTTTTCTGGTTCAAATGCTACATCGCCATACGTGCAAGACTTTTCCCCTTTTATTATTATTATTGATAGCATTATTGTTGTTGTTATTGTTATAATCATCTCATTATTATTACTAGTAGTATTATTATCATTATTATTATTCGTTATTATTATTATTATTGATAGCATTATTGTTGTTTTTTTTTTTCGTTATTTTCCCCCCATTATTATGATTATTATTTTATCATCATTATTATTATTGTTGTTGTCATCATTATTATTATTATTCGTTATTATGATTATAATTTTTGCATTATGATTATGATTGTTATTATTATTTTATAATCATTGTTATGGTTACTGTTATGGCTTTTATCATGAATATTGTTTTGCTGTCATCATGTTTACCAATGCCTTTATCAGACAGATTCTCCACAAGAAGGAGATTTGGAAGTTTACTCTCTGGCTTATTTTCTTTTCTTTTAAAACAATTTTCCCTCAAGGTCAGGAAATAATAATAATAATAAACTATACGCAGACATTCTGAGAAGGAAATAAACGTGTCGTATTGTTATTATTTACTTTAATGCTTCTATTGTCCGATGTCTAGAGTTCAAGCGCTGTGAACACATACGCAAAAAACAAAAAAAAAAAAAAAGAGAAAGAGGAAGATGAAACTAGGACAAAGTGAACGGAACAAAGTTTTAAAAAAAATAAAAAAACTTTTTTGTGTTTTGATTTTTGTTGGTGTTAACTATTTTGTTAAAATGCTCGTTTATTTTATCGTCGTTTTCCTTTTCTTTTTTTTTTTTTGGTACCGTGCGGCAGACTCACATTTTTCAAGCAACGACCGACATTGAAATGGACAGACAGATAGACAGAGAGACAGACAGGGGAATGAAGGGAATGAATGCAAGAGAAAGGGATGAGGAAGTAAACAGGCAGGTTCAGCATGTTATCTCCATGCTGCATGTTTTTCTCTGTTTGTGTCTGTTCAGACTTCAGTGTCATGTACGTAGCGCACAGCTCGGTACAAGGAAACAAACATACAAAAAGCAACAACAACAAAATGAAAGGATTCAAAGACACGAACGCAGTTGGGGAAAACGAACGGCTGTGCTCTGCTTTAATCTTTGTGTCTTGCGAAAGTTCTGCGTTCTTGAACAAACATCACTTCAGGAGAAACCCGAACAGACACGAATTGAGTCTGTGCTCTCTGGTTGGTTGGTTGGTTCGTCGATTGGTCAGTTCGTTTGGGACTTGACCAACATCACGACTGAAGGAAACACGGGTTGTAGGTGCAGAAGGAGTGAGGTAGTAAGCGTCGGGGACAAAAGTAGGTTTAGGGGCAGATCACACACACACACACACACACACACACACACACACACACACATTCGTCTAATATCACGTAATTAAGCGAAAAGACACAAAGTGAAACCACTACTACTATTACTACTACTACTGCTACTAAGAATAGACGCGCGCGCACACACACACAACACACACACACACAAGGAGGGAACTTATGAAAGAAGAGGGTGGTGGGCGGGGGGGGGGGGGGGGGTGGAGAAATCATTCGTGGCAGGGCTGAATGAGGTACAGGTAGGGAGAGAAGGAGGGTGGGGGTGGAGGGGGAACCGGAGGAGCGGGAAGAAAGAAAAAAAAAAACAACAAGGAACGGCAAAAAACGCACCCTCCCCTGAGAGGAGGAAAGGCGAAAGGCATGACGCGACAACTCCGAGGAAAACGTCCAACACACGAGAAGTAGAAACAATTGAACACAGGCCTGTCAATCAATCAGTCAGTCACTCAATGTGTCCCAACCAACCAACCAACCCGTGACCCGACCAGTTAGCACCAGGATGGGAAGGAAAAGGGGAGAGCGAGGAGAGAAAAGAAAAACAGCAATAACGGACAACAAAACAGTTTCAACAGGGAACAGAACGAAGCTAGTGGCAGTGGAGATTGATTGGGGAGGAAGAAGGGGAGGGAGGGGAGGAGAGGGTTCGGGAGGAAGGACGGGAGGGATGGAGGAGGGGAGAGTTGGGGGGGGGGGGGGGGGGGGACTCCAGGTGAGTGCAATATGTACATAGTTTGTCAAGCCATTGTGTGTCATGTTCTTCTCTTCTTCTTCTTCCATTGGTCCAGCCCTCGCCCTTTTCGTGCTCTTGGGGTTTTTTGTCACTGATGTCTGGAAATGTCATCATCATCATTCTTTCTCTTCTTATTATTAAAAACTGTTTGTCAACACTGACGGTCTGGGCCTTGCCTGTGTGTGTGTGTGTGTGTGTGTGTGTGTGTGTGTGTGACAGAGAGAGAGAGATGAAAATAGAGCGTTGTGAATTACAGTGTGCAGCTTGTGTGATCACCGAGCCGGTTTACGTTCTCTCTCTCTCTCTCTCTCTCTCTCTCTCTCTCTCTCTCTTCTCTCTCTCTCTCTCTCTCTCTCACACACACACACACACACACACACACACACACACACGCTTATACATGTACAGCCATTTGACAGACCTGGTGGAACCTGGTGAATACTTTTCCGTGCGCCCGCTCAACGGACTCTCCACGGAGTTACTGGACAAGAAAAAAACACCTGTGTGTAGCAATGTCAGCATGATCCCACGTTTAAACCCCAAATCCCAAAGCGTCGTTATTTACGTGAACCAGCCTCTTAAAAATAAAACAAAAAAAACAAACGAAACCATTCTACAAATGTGAGGCGAAATATTCCACATCCGGGCTTTCAGAAATCCAGTTTTTAACTGTTCAACAAAAAAAAACCCGAAAAAATTTTTACCTAGCTGACGTCAGCTCACTGACTTCTCTTCAGACACCCATAGACAAAGATGTTGTACAAACGCAGTCATGTAAAATTTAAAACCGTGGATAAAACAATTGAAAAATTTTTGGCACTACAACTCTTGCATATGACTATAAGGAAACAAGAACACAGTGAGCGAGCTGTAATGAAAAACAAACAAGCAAAAATAACTGGCGTAGCGAACTCGACAAGTCAAATGGATTAAACAAAAGTAGATTCTAGTAGTATGTGCTACGGACACTAAAGTCTTTCTGGAGAAACCAAAACTAATTAGGTAAGCCTATACAGTACTCAGGGCCCAATTTCTTGTTGGTGTTTTGCCATCTGAACAGGTAACATTCCCGTGTTATTTTATATATATATATATATATATGTGTGTGTGTGTGGGTGTGTGTGTGGGACATTCCCGTGTTATATAAATACCCAATATAATAATATAATAATAATAATTATATATTTGTGTGTGTGTGTGTGTGTGTGTGTGTGTTATTTCAGAAAACCAAGCAGGTTTTAGACGCATGCATTCAACGCTCGACCATGTTTTTGGGTTCTTAAATCATTGATGAGTTGTTTGCAATCAACAAGGGGAAAATTATACTGTGCTTTTACTGATTACAGAAAGGCATTTGATTCTTTTTGGGGAGGATGTTATGGCACAAAGTGATGAGTCAAAGGATATTGGGAAAATATGCACGTTGTATCAATATGTTATAAATAAAACGTCTGTTATTTTTCTAATGGTCAAAAAATCGGGAGTTCTTTGGCAGTTTTGGGGGAAAGTTCGTCAAGGGGAAAGCCTTTTCACCCTTGTTGTTTAATCATTTTGAATGATCTACAACTGTTCCTTATTGACAAATAACTGTCCTACTCTAGAATATGATTTAACGCAAGAGTTTATTAAATTGCTTGTATTGTTATATGTGATGATGCAAATTTTTTTGGCAAATTCTAAATCAGCTTTGCAAAAAGACTTAATGCCTTTACTATATATTGCAGGGAATGGCAATTAGAAGTAAATCCAAAAGAAAAAAAATAGTTGTCTTTCATGGTCGAAATAGTATGCGTGAAATTTTTTTCTCTGGGGAATGAAAAAATAGAGGTTCTTAATTTTAATGAAAAACTTAGGCATCGGTTCAGCAGAACAGGTTTTTTTTTACAAAGCAAACAAATGTGCTTATAATCAGGCTCTCAGGCAATGTTTTCATTATTACAAACTGCAAGGAAGCAGAAATTGCCCCAATTGATGTTTGCATACAATTATTTTCTTCCATAGTTGTACCTGTGTTGTTGTTTGGTTGTGATATTTGGGGTTATGAAAATGTTGATATGTTAGAAAAGTTACAGTTGCGTTTTTTAAAATATTTATTTTGATTAAATAAAACTACAAAGACTTCAATGATTTATGGTGGAAACGGAATCTATCCTTTTTCTGTACTGATTAAAGTAAGAATGATAAGGTTCTGGGCTAACTTGTTGTTCCTGATTCTAAGAAGTATTCAAACAAAGTTTTATTAATATCTTACATGAAAATATATACAAAAGGAATTTTCGTTTCACCCTGGCTTAGTTATGTTAAAAGCATTTTATTTAAACTGGTTTTGATTGTGTTTGGGAATCTCATTTATTCAAAACATAAATAACTTAAAGCAAGTGTGTTAAAAAGGAGTTCCAAAATAATTTGCTCGTAATTGGCGCAGTTCTCTTGAAAAAAAGCAACAAGTGTGTATTCTATAATGTGTAAAGACTGTCTTTGGAAAAAAAACATTATATTTCTACCTTACCAGAATTTATGTTATATTTTTTATTTAAATTTAGATGTAGTAACCATAAATTGCAAATTGAATTGGAAGACAATATAATGTTCCAAGAGAATTGCGTATTTGTCGTACCTGTGAAATGGGTGAATTAGAGATGAATTTCATTGCATCATGGAATGTCCAAAATTAATGAACTTCGTGAAAAATTCATCCCTAAAAAAATATCTAAAACCAAAGTCTGTTTTCAACTTTTTGTAATTTATTTCAAAAAGGAAGACGCATTTATTTGAACATTAGTAAGTTCTAAAAAATGGGAAGATTTTAGATCATTACAGTTCACCGGAATTCAGCATTTCGCAACTATGTTCACACATTGTTCTGAATGAGTTTCGTATTTCTCTTTGTTACATTTGTATCCTCCATGCCCCAACAGGGGTCAAAGGATTAAATTTGAATTGAATTGAATTGAATTGAATGTGTGTGTGTGTGTGTGTGTGTGTGTGTGTGTGTGTGTGTGTGTGTGTGTGTGTGTGTGATAGAAGAGAAAAACAGGCGTAGATAGTAATATATATTCCATTGTTTTAGAAGACAAAATTGAAGATCAGATGATTAAAAAGAAAAGAAAAAGAAAGTAGGAAATTATATGAAATGGCAGATAAGAAGAAGAAGAAGAACTCCTCTTTGTGGACAGCCACTTAGCGGAACATGTCTTTCAGTTACCATACAGTACCTCTACATGAAAGCTCCTATCCTGAAATATATTATATATATAATATATGTGTGTGTGTGTGTGTGTGGTTTGCTGGGTGGTGCATACATGACTGTGTATGTGTGTGTGGAAGGAACAATGGAAATGTAAAAGTGTAAAATGGATGGGAGCGCCAATGGTGTGATGGCTTATTGTTTTCAAATGTGCAGATTCCTGATGAAGGCTGAAAAGCCGAAAATTTGAGAAAAAAATAAAGTGGAAGAAAACAGGCACGGGCATGTGGATTTCTTTCTTTCTTTAAATATATATATATATATATAATATATATATATATATATATATATATATATATATATGTATATATATATATACCAGTTTAAAATAGGATTTTAAAATGGAGAATTAAAAACCCACAAGCTTGTTTCAAGCTAAAACGCTCTCCTCAGGATATATCCTGAGGAGAGCGTTTTAGCTTGAAACAAGCTTGTAGGTTTTTAATTTCTCCATTTTAAAATCCTATTTTAAACTGGTATGTCGCTCCCTACATGGTTGAGCACTTTTAACGTTCTGAGTAGCTTTTAACTCTGATTAATATATTATATATATATATATTATATATATATATATATATATATATATATATATTTATATAAAACCTCTATTATGCTTATCCTCTGTTGGCCCTAAGCGCTTTACAGTCATGCTCACGTTCACGCAAAGGGATGCCTACCTGAGTAGAGCCGACTAAAGAGCTACCTGTTGGCGCTGATCATTAGTTTCCCGTGTCATTCAGTCAAATTTCACGCAGACTTCCATTCCTGCCTTGTCGAATCGTACGGAGATGCATGCCGTAGATGCATGCCGTAGATGCATGCTGTAGGTGTTTTCCAACACCAACGGCCAAACTGATCTTTTCTTCCGAAAGTCTGTGATGGAGTATGTGTCCATACATGGGGCCTCGGTCTATTTTCTCATTCAAAGGGCTATTCAGCCAATGGAGTCAGAACCAATGTTCATTTCGAGGGGAAAATTCTCTTGTACCAAAACGGCCCGGCAGAGGTTCCTGCCCCCAGGCCCAGGATCTGGCGCTCTACCAACTGAGCTATTACTTTACACACACACACACACCACACAACGCACACGCACACGCATACATACATGCATACATATACGTGTGTGTGTGTGTGTGTGTATGTGTTGTGTGTGTGTGTGTGTGGAATTGTGTTGCGTTGCATTTCAGGGTGCGCACGTTCCAGGATTAAATAAATGAACAACACACACACACACACACACACACACACACACACATGCGCAGATTGCGCGTGCGCGCGCGCGCACACACACACACACGCGCGCGCAAACATACACATATCTCGACTTATTATATTAGCCAACATATTACCGAATCTTTTTGTTTAAAGTAAGCAGAAAGAAAGAGACAAATACACACACACACACCACACACACACACACACACACACACACACAACCGAAACAATCAAACAAAGAAGAACAAGAACAAGAAGCAAAGAAGAAGAAAAAAACAACAACTGAAAACAAAACAAGAAAGAGGAAGAAAGTGAGTAATTAATAAATAACACGACCATTAACTGTCGGTCTCCATTCTACCCCAATGGTCGTCAGCTCTCGTCTCCTCTCTGTCTCTCTCAGAAGAGTCGTTAACAGTCATCCGCGCTGGTCCACATTCCAGCGTGCGACAGTCCCGCAGCCCAAGTCAACTGCCTGGCGTTTGTAGCACCGCCGGCACGCGTCCAAAGCCGCCAAGTGGCGTGCGGTAAATCTGAAAGCAAACGCCCCGCACCTTCCACACGGCGACGGCTCTCCGCGTCAGGCTCCCGACTGTCGCATTCCGCCCATTCTACGGTTCTTCTTTCTTTTTCTTCTTTCTTTTCTTCTTCTTCTTCTCCTTTCTTCTTTCTTCTTCTTCTCTTCTTCTTTCTTCTTTCTTTCTTTCTTTCTTCTTCTTCTTCTTCTTCTTCTTCTTCTTTCTTCTTCTTCTTTCTTCTCTTCTTCTTCTTCTTCTTTCTCTTCTTCTTCTTCTTCTCTTCTTTTTTCTTTCTTTCTTCTTTTCTTCTTCTTTCTTTCTTCTTCTTTCTGTTCTTTTTCTTTTCTTCTTCTTCTTCTTCTTCTTCTTCTTCTTCTTTCTTTTCTCTCTGTCTCTCCGTTTTCTTCTTCTTCTCGTCTTCTCTCGTCTTTTCTTCTTCTCTTCTTCTTCTCTTCTTCTTCTTTTTCTTTTCTTTTTCTTTTCTTCTTCTTCTTTTCTTCTTTGTCTCTCTCGTCTCTTGTCCTGTGTCTCGTTCTTCTGTCTTCTTCTTCTTCGTCTTCTTCTTTACCCTCATCTTTTTCTTTTTCTTTCTTTCTTTCTTTCTTTCTTTTTTTCTTTTCTTCTCTTCTTACCTCTTTTTCTTTTCTTTCTTTCTTTTTCTTTTTTTCTTCTTCTTCTTCTGTCTGTCTGTCTGTCTGTCTGCTGTCTATCTCTCTCTCTCCGTTGCATTCCGTCCATTCTACGGTTTTTTCTTTCTTGTAAAACTGTCAATTCTCTCTCTCTCTCTCTCTCTCTCTCTCTCTCTCTCTCTCTCTCTCTCTCTCCTCCTCTTCTCTCTACACACACACACACACACACACACACACACACACACACACCTCTCTCTCTCTCTCTCTCTCTCTTTTCCTTTTTCTCAACTTTGCTGCAGCTCTCCAACACGTCATCACATGATTAGCCGTGTCTCATTCCTCGTCACAAGAGAGGACGGGGAGCTAGCGGTATCAGTACACATGCAGACCACACACCCCTCACTTCCCACCGAGGAATAAAAGCTCCACACACACAAAAAAGAAGTGGGAGTGCGTTCGGACAACACCAATCCTTTACAGACAGAGGAGGGGAGCATTGTGAATGCTTCTGTCGCAATACAGGAAAAAAAAGAACGTTTGAACAGTAGTATTCTGGGTAATATGTGCTTTCCTGTAAAAGTGTGTGTGTGCGTGTGTGTGTGTGTGAGTCTTGTATCCCTTTGAGGGGGTATGCAACAGTGAGGTGACCCCACTGATACAGTTCAGGTGCTGTGAACTTATTTGTGATTGGTTGACGTGATGTACATTTTGATGAAGCGGACACCTTGCTGCAAATCCGATTATTTCAAATTCCTCTCTGTTAATTTTGTATTTTGTTATTAGCCTTCTTCCGTAACGTGTCCCACAATTCTTCGGTGAGTGGGGAAAAGGAGGGGAGGGGGAAAAAAGGGGGTAGGGGGGCTTTTTAAAAAATTCTGAATAAAGTGGTGCATTGTGCGAATTTCTTTCCTTCAGTGTAGAAGAGCTTCTGAGAGACATGACCTTGATGTGGTCTGACGTCTTAGAGTGTAGAGAAGTTCAGAGTCGAAATGCTTGTCTGAGGGAGGTTTTTCTCAGAAGACCGTCTGCTGTCAAGATCTACGTAGAGTTTCTGCCCACGAACGTTCGGTCCAGATCTTTCTGCGTGGGCCGGTTGAACGAAGAGTGATCATATACGTCGTGTCCCAAATGGCCGTTGACGAAATCGCCATCCCCTTCTCCCCTTCCTCAGCACCTCACGGCAGTTCACAGGTATTCCTAGTGACCCATCTGCGCTTCCGTTGTGACCTGCCCAGTGGCCTGCCCAATGACCTGCCCAATGACCTGCCCAATGACCTGCCCAATGACCTGCCCATGACCTGCCCAGTGACCTGCCCAATGACCTGCCCAATGACCTGCCCAATGACCTGCCAGGTGACCTGCCCAGTTGACCTGCCCAAGTGACCTGCCCAATGACCTGCCCAATGACCTGCCCAGTGACCTGCCCAGTGACCTGCCCAGTGACCTGCCCAATGACCTGCCCAGTGACCTGCCCAGTGACCTGCCCAGTGACTCCTGACCTGCCCAGTGACCTGCCCAGTGACCTGCCCAGTGACCTGCCCAGTGACCTGCCCAGTGACCTGCCCATGTGACTCCATGCCCAGTGACCTGCCCAATGACTCCCAGTGACCTGCCCAGTGACCTGCCCAGTGACCTGCCCAGTGACCTGCCCAGTGACCCAGTGACCTGCCCAATGACCTGCCCAGTGACCCAGTGACCTGCCCAATGACCTGTCCACTGACCTGCCCAGTGACCTGACCTGCCCAGTGACCTGCCCAGTGACATGACCATGACATGACCAGTGACCTGCCCAATGACCTGCCCAGTGACCTGCCCAGTGACCTGCCCAGTGACCTGCCCAGTGACCTGGCCCAGTGACCTGCCATGACCTGCCCAGTGACCTGCCCAGTGACCTGCCGACATGCCCAGTGACCTGCCCAATGACCTACCCAGTGACCTGCCCAATGACCTGCGCCCAGTGACCTGCCCAGTGACCTGCCCAGTGACCTGCCAGTGACCTGCCCAATGACCTGCCCAGTGACCTGCCCAATGACCTGCCCAATGACCTGCCCAGTGGCCTGCCCAGTGACCTGCCCAGTGACTGCCCAATGACCTGCCCAGTGACCTGACCTGCCCAGTGACCTGCCCAGTGACCTGACCTGCCCAGTGACCTGCCCAGTGACCTGACCTGCCCAGTGACCTGCCCAGTGACCTGACCTGCCCAGTGACCTGCCCAATGACCTGAAGGCGACATCTGCAACACCTCCTCCTCCCACCTTCATTGGCGGCTTTCCTCGACATCGCAGATTTGAAAAAAAAAAAAAGAAGAAAAAAAAAGATTACTGTGCCGCCAAACGAAAGAATAAGCACATTTCAATGCAAGCACGTACGCGTTTTGCCCTTGTTGGTCTTCTTCGGGTAAGCAAAACCAACATTCAAAACAATGTGAAGAAAGGACGGAGAGACCATCACTTCTCTCTCTCAGACTGGGCGACAATGGATATAGAATGGAACGGAGGCAGACAATATGAGGTAAAACAACAATAATGATAATAATAATGATGATAATGATAATAACAAAGATGATAATAATAATAGTAATAATAATGATAACAATGATAATAAAAATGATAATAACACTAATACTACTACTAATGATAATAATAATAACGATGATGATAATCATAATGATAATAATAATGATAATGATAATAATGATGATAAAAATAATAACAATATAATGACAACAATATAGCAAATAATAATGACAATAATGATCATGATAACAAAACTATACTACTACACTACTACTACTACTACTAACTACCGATGAAAAACAAAATAGAGAACAGTACTTTCTCTATCACTGAAACCAATCATGATTGCAGTATAATCATACAGAAATAATACTGACAAGGATCATAACAGTGACTGCAGCAGTAATATCAACGATACCGCCAGAGGAGGGGGGGGGGGGGGATGGGGGAGAAAAGGGGTCAGTCAAGCGTTATTCAATAATATGGTTATGGCAGCAAGAGGAATATCAGAGTTATATGATATGGTTATGGCAGCAATAGTAATATCAGTTATATGACACGTTATGGCAGCAATAGTAATATCAGTTATATGACACGTTATGGCAGCAATAGTAATATCAGTTATATGACATGGTTATAGCAGCAATAGTAATATCAGTTATATGACACGTTATGGCAGCAATAGTAATATCAGTTATATGACATGGTTATGGCAGCAATAGTAATATCAGTTATATGACACGTTATGGCAGCAATAGTAATATCAGTTATATGACATGGTTATGACAGCAATAGTAATATCAGTTATATGACATGGTTATGACAGCAATAGTAATATCAGTTATATGACATGGTTATGGCAGCAATAGTAATATCAGTTATATGACATGGTTATGGCAGCAATAGGAATATCAGTTATATGACATGGTTATGGCAGCAATAGTAATATCAGTTATATGACATGGTTATGGCAGCAATAGTAATATCAGTTATATGACACGTTATGGCAGCAATAGTAATATCAGAGTGATATAATATTGTTTATGGCAGCAATAGTAATATCAGAGTTATACAATATGGTCATGGTAGCAATAGTAATAATATCAGAGTTATACAATATGGTCATGGTAGCAATAGTAATAATACCAGAGTTATATAATATGGTCATAGTAGCAATAGTAATAATATCAGAGTGATATAATATGGTCATGGTAGCAATAGTAATAATATCAGAGTGATATAATATGGTCATGGTAGCAATAGTAATAATATCAGAGTGATATGATATGGTCATGGTAGCACATAGTATATAATATCATAGTTATATGATATGGTCATGGTAGCAATAGTAATAATATCATGGTTATATGATATGTCATGGAATGCAATAGTAATAATATCAAAGAGAGCAGGATTTGCATGGATACTGGGGGGGGGGGGGGGGGGGGGGGGGGGGGGGGGGGGGCAGGGAAACTACGAGCAGAAAAGTTTCAACTTGGATCTGACAGTGATATTTGTGTTTCTGCAGACTGGTTTTAATGTGTGTGTGTGTGTGTGTGTTGCCAACGCCGAGACCGTTCGTGCCGCACGTGCTACGAATTCAGGATTTTGTCTTGACAAAATGATGGTTCCATGTGTTCTTTCAGTTTTCCTTTTTTTTTTTTCTTTTTTTTTTTCCCCCCCTCTCTTTGTCTGTGTGTGTGTGTGTGTGTGGTTTAACTCATTCGCAGTCAGAGTCAGCACACTCTCGCCCTCTGATTGGCGGACAGAGTGTGGACGTCATTTTCACGGCTCCTCCTCTTACCACCCCCAGGAGGGAAGTGACGTCACACGTCACGTGGTTTCTCCGCCCTTTCAGCCAATGGCGGTGAGGCAGTGTGGGAGGGGTGAGGGGTGATATGAATCGGTGGGCCCATGCTGATGGGTGGTCCGTCACGGGTCAGCGGCTGGCTGATGCTATCTGGCTGTCCCCGCCTGCTACGGCTGATTACACACACCACGCATCTGATTAGCACGTTGGAACGTCACCGGTACTGCACTGTACACAGCACTGTCAAACACACACCACGCATCTGATCAGCACGTTGGAACGTCACCGGTAATGCACTGTACACAGCACTGTCACACACACACCACGCATCTGATCAGCACGTTGGAACGTCACCGGTAATGCACTGTACACAGCACTGTCACACACACACCACGCATCTGATCAGCACGTTGGAACGTCTCCCGTAATGCACTGTACACAGCACTGTCACACACCCCAGGACTGCTGTTGGCCTGTAGCTCGCTGTCTGTGCTTGATGTCTGTTTCAAGGGGGAGAGAGAGGAGAGAGAGAGAGAGAGAGAGAGACAGGCAGACAGACAGACAGACAGACAGACAGAGAGTGAGTGAGAGAGAGAGAGAGACAAAGAGAGAGAGAGAGAGAGAACCAAGAGTGTGTGTGTGTGTGTAGTGTGTGTTGTGTGTTGTGTGTGTTGTGTGTGTGTCAGATTCTTTTTGCGGTTTACAGCATGCCCTTGATGTATTAAGCGAGTATTGTAGTACATGGAAACTTAATGTTAATGTAGCAAAACAAAGGGTGTAGTCTTTAATGGACGCAATAACCCAAGAAAAACACTAAAATTAAAAACCAGTGTATAGAAATAGTACACACTTTCAAATGTTTAGGTATAATCTTTAGCAGAACAGGAAAGTTTTATAAATGTAAGAAGCATTTGTATGACCAAGCGCAATGTGCAATGTTTTCTTTATTAAAGATGGCAAGATTTCAAGATTTGCCTATAAACATTGTACTGGACTTATACCAGTCAATGGTACTGCCTGTGCTTTTATATGGCTGCGAAATTTGGGGATATAGTGATTTAAAGCTAATGGAAAGTTTTCAACATAAATTCTTTAAGCATCTTTTTCATTTTAATCGGTCTACCAAAAAGGAATTGATATATGGAGAACTAGGAATGTATCCTGTGTCAGTTCAAGTACATGCACGAATGATAAAATTCTGGTCATCCTTACTTTCTCCACAAACAAACAAATATTCATCTAGATTGTATCAGGTATTACATGATTTATACAGAAATCAGGGTTTTACATCCAGGTGGTTGATGTGTATGCGGGATGTCCTAATAGAAACAGGATTCGACTGTGTGTGGGAGACACAAAAGTTTTCGTCTGTTCACAGTCTCTGTAGAAATGTTCGTAATTCATTAGAAGATATTTACAAACGTGCATGGAATGATGCTTTAGAATCTAGTAATAAGTGTTTATTTTACAGAAATTTTAAAACAGGGTTTCGCCGTGAAAATATATATTAAAATGTTACCTGATGTTTATATATACCCACTGATTCGGTTTCGCTGTGGCAATCATAAACTCATGATAGAAATTGGCAGACGATTTGGAATACCTCACGATGAACGATTCTGTCGGGACTGTGACCAGAATGACCTTGGTGATGAATTTCATTTTGTAATGAAATGAACAAAATATAACGACATTAGAAATCAGTTTTATACCCAAAAGATTAACATATACAAAGTCCGTATTTAACTAATGTCGTTTGTTTTGTGGTAGTAAGAAAGTTTTGCTAAACTTAGCGAAGTTTTTGAAACTTAGTAAAGTTGTGTTACATTATATTCAATATGTTAATTATAGGGAAAATTTTGATGTTTGATTTGTTTCAAGTCCTCCATGCCCCAAAAGGGGGTCGCAGGATTAAAATCTTTGAATCTCTGTGTGCATGTGTGTGTGTGTGTGCGTGTGCGTGTGCGTGTGTGTGGTGTGTGTGTGTGTGTGTGCGTGCGTGGCGTGCGTGCGTGCGTGGTGGTACGTGTGTGTGTGTGTGTGTGTGTGTGTGTGTGTGTGTGTGTGTGTGTGTGGTGTGTGTGTGTGTGCCCGTACGTGCTTGCATGCGTGCGTTTGACACTGAAAGGAGACAAATGAACACTGGAAACAATGAAGAGAGAGAGAGAGAAGAGAGAGGAGAGAGAGAGGAGAGAGAGAGAGAGAGAGAGAGAGAGAGACAACAACAACACCCCCCCCCCCCCCCACCCCCCCCCCACACGCACACGAATCAACACAAAACAATTTGGAATAAAGGAATAATAAACAGGGAAAAAAAAATGTTAACCTTCACACCAACCCCGGTGAAACACAGCTGATCCCCTCTTCCACCACTGTGTGGTGAATCATCTTCAGGTCACACGAACACGAACAACCTTAATGAATAAACAACACCCCCCCCCCCCCCCCTCCCCATGCTTCACATCTCAACACCCTCCTCCCAGCCAAGTCCTGAATCGGGGCGACCCACGAAATCTACTCCCACGAAATCTACGACTGGACCACGAAATCTACTCCCATGACATCTACTCCTACGAAATCTACTCTGCAGAGGTGACCTACGAAATCTACTCCGTAGGAGCGAACCACAAAATCCACTCCCACGAAATCTACAAGATCACATGCAAATCTAATAGACCCGTGAAATGTATGTACCTCGGCCTCTCGACATTAAAAGTAAATTTATGTACCTAAATTTATTTACAAAAAATCTTCCTCCAGATACACTGCGTGAAGTGGAAGAATAAATGACATTAAAAGTATTTAAAGGGTTGTCCTTTCTCAATGGAGTTTGATAGTG
>CM031621.1:31725078-31731043 GCA_018398815.1 Conus ventricosus
TCTTTCTTTGTGTGTGTGTGTGATTTGTGTGATTTTTTTTTTTTACGTTTGGTTCGTTTCTTTCTTTTTGTGTGTGTGTGATTTGTGTGATTTTTTTTTTTTTACGTTTGGTTCGTTTCTTTCTATTTGTGTGTGTGTGATTTGTGTGATTTTTTTTTTTACGTTTGGTTCGTTTCTTTCTATTTGTGTGTGTGTGATTTGTGTGATTTTTTTTTTTTTACGTTTGGTTCGTTTCTTTCTATTTTTGTGTGTTGTGATTTTGTGTGTAGTGATAGTTGTGGTTTTTTTTTTTATTATTATTTTTTTTTTACGTGTGGTTCGTTTAGTTTTAATGTTTGTTTTATTTTGTGTGTTGGTTTCCTTTCTTTCTTTTTTTTTTTTTTTTTTTTTTGTATTTGCTTTTTTTGTCTATTGAATTTCGACTTTTAGAATGTTTGTTTCATTTTGAGATTTTGTTTCCTGTGTTTTAGTAAGTTTGCTTTGTTTTGTGAGTTTGACTTGACTTGACTTAGTCCTGTTCGTTTGCTGTTCCCTACCTCATTTCTTTTCCCGATTTTGCTTTGATTAAATTGAGGTTATTTGTATTTGTTTCTGTCCGTCTGTGTGTTTGTCTTTTGATCTCCCTTGCATCTTTGGGTGGATCCTCAAGCGTAGGCGCAAAGACTGTCCCCTACATTTTATATATTTGCATTTTGGTCTTTAGTTTTACAGCAACTTTTTTCCTCCCACACTTTCGTTTGGTTGCATTTTACTACTCTTCGCTGGCTGCTCTGGGGGTGCTATTGGATTCTTTTTTGCACCCATGGTGGTGAGAACACCACAGTATTATGGACTGTTGTGTGTCTCTATTTGACGCCGGGAGCGCAGACACAACCAACGTGTCTCCCTGATGAGTCCGACCCAGCGGACGAAGGCCTCGGATCAGGCAATACAAATATATCTGCCTTCAAAAGTTTGCGAGGGTTTCCCCTTATGCAGCTAGTGAAGACTTTTCATATCTGTAACATTTTTTTGGTTTTTTTTTTTTAATTTTATGTTCCCAGTTTCTCCATCTTCAAACTCCCCCCCCAACCTCCCCTCCTTAAGGTCTACTTTAGAGATTTTCGATAATTTGTTAAAAACAGGTCTACATGTCATATAACTACGGTATGGTATTCATTTTTCAAATAAAATCGCCGGAAGAATTTAATAGATAAAAAACGACTTTTGCACACATGTTCAAACCCCGCGCGGTAGACCGAAAACCGTGACGTCACTTGATGGACTGGCCGTCAGCCGCGACCTACACAACAAGCCAACGCCAAGTGAAATCAACACGAGTTGCGATCCCCTACAGCCTAAAAAGTCACGAGGGGGTGGCAGATATTGTGCTGTAGGCGAGTGCAGCAGCTCAGCAGGAGACGGATATTCTTTGCACACATTTCCATCTGATCCAGATACTCGAAAGAAGTGGATTCGGTTCGTGCAACCATGCCGGGCAGCTAAAGTTCTTTCTACCACGTCAGTTCCAGCTGGACCGCGGAAACGAGCTATTCCGACAATTGCCGAGCGCGTTCGAGTGGATCAAAAACTTCGTCTGCATTGTGCGCGTATACTTCGAAGGCGGAGTGGTAAGCTCGTACAGATGAGTACGATAGTCGCACGTTTATTCTGTTCTTATCAGTGGACAGATCACACTTGTTAAATTGAATGAACACGTTAAGGCTTGAGGAAGAAGAATCTCCGCTCGCCGTCCACGCGTGATCGCATCAAGAAGTCAGTCGGTAGCCTCCTTCGAGACTTCGGTAAAGTCCGTACGCCTTCGGAATGCTGTGTTCGGGCGTCCAGCTGGAACTGAACTGACGTGGTAAAAAGAACTTAGCGTTCAAACTGATAAGGTACGGGCCTTGCAGAAACATCCCCAGAGTCACATTGGCTGTCGCAATCATAGTCACTGCTTTTACATGATAAATTAAATACCGAGCGAGATGCGCAAGAACCATCAGAATCGCTTTCTGTCGCCGTCGCTGACCATCATGTGACGTCACATCCAAGAGCAGTTAAGCCATGCCAAGATTTAGTTGATTACCTCCCGTTTTCTTGATTACAGGTGAAAATGCCCACTTTCGCGGATCGATTTTCGTGTGATCGGGAGCGAATCGGATGTTTATTTTACCAATTTATCAAACATTTCATATTTCTGCATAAGCTGACCAATTATCTAAAACCTCTAAAGTAGACCTTTAAGTCCAAATCTTTGCAAAGTCATTACTATGAAGACAGTTCAGTTGTTGGCCTGCGCTTGTTTTTTTTCCCCACTATTAGATTGTTCGTCTATGTATTTGTCTGACTTTATTCAAGCTTAAAAGGCTGTGCCAGTCTTGAATAAAAGTTACTCTGTGTTAGGTTTCTTTATGGGAGCAAAATATACCCCACTTGTTTATCGTTTACTGTTCCCTACCTTTATCGTTAACTGTTCCCTACCTCATTTCATTTCTGATTTTAGTCCTCTTCGCTCCTTGAGAAGCCTAGGCCTCAACAGCAACCTTCCACCTCCGTCTGTCCCTGGCACAGGTCTTGATCTCCCCCAGGTCAGGCTGGAGGCTCTCAGCTCGTTTAGCAAGCTCCTCCTCCAGGTCTGCTTTGGGCGCCCTCGCTTCCTCTTGCCCTGCGGGGTCCACTCGAGCGCCTGCCTGGTGATGTTAGAGGGCCTCTCCGCAGTGTGTGGCCGACCCATCGCCACTTTCTCTTCCTGACCTGGACGTCCATTGGCTGTTGGTTTGCCCTCGTCCACAGGTCGGTGTTTGGCACTCTGTCGATCCATCGCAAGTGGAGGATCTGCCGGAGACATTTATTGATGAAGGTTTGGATCTTCGTGGAGGTGTTGGTGGTGACTCGCCAAGCCTCTGACCCGTACAGAAGCACTGATTTTACGTTGGAATTGAATATTCTCGGTTTGGTGTTGATGGAGATGGTGGTAGAGCGCCATACGGGTTTCAGGGTGGCAAGGCTTGTCGCGCTTTCTTCACTCTTGCGTTGATGTCTTCATCTGTGAGTTTGGTTGTGTTGCTTTTAATGAATGGGATATTCCGTGTGAGGGTCCCTTGCTTTTTCATGTTAGTTTTAATTTGTGCCTGAGTATTCTTCGCTTTGAATGGTAGTTTTAATTGGTGTATTGATATCTTTTGTTCTTCCACGTGTTTGTTTTTGCCTTGGTACCGTGGGTTATTTTGTTGTTGTTTTTTAATGTGTTTTTTTATTTATGTGTCATGTTCTTTTCGTATAATCTTTATTTTTTTGCCTTTATTTTATATGGTTTTATTTCATCTTATAATTTTTTTCTTTTGGTTTATTTAGTGCGTCGAGTTCTTTGTTTGACAATGTTTGTTTTGCTTTGTGTGTTGAGTTGATATATTTGTGATGTTTGCATTGTACTGTGTGTCTGTCTTTTGTTCTGAATGTTTTTCTTGATGTGAGGGTTTCCTTTGTTTGTTTTTTCGTGTGTGTGTTTTGTGTGTGTGTGTGTGTGTGTGTGTGTGTGTGTGTGTCTTCTTCTTTTTTTCTTTTTTTCTTTTTCTTTTTGAACCGTGATGTGATCCCTCGGGTTGTCATGGCTATCAACAACATGAGTTGAATTCCTTTGTTTTGGATGTTTGTGTTGTGTTTTCTGTCTTGGGGTCCTTTGTTTCTAATGTTGGTTTTGTTTTGTATGTTGGTTTCCTATGGTTTCAATGTTCGTTTCATTGAGAGCTCGCTCGGTTTGTTTTGTTTTTATTGTTTCTTTTGTTGTGTATGTGTTTCGTTCCTACGTTTTTACTGTTCGTTTCTTTGAGTCTTGCGTTTCTATGTCTGTTTTTGTATTTCTTTTTTTCTTTTGAGGTGGGGGCGGTGGCGCGCGCGCGCGCGCTGCGCGCGCGCGTGTGTGTGTGTGTGTGTGTGTGTGTGTGTGTGTGTGTGTGTGTGTGTGTGTGTGTGCGTGTGTGTGCGTGGGTGTGCGTTGTGTATGTGTGTATGTGTGTGTACGTGTGTGCGTGCGTGTGTGCGTGTGTGTGTGTGTGCGTGGGTGTGTGTGTGTGTGGTGTGTGTGTGTGTGTGTGTGTGTGTTTGTGTGTGTGTGTGTGTGTTGTGTGTGTGTGTGTGGTGTGTGTGTGTGTGTGTGTGTGTGTGTGTGGGCGCGCGCGCGCGCGCGTGCGCGCGTGCGTGTGTGTTGTGTTGTGTTCTTTTGTTTCTAATATGTCTTTTGTATCGTTGATCCTTGAGGTGTTGATGTTTGTTTTGCGAGTTTTCTGGGCATTTAGTGCTCGTTTTCTTACGTCCGGTTCCTTTGTTTTGACTGTTGTTTTGTGATTCCTTTCTGTTTAACGTTAGTTCTGTTTTGCCAATGTGTGTGTGTTGTGTGTGTGTGTGTGTGTGTGTGTGTGTGTGGTGTGTGGTGTGTGTGTGTGTGTGTGTGTGTGTGTTTGTTTGTTTGTTTATACATTTTTTTTCAATGTTTTTTTCATTTATGTTCCCGTTGAGGCTGTGAATGTCTGTCAACAGCAATGATAGGACTCTCGCTGTCGGCTGGGCTGGTAAACCACGTGACGTATGGCTTGAGGAATGTCAGCCGACCGTTAAAGCACCGCACATTGTGCATCTCCGCCTTCCTACCGCCCCCCCCCCCCCCCCCCCCCCACACTCCCTGCTCTCTTCTCCGCCCCTCCCCACCCACTCCCCACTCCATGACCTTCTCACGTCCTCTCATCAACCAAATAAAAGAGTCAAAAATAGAAGAAGAAAAAATAGAAAAAGCGGAAAAAACAATCTTGGGTCGAAGGAGAGTATGGTCTTCTAGCTCCTCTGAAGACAAACAAACAAACAAACAAAACACAATACGAACAAGCAAACACAAACAAACACACTAACACACTAAACTAACTAACTAACTAACTAACTACTAACACTAACTGGCTAACTGGCTGACAAACTAGCTAACGAACTATATAACGAACTAATGTACGAACTAGCTAACTAGTAACTATTAACTAACTGACTAACTAACTAGCTAACTCACTCACTCACCCACTCATTCACGACTAACTAACTAACTAATAACTAACTAACTAACCAACCAACCAACCAACCAACCAACCAACCAACCAACCAACCAACCAACCAACCAACCAACTAACTAACTAACTAACTGACTAACTAACTAACTAACTAACTAACTAACTAACCACCTAATCAACCAAACTAACCAACAACTAACTAACTAACTAACTAACTAAACTAACTAACTAACTAACTAACTAACTAAACTAACTAACTAACAATAGAAGAAATTAAGGAAGTGAGCGAGTCGGTAACTAAAAGTCCACGAATCGCTTTCGTTCATACCTTACCGCGCAACGTAAAAAGTGTGCTACGAAAGTCAAGGGATACTGTCGACATTTACTGGCTGGATTTTCCACAAACAACTGACCTGCACTGACTTCAAATCAAAATTGTGATAAAAACTCATTTTTTTAGAGAGTCAAATGCCCTTAACAGACAGACAGGCAGGTGTACAGACAGGCAGACAGGCAGGCAGGCAGGCAGACAGGCAGGCAGGCAGGCAGGCAGACAGGCAGGCCGACCGACATTAAAGCAGACAGAGAATCGAACCTGAACAGTCTTTAATAGCAGCAACAATAATCTTCGTTACGAGGCGAGTGATATTACATAAAACCTTTATTGATGGGGGTGAAAGAGAATTGAAACGTTCAGTGTTGAGAGAGAGAGAGAGAGAGAGAGAGAGAGAGAGAGAGGAGGAGAGAGAGAGAGAGAGAGAGAGAGAGAGAGGGGGAGAGAGAGAGGGGAGAAGAGAAGCAGAGAGAGAGAGAGAAGAGGAGAGAGAGAGGAGAGAGAGAGAGAGTACTGGCAAGAGAGAGAGGAGAGAGATAGAGAGAGAGAGAGGAAGAGACGAGAGAGAGAGAGAGAGAGAGAGAACACGTTTAGTAATTTA
>CM031621.1:31736552-31764052 GCA_018398815.1 Conus ventricosus
TTGGAGGCGTCTCGTAGACAGATAAAGCTGAACTTGCATCCCAAGGTGTAATTGACGTGCATAGGGTCACAATTCGCAAAGGAACAGAAAGAGTGCCCTCCACCCCTCTCTTTCTCATATTCTGAACGCTTTCTTGCCTCAAGTCATCAGAAGTGGGTTGTTTGAATGTGCACTTTCAAATTTACCCTCCATCTTCGATGCGGTGCTTCAAGTGCCAGAAGTTTGGCCACGTCAAAGATCGTTGCTCTGGGGAAGTGGTGTTTCCTGCAAAGCAACCATAATGGGCCGTGTAAAGTTCCGGCCCATTGTGCAAACTGCGATGGCGAATTCCCTCATCTTCACGCAACTGCCCACTTCTGATTCAGGAAGCTTTCAAAAGGTTAAAACGGAAAATAACATTCCATTTTTCGAGGCGCGCAAGCAGGTCTTTTGCAGTCAATCTACTGAAGTTTAGTCGTACACTTCAGTTGTGAAAAAGTTTCTACACGTTCTGTTTGCTGTCAAATGGATGCTTTTATGACTGCGTTTTTAAACCCCAAGTTCCAAAAGAAATTCGATGACCACCCCATTTCCATTCCGCTCTTAGGAATTCGTATGCTTCCCTACTTGAACAATGCAGATATAGACATAGACATTGGAGACGTGTGTGTATTTATCCAAGTTTCCTGATGACCCACCATGGACTTTCTTTACGCCAGGGATCCGGTTTGATTTTGCTTCGTACCGTAAAGATTCCGCTAGCTCCTTGACGTACAAGTCCTTTTCCGCCGAACTGTGTTCGAAGTCTCCATCCCTCGGAATAATTTTCACCGACGGTTCCAAATCTGAGGAGGGGGTTGCCTCTGCTGCGTGGTGTGTGCAAGGGGTCCGTCCTTCTCAGAGATACTGTAAACACATTCCTTCTCAGAGATAATGTAAACACATTCCTACTGACAGCTCCATCTACTGCTGAGTTGACAGCCTTGGTCCTGGCTCTTGAAATGGTCTCTAAATCAAAATATAAAGATTGGCTCATTTTGTCGGACTCCTTTTCTGCTTTGGAGGTCATTGCAGCCGTAACCTCAAGCACCCAACTGCTGAAATTATTCGAACTGTACACCTCACTGAAATCAGATGGGTGCAACATAGTTATTGCTTGGGTTCCCAGCCATGTGGGCATTCGAGGCGAAGAGCTGGTTAATTAACTTGCCACAAGTGCAACAACGAAAGAGTGAACAGATTGTCTTTCCCTCGCACTGATCTGAAACCTAAAGCCTAGGCTTCCATTCTTCTATGTCAAAACCTCAGGGCAAGAAGAATGGAAGTTGCAAACGGATAACAAACTATTAAAAATCCGTCCAAACCTGAAAGAGTTTTTACCATTTTCCCCGAGGCGGATGTAAAGGAGAAAATCTTGAGCCCTTTGCATACAGGCCACTCCTTTTACACCATTTCTCATCTTTTAAAAAATGAAGAAGCTCCGTGGTGCATTCCATGTCATATACCACTCACAGTGAAACATTCTTTTAGAGTGCTGGGACATGCATGATGCGAGACGAACATTTTACAGCAGATTCCATGACAACCTGGTTCAGAGATGTCCCATCTGATGTGATCTTTGAATTTTTCATCTGATTGCAGATTTAACAAACTTTCAAGCGTGTTTTTAAGGTGTATTTTAAATGGTTTTGTGAATGAGTTCTTTTTGTAATGACTTGTGAGTTGACTCCGACGCGGTGCTAGTCCTGATGTGGCCTTTTGCGGTCGGCTGGACTATAGGCAGCATTACCTTACCTTACCATAGGGCTGATAAACCTTTTTTGCGAGAAGGGTTAATGTCAGCTTTTATTGAGCTAAATGTTACCCTTTCATATTGTGTAATGTACTCTTTCAAAATGTGGGTCTTTCTTTCGTAGATTGATTTGTCTTTTCTAAGGCTTAAGCATCCATTACTGTCTTCTCTTTCCAATATTTCAGCATCTTCCTTTTTCCATAGACTTTACTGTCTTCTTTACTCTCAGCGTGTATGAACGTCATTCCTAGGCGTTAGTTTCTACTGTTCATGCTTTGGTGTATTCTTTGTGATGGTTTAGCAGCGACTTCTTGGTCAGAATCTAATCCGCGCCTTCGTTTGTGGCAGGTCGTGAGGGATGGGCTGTCTACGAGAATCACTACCAGTCAACCACGAGCTTTGGCACTTCATCTTCCACAACCACCTCCATCCTCACCAAGGGCAAACGACTCCAGGGACGGGATATTACCTACATCGTCATCGAGTTCACAGCGTCACTACAGGCTTCCAGAGAATCCGTTCCTAGGGAGTGCAGGAAGAAATATGACTTTGCTGGACCATCCCACTTCAGGGACTTCAGGATGCATTCACAGTCCACAGCCGCAAGGGACAGAAGACAAGGAGCCTTGCTCGGAGAACTATGAAGAGCTTGGAAAAGCCAAACCGTTCTTGCCGTTATCGGCATTTTACGTGCGTGTGCGCGCGAGTGTGTCAATGTGCACTCTTGTTTGTGGGTGCATGGTACTTATTGCAATATTTATCTTCTTATTGGTTTCATATGTTTTGGGGGAGGGGGAGGGAGGGCAGATGAAGGGCATGACATGGTGGGCGTACTGAGGCAGAGAGGAGTAGATGAATGGCGTGACGCAATGGGCGTATTCGGGGCAGAGGAGGCGGATGAAGGGCGTGACATGGGTGTCTTGTTGGGGACGGGGGGGGGGGGGGGGGGGGGGGGGGGGGGGGGGGTGGATGTAGGGCGTTATATAGTGGGCTTATTAACGCAGAGGGGGTGGATGTAGGGCGTTATATAGTGGGCTTATTAACGCAGAGGGGGTGGATGTAGGGCGTTATATAGTGGGCTTATTAACGCAGAGGGGGTGGATGTTTGGGCGTTATATAGTGGGCTTATTAACGCAGAGGGGGTGGATGTAGGGCGTTATATAGTGGGCTTATTAACGCAGAGGGGGTGCGGATGAAGGGCGTCACACTGTTCTCTTCTGGGGGCAGGGGAGGGGGGCATGGATGAAGGGCGTGACATTGGTCTCTTCTTGGGGCGAGGGGGCACGGATGAAGAGCGTGACATTGGTGTCTTTTGAGGCAGAGGGGGCACAGATGAAAGGCGTGACATTGGTCTCTCCCTTGGGTCAGAGGGGGCACGGATGAAGGGCGTGACATTGTTCTCTTCTTGGGGCAGAGGGGTGCGGATGAAGAGCGTGACATTGGTCTCTCCTTGGGTCAGAGGGGGCACGGATGAAAGGCGTGACATTGGTCTCTCCTTGGGTCAGAGGGGGCACAGATGAAAGGCGTGTGGTCTCTTCTTGGGCAGAGGGGTGCGGATGAAGAGCGTGACATTGGTGTCTTCTTGGGGCAGAGGGGTGCGGATGAAGGGCGTGACATTGGTGTTTTTCTTGGGGCAGAGGGGTGCGGATGAAGGGCGATTGGTGTCTTCTTGGGGCAGAGGGGTGCGGATGAAGAGCGTGACATTGGTGTCTTCTTGGGGCAGAGGGGTGCGGATGAAGGGCGTGACATTGGTGTCTTCTTGGGGCAGAGGGGGCACGGATGAAAGGCGTGACATTGGTGTCTTCTTGGGGCAGAGGGGGCACGGATGAAGGGCGTGACATTGGTCTCTTCTTGGGGCAGAGGGGGTGCGGATGACGAGCGTGACATTGGTGTCTTCTTGGGGCAGAGGGGGCACGGATGAAAATCGTGACATTGGTGTCTTCTTGCGCCAGAGGAGGAACGAATAAAAGCGTGACATTGGTGTCTACTGGAGCAGAGGGGGCTGGTGTCTTCTAGGGCAGAGGGGGCACGAATGGAAGTCGTGACATTGGTGTCTTCTTGGGGCAGAGGGGTGCAGATGAAGGGCGTGACATGTTGTCTTCATGGGGCAGAGGGGGCGCCGATGAAGAGCGTCATTGGTGTCTTATTGGCGCAGAGGGGGCACGGATGAAGGGCGTGACATTTTCTTGGCGCAGTGGGGTGCGGATGAAGGGCGTGACAATGGTCTCTTATGGGGACGGGGGACACGGATGAAAGTCGTGACATTGGCGTCGTCTTGGGGCAGAGGGGGCATGGATGAAGAGCATGACATTGGTGTCTTCTTGAGGCAGAGGGGGCACAGATGAAAGGCGTGACATTGGTCTCTTCTTGGGTCAGAGGGGGCACGGATGAAGGGCGTGACATTGTTCTCTTCTTGGGGCAGAGGGGTGCGGATGAAGAGCGTGACATTGGTGTCTTCTTGGGCAGAGGGGATTGGCGTGTTCTTGGGCACAGGGGATATGGATGAAAGGTGTCACACTGGCGTCTTCTTGAGGCAGATTGGGCACGGATGAAGGGACGTGACATTGGTGTCTTCTTGGGGCAGAGGGGGCGCGGATGAAGGGCGTGGAAAATTGGTGTCTTCTTGGGGCAGGGGGGGGGGGGGGCGCGGAAGAAGGGCGTGAGATTGGTGTCTTCTTAGGGCAGAGGGGGCTCGGATGAAGGGCGTGACATTGGTGTCTTCTTGGGGCAGAGGGGGCGCGGATGAAGGGCGTGACATTGGTGTCTTCTTGGGAAGAGGGGGCGCGGAAAGAAGGGCGTGACATTGGTGTCTTCTTGGGGCAGAGGGGGCTCGGATGAAAGGCGTGACATTGGTGTCTTCTTGGGCAGAGGGGGCGCGGATGAAGGGCGTGAGATTGGTGTCTTCTTGGGGCAGAGGGGGCACGGATGAAGGGCGTGACATTGGTGTCTTCTTGGGGTAGAGGGGCGCGGATGAAGGGCGTGACATTGGTGTCTTCTTGGGGCAGAGGGGGCTCGGATGAAAGGCGTGACATTGGTGTCTTCTTGGGGCAGAGGGGGCGCGGATGAAGGGCGTGACATGATGTCTTCTTGGGGCAGAGGGGGCGCGGATGAAGGGCGTGAGATTGGTGTCTTCTTGGGGCAGAGGGGGCGCGGAAGAAGGGCGTGACATTGGTGTCTTCTTGGGGCAGAGGGGGCGCGGATGAAGGGCGTGACATTGGTGTCTTCTTGGGACAGAGGGGGCACGGATGAAGGGCGTGACATTGGTGTCTTCTTGGGGACAGAGGGGGCGCGGAAGAAGGGCGTGACATTGGTGTCTTCTTGGGCCAGAGGGGGTAGGGCATGGATGAAGGGCGTGACATTGGTGTCTTCTTGGGACAGAGGGGGCGCGGAAGAAGGGCGTGACATTGGTGTCTTCTTGGGCCAGAGGGGGGAGGGCATGGATGAAGGGCGTGACATTGGTGTCTTCTTGGGGCAGAGGGGGCACGGATGAAGGGCGTGACAGTCTTCTTGGGCAGAGGGGTGCGGATGAAGGGCATGACATTGGTGTCTTCTTGGGGCAGAGGGGTGCGGATGAAGGGGGTGACATTGGTGTCTTCTTGGGCAGAGGGGGCACGGACGGATGAAGGGCGTGACATTGGTGTCTTCTTGGGACAGAGGGGGCACGGATGAAAGGCGTGAGATTGGTGTCTTCTTTGGGCAGAGGGGGGCATGGATGAAGGGCGTGACATTGGTGTCTTGGGGCAGAGGGGTGCGGATGAAGGGCGTGACAGTGGTCTCTTCTTGGGGCAGAGGGGGCACGGATGAAAGGCGTGACTTCTTGGGGCAGAGGGGTGCGGATGAAGAGCGTGACATTGGTGTCTTCTTGGGGCAGAGGGGGGGGAGGGGCGGGGCATGGATGAAGGGCGTGACATTGGCGTCTTCTTGGGGCGGAGGGGGCGCGGATGAAAGGCGTGACATTGGTGTCTTCTTGGGGCAGAGGGGGCGCGGAAAGAAGGGCGTGACATTGGTGTCTTCTTGGGGCAGAGGGGCGGGGCGGGGCATGGATGAAGGGCGTGACATTGGTGTCTTCTTGGGGCAGAGGGGGTGCGGATGAAAGGCGTGACATTGCTGTCTTCTTGGGGCAGAGGGGGTGCGGATGAAGGGCGTGACATTGGTGTCTTCTTGGGGCAGAGGGGGTGCGGATGAAAGGCGTGACATTGGTGTCTTCTTGGGGCAGAGGGGGCGCGGATGAAGGGCGTGACTTCTTGGGGCAGAGGGGTGCGGATGAAGGGTGTGACATTGGTCTCTTCTTGGGGCAGTGGGGGTCCGGATGAAAGGCGTGACATTGGTGTCTTCTTGGGGCAGAGGGGGCATGGATGAAAGGCGTTACATTGGTGTCTTCTTGGGGTGGGGATGAGTGTGACGTTGGCGTCTTCTTGGGGCAGAGGGGTGGGGATGAAGAGTGTGACGTTGGCGTCTTCTTGGGGCAGAGGGTCACGGATGAAGGAGGGCACGGATGAAGGCCGAGACATTGGTGTCTTCTTGGGGCAGAGGGGGTGCGGATGAAAGGCGTGACATTGGTGTCTTCTTGGGGCAGAGGGGGCGCGGATGAAGGGCGTGACATTGGTGTCTTCTTGGGGCAGAGGGGGCATGGATGAAAGGCGTGACATTGGTGTCTTCTTGGGGCAGAGGGGGCATGGATGAAAGGCGTGACATTGGTGTCTTCTTGGGGCAGAGGGGTGCGGATGAAGAGCGTGACATTGGTGTCTTCTTGGGGCAGAGGGGGCATGGATGAAAGGCGTGACATTGGTGTCTTCTTGGGGCAGAGGGGTGGGGATGAAGAGTGTGACGTGGCGTCTTCTTGGGGCAGAGGGTCACGGATGAAGGAGGGCACGGATGAAGGGCGAGACATTGGGGTCATCTTGGGGCAGAGGGGCACGGATGAAGGGTGTGACATTGGGGCAGAGGGGTGGGGATGAAGAGTGACATTGGCGTCGTCTTTGGGTAGAGGGGGCACGGATGAAGGGCGAGACATTGGTACTGGTGTCTTCTTGGGGCAGAGGGGGCACGGATGAAAATCGTGACATTGGTGTCTTCTGGGGGCAGAGGGGGGCACGGATGAAGGGCGAGGAATGGTGACGTATTGGGGCATTTGGGCGCGGATGTAATGCGTCATATGGGTGGGTGTATTGGGACAGATGGGGCTCAGATGCAGTGCAAAACATGGGTGCAGATGGACTCGCCGCAGGCAGACAGACGGAGACATGAAGACGCACCATATAGAGGGAGAGATTAAAAGGTGGGAAGATGGGGAGACGGTGGTGTAGAAAAAACAACGGAGAGAGAGAGAAACTGAGAGACGGCGACAGAAAAATAAAACATCACCTTTTGAGAGAAATGCGCTGAAAAATGGCTGGGAAAGTGTGTTGCTTCAATTGAAAATGGCAAAATGGGAAGAACAAAGGCTGGAAAATCCGACTGAGAAAATGTGTTGCTTCTTCAAATGAAAATGGCAAAATGGGAAGAAAACTGCTGTGTCCAGGAAATCGTCCCTAGTCGTGGTGGTAACCAAATTAAGGAGCCATTCCCACGCTGGAAATGCTGCCTACTGCCCGATGTGTTTAATTGATAGTACCAACCGGACAGGTGCCAGATGCACATATCTCAACACCAAGTTTACACTAGCAGACCCCCGACGCTACCTGCTACAAGTCGGCATCTTGCACCCGCTATGTTTTGGCCAGTGGGAAGATGATTCTAAAAAAACTTGTTTGCTATAACTCAGTAAGTTGAGAATCCGAGTTCTAGCAGTACTCTGCCAGGCAAATGCGTGCTTTGCTGTCACTGCTATAAGTCATGATAGCAAGATACGTACATTTAGCTCCCACACGTGTGGTGCCCTGTAGAACAAAGCGAGCTATAAGTCTGGAACTTTACTTAAGTACTTTTTGCTATCAAAAGAACCAGGGATAAAAGAAAATTGATTTAGGTTTTAATTAATAACTCGGATCAATTTTACTAGAAACGAAAATCTGCCATCGGAAAGAGTCCAAATCTATCAGAAGAGTATA
Source organism: Conus ventricosus (assembly GCA_018398815.1). Classification (NCBI taxonomy): domain Eukaryota; kingdom Metazoa; phylum Mollusca; class Gastropoda; order Neogastropoda; family Conidae; genus Conus; species Conus ventricosus. The sequence goes on from CM031621.1 coordinate 31,744,374, forward strand.
AAATCTCAAAATCGAAAAAAATCGAGTTACTGACTTCTAGCAGTCGGCCCTCGAAATGTTCAATGTAGGTATCAATATTGTCCTGTGCGTGGTACATGGGCATTTTGATACTAGGAGCCATGCATGGTTCAGGAAATGGCGGGGGTGAAAGTTCTACCTCGGAGAACCCAGGTGGTAGCGTGGCTGCTGGCACTTCCGGCTCCAAGTGCTGGCTGAGCTGCTCCAGAAGCTCGTCTTCTCCCGCTCAGCTTGCAGAAGCGCTTCTAGGTCAGGAACGGTCTCCTTCCTCTCCCTATCCACCCCTCCTCTCTTCCATCTCCAATTGCCATCTTCGTTCTCTTTCCTCCTTTTCTAGCCTCTTCTCCTCTGCCACCTTCGTTCTTCTCGTCTCTTTCCTCCTTTCCTAGCTGCCACCTTCGTTCTTTTTCTTCCTTTTCTAATTTCTTTTCCGCCATCTCTGATCTCTTTCCTCCTTTTCTAGCCTCTTCTCCATCTCGAGCTGCCCACCTTCGTTCTTCTCGCCTCTTTCTCCTCCTTTAACTCTTTCCTTTCTCTCCTGCTTCTCTTTCACAGCGCTCCTCATCGCGTCGGTAGAGGGCCTGCAGTTGCTCAGGAGAGACACGCGGATACGACGGAGCGTGCGGACGAGGTGTAAATCCTGGAGGGCGAGTAGACCTTCGGGGCGGAAGGCCTTGATATCCCCCCAGTTTTGGAATGTGGAGTTGACTACCGCCTAACTCGTCCTCCATCTTTACCGAGACGCTGGTCTGTCCTGTGGCAGTCGTGGCTAAGAAAATAGGATTGCCAGCTCTGGACGAATACACAGTCCGAGTGGTCGGGCCAGTGGACGCTACTGTGGTTGGTTTAGTCATGCCAGGTAGTATGCCTGTCACGGTGCGTTTGGCCCGCTGGCGAGTACGTGGGCCGGGCCACTCCGAGTCCATAATGGTGTCTCACTCAGACAGGTAGACACTTCACACTGGAGCTCAAAAATCCGGCACAATGCACAGTCACACAAAGGGGGTGGATGCACCTCACTCAACCCTAAGGTAACACGATGCAAACAGAGATCCTAAGACGGGAGTCGGTCTTAAGGAGTGAATCTACCACACTCAGTACTGAGATCCCACAACGAATTACACGACTCAAAGGGGGGTAGAATTGCCGTCCTAATGGTAAACGCCCAACACCAGCTCAAAATTACGGTGTACCTCGCTCCATCCTACGTAATGGGGAACAGGGGAAATTTACCCGGACGCAAAGAAACAAGAAAACCCACTCTGACAGGCCAACAGTGAAACCGCACGGGACTTGATCCTGAAGGTGTGAACTAAACGGTCACACTAACCTGAACCCGGAAGACTTTTCCACTACGGGAGTCAAAGCATGCCAATAGCCTGTCCTCAGGCTATGAAAATGAAAAGTCCCAACAAGAAAGAAATTGCGACAAGTAGTCCCCTCACGCAAATACCACTTTGAGATGGCCCTATCCAGTGCCAAGGAAATAAACTGCTGAAAATGAGACCTGTAGATGGTCCCTTCTGCTTGCACGGCAACTATGCCACTGAAGGCACTCCCCAACTCGAACAACTGACCCCAGTGCCTACCAAAAAAATGTGCCAACAAACCTCAGGCAGAACTCTCAACAATCCTCTAACCAATGAAGGTCAGGACAAGAGTAAGGGATTAAACGGACCCCTTACATCAGAAACTCGACACAGAGTAAGATCTCTAGCAAGCCAACGAAGGCTATTTTACGATTGGCGGATGACTGCACTATTCGCCCCCAAAATCCCTGAAATGCGAAAGCAATCACGGCCAACGAAGGCTTCTGAACACACTAATAAAACGCTCCCCACTCAAAGTAGTTCTTTCACGGAATAAATCGAACACACACGTCGCTACACGGTAGGCGGCTCCTTATTTGACTAGGTTAACGCTACGGACCTGGAACCGGTGCACAGAAAACGATCGATTACCCTCAAAAAACCTTCAGACAAGTCGCGAAAGTACGTGTCTGAACGGTATCAAAATACGGCAAGGCACGGCCTTTGGCTGGGTAAACAACGCACAAGAAGTCACGGCAAGTGTGTGGATTATGGTCGAACTAACAACGCACAATCGAAGCTACGGCGCCGTAAAAGACGAAAACCGAATCGCCCAAGGCCAGGATGGAAACACAAGGCGCTGTTCTGATTTCTAAGTCCGATCGAACGTCGGTCCGGAAGGTTAACTTACGGCCTAGCCCGGCAAAAACCTTGGGACAGTTACGGAAACGCACGTCCTATGACTTAACAAACTCGGAAGCGGGCTTACCGTAAACAAGGTAAGGGGGGTCGCGCACACCCAGGGTAGAGTGGGAACGCTGGCCGACGACCAGGCCCCTGCTTACACCTTACTGTAAAATATCCTGCCTGGCAAAGCCAACCAACTCTCGGATCTCACGCACTCGCTAATACATAAATCTTTTTATTGCCCTAACAGACATCCATACTGGTGCACACACTACCTAGTGTGGACTAAAGAAAACGAAGTTCCCTACATCAACGAACTAACAAAAGGGATACAACTATGTAGGTTGAGTGTAATCGAAACAGCAGAGACAGCCTAAGCAATACAGGATAGCCCTGTTACTCATTATTCAAAGAACCCTATCTCCTATCTCCAAGTGTATCAATCAACCAATACACAATATCACAAGTTTTCCTAAACAAAACTACTACGGAATCGCGACGCAGACGACCTAACGCCCTACACTGAACCGCGATAACCAATGGGATGGTCACGGAAGAGGGACACCAATCTCCTACCTAGCTCACCTTCATACTTTTAAAGTTGTCAGGGGTACAGCCAAATCTGCCAACCGTCGACAACCGACACAAGCGCTTGTATCGGCGAGGCTGAAAGAGAAACCTATGCACTAGTCCCCCCCAAATCAAGACCACCCTGTACACCAAAACAGACCCAACTACCTACTTATACTAACAGACGGAAAGTGGTACACACGGCATGGACGGAAAAGAACACGCAACTAACAAACTACGTAATCCGGCGGAACGCAAGGCGGCGGACGGGTGCGGAGCTGTCCCGGCAGGCACTCCCCCTACCCACACCAACACCCCAGGTGCCGAACGCTTCTGAGTAGGACCCCTTCCACTCTAGAGCCTAACCCAACCAACCTCCCACAGCTAGACAAACAGAAAGATAGACAGAGCTCTCCCATGTCCGTCAGCAGTGTGAGGCAACAGCGGAATTATCTGCCCCTCCCCGGCATCTCCACCACAATTGTCAAAAATGACAGGGTTCAGGAGAGGGGCCAGGCGGGTCCGCGAATCGCCACACACTTACAAACACAAGGAGCAAAGGTAAACAAATAAGACAACACTTTATTACATATAGACAAGCACCAACAAAAAGAAAATCAATCGCACTCTGTGGAAAGGGCCATACAGAAGAATAAAAGAAAGACAGAAGGAAAAGTAGAGGGAGGAAAAATGAAAGTCAGGAAAAAAGAGAAAACTGAGCTACCTACATGGGTAAAAAGCAAAACGCACCCCCCCCCCCCCCCCCAAACATAATCCAAACCACACCAACTCTTGGGACTTTCCCCCACTCTATTACCACCCCACTCAACCCAAAGAGGATAAGACAAGGGACATTCCTAACATAAAGGACCTACTATGCAACACACACACACACAACCAATGTCAAAGCCTGATCAAGGCGTGGCTCACAGGCCAAGAAGTGACTACCTCTCGCCCAGAGGCAGCAGAATAAAAAAACAAAAACAACAAAAAAAACAAACAAACAAAAAACACTGGGGCGAACACCCTCAATGTCTAAATGGAACACCCAGATCCAATTCTAGGGCTCACGAATAGAGAAAACTTTCTCGGCACACTAGGGTATGTGCTACAAAATGTAACGGCCAATATTTCCTCTTCATTTGGCGGAGTTACACATTGGGCACCAACAGAAAAAGGAATTGGGCAAAGTCTCTCATTGGGGTACTGAGCCTTAGCTACAAGTCCAGAGTCGAGTTATTGGTGATAATGTCACGGAATCACATCTGCATGGGATAGGGAGACGGGCTATACTCACACTAGCAACAGTCACAGGACACACAACTGGACTCGCCGTGAGATCGGAGAAAACGTGTCCCAGCAATGCCACTGAAGGCCCACAGACGAGGCTTGCTGCAAGGTGGTCCGGCAGGAACTCTCCTGTTGGCGACCTCAGCGGTTGGCAAGGCCTCGAGCAGGCACCCAGGGGACACAGTGGATCTCGGCTGAGGTTAGGTCAACCAGCCCCTCGCTCTCACGACGGGAAGGTGAAGGAATGGTGGAAGATGTAGAACTGGGCAGGAGACCAAAAGGTCGGGACAAAGCACCAGCAGACGGTGACGAAACAAACTCTGCAAGCCAATCATGCTTTGTTTGTAGTTCTGGAATATGGAGCTGTGTGGGGTGTCTTATGTCGCTATGCTAGGAGAGGTAAGCACTGTCAACCCTTCCTCCTTGCTAACTTGCTATGCTTTACAGGGAAGAACCCTAAGTGTTGATTGTTCTTTTTTCTTTCTCCTAATGAATTCTACTATTAGCCCCAAACCCCTCCTCTGCTTACAAAGGGACTGCAATCAATAAAAGGAAACAATTACGGGGAAATGATATCCAAACTCAATTCCTTTCACTTTATTTGTGGAGGAAGGATTACATGTTGACAAATCACTAATACACAAACAAAAACTGCGCAAGCATGTGATAGAGGTTGACCAGAAATTACAGAGGGGCTGAAAGCCTATGCCAGTTCTGTAATTCACAATAACTGGGGTTTGAAAGAATAACGCGCATTTTATGATATGAAACTGTACACGCCCAATCACCTGCTAAGGGCTATGACCGGAACCTCAAATTCCCAGACTTCCTATGAAAAATACACATTCTAAACCAACAGCAAACCATACTATACCAGCAGTTTGTGAGCGGGACGGAGAGGGTAGGATGGAACACCTAATGTCTCCTGTCTCGACCTAGGCGAAGGGCAGGCAGGCTGGCACCAAACGTATGTCACAACGAAGGTGACAGGATTCTCATAAGGATCCCCACCGAAGGGAAGTTAGTCCGGACTGAGGATCGTGGTCCTCCAAAATCCTTTCTCCCTCTGACCCAAACCAAACCGAAAACCTCGCTGAGAAGTTCACATGCAGACAGTCATGCACAGAAATTGGAACCCGCACGGACTGCACGTGCAACTAAAAAAAAACACCCCACACACGCACGCACGCGCACACACACACACTCTTCCCCTCCTTCACCTCCTTCCCCACGTACCCTCCACCCCCATCCCCCCATCCACCCATCCATGCAGTCCCCACGCGTCCTCGCCGCCTTCTCATCTTCTGCCCCTCCTCTCACCTCCTATCACAAACAACAACAAAACACTCTTCTGACTTCTGTCCCCCCAGATGAGATACCCCCACCCACCCATCCAACCCCACGCCCCACTTTCCCGACAGTAAAAAAAAAAAAAGGAGAAAATAAATAACTCCCCGCACTTTCTTTAATTCACGCGACACAACAGCGAAGCACACCACCATCCCTTTCATCAATGCACAAAGAAACAACATCAAACATATTTCTCTAGCTCCTAACTCCAATTCACGACTCTGTATTTTATGGGTCTCCCCCTCCCCCTCCCCAACCCCAACCCCATCTCATCCCCAACCCTCCTAGCTATCCCCCCCCCGCCCCCCCCCCCCCCCTTTTTTTAACCGCCTTTACTCCCCTTCCTTTCCTGTCTACCTCCCAAGCTTCTGCCCCTTGCCTCCCCCCCCCCCCCCCCCCCCCTCTCCCCCCTTTCTGTTTTATGAAACGTGCTCAGCAGACGTCCAAAGTCCCCCAACATCTCGCGCAGGGATGAGAAAAATGATCCTCGATTTTAGCAACTGTCCACAAAATTGCAAACACTCCCGCTTTTTATTTCGTCAACTCCCGCAAACAACCGTCACCGTATCGAACCGTCACTGAATCTCCAATGCTCTGTAAATGCCTTTCCTGCGTACTCTGGGGGGAGGAAAACGTAAAAGTACGTAGTTGTGAGCCCGGCGAAGCAAGGCATCCAAGTAAGGGACTTAACTCTTGCTTCAGTTCTCGTCGGAAGATCAAAGCGCGGGAGGACAGCCAGGCGGTAAAGCCGCTCGTCATAAAAAAAAGCTCGACAGAACGTGTGTGGCGGCCTTTTGAGGGCTGAGGTGGCTAACGAAGCTGAAGATGTCCCGTGGTTCTTCCGTTTGGAGTTGAAACCCCGGGATAGGGCCCTGGGTCGTGCGGCCGGCCCGGGAGTCTTTTAAAAAGGGTTTTTATGGGTGGGGAGATTGGGGGAAAGGGTGGAGGGGCAGGGGCTGAAACTCCGCCCAGGCTCGCCCCCTCTCTCTCGTTCTTCGCGCGCGCGTGTGTGTGTGTGTTTGTGTGTGTGTGTTTCTTTTTGTGTCTCTCAGTCTGCCTGTCTGTCTCTGCTTTTGGGCTCTGTCTGTCTTCTTTTGTAGTCATTATGTTTTTTCCTTTTTTGACTTACAAATTGCCATTTAGGATTGCCTCATGTCTACATATGCAAACTTCTCTCTCTCTCTCTCTTCTTTTGTATTCATTTTTTGTCCCTTTTAATTTACAAATGCCATTTATGATTGCCAGTCATATTCTATTTTTGTTGTTATTTGCTTTTGTTGTTTTTTCTTTTTTTTTGTGCTTTGCTTTCATTTGCTTACTTTTGATTGTTTATATTGCTGTTGCTCTTTTTTTGTTTGTTTAACTTGTTTTGCTTTTATCTGTTCATTTCACTGTTGATGTCAGTATTTGTTTCTTGGGTGGTGGTGTTCTTTGATTGTTTGATTTGTTGTTTGTTTTTTTTGTTTAACCTTGTTTACATGCATACGTTGTACGTGTTTTTTTTTTTGATTGTTTGATTTTTGTCGTTTGTTTGTTTCACAATGTTTACATGCATACGTTGTATCATTTTGTTATAGTCTAGTAGAACAGTGACGGTAAGTGAGAAAATGGTTTACTTCGTGAATACTTTTACCAATGTGAAATAGAGTAGTCTCTCTCTCTCTCTCTCTCTCTCTCTCTCTCTCTCCTCTCTCTCTCTCCTCTCTCTCTTCTCTCTCTCTCTCTCCTCTCTCTTTCTCCTCTCTCTCCCCCCCTCTCTCTCTCTCTCCCCCCCTCTCTCTCTCTCTCTCTCCCCCCCTCTCTCCCCCTCTCTCTCTCTCTCTCTCTCTCTCTCTCTCTCTCTCTCCCCCTCTCTCTGTCTCTCTCTGTGCAAGTAGAAACCTGGCGTGAAAATAATTCAATGCTCTTAAATCATACCCAAACCGGAGTGTATGGTCATAACCACACGAGAGAAAAATATCCCGAAGTTCAATTCCTCTCAATTTATTTGTCAAAGGACCGCAAGAAATTTCAAGTCAGTGAACGTAGACATTTAAGACTAATGCAGACAACCAAATCCGGTGGAGACCCGCATTAAACTATTTGTGCAAAATTATCTTCGAAAATGAATACACCCTGAATAGTCTAGGATACTTCTTTCGTAATAAATCACGTAAAATGTTTTACAATGCCTGTATGAAACTTATACTGATTATGCTTCTACACTGTGGAATGGCCGTGTGGATATATATATATATATATATATATATATATATATATATATTATATATATATATATATATATATATAATATATATATATGTTAAAATAGGTTTTTAAAAAAGAATCTACAAATTTGTTTCGAGCGCGTTGCGCTGTCATCAGGATCTCATCTCAGGATCCTGATGACAGCGCAACGCGCTCGAAACAAATTTGTAGATTATTTTTTAAAAACCTATTTTAACAAATGTTGCTCCCCAAGGGATCGACCACTATCAAAATCATTTTGGGTATTTTAACCACACTAATCTATATATATATATATATATATATATATATATATATATATATTATATATATATATATATATATATATATATATATTGTGTGTGTGTGTGTGTGTGTGGAAAAATCGGACTTCTCGTACCGGAGAGAGTCAAACTCGATGTACCTGGTCCACACCAGTCGACAGAACGACAGATGGAACAGTCCGTTTAACAGTCAGGTCCACACCAGTCGACAGATGGAACAGTCCGTTTAACAGTCAGGTGACTGCAGGCGGAAATGAAAACCAATGGAAGACAGATGACTGTTCCGCCGAACGAACGAGACAAACACGACGCGTTTCAACCTCTTTGGTCTTCTTCAGGTAAGAAAAACAACATTGAGGAAAATCAAAAACGAAGTTTCTGCAAACGCTTTTCTCCTGAAACTGGGCGCTAAAATGGACGAGTCTCTCTCTCTCCTCTTTCACCACAAGTGTCCCAATGTGTGCTTCAAGATCTGTTTTGCTCGAATATAATATGTTAAACTATACAAAATACATATTTGCGCCCATTTTCCGCTCAATTTGAAAAAACAAAAAGAGAAACAAACATCACCTTACATTTGGCAAAGATTTGGTCATGTCATGCCATTTCTGCTAAACGGGGGTGTGGGTATGAGTAAAAACAAACAAACGTACTTCTAAACGTAGAACTAAGATAGACCACAGATATAAGAGTAGAGAAAAACCTCGCGGATTTTACGTCAAAATATTACGTCACGTTGATGATGCACGTTCTCATCACGAAGATGACCTGTTGGTGAAGAAAACAAAGATGAACTGAGCGGACAGCAAAGTGTCTGACAGAGTGAGACCTTTTCAACTACAGAGGCGTACAGCTGGTCATTGAGTAAACGGGAGTGGCAACAGCTGTAAGCATGGTCACACAATTATTAAGACTGCTACTGTTTGGGGCAAGGTTAAGTTGAAAACGGAAGGGGTGAGTGGCGGACAGGAGAGGAGGACCCTTGGGGGAGGGGTGGGGGGGAGGGAGGGCGATGGAAAGGAAAGTCTTTTTCTTCAGCGGCAGAATAGAGTGATTGGGGAGGTGGAGGGAGATGAGAGTGAAGAGGAATGATGGAGTGACGGTTCCGTGGAATGCAAGGCATAACTGGTCAAGATACAGTCAAAGGGGGAGAGAACTTTTTAAAAGTCGCCTGCTATTCCTAACGTATTGTTCGTGGAATTGTTTACATATCCTCTCTCTCTCTCTCTCTCTCTCTCTCTCTCTCTCTCTCTTGCCATCCTTGCTGTGGCTGTCATTCTGCTCTTGCATGTATTCATCACATGTTAGTCAAATGGGCAAATCGCCTCTCTTCTCCTTCCAAAGGTGTCAATTTTCTATTAATAAGATTGCGTTGCATCTATGCGTCGCTTGGCTTATTGTTTTTGTTTGTTTGTTGCTTTTTGTTTTCTTTCTTTCAATGATGTATGTGTGTGTGAATTATGCACGCACACCCACACACACACACACACACACACACACACACACACATCACACACACACACCACACACACACACGCACGCACGCTCGCGAAAACGCAGCCCCGCTCCACAATGCACGCACAAGACGCGCGCACGCGTAGGTTGCGGTGTGAGTTTGTGTTGCGTGAGGGGTTTTGGTTTTGTTGTCACGGTAAAAATTTAAACTCAAAAAAAATTCGTGGTCAATCCCACCCCCATTTGGGATTTAAGCCCTAACGCAAATTTGGGGGCTCGGGCGGACGGCCCCAGGTTCGGATTCAGCCAAATTTTTGAGCAGGGGGGAGGCTAATCCTCACCCCTTCACAAGACAGCCCGCCCCTTTCCCAGACGGACAAATGTGACCGACTCATTCACCGTCCCTCAGCCAAATTTAAGGGGCTTTTTTTTAGCTCCGTGGAGACGCACTGTCTGCCGTACGGATAACTGTCGGCAGAATGTCTCAGGGTCTTCCACCCGCGTCTTGGCGCCTACCCAGACTCACTACCAAATTTACACGCGCCGGAACGAAGAGAGGGGAGGTAGTGTGTGGGGGGGGAAATCTAGCAAATCAATTAAATGACCAATTGACCACCACAGAGATAAGGCGTGTAGACAGGACGGGGTTGATGTAAATTTCCAAGGGAATTGGGGAACAATTCGGGTGTGGGGGTTTTAAAAATATGCCCAAAGGACCGCCCGTTTTTGGACAGATGGGGACGAATAAGAAAAAATGCGGAGGGAGAGAACGGCAGAACGGGGGAAAAACCCAACAAGACAAGAGAGGGAGGGGTTCAGGTTGCTTGAGAGAAAAGCAGAGAGATGGGGGGGAGGAGAGAAGGAACCAAGTGGAGAATTGCATGAGAAGTCTGCAGGGAAGGACTGAGGAGAGATGGGAGGAGAAAAATAGTTGCAAATTTTATAAAGAAGAAAAAAAGAAAAAAAAAAGAAAAGAAAAAAAACCCATTCCATTTGAAAAAGAGCAGACTAGAAGAGAGAGAGAAGAGGGTGCAAGCGAATGCAGGAAGAAAAAAAGGAGAACAGATCGATTTGATAGCACTGTTCTACCCAAAACCGGGGGGTTCGACCTCAACCCTGGCAGCTCACTTCCCAAGCAGAACCACAGACCAACGCCAACATCTCACCTGACCGGCGCCATCAACCAACACCAGTGCCGGCAGTTGTGTCTTTGTGAAATGACAGTAAAAAGAAAAAAAAAAAAAGAAAAGACGTGATTCGGAATATTAAGATCACCTGGCCAGGAAAAGTAAAATCTATTTATACCCGGGTTATTAATGATGTTTTAGATAAATGATTTTGTAAATTCAAGGAAAGAGAGAATGTTTTATTTTTTTGATTCATATGCATTGATGTTCTTTCATGATCATGTTAGAAAATTTTATAGACTTTACTATGGTTTGATGTCAATGCATGAAAAAATAAAATGAATTGTAACAAGCTGTGAGTGTTTTTGGGCTGGCGCTAGTCCTTCCTCCACTGACAACACCGGGGTTTGACAATTTATGGCGAGTTTTGCCAGGATATTTCTGGCCATTTATTAAATTGTTCACTTCTCAAGAGGAAGCGGGGTGGGATTCAAGTGTTGAAATCCTAAGAAAAGGGGTTGTCTTACTGTATTTTCCCAAGATAGTTAAATACTAGGTTTGGCATGGTTTCCCAAAGATAGTTAATACTAGGCTATTTCACCCCAGAGTACTCATTTCCACAGATTTCCTTAATTCGCTTCATAGTTGGGTCGGGCGCTGGGCGTCTTATAAAAACAAATTACGTTGCCCAAGTAATATTATCATTCATAGGATTGTCATTACGTCACTCGTGTCGGAAACCACCATTTGGCCCTGTCGTAGTAATAAAATCTTGTTCAAAAAAAAAAAGAGATATAACGGGGGAAGAAAAAAAACCCCTATTGAACAACTTTAAAGGTTGAGTGGAGAAAAGGATTTTCGTTGAATTGAAAGAGCTATTATGAAAAACAGATTTTGTCGGGTTGCGGGCCCTGAGTTAACCATACATTTGAAGAGAGAACCAGGACAGCGGGGGATTGTTGAATTCGCAGAGGTGTAAAAGCATTTGGGCCAAAGGTGCAGGAGAAACAGGTGCTAGGCACAGGGAGAAGAGTGCAAGGAGACAGGGATTTTTCTGCAAATCTGCAAACCCAGTGGGGGGCAGAAGAAGGGGAAAAAGGGGAAATTAGGTGTTTCATTTGTCACAAGAAGGGACAGTGGCGAGGATTTTGCAGAGGTTCCAGAAGGCAGCAGCCTTGCAGAGGTGGATAAGGGTCGTAAAGGGGGAAACGCCCTCAGGGAACCAAAAGGGATCGTGGGAAAAGAGGGTAAGTGCAGCTATGGCTGCACGGACACAGTCGTGTCAGGGATGGGGGCACAGGCTGAGGGGTTTTACCATGAAGAAGGGGGGTTTGGCCGCGAGGGTGAAAGTGTTACAACCTGGTTTTTCATGGGGGGTAGTACAACAACGCTGTCGAAAAGGGATTTGACAGGGCAAATCCAGACCTTTTCTTAATCGGGGCACTGTGGGGGAGTTTCCAGTTCTAAGATAGAAGTCGTCCCCCTTATTTTCCAGGCGAGTTGTCGCGTTGGTGATGGAGAAACCCCTTCACGATTTGATCTTTGGGAAATTTTTCCGGGTGCAAGGGATCCAGGGGATCTGAGTTGTTACTGTACAGGGGCAGCAGTTCAAACCGGAGCAAGAAGGAGGAAAAAGGTTGTTAAACCTTTGTTGTTCCAGGAGGAAGTGGGGCATGACTGTCCCCTGATGAGTTTAGGGCAGCACAGGAAAAAAAGCCCTTTGCTCGTGAAGTCTTGGGGGTTGGCAAGGGTTTGGGGAGAAACAGGAGGTTAAGGGGAGGGGAGACAGAATTTTTTTGAAAAGGGGGCTTTGTACCGATGCCCAAAGGGGAAGACAGGTAAGTGACCCCTCAGTTAAGGTACCAGCTGTTATCTGACACGTCTTCATGGGGCACGATCGCTCATGGCGGTATTCGGCACCGGTAAAACGGCTGACCGGTCTTTTATGATTTTCATGGGGCCCGCAGCAATCATGAGAGGTGAAGGGGACCCAGCAGAAGAAGGGGAATTTTGTTGCCTAAGTTTTTCCCGAAGAGCATACAGGGATGTGTCATGTATGAAGGGCTAACATGGAGTTCCTAGGTTTTGTTGCGGAGGCGACACAAAGCAGCCGAAAGAGGAAAGGTGGGAAAAATAGAATCAAGAGAAAAGACCAAAACAAAGTCAGGAGTCTGCTAGGTTTTTTGGGTTTTTCTATAGGAGTTTGCCCAAAATTGCTGCAATCACGAGTCCTTCGTGATTTGATCAAGGCAGGAAACCGGGATGGGCAGTGGTCAGACGCTGAAGCAAGCACTGCAGAGGTGTTGGGGGACTAGGTTCCCCTCCCCTTTGAAACACCCCGTATGTCCAAACCATTTTTTTTGCGGACGAGCACAGGCGGTGGGATAGGGGCAGTTTGTTTCAGGAGCATGAAGGGGTCGAGTTTCCCGTGAAATCTAGCAGGAAGTTGACAAAGTGTAAAAGGGACGAACGGGGGAGAAGGATGTTTAGCGGTCGTGTGGGCCGGCAGAAATTTCCCCAAAAACTTTTAGGGAAAAAAGTTCGTGATCGAGACGGATCACCAACCACTCAAATTCCCGCAGGAGGCACAGCTGAAAAAGCGGGGTTTTGCGTTGGGCAAAGGGACGCAGCCCCCAGGTATGAGTGCAGACAATCCAGGGGCGACAGAATGCGGAGCTGACATTTTAAATCGTGTAGTCTAGCAACGCAACTCAGAGGAAATCAGTCATACCGCGGGGCATTGTTGTATATGTGTTGATTTTCAGTTATGTTGATTGGATATGGGTCTTCCCGTTGGGTATTTTCATATTTTTTTTTTGTGTGAGCTTTTCATATTTTCTTTGGAATTTTTTCATGTGGATGTAGTTTTGCTTGGAGCATACATCGCTTGTGTAGTGATGCATTATTTCAATATGAGGGGTGGAGATTCCCAGTGAAGTGTCAGGATCGTGATCTATTAAAAATGCTTTTTATAAGAATTTTGAAAAGGGGGGATGGCAAATCCGCAGGTAGGGGGAATTGCATAAGTGCGCACAGAGGTCGTTATAAAAAGAATTAAATAACGCAAAACGCCAGCAAGATAACCCTTGGGGGGTATTTACTAATGGTATATTTTATAATTTATAAACCGTTGGTTGAAAGATTTTTAAAAAATTTTTCACGTGTAGTTGCGTGTCACAAATTCGGGTTTTTGTTTTTTTTGTACCGTTGTTTTGAGACAATGCGGGCATAGTCTTTTGCAAGGGGGGAAAATTTTCACGGTCAAAAATTAACTCAAAACCAAATTCGTGGGCAATCGCCACCCGCCCGTTGGACTTAAACCCCAAAGCAAATATTCGGGCGTCAGGCGGACGGGCCCCCTGGTTCGGGTTCGCCATTTGGAGAGGGGGGGGCTAACCTCATCCTTTACAGAGACGTCCCCACCCTTCCCAAAGGACTAAATAGCTGACCGATCATTCACCTTTCCCCCCTCAGCCAAATTTAAAGGGTATTTTTGCTCTCGGGGGACACACTGTCTTTCCCTCGGACTAAGCTGTCTGGGAGAATGCTCGGTGGTCTTCCACCCCCTCTTTTCGCCACCCCGACCATCAGCCCAAATTTTTTTACGTCGCCGGGAAAGAAGAGAGGGGAAGGGAGGGGGGGGGGGGGTGAAAACTAGCTAATCAAATTTAAAAGACCAATTGACCACCAAGGAGTAAGGGGTGTAGACGGGCTGTCGGATGTGAATATCCCAAAGGGAATTGGGGGACAACTTCGGGGTGTCAGGGGTAAAAAAACTGACCAAGGAAATCGCCCGTTTTGGACGATCGGGGCGAATAAGAAGAATGCGTGAGGAGAGAACGGCGAACGAGGGGGAAAAACGAACAAGACAGAGAGGGGAGAGGTTTTAGGTCTCTTAGGAAAACAGAGAGATGAGGGGAGGGGGAAAAAGAACCCAATGGGGGATTAGCTGAGATAGTCGCAAGGGAAGGAAGAGAGAATGTGGAAGGAGAGATAGTTGCAATTTAGAGAAGAAAAAAAGAAAGAAAAAAGAAAAAAAAGCAACCCGTCCATTTTATAAGGCAGACTAGAAAGAGAGAGAGAGAGAGAGTGCAATGCGTTTAAAGCAGGAAGAAAGAAAAGGGGGAAAAAATCGATGTTTATATACTGTTCTACCCAACCGGGGGTTCGACCTCATACGGGGAGCGTCCTTTGCCAAGCAAACCACAGACCCAAAGCCAACAGTCTCACCTGACCCCGGGGCCCTCAGACCAAACCCGGCCGGCCCGTTTGTCTGTTGTGAAAGTGAAAAGAAAAAGAAAAGAAAAGAAAAGACAGTGATTCGTGAATAGTTAAGATCACCTGGCCAGGTAAAGTAGAAATCTATTTATACCCGGTTAGTTAATGATGTTTTAGATAAATGATTTTGTGAAATTCAAGGAAAGAGAGAATGTTTTATTTTGTTTGATTCTATATGCATTGATGTTCTTTCTATGATCATGTATAGTAAAGTTATAGACTTTACTAGTGGTTTGATGTGACGAATGCATGATATATGAATGAGATTGTAAGCAAGCTGTGAGTGTGTTTGGGCTGTGCGCTAGTCCTTCCTCCACTGACATTACACCGAGGTTGACAGTGTGTGTGTGTATGTGCGCGCGCGCGCGCGGGGGTATATATGTGTGATTGCAAAACAGATAAGCTATTGACAGCTAACAGACCCGTGTCACTCCGACCCTACCCCCTCCCGCTCTAGCTCCACCCCCACACCACCACCACCACATCCCTTCACCAGCCCCCTCACCCCCACACCCCCTACTTCCCCTTCCATCTCTGTATGTACCCTACGCAACGCTTAGGTGATGTCGCTCGGAAGGTCATGTCGCGGACGTGGACTGCCGGACTTGGGGTCTATGAAGAATTTGTAAGGTAGAGGTCGATGTGCCTAGCTTCATGCACTTTCACTTTGTGCTTCCTTCTTGAAGTCTGTCGCGCGTCCTTCTGTCTGTCTGTCTGTCTATCTTTCTCTCCTTCTTCTTCTTCTTCCTCTCTCTCTCTCTCTCTCTCCTCTCTCTCTCTCTCTCTCTCTCTCTCTCGCATCTCTCTCTCTCTCTCTCTCTCTCTCTGTCTCTGTCTCTGTCTGTGTCTCTTGAGAAGAAAATATATGGGTCCATCACGATGCCACTTTTCTCTTTCGGGCCGCTCCAGACCTAGGTCAGAGCTGCCGCGCTGGCGCTGGCATCATTCTGGGCCATGACGAACTATTCCGGGCCGTTTGTACGGTCCTCCTTCTGACATGGTCACTCTAAGCCACTACTGGTCCAACACTGTCTCAGACAAGTGAATGAATATTTGCTATGTCTGCTGTGTATTCGTGTTTACAAGTAACGTTCACTTCTTTCTAAATCTTCAGCTAATGATGTTAAATAATGTTGGGGAAAAACGTGATTGCACATAAGGCACACTCTGTCCTGAATCTCATCTTTTTTCCACTCTGCCCCCCCCCCCCCCCCCCCCCCCCACTTCACACCCCTCCACTCTTCCTCCTCCCCCGCCTCCTCCCTCCCTGCTGACTCTCCCATCCCCAAACCTCCACCAACCCTCCTCTTCCCTATTTCAAGTCGCTGTCTGTCTTTCTCTTTGTGTCTCTTTGTTCCTCCTCCTCCTCCTCCCCCTCCCTCCTCCTCCCCATCCCGCTGCTCTTCTACGTCAGTCCAGCTTCTACAACGGTTGATCCCCTTCCCTTTCTCCCCTTCTGCATACACATAAATTACTCCACCAAAAAGTAACAAATGGCAAAAAGCCAAAGCCAGCAGGAGAGAGAGAGAGAGAGAGAGAGAGAGAGGATGGATGTTAATTTGAAAGAATAAAATAGGAAAGGAAAGGAAGAAAGCGAGAGTGGTTCGTCTTCACTGAAGCGGCCAGGGGAGACCCATAAACTGACAATCGCCCCCACACAGTTACCCGGTGTACGTCTTATCCCAAGAGCTTACCCCATCCGGAGCCTGGGCTTTTCAACCTGGCCTCCCTCTCCCCGGGTAGGTGTGAAACTGGCCTCCGACATAGACCTTTACTCAGCATGGACGCCTGGTGGAGCCTTGCTTCCGTCTTTTCTTATGGAAAACAGCTCCCCGTGAGTCAAGCTGAGAAGAGAGAGAGAGAGAGAGAAGAACAAAAAGAAGAAGAAGAATATAAAGGGAAAGCGAGAGTGTGGGTCCATTGTTGGAATGGAGTTAGTATTTCTGCTTTATTATTGTCGGGTTCCCTCTCTGTTTCTCTGTGCATCTGTCGACACTTTACTTTCCACTCACAATCGCTCTCTGTCTGTTTGTCTGTCCGTCTCTCTTTTTTCCTCTTAGCTTCTCTGATGAGGTTATAGAGAACAGACTACGAAAACGGATGTGTCGCTTCTCTTGACTTTATCGTATTTAAAATATCGTGTCTTGTGTGTGAGTCTGTCCTTGTGCTCTTCCCCCCCCCCCCCCCCCCCCCCCCCTTCGTCTTTTCACTACTATTAGTTGTGTGTGTGTGTGTGTGTGTGTGTATGTGTGTGTGTGTGTGTGTGTGTGGTGAGACCGACAGACAGACAGACAGACAGACCGACAGATAGACAGACAGAGAGAGCATAAGTATTTGCATGTATACACGTTCGTATCACAGAGCCGATTTGAATGTGCACATGCAGGTATGTATGAGTGCCTATTCACATTTGAAGGAGTGTGTTTGTTTGTGCTTCTGTGTGTGTGTGGTGTGTGTGTGTGTGCGCGCGCGCGCGCGTGCATTGTGTGCATGCGTGTATGTATGTTTATGTATGTAAGTCGCAGTACTGATAATCATGATATTAGAAAAAAATATCTGATTGGTAGAACTACCATTAGAAAAAGTAGAATCCTGGCAGCGACACTGTTCAATTCATGTTGCTAATTACCAAGCCAACCGCAAAGGGCCATTTCACGGCTGTCACCTGGTTGAAGTCAACTCTCAAATAGATAAAGTAAAAAAAAAAATACTCGCATAGCTCATTAGAGCTGATCTTCTTAAAGCACTTTGGAATTGCGTTAAAGTCTTTTTTTTCCTTTTGTAAAATCTTACATCAGACGATGTCGCCCTGACCAGAACATGTACGTGATGTTATGATATATGTATCATGATAACATACGACTTTGGTACCTACTGGCTGGATAATGGCGGCGATGTTGTTGAGTTGGTAATGGACGAGAAAGGTTCGTGTTCTGCCCTCTCTCGCTGTATTCTGTGGTTTTGGGTTTACCGAAAAAAACAAAGGCAGGGTTCAGCTGCTTGGTTTGTTCCAGGACTCAGGGCAGCCAGTCTCTGTGGTTCATTTTCCTTAGAGATTTGTTCATGGAGGCGACGTTTGTGGGCGCCCTACGGTCACAGCAGAGCCATATCCTCACAGAAGTCCCAAATAGAGCACCTTGCGTTTATTTCGGCTTTTTTGTTGTTGATTGAGCAGAAACATGTACTGAGTGCGGAATCCACGAAGAAAGGATATGCAGAAACAAAATAAGATTTATGTCATTGACCACAGCAACGTACTCTCCATTTACCAATGAATGAACGCATACCATAGTATCGTCTGCTTTTCGCGCGTTTCGTGACAGCTGGATCAGCGCCTCAGTCCACACTATCACTGGTCAAGTCCACTATCACAAGGTTGAGGCTGCACCTTTGTGTTTTTTCTGTGCTGCTGTTCACGGGTTGCCAGTGGAGGAGAACGGAAAGGAGACTGTTTGGGTCAGTACACTCAAATTGTCTTTAAGACTGATATATAATACGATGCTACATGCCGATATAGCACCTTTCCGTGCATGGGAATTTTGTTGAAAGCGAGCGTTAGCTTAAACTGGCCCTGTGATGGACAACATGGGCCGGCGGTGGGAATGAAGTAGGCTACACCTGCCAGGGGGTGTGCATTGCTGTCAGCTTACGGCCAGCTGTGAGCGTAAGACGCCCACTGACGTTTTTGGAGCGATTGGCATTGGTCAGCTCCGTTTCGACCTGGTTCAAGACCCAGCGTCGTGCTGGTGGTTGTGTGGCTTCAGACCACGTTCAGGAGGTCCGTCCTCATGAGCTGTGTTCGCTCTGGACATGACCTGGGTTCCGTCGTGAAGGTGTCGACCCTGTTGAGGACTGGAGTAGGCCAGGGACAGATTTGGTGTCGGTTCGTCTTGTCAGTTCAAGTCTGTGTACGCCTTACCTGGGAGCTTACCCCATCCAGAGCCACTGGCTCTTCACCCTGCCCTCCTCTGCTCCAGGTGGGTGTGAAACTGGCCTCTGACATACATCTTCGGTCAGCACTGGACGCTTGCAGAGGACTTGTTTTCGTAGTTTCTTATGGAAAACAGCGCCCTGTGAGTCAGTCTGAAGAGATGGAGGAGAGAGAGAGAGAGAGAGAGAGAGAGAGAGAGAGAGAGAGAGAGAAGACGGAGAGAGAGAGAGAGAGAAGAGAGAGAGAGAGAATGGGGTTATAAAAAGGGAAGAGAGTTAAACAAATCATGTGGGTCTTTTGTTTGAAGTGGATTAATACACGCTCTTACCATTGTCTGTTCTCCAGACTCTCTCTCTCTCTCTCTCTCTCTCTCTCTCTCTCTCTCTCTCTCTCTCTCTCTCTCTTGTGTGTGTGTGTGTGTGTCTGTCTGTCTGTCTGTCTGTCTGTCTTCTCTCTCTCTGTCTCTGTCTGTCTCTGTCTCAAGGCGTTGTCCAGAGACAATGAAGAGAACAAGGGTTGGGATATTTGGATGTGTCACTTGTCCAGAGATTATCATTGTTTTAAACCTATTTCTGTCTGTGTGAGTCTGTGCTTCTCCATCTTTGTTCAACATCATCTGAGACATTATAAAGGAGAGAAAGTGTGTGTGTGTGTGTTGTGTGTGTGTGTGTGAGTGTGTGTGTGTGTGCGTGTGCGGTGCGTGCGTGCGTGCGTGCGCGTGCGCGCGTGTGTGTGTTTAAGTGTTGTGCATAGGTACATAGTGTGGCATTTAGCATGGAGGAGAAGAGAGAGTAAGACACTAAGACATCTAAGACACTGTAAAGAGAGAAAGTGTTGTGAAGTGTGTGTGTGCGTGTGCGTGTGTGTGTGTGCGTGTGTGTGTGCGTATGTGTGTGTGTCGTGCGTGCGTACGTGTGTGTGTGTGTGTGTGTGC
>CM031621.1:31769052-31776552 GCA_018398815.1 Conus ventricosus
TTATTTCCATCCACATGCATATATTGTCAGCATATTGAATTAAGATGACATTTTTAGATAATTTACTGGGTAAATCATACATTAGTAATGAAAATAGGAAAGGAGCAATAACTGATCCTTGAGGAATACCCATTGTAAGAGTTCTTTTAGTTG
The DNA here is from genome assembly GCA_018398815.1 of Conus ventricosus. Classification (NCBI taxonomy): domain Eukaryota; kingdom Metazoa; phylum Mollusca; class Gastropoda; order Neogastropoda; family Conidae; genus Conus; species Conus ventricosus. Next base: position 31,769,206 of record CM031621.1, read on the forward strand.
AATACGTGTTCCCTATTCTAGGTTGAATTTTTCGATTCTTCAGAAAACAATACATATAATCATAAATATGACCAGACAGACCCTTCATCCCCTGATGTGGAAAGTCGATGCTTTTACAACAAATTTTAGTAAAAATGCCTAAGCATCACAGTTGATCATATTATTTCACGTGCCAGTGTCAAACAATTTATACCCATGCTTTCTACATGTACTATTAGAAATATATTCGAATCAGTAGCATTAACCTATGAATTCTTTCTTTCTTTTTTTTTTTTTTTTTTTTGCTGTCCCAACCTCTGCGCCACCTCAGAGGCAGTGCACACACGCCGCTCATTCCGACACCCCGTCCACAGCCACAGCCCGGTCGGCCCCGCCGCAGCCCCGGCACCGGCAATCCACAGGGGGCAGTCATGTCAAGTCGTCAAGAGGCAACCCACCGGAGGAGACACTGCACTGCTGCCGAGTCACTTCGGTGGTGTTCAGTGGCGCCTGTTCTGATCCAACATACGCAGGACACCACCACTAAGCCCCCTACTGACGACAATAATTGCTTAGTCGCGGAGCCGGCGTGAGTGAGCTCTCCCTCCAGAGGGCGCCACCACGCCCGTCCAACGACAGCCCCCATTGACTCGCCGATGCCGGTGACCCCGACGGAACCAAACCAAGACCACAGACGTGGAGAGGACATCGAAACTGAGGTCACCATGAGAGCAGGGCATGAAGGGCCACAGAATTTGAGACTTTTTTTTAAAATGCTGATCGATGAGAATGAGGATGATTAAGATGATGCTACGGATTTCCATTTCGGTCTGAGACTACATGACAGGGCTGTACTCTACACTTCCTTTCATAATATATCCCGGCGTCAACCAGGCCCGAGAGATACAGGCACCTGCAGTGTTGGTCAGGGAATTTGAGCAACACTCTCAGAAACGCATCCATTAAGTGAATGAAACTCGACTGTGTGGTCCCAGTCTTCCCATCTGAGTCCGCAGCAAACTCAACTTTGGGAAGGAGCTGGTCGGAGCAGGAAAACCCACATGACTCTAATGGGATTCGAACCCACGACCTCCCAGCCGGGAGTCCGCGACGCTAACCACTTCGCCACAGCGGCTGGTCTTTCTTTCTTTATCAAAGAGTCCAACAAGTAAGTACTTATAGTTACTTACATTCATTTTCTCATACTTATTAGGTTACTTTTAAGTGAGTCAATCATTTACCTACTACTAAATTTACATAATATATACGAAGGGACCATCTTTATCCGTCCCGTACCTCTCACTGTTCTCTCCCATATCAAAACCATTTGTAGTTTTCGAGCTTTATCATGAGGGTTTTGTTTGTTTGTTTGTCTGCTTGTTTTTATTGATGTAGTGTGTGTGTGTGTGTGTGTGTGTGTGTGTGTGTGTGTGTGTGTGTGTGTGTGTGTTTTCGTCTAATATCACCTAGAGTGGATAGACGTTAAATTTGAGACTAACTAACTAATACACACATGCAAACACAACACACACAGACAACACATGTGCATGCACACTTGCACACATGCTCGTGTGCCAGCACACACACACACACACACACACACACACACACACAACACACACACACACCACCACCACCACCACCACCACCACAAATTTCACATGCTGTGCAAGACAAAATAGGGACAGTGAAAGGGAGAAGATGATTAGGTAATTATGGGGAAGGGATGAGCAACCATTACAATCAGCACTGACAAGACAGAAGCAGCAGCAGTGCTGATAAGGATTAGAGGGACGAGAGGACAAACGTGGGAGGTATACCCTTACAACCATCACTCCTTAGTAACAGGAACGGCTCTACCTTGATGCCCATAAAGTGACAAGTCACTCCAACGTCACCCCGCATGTCTTTTTCATTCTGCCCACAGCTTACCTGCCCCTGTCCCTCGGCGGTAGGTGTGAATGCGGCCTCGAACATACACCTCAGCTCAGCATGAGACGTCTGCTACAGCCTTGGGTCTCCGTCTTTTGTCATGGAAAACAGCTCAGCATCAGTTGATTGATTGAGAGAGAGAGAGAGAGAGAGAGAGAAACAGAGGCACACAGAGAGAGAGAGAGAGAGAGAGAGATGGGGGAAGGATAATAATAATAATAATAATGAACACTTATATAGCGCCTATTCTTGGCTAGAGGCCAAGCTCTAAGCGCTTTACAATCCACACTCGTTTACACAACGGGCTGCCTACCTGGGTAGTGCCGACTGAAGAGCTGCCAGCTGGCGCTTCATTCAGTCGTTTCCCGTGTCATCCAGTCAGTATCGTTCAATATGGAACACTCATTTTCCTTACTTCCTTCATTCTTTCCGTTTCTCACGCAGCGTGCATGCTATGTGTAACGTGTCATCCATACCAACGGCCAAACTGGCCTACTCTTCCGAAAGTTGGTGATGGGATTTTACGTGTGTGCAAGATGTTATGCGTGCGTTCACACACGGAACCTCGGTTTATAGTGTGACAGGACAGAATAGTTGCCCATATAGACTATTTGTCTGTCTGTCTGGCTGTCTCTTCTCTCTTTCTCTCTCTCTCTCTCTCTCTCTCTCTCTCTCTCTCTCTCTCTCTCTCTCTCTCTCTCTCTCTCCCTCTTCTCTAAGACTCAACGAATTCCACCTCGCCCTTTCATCCTGTGCTGAGACAACAGTTCTATTCAGCCAGATTCCCAGCAGGAAAACACAGCCTCAGTGGCTGACACTTCCTGGCTTTCATAAATTAGCCTGACAGACTGGTCTTGGAAGCGGGCCTTCTCGGCCGGCGAGACTAATTGATACCACATGGTCAGTCTTGGACTCTCTGCCTCAGGTTAGGGAACTATTTTGGACTGAGGAATGACCCCATAACACTGTAAACAGGCTTTCAGCCAATGATTCTGGGCAATGTAGGAATATGTGGCGTGGGGACAGAGAGGGAAGTAGTCCCAAGTGTTGAGATATACTTTCTTTTGCATCGGGAATTGGAAGAGGCAGACGTGTAGAAAGACTTGTGCTGAAGATAGTGCCAAAGAAAAGAAGATAGCCTCTATGATGTATTGAAAGCGAAGTTGTAGATGTACTGAGACAGATGTCAAGAAAAATGAGAACAAGACTGTCCTATGAATTGTGTGAAAATATGGTAAGCATTTTGCCTTTTTTTTTTTTTGGGGGGGGGGGGGGGGGGCAACAATGTATCCTTTGACGTTGAAAATTCATATTCACTTGTTTACTGACGATTGTTTTGTTTTAGTAATTGCATGTATCATTAGACGATTGATGATTGGGTTTGTACTTGCTTGTATTATTTATGTTTTTCTGGTACACAATGATTACATGAGTATTATATACTTTGTTGTTAGGATGGAATGACGAAGTATGGTGTGGAGAGATAAGATTATGAAGTCCATGTGGTTAGTCAGTGTTGGAAGATATTAATTGTGTAGCCCTCATCTTGATTGTCTTATGGTAATGCATAAATTTTATGTTAATGATAAACAGAGGTATAGTTGTGTGGCGGGAATTTAAATTATATTGCCAGGTTTTAATTCCATTTTTTGAATGCTAATATGACTTAAGTATTGTGAGGCATAAAGTAGGCCTATAATTCCAGAGTGTTAATGGTGTTTGTAAATAAGACTGAGAACGAAATTATGGTTATGGATCGTAATTTAAAGTATATTTCCGGGATTTTTATAGCGCTTATAACGGTAATAATCCAGGGTTGTGACGTTCAAAGTATGGTTCGGAATTCAATATAGCAATCATAATTAAAGCTGAATATGGTACTACGATTGTGATCAGAGACTTAAGACAGGGATCTCTTTCTTGCAGTCAGCTTGAGTACTTCCTTCTTTCTTGTACAGGCCATGTCTGGGAAACTAATTAACCAGTCACTGGCGCTGGACTATTAGCACTGTCTCCAAGTCCGTACACTAATTGCCGTTTTTCTAAGGATTCCCCTCCTGTTTTGATATTTATACTACAGCTTTGTGTCAATGAATTTTTACAATGCTGATTACTTATTTAATGAAGATTCTCATTTTTGTTTGGATATAATTCATACTATAGTACTATAATTCTGGGTAAATGACTTTTTTTTTATAAATATGTGTGGATGAACGCTTTTCATTTGTTTATTGTTATTGCCATTTCTTTATATAGGTTGGGAGGAATGCGTTTGTTACTTTACTTAGTTTAAATCGTCATTTTTGCTGTAATATTATTGGTATCATGTAGATTGATCAAGGATGATAATTTGGTGTAACGCAGATTTTCTTACTTTTTAGTCAAAAGTTTGGATTACGTTGGTAGGTTGTTCACTATACTTTTTTTTATATAGTTGAGAACCTACTAATTCCACTAAGGGAAAGGCCCTTATACATGTTATACATATGCAATGTGTGTACTGGTTGAAATCCTCCCTTTGTTTACATGACTCAGACACTAAGTGGGGAAGTGCCTGGTTACAGATGGAGTAGACGTGGCATTGGGTTGCATCACTGCTGTATGAAGATGACGATGAGTGAAGATGCGCTCTGGCTAGAGTCACTGCCCAGGTGTGTGCACACTCTATTTTTTGGTTGTTGCTTAGTTGTTGTTTTATTATGATTTGATGATTGTATTTTTTGTAACATGTTTTTGTACGGAGCACACACATTTTTTGTTGTCATATATATTTTTGGCGTTAATTAATTAAGAAGTGTTGAAAAGTGAAAAGGGAATACACACATTCTTGGGTTTTGTCATATCTTGTTGCGTTAATCAAGAAGTGTTGAAATGTGAAAAGAGGAATACACACACTCTTTGGTTTTTTGTTATATCTTGTTTCATTAATTAAGAAATGATGACGAAATGTGAAAAGGGGAATAATGTCCCCCTTGGATTGAGGTTGGTTTCTAGATGCCGATCAGACGTTCGAGAGAAGAAGATGGTAAACACCTCAATTCTTGTTATTTTTTATTCTCATGTTCCCCTTTCAGCCTTGGTTCGAGAGTTGCACCATTGCTGACTCTTTGTGGACTTGTTGTTTTCTCATTGATTTTTCAGTTTGTTCGTATAAAATGTCTTTTTTTGTATTTCCAGGTCCACTGGGACTAATAATAATGACCTTTCTTGTATTACGATAATTGTTATTATTTTAGATGAAATTCACATATTCGATTACCAATTTGTTTTTCTGTATTTCTGTAATTGCTATTAGTAATTGGTTTTCCCTATTCTGGATATATTACAGGATGGTTGGCACGATTTGGTATAAATAATAAAAAAAAAAGGAGAATGGAGAGTAGCAAGCTGGCGTGTTGAGAAGGATGTCCTCCCTATCCCTTTCCACCGCACGCACAACCTCAACCTCAAACCTTCCTACCTCTCCTCCACCTACAATAGTCTCATTCGAAGGACTGTATGGGAAATGGAGTCAGAACCAATGTTAACTCCGAGGGAAATAATCCCCTGTACCGAAACGCCCTGGCGGAGGTTCGAACCCGCAACCCCAGGATCACCAAGATTACGAGTCCGGCGCTCTACCAACTGAGCTATTCCGGCTCAAAATTGAAAGAGAGGGAAGAGAGAAGAGAGTGAGAGGGATATCAGGCGATTGAGAAAGGGCAGAAATGGTGGACAGAGAAAGAGAAAAGAAAGAGAGAGAGAGAGAGAGAGAAACTTTATCAATATTATTTCATTTTTTACCTGGATGGATGAAAATTAGCTGAAAAGTCTTTCACTCACCATAGGATAAGCCCTGTATATATATAAAAAAAATAATGTGCAGTGGGGCATGGTGTTATCAGTGTCAGAGGTTCACCGCTTAAGGAAAGTTTGGTCTTTTCTATTACTGGAAGTGAGCTGCAATTTTTTTTCAGGATTTATTTCACTGTTATTCGTTAAATTCAGCACTTGCTGGTACTTGTGTGTGTATGTGTGTGTGTGTGTGTGTGTGTGTGTGTGTGTGTGTGTGTTGCACAAAAGCAAACACACACACACACACACAACACACACCACACACACACACACCACACACAACACACTATATATAAGTTGATATGCATACTCACAGACATAAGAACACACACACCAACACCACACACAACAAACACACGCACACAAACACAAACGCATGCACGCACACACACACACACACACGCACACGCACAACACACACACACACACACACACACGCGAGCAAGTTTCACCTGCCGCACAAGGCAGGAAGGGGACAGTAGCAGGCATGGGATGAATGGAGGATTAGGGAGAAAGGAGTGAACACGCACCCATCTTAGCGCTGACAAGACAGGAGCAGCAGCAGCGGCTTACTTGATGCCCATCAAGTGACAAGTCACTCACCGTCACCCCCAAAGTCTTTATCATCCTGCCTACAGCTTACCTGCCCCTGTCCCTCAGCGGTAGGTGTGAATGCGGCCTCGAACATACACCTCAGCTCAGCATGAAACGTCTGCTACAGCCTTGGGTCTCTGTCTTTTGTCATGGAAAACAGCTCTGCACGAGAGAGAGAGAGAGAGAGAGAGAGAGAGAGAGAGAGAGAGAGAGCGAGAGAGAGAGAGAGAGGAGTGGATATCTGTCATAGGTGGATTTCACTAGCTGAATAGTTAGTTGCTTCAAATGGTGTAAGCTCTGTAGAGCACGTGCATGGGATGACCATGACATCAGACATAATCTCGCTTGGTTCAGGCGTGTTGGGTTGAGTGTAATTTGTATTTTGTACATGTTCTGTTTAAGGTTTTTTTTTTATAAGCCATTCTGTGTAACGTTCTGCATTTGCTGTTACTTGTGTGTGTGTTGTGTGTGTGTGTGTGTGTGTGTGTGTGTGTGTGTGTGTGTGTGTGTGTGTGTGTTCTTGATTTAATGTCTATTCACCTTGGTGATTTTAGACTAAACAACACCAACAACAACAAAAAATAAATAAAAAAAGAAACAAAAAATAGTAATAAATGCTTAAATATCCGAATACATTACAAATTAAAGGTAAAAGAACTTGACTACAAATAGTTACCCATAGGACTCTTAGCTAACTGATTGAAAAAGTTCATGTTAACGACGGTGAAACAAAAATTTCATTGACAGCATGTTGAGAGAGTATAGTGACAAAACGCCTTAAATCATTACAAAATAAAATATGATCATCACTAATTTTTTGTCCACAGATGCAAACAACGTTTTTGGTATACTTAGTGATAAAGGCGTTAGTTTTCTACCGATACATGAAACATACTATTTTTTTCTTAACACGAGGAGTTTTTATGTCACAGATTTTAAAGTCCATATAGCAACAACGAGTATTTGTTTCAATGCTATCAAATTGCTTCCAAACGTACATGTCTAATA
>CM031621.1:31784052-31785366 GCA_018398815.1 Conus ventricosus
GAGAGGTGTAACGCGGGGCGTGTGGGGGGGGGGGGGGGGGGGGGGGGGGGGGGGGGGGGGGGGGGGGGGGGGGGGGGGGGGGGGGGGGGAGGGAGGAGACAGACTGGCCAAGTAGGAACCTTATCATGAAAATCTACCTCAAGGTCTTTTCAGCTGTCGTTAAATCTGTAAAGTTTATTGTCTCCCTCCTTCATGCAAATGCGCGCCCTTTAGTAATCTCGGAGAACATGGACTGCAGTGTGTACTTAAAATATATCATGTGCGTACATGTACGCATGAGCGCAATACCAACGACACCTTTCAGCGTTAGGTCATTCAGGGAATAGTGAGGGGGAGGGGGGAAAGGGGTTGGTAGCTCGAGGAGATCAAGGAAAGTGTGGGGGAGGGGGGTGGGGGTGGGGGGAGAGGGAAGCGGTAGAGAGGGAACGGGAGCGAAGTTCCGTTTCTTCAAGTCCCGTTTCGCCTTCTGTATTGTTCACGCGCGCGCGCGCGCGTGTGTGTGTGTGTGTGTGTGTGTGTTGTGTTGTGTTTGTGTTGTGTTGTGCTGTGTTGGTGTTGTGCTGTGTTGTGTTGTGCTGTGCTGCGTTGTGCTGCGTTGTGCTGTGTTGTGTTGTGTTTGATTAGTTCCAGTCGTGTCGATTTTCCCGTCGGCAGCAGTGTAACTCGCTTTTTTTCTTCTATCCCTTTCTACCAACCAGTCAATCTAAAAGAATGTTGTATTGTAGAACAAACGAACCCCCCCTCCCCTCCCCCCCTCTCTCTCTCTCTCAACTGGGTGTCGAAAGTTCAATACAAATTGTGTGAATATGGATTTGGTGTTGTGTGGCTGAGTCAAAGTGTTGGAGATGTGAAAGCTTTTGTACTGTGTATTTCCTGAAAGACTGATTGACTGTAGATGGCAAGACTGGGACTTAGACATTCAAAATAGTGACAGATTTGGATTTTTATAGAATCATAAATGGTGAACATAGCGTGCCAAGCTACATGTCAATACCTGTTAACTGAGGATGGAAGCGTATGATGACAAAAGTTCGTTGGGTACTTCTGACATCTCTTGTTTATCCTTCTCGCTAATAGGCGGTCAGCGAATCGTCATCTTCTTTGTCCATTATGTGGCGCGTCAAAAGAAGATGAATTTCCTTTTGTGCTTATTGCCCACAGCTTTGTGATCTGAGAGAACCATTTATTCCACATCAGTAATTATTTCAAACAGCCATGCTTATCTAAACTTGATATGTTGATGTCGTCAAGAAATGAGAAATGTCAAGCAGCTCGTGCTATATTTGACAAGTTAGCAAAGTTCACTGAACTAAT
>CM031621.1:31786366-31806366 GCA_018398815.1 Conus ventricosus
ACAGCAGATTCATGACAACACTGGTTCAGAGATGTCCCATCTGATGTGATCTTTGAATTTTTCATCTGATTGCAGATTTAACAAACTTTCAAGCGTGTTTTTAAGGTGTATTTTAAATGGTTTTGTGAATGAGTTCTTTTTGTAATGACTTGAGTTGACTCCGACGCGGTGCTAGTCCTGATGTGGCCTTTTGCGGTCGGCTGGACTATAGGCAGCATTACCTTACCTTACCATAGGGCTGATAAACCTTTTTTGCGAGAAGGGTTAATGTCAGCTTTTATTGAGCTAAATGTTACCCTTTCATATTGTGTAATGTACTCTTTCAAAATGTGGGTCTTTCTTTCGTAGATTGATTTGTCTTTTCTAAGGCTTAAGCATCCATTACTGTCTTCTCTTTCCAATATTTCAGCATCTTCCTTTTTCCATAGACTTTACTGTCTTCTTTACTCTCAGCGTGTATGAACGTCATTCCTAGGCGTTAGTTTCTACTGTTCATGCTTTGGTGTATTCTTTGTGATGGTTTAGCAGCGACTTCTTGGTCAGAATCTAATCCGCGCCTTCGTTTGTGGCAGGTCGTGAGGGATGGGCTGTCTACGAGAATCACTACCAGTCAACCACGAGCTTTGGCACTTCATCTTCCACAACCACCTCCATCCTCACCAAGGGCAAACGACTCCAGGGACGGGATATTACCTACATCGTCATCGAGTTCACAGCGTCACTACAGGCTTCCAGAGAATCCGTTCCTAGGGAGTGCAGGAAGAAATATGACTTCTGCTGGACCATCCCACTTCAGGGACTTCAGGATGCATTCACAGTCCACAGCCGCAAGGGACAGAAGACAAGGAGCCTTGCTCGGAGAACTATGAAGAGCTTGGAAAAGCCAAACCGTTCTTGCCGTTATCGGCATTTTACGTGCGTGTGCGCGCGAGTGTGTCAATGTGCACTCTTGTTTGTGGGTGCATGGTACTTATTGCAATATTTATCTTCTTATTGGTTTCATATGTTTTGGGGGAGGGGGGAGGGAGGGCAGATGAAGGGCATGACATGGTGGGCGTACTGAGGCAGAGAGGGAGTAGATGAATGGCGTGACGCAATGGGCGTATTCGGGGCAGAGGAGGCGGATGAAGGGCGTGACATGGGTGTCTTGTTGGGGACGGGGGGTGGATGTAGGGCGTTATATAGTGGGCTTATTAACGCAGAGGGGGTGGATGTAGGGCGTTATATAGTGGGCTTATTAACGCAGAGGGGGTGGATGTAGGGCGTTATATAGTAGGCGTATTAACGCAGAGGGGGTGCGGATGAAGGGCGTAACACTTCACTTCTGGGGCAGGGGAGGGGGCATGGATGAAGGGCGTGACATTGGTGCCTTCTTGGGGCAGAGGGGGCACGGATGAAGAGCGTGACATTGGTGTCTTCTTGAGGCAGAGGGGGCACAGATGAAAGGCGTGACATTGGTCTCTCCTTGGGTCAGAGGGGGCACGGATGAAGGGCGTGACATTGGTCTCTTCTTGGGCAGAGGGGTGCGGATGAAGAGCGTGACATTGGTGTCTTCTTGGGGCAGAGGGGGCACAGATGAAAGGCGTGACATTGGTCTCTTCTTGGGTCAGAGGGGGCACGGATGAAGGGCGTGACATTGGTCTCTTCTTGGGCAGAGGGGTGCGGATGAAGAGCGTGACATTGGTGTCTTCTTGGGCAGAGGGGGCACGGATGAAAATCGTGACATTGGTGTCTTCTTGCGCCAGAGGAGGAACGAATAAAAGGCGTGACATTGGTGTCTTCTAGGGGCAGAGGGGCTGGTGTCTTCTAGGGGCAGAGGGGCACGAATGGAAGTCGTGACATTGGTGTCTTCTTGGGGCAGAGGGGTGCAGATGAAGGGCGTGACATTGTTGTCTTCATGGGGCAGAGGGGCGCCGATGAAGAGCGTCATTGGTGTCTTACTGGGGCAGAGGGGGCACGGATGAAAGGCGTGACATTGGTGTCTTCTTGGGGCAAAGGTGTACGGATGAAGGGCGTGACATTTTCTTGGCGCAGTGGGGTGCGGATGAAGGGCGTGACAATGGTCTCTTATGGGACGGGGACACGGATGAAAGTCGTGACATTGGCGTCGTCTTGGGGCAGAGGGGGCATGGATGAAGAGCGTGACATTGGTGTCTTCTTGAGCAGAGGGGCACAGATGAAAGGCGTGACATGGTCTCTTCTTGGGTCAGAGGGGGCACGGATGAAGGGCGTGACATTGGTCTCTTCTTGGGCAGAGGGTGCGGATGAAGAGCGTGACATTGGTGTCTTCTTGGGGCAGAGGGGATTGGTGTGTTCTTGGGCACAGGGATATGGATGAAAGGCGTCACACTGGCGTCTTCTGGAGGCAGATTGGGCACGGATGAAGGGCGTGACATTGGTGTCTTCTTGGGCAGAGGGGGCGCGGATGAAGGGCGTGACATTGGTGTCTTCTTGGGGCAGGGGGGCGCGGAAGAAGGGCGTGAGATTGGTGTCTTCTTAGGGCAGAGGGGGCTCGGATGAAGGGCGTGACATTGGTGTCTTCTTGGGGCAGAGGGGCGCGGATGAAGGGCGTGACATTGGTGTCTTCTTGGGGCAGAGGGGGCGCGGAAGAAGGGCGTGAGATTGGTGTCTGCTTGGGGCAGAGGGGGCACGGATGAAGGGCGTGACATTGGTGTCTTCTTGGGGTAGAGGGGCGCGTATGAAGGGCGTGACATTGGTGTCTTCTTGGGCAGAGGGGGCGCGGATGAAGGGCGTGACATTGGTGTCTTCTTGGGGCAGAGGGGGCGCGGATGAAGGGCGTGACATTGGTGTCTTCTTGGGGCAGAGGGGGCGCGACGAAGGGCGTGACATTGGTGTCTTCTTAGGGCAGAGGGGCTCGGATGAAGGGCGTGACATTGGTGTCTTCTTGGGCAGAAGGGGGCGCGGATGAAGGGCGTGACATTGGTGTCTTCTTGGGGCAGAGGGGGCCGGATGAAGGGCGTGACATTGGTGTCTTCTTGGGCAGAGGGGCGCGGAAGAAGGGCGTGACATTGGTGTCGTCTTGGGGCAGAGGGGTGCGGATGAATGGTGTGACAACTATTGTAGGTGAGTGTAATCGAAACAGCAAGAGACAGCCTAAGCAATACAGGATAGCCCTGTTACTCATTATTCAAAGAACCCTATCTCCAAGTGTATCAATCAACCAATACACAATATCACATATGTTTTCCTAAACAAAACTACTACGGAATCGCGACGCAGACGACCTAACGCCCTACACTGAACCGCGATAACCAATGGGATGGTCACGGAAGAGGGACACCAATCTCCTACCTAGCTCACCTTCATACTTTTAAAGTTGTCAGGGGTACAGCCAAATCTGCCAACCGTCGACAAACCGACACAAGCGCTTGTATCGGCGAGCTGAAAGAGAAACCTATGCACTAGTCCCCCCAAATCAAGACCACCCTGTACACCAAAACAGACCCAACTACCTACTTATACTAACAGACGGAAAGTGGTACACACGGCATGGACGGAAAAGAACACGCAACTAACAGGAACTACGTAATCCGGCGGAACGCAAGGCGGCGGACGGTGCGGAGCTGTCCCGGGCAGGCACTCCCCCTACCCCACCAACACCCCAGGTGCCGAACGCTTCTGAGTAGGCCCCCTTCCACTCTAGAGCCTAACCCAACCAACCTCCCACAGCTAGACAAACAGAAAGATAGACGGAGAGCTCTCCCCATGTCCGTCAGCAGTGTGAGGCAACAGCGGAATATATCTGCCCCTCCCCGGCATCTCCTCCACAATTGTCAAAAATGACAGGGTTCAGGAGAGGGGCCAGGCGGGATCCGCGAATCGCCACACACTTACAAACACAAGGAGGCAAAGGTAAACAAATAAGACAACACTTTATTACATATAGACGAGCACCAACAAAAAGAAAATCAATCGCACTCTGTGGGAAAGGGCCATACAGAAGAATAAAAGAAAGACAGAAGGAAAAGTAGAGGGGAGGAAAATGAAAGTCAGGAAAAAAGAGAAAACTGAGCTACCTACATGGTAAAAAAGCAAAACGCACCCCCCCCCCCCCCCCAAATATAATCCAAACCACACCAACTCTTGGGACTTCCCCCACTCTATTAACACCCCTCTATCCAACCTAAAACGCTACCACCCCACTCAACCCAAAGGGATAAGACAAGGGACATTCCTAACAAAGGACCTACTATGCAACACACACACACACACACACACACACACACACACACCCAACCAATGTCAAAGCCTGATCAAGGCGTGGCTCACAGGCCAAGAAGTGACTACCTCTCGCCCAGAGGCAGCAGAATAAAAAAACAACCAAACAACAAAAAAACAAACAAAAAACACTGGGCGAACACCCTCAATGTCTAAATGGGAACTCCCAGATCCAATTCTAGGGCTCTGTCACGGACAAAAAAAATGAACAACCTAACTTGGTCAGTCGTCGGCCACTCCAACTGGACATAAGTCCAAACTCAAACATTCTAGGCTCCAGGAAGACGGCCCATATGTCGGGTCCGGCCAATTAAGCTTAGTGGAGAGGTTTCACCGAGACGGTCCGACCCACCCAGACTGACTAAGCGGCTTTGACCGACGCCTCGATGTCTGCCCAGACGGACCTTAGTGCCTGGGCCAGCCTTATCCGGCCAATTTGTGGAACCAACGTCATTGTTAGTCGGACGTCGCAGGTTAAAGCAGGAAAGGAGAGGGAGAAGGTAGTGTGTGGTGGGGGTGAAATCTAGCTAATCAATTAAATGACCAATTGACCACCACAGAGAGTAAGGCGTGTAGACGGGACTGTCATGATTTGAACATCCAATGGAATTAGAGGGAGACAACTTCGGGGATCAAGGGTAAAAATACTGACCAATGGTACTGGCCCTTGGACACGGGTTAGAGCATAAAGGAATGTGTGAGGGAGAGAGAGCAGGAGGAAAAAACGAACAGAGAGAGAGAGAGAGAGAGGGGAAGTTCGGGAGTAGGCTCTCGCCTACAGGAAGGCAGGGAGATGAGAACGAACAGAGACAGAGAGATGAGGAGGTTTTAGGTGTAGTCTCTGCACGAGGGAAAAGGCAGAGAGATGAAGAGAGGGCAGAACGAGGGAAGAACGAACAGAGAGAGAGAGGGAGAGAGAGGTTCTGAGTGGAGCTCTGCAGGAAGAAGGGCAGAGAGAGAGAGAGATGAGGGGAGGAGAGAAGAGAACCAAGTTGAGAGATTAGCATGAGATAGTCTGCAGAGGAAGGACTGAGGAGAAATGTGGAGAGAGAGAAAGAGTTGCTAATTTATGAAGAAGAAAAGAAAGAAAAGAAGAAAGAAAAGAAAAGCAACCATGTCCATTTGATAAGAGCAGACTAGAAGAGAGAGAGAGAGAGGAGAGTGCAATGCGTTAATGCAGGAAGAAAGAAAGGAGAACAGATCGATGTTGATAGTCACTGTTCTACCCTAACCGGGGTTCGACCTCATACCTGGCAGCGTCACTTCGCCAAGCAGAACCACAGACCAACGCCAACAGTCTCACCTGACCAGGCGCCATCAGACCAACACCAGTGCCGGCAGTTGTGTCGTGTTGTGAAAGTGACAGTGAAAAGAAAAAGAAAAGAAAAGAAAAGACAGTGATTCGTGAATAGTTAAGATCACCTGGCCAGGTAAAGTAGAAATCTGTTTATAACCCGGGTTAGTTTAATGATGTTTTAGATAAATGATTTTGTGAAGTTCAGGAAAGAGAGAATGTTTTATTTCATTTGATTCCATATGCATTGATGGTTCGTTCGATGATCATGTGTAGTAAAGTTATAGACTTTACTAGTGGTTTGATGTGACGAATGCATGATATATGAATGAGATCGTAAGCAAGCTGTGAGGTGTTTGGGCTGTGCGCTAGTCCTTCCTCCACTGACATACACCGAGGTTGACAATTTATTGGCGAGCCTGCCAGGATATTCTGGCCCATTTATTATAATTGTTCAACTTCTCAGAGAGGAAGCTGGGTGGGATTCAAGTATTGTAATCCTAAGACAAGGGGTTGTCTTACTGTATGTTCCCAAGATAGTTAAATACTAGGCTTGGCATTGCTTCCAAGATAGTTAATACTAGGCTTGGCATTTCAGCCCCAGAGTACTCATTTCGCACAGATTGCCTATAATTCGCTCTCATAGTTGGGTCAGGGCGCTGGGCGTCTTATAAAAACTAACTACGTTGTCCCAAGCTAATATTATCATTCATAGGATTGTGCTATCACGTCACTCGTGTCGGTAACCACCAGTTTGGCTGTCGTTGTTATAAAATCTTGTTCAAAAAAAAAAAAAAGAAGATATAATGGCGGAAGAAAAGAACACCCCTATTGAACAACTTGTGAGCGTCGCTCGTGATTTAGGTTACTCAGGAGATGAGTTGCGTGCATTTGTTGAAAACCAACAAAAGATGGAAAGAGATGAACGCGCGAAAGACGCCGTGTCGCATTGGAGATAGCAGAGCAGGAAAAGGCTAAAGGAGCGCAGGAAACAGAAAAGATTAAGGGAGACGCAGGAAACAGAAAGGATTAAAGCTAGGGAAACGCAGGAAACAGAAAGACTAAAGGTTCAATTAGAGCTAGAGAAAGTGAGAATACAAAGGGAGACCACCGATGATGGTAGTTCACTTTCCAGTGACTCTGTGCGTAGCTATGCCCCCCGACCCAAGTTGCCAAAATTCTCGGAAGGGACCGATTCGATTGATGCATACATCAGTCGTTTCGAAACGTTTGCAACCAGTCAGGGTTGGCCTCCAGAAGAGTGGGCAGTCATTTTGTCGGCGTTACTGACGGGTAAGGCGTTGCAAATTTTCACTGCGTTACCAGCAGAACAACAGTCTGATTTCGGCGCTGTGAAGGAATCATTGATGAAAGGATTTGACCTCACAGAGGAGGGGTTCAGAAGAAATTTCGTTCAGCTAAATTACAAGCAGGTGAGACGTACACTCAGTTTGGTGCACGCCTAGATCACTATTTTGAGAAATGGTTAGAGTTGAGTGGTACGAAGAAGGAGTTCATTGAATTGAAAGAGCTAGTTATGAAAGAACAGATTTTGTCAGGTTGCGGCCCTGAGTTAACCATACATTTGAAAGAGAGACAGCCAGAGACAGCAGGGGAGTTGTTGAAGTTCGCAGAGGTGTATAGAGAGGCACGTCTGGGCACTAAGGTGCAGGAGAAACAGGTGCTAGGCACAGGTGAGAAGAGTGCAAGGAGACTAGGGAGTTTTCTGCAAAGTCTGCAAACCCAGTGGTGGGGCAGAAGGAAGGGCAAAGGGACATTAGGTGTTTCATTTGTCACAAGAAGGGACATGTGGCGAGGGATTGTCGCATGAGGTTCCAGAAGGCAGCAGCCTTGCAAGAGGTGGATAAGGGTCGTCAAGGGAAACGACCTGCAGTGGAACCAAAAGGGATTCAGTCTGAAGAGGGTGGAGTGCAGCTTATGGCTAGCACTGGACAGCAGTCAGTGTCAGGATGGAGGGCACTAGGCTGAGTGGTTCGTTACCAGTGGAAGAAGGGTGGATTGGCCAGCAGAGGGTGAAAGTGTTACGAGACACTGGTTGTTCATGCGGGTAGTACGAACAACGCTGGTCGATAAAGGGGATTTGACAGGGCAAATCCAGACCTGTACTCTAATCGATGGCACTGTGAGGAGTTTCCAGTTGCTAAGATAGAAGTACGTACCCCTTACTTCTCAGGCGAGTTGTCTGCGTTGGTGATGGAGAAACCCCTTCACGATTTGATCATTGGAAATATTCCAGGTGCAAGGGATCCAGGGGATCCTGAGTTGTTGACTGCTACAGGGGCAGCAGTTCAAACACGGAGCAAGAAGGAGAAAAGGTTGTTAAACCGTTAGTTGTTCCAGGAAGGAAGTCGGGCATAGACGTGTCGCCTGATGAGTTTAGGGCTGCACAGGAACAAGACCCTTCGCTCGTGAAGTCTTGGGAGTTGGCAAGAGGTGAGAGAAACAGGAGGTTAGAGGAGGTGAGACAGAATTTCTGGTGAAGAGCGGCGCTGTTGTACCGAGTGTTCACCAAGGGAAGACAGGTAAGGTGACCACTCAGTTAGAGGTACCAGCATGTTATCGTGACACTGTCATGTCAGTGGGTCACGAGTCGCTCATGGCGAGTCATCTCGGCACCGGTAAAACGGCTGACCGAGTCTTTGATGATTTTCATTGGCCAGGGGCAATGGCAGACATAAAGCGGTTCTGCATGTCATGTGATGTGTGTCAAAGGTCAGCCACAAGAGGGGTGAAGAGGAAGGCGCCTCTTAAACATCCCCCTTTAATTGACACACCGTTCAGGAGGGTGGCTATCGGTCTGATTGGCCCAATCTCGCCCTGTTCCAAAGGTGGGCACAGTATGAGACATGTAAGGTTGCAAGGGGAGGTTTGCAGGAGGCTAGGGTCGGTCAGAAGAAGCAATATGACAGAAAGGTGAGGAAGCAATCCCTCAAGGCGGGAGATCAAGTCCTGGTACTGCTTCCCACGGGTCACAACAAGCTGCTGATGCATTGGAAAGGGCCATTCACCATCACTGAAAAGGTCGGTCGGATTACCGAATTGATGTGAATGGGAAACTAAAACTTTTCCATGCGAATTTTCTCCGCAAATATATTCAGCGTGAGACTCAGCACATAGGCGCAGCAGCAATCATTGTTGAGGGGAAAGAGACCCAGCAGAAGAAGGGGAGATTTTGTTACCTAAGTTTCCAGAAGAGTCATACAGGGATGTGTCACTGTATGAAGGGCTAGACAGTAGGAATTCCTAGGTTTTGTTGTCGGAGGCGACACAAAGCAGCCGGAAAGAGGAAAGGTGGAGAAGATGATGAATTCAGAGAGACCAAAGACCAAAACAGAAGTCAGGAGTCTGCTAGGTTTTATTGGGTTCTATAGGGAGTTTGTCCCAAACTTTGCTGCAATCACGAGTCCTCTCAGTGATTTGGTCAAGGCAGGGAAACCGGCAGTGGTCGAATGGTCAGACGCTGCAGAGCAAGCACTGCAGACGGTGTTGGAAAGACTAGGTTCCCGCCCCATCTTGAAGCTACCAGATATGTCCAAACCATTTTTGTTGCGGACAGATGCATCAGGCGGTGGGATAGGTGCAGTATTGTTGCAGGAGCATGAAGGGTCGAGTTTCCTGTGAGGTATGCTAGCAGGAAGTTGACAAAGTGTGAAGAAGGGTACGCAACGGTGGAGAAGGAGTGTTTAGCTGTTGTGTGGGCCGTGCAGAAGTTCCACAAATACTTGTATGGGAAAGAGTTCGTGATCGAGACGATCATCAACCACTCAAATTCCTGCAGGAGGCGCAGTTGAAAAACAGCAGAGTGCTGCGTTGGGCAATGGCACTGCAGCCCTACAGGTACCGAGTGCAGTACATTCCCGGTCGACAGAATGTCGGAGCTGACTACTTAAGCCGTGTAGTCTAGCAAGCTGCAACTCAGAGGAAGTCAGTCATATCCAGGGTGCTTTGTTGATAATATGTGTTGATTCCAGTTATGTTGATTGGATATGGTTCATTCCCAGTTGGCTATGGTTCATATTTTTTTTTGTGTGAGACTTGTTCATATTTTCTTTGTGAGACTTGTTCATGTGGATGTAGTTATGCTTGGAGCATACAGTCGCTTGTGTAGTGATGCATTATTTGCAATAAGTGAGGATGGAGATTCCTCAGTGAAGTGTCATGGATCGCGATCATATTATATTGTGCTTTTCATAAGAATTGTGAAAAGGAGAGATGGCAAATCCGCAGGTAGGGGAATTGCATAAGTGCGCACAGAGGTCGTTATAAAATGAATTGAAATAACGCAAGAGCGCACGTCAATGATAACCCATTGGAGTGGTATTCACTAATGATGTATTTTATAACTTATAAACCGTTGTTGTAAAGTATTTTTTTTAAACTTTGCACGTGTAGCTGTGTGTCAGCAAATTCGGTTGTTGTTTTTTTTTGTACCGTTGTTTTGAGACAATGCGGAGCATGGTCTTTTGCAAGGGGGAAATTGTCACGGACAAAAAAATGAAACAACCTAACTTGGTCAGTCGTCGCCACTCCAACTGGACATAAGTCCAAACTCAAACATTCTAGGCTCCAGAAGACGGGCCCATATGTCGGGTCCGGCCAATTAAGCTTAGTGGAGAGGTTTCACCGAGACGGTCCGACCCACCCAGACTGACTAAGCGGCTTTGACCGACGCCTCGATGTCTGCCCAGACGGACCTTAGTGCCTGGGCCAGCCTTATCCGGCCAATTTGTGGAACCAACGTCATTGTTAGTCGGACGTCGCAGGTTAAAGCAGGAAAGGGAGAGGGAGAAGGTAGTGTGTGGTGGGGTGAAATCTAGCTAATCAATTAAATGACCAATTGACCACCACAGAGAGTAAGGCGTGTAGACGGGACTGTCATGATTTGAACATCCAATGGAATTAGAGGGAGACAACTTCGGGGATCAAGGGTAAAAATACTGACCAATGGTACTGGCCCTTGGACACGGGGTTAGAGCATAAAGGAATGTGTGAGGGAGAGAGAGGCAGGAGGAAAAAACGAACAGAGA
This sequence comes from Conus ventricosus, assembly GCA_018398815.1. Classification (NCBI taxonomy): domain Eukaryota; kingdom Metazoa; phylum Mollusca; class Gastropoda; order Neogastropoda; family Conidae; genus Conus; species Conus ventricosus. The sequence continues at coordinate 31,796,948 of CM031621.1, forward strand.
GAGAGAGAGAGAGAGGGGAAGTTCGGGAGAGTAGGCTCTCGCCTACAGGAAGGCAGGGAGATGAGAACGAACAGAGACAGAGAGATGAGGAGGTTTTAGGTGTAGTCTCTGCACGAGGGAAAAGGCAGAGAGATGAAGAGAGGGCAGAACGAGGGGAAGAACGAACAGAGAGAGAGAGGGAGAGAGAGGTTCTGAGTGGAGCTCTGCAGGAGAGAAGGGCAGAGAGAGAGAGAGATGAGGGGAGGAGAGAAGAGAACCAAGTTGAGAGATTAGCATGAGATAGTCTGCAGAGGAAGGACTGAGGAGAAATGTGGAGAGAGAGAAAGAGTTGCTAATTTATGAAGAAGAAAAGAAAGAAAAGAAGAAAGAAAAGAAAAGCAACCATGTCCATTTGATAAGAGCAGACTAGAAGAGAGAGAGAGAGAGAGAGTGCAATGCGTTAATGCAGGAAGAAAGAAAGGAGAACAGATCGATGTTGATAGTCACTGTTCTAACCCTAACCGGGGGTTCGACCTCATACCTGCAGCGTCACTTCGCCAAGCAGAACCACAGACCAACGCCAACAGTCTCACCTGACCAGGCGCCATCAGACCAACACCAGTGCCGGCAGTTGTGTCGTGTTGTGAAAGTGACAGTGAAAAGAAAAAGAAAAGAAAAGAAAAGACAGTGATTCGTGAATAGTTAAGATCACCTGGCCAGGTAAAGTAGAAATCTGTTTATACCCGGGTTAGTTAATGATGTTTTAGATAAATGATTTTGTGAAGTTCAGGAAAGAGAGAATGTTTTATTCATTTGATTCCATATGCATTGATGGTTCGTTCGATGATCATGTGTAGTAAAGTTATAGACTTTACTAGTGGTTTGATGTGACGAATGCATGATATATGAATGAGATCGTAAGCAAGCTGTGAGTGTGTTTGGGCTGTGCGCTAGTCCTTCCTCCACTGACATTACACCGAGGTTGACAGGCTCACGAATAGAGAAAACTTTCTCGCACACTAGGGTATGTGCTACAAAATGTAACGGCCAATAATTCCTCTTCATTTGGCGGAGTTACACATTGGGCACCAACTGAAAAAGGAATTGGGCAAAGTCTCTCATAGGGGTACTGAGCCATTGCTACAAGTCCAGAGAGTCGAGTTATTGGTGATAATGTCACGGAATCGCATCTGCATAGGATAGGGGAGACAGGCCATACTCACACTAGCAACAGTCACGGGAGACTCGCCGTGAGAGCGGAGAAAAAGTGTCCCAGCAATGCCACTGAAGGCCCACAGACGCTGCAAGGTGGTCCGGCAGGAACTCTCCTCCTGTTGGCGACCTCAGCGGTTGGCAAGGCCTCGAGCAGGCACCCAGGGGACACAGTGGATCTCGGCTGAGGTTAGGTCAACAGCCCCTCACTCTCACGACGGGAAGGTGAAGGAAAGGTGGAAGATGTAGAACTGGGCAGGAGACCAAAGGTCGGGACAAAGCACCAGCTGGACGGTGACGAAACAAACTCTGCAAGCCAATAATGCTTTGAATGTAGTTCTGGAATATGGAGCTGTGTGGAGAGTCTTATGTGACTATGCTAGGAGAGGTTAGCACTGTCAACCCCCCTTCCTCCTTGCTAACTTGCTATGCTTTACAGGGAAGAACCCTAATTTGCTAAGTGTTGATTGTTCCTTTTTTTTTTTCTTTCTCCTAATCAATTCTACTATTAGCCCCAAACCCCGCTGCTTACAAAGTAAGGGACTGCAATCAATAAAAGGAAACAATTACGGGGAAATTATATCCAAACTCAACCTTTCTAATTCCTGTTTTCCCTTTATTTGTGGAGGAAGGATTACATGTTGACAAATCACTATACACAAAGAAAAACTGCGCAAGCATGTGATATCAATATTTGTTCACACAACTCTGAGGTTAACCAGAAATTACAGAGGGGCTGAAAGCCCACGCCAGTTCTGTAATTCAAAAATTCCTGAATCAAAACTCACAACATCTACAATGCACAAAGTTCGCTAATTAACTGTCTCACTAATGTTTATCAAAATGTATGCTTATCAGCAAAACCATGCGACATACACACATCAAAATTGTGCAATAACATAATCCTACCCTGAATCAAACAATTCAACATGAAATATTCAATACCCAAATATATTAATGCACACCTCCCTTGTCCCATCCCCACATATTTGCACGGAAGAACAGGAACACAACACAGACAGGGAGCAGGGCGATGGAGAGTGCTGATCGGGGAATGCGAGCGCCGCTCGAGAATTTAGTGGGCTCCGCACGCGCCTGGATGCACGCCGCGCGCTCACGACCAAAACCTGACAAAACAAACACGTAGCTGGGATCCACGGTCCCGCAGCAAGCGCGAATATACTGTACATAAAAAAAAAAATACCACGGGATAAGATTTTGGCTCGCCTACAGATTTCAGACACATATCATCGAACGGGGGGGTATTCACGTAACTGGGCCAACTATGCGGTCACGTCTCTCGGTCAAAAAGGAAAATGAAAAACAAAACAAAACCTTTACACTGACTACGGCTCGATACCAAACCATACTATGACGGAACCAAAACCACTTTGGTCCCCAGAACTTTCAAAATAAACGGACTTACAATTCACAATAACTCCGGTTTTGAAAGAATAACGCGCATTTTATGATATGAAACTGTACACGCCCAATCACCTGCTAAGGGCCATGACCAGAACCTCAAATTCCCAGACTTCCTACGAAAAAAACACATTCTAAACTAACAGCAAACCATACTATACCAGCAGTTTGTGAGCGGGACGGAGAGGGTAGGGTGGAACACCCAGTGTCTCCTGTCTCGACCCAGGCGAAGGGCAGGCAGACAGGGTGTCGTATATAATACTGTCGCCGTGGAATTGTATCGCAGCGATAGCATTTCACGTGAAATATTGTTGCAGCGACAATAATTGCTGGAAAAAATGTCGAGCGACAACTTTTCACGAAAAATGTCCCATAGAATATTGTAGCTGTCCATAAAATGCAGTATTTCCCGGGAAATACTGTCGCTGCGACACGATTTTATGAGCGACAGTATTATATACGACACCGGCACCAAACGTGTGGTCAGTGGGTCCCTGTGGTCAGTGGGTCTTTCCTCACCGTTTGGATTCTCTCTTGAGGGCACATAAGACCGTATGGCGAAAGCTTGGCTGTGTCTGGAGTGGCACTGTCTTCATCTGTCCGTGGGCAGGGGTGGTTGGGTCTGTGGGGTGTGCTCGGCAGCTGAGGGTGGTGTTTTTCGCCGGTGGGCTCTGCAGTCATGAAATACGGGCTGGTACACCCATGGGGATGCTACTTTAAGGCTGTTATGAGCTGCATCCTGTAGTCTAATTTACCTCTGTTCAGGAGCAGTTATGTCCCTTGATATCTTAATGGAGTGTCCTGTGCGTGCCTGTACCCATCGTCAACACAGCGCAGGCCTCCAAGGGTGGTACAGGACTGCTCTAAGGGCAGGTGAAGACAGTGCTTCTCTGGGTCCTCCCCAGCACCTTCGGCGTTTCTTTTTCTTCTTTGCCTTAACTAGGCTGACCCTGGAGAAAGGTCCAGTGACGGTGAGGAAAGACCCACTGACCACAGGGAAAGTCCTGTTGACAGTGGGAAAGACTACAACTTTGGATTCTCTCTTGAGGGCACATAAGACCGTATGGCGAAAGCTTGGCTGTGTCTGGAGTGGCACTGTCCTCATCTGTCCGTGGGCAGGGGTGGTTGGGTCTGTGGGGTGTGCTCGGCAGCTGGAGGGTGGTGTTTTTCGCCGGTGGGCTCTGCAGTCATGAAATACGGGCTGGTACACCCATGGGGATGCTACTTTAAGGCTGTTACGAGCTGCATCCTGTAGTCTAATTTACCTCTGTTCAGGAGCAGTTATGTCCCTTGATATCTTGATATCTTAATGGAGTGTCCTGTGCGTGCCTGTACCCATCGTCAACACAGCGCAGGCCTCCAGGACTGCTCTAAGGGCAGGTGAAGACGGTGCTTCTCTGGGTCCTCCCCAGCACCTTCGGTGTTTCTTTTTCTTCTTTGCCTTAACTAGGCTGACCCTGGAGAAAGGTCCAGTGACGGCGAGGAAAGACCCACTGACCACAGGGAAAGTCCTGTTTGACAGTGGGAAAGACTACAACTTTGGATTCTCTCTTGAGGCACATAAGACCGTATGGCGAAAGCTTGGCTGTGTCTGGAGTGGCACTGTCCTCATCTGTCCGTGGGCAGGGGTGGTTGGGTCTGTGGGGTGTGCTCGGCAGCTGGAGGGTGGTGTTTTTCGCCGGTGGGCTCTGCAGTCATGAAATACGGGCTGGTACACCCATGGGGATGCTACTTTAAGGCTGTTATGAGCTGCATCCTGTAGTCTAATTTACCTCTGTTCAGGAGCAGTTATGTCCCTTGATATCTTAATGGAGTGTCTTGTGCGTGCCTGTACCCATCGTCAACACAGCGCAGGCCTCCTAGGGTGGTACAGGACTGCTCTAAGGGCAGGTGAAGACAGTGCTTCTCTGGGTCCTCCCCAGCACCTTCGGTGTTTCTTTTTCTTCTACTATACCAGCAGTTTGTGAGCGGGACAGAGAGGGTAGGGTGGAACACCCAGTGTCTCCTGTCTCGACCCAGGCGAAGGGCAGGCAGGCCGGCACCAAACGTATGTCGCAACGAAGTGACAGGATTCTCATAAGGATCCCCACCGAAGTGTCCGCCAAACCAGGGATGGTTTCAGGAAGTTCGTCCGGACCGAGGATCGTGGTCCTCCAAAATCTTTTCTCCCTCTGACCCAAACCAAACCGAAAACCTCAGCTGAGAGGTTCACACATGCAGTCACGCACAGAAGTTGGAACCCGCACGGACTGCACGTGCAACTAAAAAAAAACAAACCTTACTTGTGTGGAGGGAAAACTTGATCTCTCTAAAAAGAAAAAAAAACACGATCCAGTTAAAAACGAACAAACAAAAAACCAACAACATGAAGAACGTGGAGGGGTGATGAGGAAGGACGGTCCAGGGGCGGCTCACACATCCTAAGAATAGAAAACTAGGGAAACGCACACACACAGAACTCGGGGTTGCAAAAAGCACGGCTTCGCACTCTAAAAGACGGGGCTCCCAAAGGGATAGAAGGAAAAAGTTAGTGAAATCAACGATAAACCACTATAGAGACCCCGATCCTTAGGAATAAAAAGGAATATGGAGTACGGAAAGTATAGAACGTATCCAAAAGTGACTAAGGAACTATCGAGCCATTAACAGAAGCGAACTCTAGTTTCCCTACATTAACCAATCAAGAGAGAGTTCAAAAGCTGAGCCGTCCGTGACACCCGGAGATAACATTAGTCCTGACTGCATTTCCCAAAAAGTCTGAGACTACGAACCGCGGTTCCGTATGTGAACGCACGCATAAAATCTTTGTACACACGTAAAATCCCATCACCAACTTTCGGAAGAGAAGGTAAGTTTGGCCGTTGGTATGGATGACACGTATATACATAGCGTGGACCTTCCGTGGATAACAAATGAAAGAATGGCTAACTGACAGATATTAAACAGAATGAAACAGAAAACGAGTGAGTGTAGTGCCAGCAGGCAGCTCTTCAGTAGGCAGCCTAATGTGTAAACGAGGGTGTGGATCGCAAAGCACTTAGAGCTCGGTCTCTGAGATTAGGCGCAATATGGATACTCTAATCATGATAGTTACAACAACAGCAACAACCACAACAACAATAACCACCACCACCACCACCACCACAACAACAAAACGAAAAGAAAAGAAACGAGCAGCCCACCCCACCTGCCCCTTCTTTGATGGCATATCCGAGCTAACACAGGCGACGTCAGGAGCCTCTGTTGAGGCGCACACGCACACGCACACACACGCACACGCACACACACACATACCCTTCCCCTCCTTCACCTCCTTCCCCTCGTACCCTCCACCCCTATCCACCCATCCATGCAGTCCCCGCGCGTCCTCGCCGCCTTCTCATCTTCTGCCCCCTCCTCTCACCTCCTATCACAAACAACAACAAAACAGACTCTTCTGACTTCTGTCCCCCCCATATGAGATACCCCCACCCACCCATCCAACCCCACACCCCCACTTTCCCGACAGTAAAAAATAGGGGAGAAAATAACTCCCCGCACTTTCTCAATTCACGCGACACAACAGCGAAGCACACCACCATCCCTTTCATCAATGCACAAAGAAACAACATCAAACATATTTCTCTAGCTCCTAACTCCAATTCACGACTCTGTATTTTATGGGTCTCCCCCTCCCAACCCCAACCCCATCTCATCCCTAACCCTCCTAGCTATCCCCCCCCCCCCCCCCCCCCCCCTTTTTTTTTACCGCCTTTACTCCCCTTCCTTTCCTGTCTACCTCCCAAGCTCCCGCCCCCTTGCCCCCCCCCCCCCCCTCTCTCCCCTCTCCCCCCTTTCTGTTTTATGAAACGTGCTCAGCAGACGTCCAAAGTCCCCCAACATCTCACGCAGGATGAGAAAAATGATCGTCGTTTTTAGCAACTGTCCACAAAATTGCAAACACTCCCCGCTTTTTATTTCGTCATACTCCCGCAAACAACCGTCACCGTATCGAATCGTCATTGAATCTCCAATGCTCTCTAAGTTCCTTTCCTGCGTACTCTCGGGGGAGGAAAACGTAAAAGTACGTAGTTGTGAGTCAGCGAAGCAAGGCATCCAAGTAAGGGACTTAACTCTTGCTTCAGTTCTCGTCGGAAGATCAAAGCGCGGGAGGACAGCCAGGCGGTAAAGCCGCTCGTCATAAAACAAGCTCGACAGAACGTGTGTGGCGGCCTTTAGAGGGCTGAGGTGGCTAACGAAGCTGAAGATGTCCCGTGGTTCGTCCGTTTAGCGTTGAAACCCCCTGGGATAGGGCCCTGGGTCGTGCGGCCGGCCCGGGAGTCTTTAAAGATGTTTTGATGGGTGTGGGTGGGGGAGATGGGAAAGGGGTGGAGGGTCAGGGGCTGAAACTCCGCCCAGGCTCGCTCTCTCTCTCGTTCTTCGTGCGTGCGTGCGTGTGTGTGTGTGTGTGTTTTCTTTCTGTGTCTCTCAGTCTGCCTGTCTGTCTCTGTCTATTTGTCTCTGTCTCTGTCTGTCTTCTTTTGTAGTCATTATGTTTTTCCTTTTTTGACTTACAAATTGCCATTTAGGATTGCCTCATGTCTACATATGCAAACTTCTCTCTCTCTCTCTTCTTTTGTATTCATTTTTTGTTCCCTTTTAATTTACAAATGCCATTTATGATTGCCATTCATATTCTATTTTTGTTGTTATTTGCTTTTGTTGTTTTTCTTTTTTTGTGTGCTTTGCTTTCATTTGCTTACTTTTGATTGTTTATATTGCTGTTGCTCTTTTTTGTTGTTGTTTAACTTGTTTTGCTTTTATTTGTTTATTTTACTGTTGATATGTCAGTATTTGTTTCTTGGTGGTGGTGGTGGTGGTGGTGGTTCTTCGATTGTTTGATTTGTTGTCGTTTGTTTGTTTAACCATGTTTACATCATACGTTGCATCATTTTGTTATAGTCTAGTAGAACAGTGACGGTAAGTGAGAAAATGGTTTACTTCGTGAATACTTTTACCAATGTAAAATAGAGAATTAGTCTCTCCTCTCTCTCTCTCTCTTCTCTCTCTCTCTCTCTCTCTCTCTCTCTCTCTCTCTCTGCAAGCAGAAACCTGGCGTAAAAATAATTCAATGCTCTTAAATCATACCAAAACCGGAGTGTATGGTCATAACCACACGAGAGAAAAATATCCCGAAGTTCAATTCCTCTCAATTTATTTGTCAAAGGACCGCAAGAAATTTCAAGTCAGTTAACGTAGACATTTAAGACTAATTGTAGACAACCAAATCCGGTGGGAGACTCGCATTAACTATTTGCGCAAAATTATCTTCGAAAATGAATACACCCTGAATAGTCTAGGATACTTCTTTCGTAATAATTCACGTAAAATGTTTTACAATGCCTGTATGAAACTTATACTGATTATGCTTCTACCGTGTGGAATATATATACTGAGCCCCTTTTTTCTTTTCTTTTTTAATTTCAAATCTTCGCCTAGTCATTACTATAATGATGGAAGAATTGTTAACTTGCACTTGCTTTCCCCCTCTACAATACGTGTGTATACACACACACACACACACACACACACACACACACACACATATATATAATATATATATATATATATATGTATATATATATATATATATATATATATATATATATATATATGTATATATATGTGTGTGTGTGTGGAAAAATCAGACTTCTCGTACCGGAGAGCAGTCAATCTCGATGCACCTAATCCCCACCAGTCGACAGAACGACCCATGGAACAGCCCGTGCAATCAAGTGATTGCAGGCAGAAATGAAAACCAATGTCGAAGAAAGATTACTGTTCCGCCGAATGAACGAGACAAACACGACGCGTTTTCAACCTCTTTGGTCTTCTTCAGGCAAGACAAACACCTTTCAGGAATACTATAAACGAAGAATCGGCAAACGCCTTTCTCCTCAAACTGGGCGCTAAAATGGACGAGTCTCTCTCTCTCCTCGTTCACCACAGGTGTCCCAATGTATGCTTCAAGATCTGTTTTGCTCGAATATAATATGTTAAACTATACAAATACATATTTGCGCCCATTTTCCGCTCAATTTGAAAAACAAAAAGAGAAACAAACATCACCTTACATTTGGCAAACATTTGGTCATGTCATGCCATTTCTGCTAAACAGGGTGTGGGTATGAGTAAAAAAAAAAAAACGTACTTCTAAACGTAGAACTAAGATAGACCACAGATATAAGAGTAGAGAAAAACCTCGCCGATTTTACGTCAAAATACTACGTCACGTTGATGATGCACGTTCTCATCACGAAGATGACCTGTTGGTGAAGAAAACAAAGATGAACTGAGCGGACAGCAAAGTGTCTGACAGAGTGAGACCTTTTCAACTACAGAGGCGTACAGCTGGTCACTGAGTAAACGGGAGTGGCAACAGCTGTAAGCATGGTCAGCACAATTATTAAGACTGCTACTGTTTGGGGCAAGGTAAAGTTGAAAACGGAAGGGTGAGTGGCGGACCCTTGGGGGAGGGTGGGGGAGGGAAGTTGATGGGAAAGGAATGTCTTTTTCTTCAGCGGCAGAATAGAGTGATTTGGGGAGGTGGAGGGAGATGAGAGTGAAGAGGAATGATGGAGTGACAGTTCCGTGGAATGCAAGGCATAACTGGTCAAGATATAGTCAAAGGGGGAGAGAACTTTTTAAAAGTCGCCTGCTATTCCTAACGTCTTGTTCGTGGAATCGCGTTTACATATCCTTTCTCTTTTTTCTTTTTTTTTTTTACATTCTTGCTGTGGCTGTCATTCTGCTGTTGCATGTATTCA
>CM031621.1:31808612-31813612 GCA_018398815.1 Conus ventricosus
GAAAACAGGGAGGAAGGAGAAGAGATAAACCCAGTGGACACCGTCTCCCATATCATACTAGCTCGTTGGTTTCTTTCTCTCTTTTGTTTCAAAACAAACTCTAACGACGTTAGGATCGACAAGCTAAACGCCACGGCTTCTCTCGTTTCACTTTGATACTTCGGGCCAACAAGGCGTGGCTGTTGTTGTCAGCCCTTTCCCGTTGATAAACACTTAATAGCAGAGTCAGTATGCCCGACCGACATACACCCACATTCAGTCCAGTGACACACACCACACACACACACAAAAAGCTTTACGGTTGGGACGCCAGGGTAATATAGGCCTCCTAGCATCTTTGAACAAGGCGTTTTCAGATCAATCCCCCCCCCCCCCCCCCCCCCCCCCCCACCCACGCTCCTTCTTTCTTGTGGCCACAGCCATGCCCGAGCCTTTTAGTGAACCGTTAGAACATCAATCAGATATGGCATTGCAGGACATCAATCAGATATGGCATTGCAGGACATCAATCAGATATGTGCAGATTGTAGGCAGCAGGACAAGGTAGGGATGAGTAGTACAAGCGCTGCTCTCTTGAACGCACTCCTGCAGTCAGTCTCTATCTCTATCCACCAGTGCCACCTCTCTGCAGTTTCAGAAGTGAGTTACGAGCTAATCTCTCATATGCTGCACTTCTGTCCAATTGCTGACTCTGAATGGACACCCAACAAACTGCTCCTTCTTTCGCTGCTTATTCCCTCTCAAACCCCCTATTCCTTGCTGACATTTATGCATTCTCTGTCTTTGTCTCTGTCTCTCTCTCTCTTACACACACACGCGCGCACGCACACACACACACACACACACACACACACACCACACCAACACCACACACACACGCACACACCACACATACAAAACACGCACACACACACAACAACACACACACCACACAAACACATACACACACACACACACACCCCACACAAACACATACAAACACACAACAACACACACACCACACACACACACCACACACACACAACACACACACACACACACACACACACACACACACACACACACCCCACAACACACACACACACACACATACCATGCCCGCGAGCCGTTATGGAACCGATGACATCAGAAACGGCATTGCAGGAAAAAAAAGTTTAAAAAAAAAAGAGAGAGAGAGAGAAGAGTAGCAAAAGCGCTGCTAACTGAACGCACCTGCCATCAGTCTCCATCTCCACTAGCGCCACTTCAATCCTGTTTCAGAGGTAAGTTACAAGCCATTCTCTCGTATGCTCCACTTCTGTCCAATTGCTGGCTCTGAACTGACACCCGACAAACCCGCTCCTTCTTTCGCAGCTTTTTCGCTCTCAGACCCTCCGTTCCTGCTCACATTCACATGCTCTGTCTCTCTCTCTCTCTCTCTCTCTCTCTCTCTCTCTCTCTCTCTCTCTCTCTCTCTCTCTCCTCTGTCTCTCTCTGTCTCATTCTCTCTCTCTCTTGCACCCACGCACGCTCACAAGCACGCAAGCACACCACACACACACACACACACACACACACACACACACAACACACACACACACCATCTCCATCTCTCTCTCTCTCTCTCTCTCTCTCTCTCTTCTCTCTCTCTCTCTCTCTCTCTCTAGCTCTGTCTTTTCTGTCTGTCTTTATTTCTGTGTCTGTCTCTCTTTCTGTCTCGCACGGTCTCTCTCTGTTTCTTTGTCTCTCTCTTTTTGTCACACACACGCACGCACGCACGCACGCATGCACGCACACACACACACACACACACCACACCCACAAGCACGCATACACACACACACGCACACACACACACACGCACACACCACACACACACACCACACGCACGCACGCACGCACCACGCACGCAACGCACGCACGCAGCACAGCACACACACCACACACACACACACACACACACACACACGGTGCCTTCACAAGCCTGTTGACGGCCGTTGTGTTGGGTTCAAGTGTCTAACCCTGTGAAGTTTACTGCAAGGGTAATTGTGATTTGTGTGCTTTCGCTGAAGATGGTGGGTGGGTGGGGATGGGGTGGGGTGGGCTTGATTTTTTGTACGGTGCCTGGAAGCCTTCACTGTCAGCCAGTGTGTACAGTTCTGGAATGGAACACTGCCAAAAGAAAAAAAAAGTCTTTCATGCTTACCAGGAACAGCAGAAACAGCTAGTGAACGGGGAATCGGGATGTCATCCAGAAAACAACGCAAGAACTGTTGCAAGATAAACACACGACACAACTATTGCGAAGATAAACACACGACACAACTATTGCGAAGATAAACACACGACACAACTATTGCGAAGATAAACACACGACACAACTATTGCGAAGATAAACACACGACACAACTATTGCGAAGATTAAACACACGACACAACTATTGCGAAGATAAACACACGACACAACTATTGCGAAGGTAAAACACACGCACAACTATTGCGAAGATAAGACACGACACAACTATTGCGAAGATAAACACACGACACAACTATTGCGAAGATAAAACACGACACAACTATTGCGAAGATAAACACACGACACAACTATTGCGAAGATAAACACACGACACAACTATTGCGAAGATAAACACACGGCACAACTATTGCGAAGATAAACACACGGCACAACTATTGCGAAGATAAACACACGACACAACTATTGCGAAGATAAACACACGACACAACTATTGCGAAGATAAACACACGACACAACTATTGGAAGATAAACACACGACACAATATGCGAAGATACCACGACAACTATTGCGAAGATAAACACACGGCACAATATTGCGAAGATAAACACACGGCACAACTATTGCGAAGATAAACACACGACACAACTATTGCGAAGATAAACACACGACCAACTTTGCGAAGACACACACACTATTGCGAAGATAAACACACGACACAACTATTGCGAAGATAAACACACGGCACAACTGTTGCGAAGATAACCACAACTTACAAACAAAAGCAAAGCAAAACAAAACAAAACAAAAAACCGAACAAACCAGCGTATACTAAATGCCAGTAATTGTCTCTGTCCATGTCTCCGTCTCTGTCTGGTCTGTCTGTCTGTCTGTCTGTCTCTCTCTCTCTCTCTCTCTTCTCTCTCTCTCTCTCTCTCTCTTCTGTATATATGTAGGTATGTATGTATGAATGTATGCATGTACGTATGTATGGTTACCAGAGAATAAATATTGTTTGAAGTTTGATTTATATTTTGTGACGCAAAGTGTGTTGTTGTTTATTCTCCATGTCCTAACAGGTGTCAGGGTCAAGGTACTGTATTGTATTTTCTTGTTTCTTAATTCATGTGTGTGTGTGTGTGTGTGTGTGTGTGTGTGTGTGTGTGTGTGTGTGTGTGTGTGTGTGTGTACGTGTGTGTGGGGTGTGTGTGTGTGGTTGCCTGTCCATCTGTCTGCATGAGCGTGCACTTCAGCACACACACACACACACCACACACACACACACACACACACACACCACACACACCCAAACCACACCCCCCCCCTCACCCCCAGCCCACCCCCCCCCCCCCCCCCCCCCCCACCCCCCAGACCCCCCACCCCCACCACCCCCCCCCCCCCCCCCGACTGACCACGAGCGGCACCCACTCCATTATCAACCGCCACTGCCCTTTGAAGACGAGAGTCCGATTATTGACCCGCTGACGGACATGACAGCCGGCGCTCTCTGTGTCTGGTCTTGGGCCTGAGGAGGCAGACGACTTCTATTGACCGGCTGGTAGGCGCTTACCCTTCACCTCAAGATGCTGGTCCTGCTGCTGCTTGTCTAGGTCTGGGATGGGGGGAAAGATGACCAGAATGGCAGCAAGAGGGTGGGGAGGGAACAGGATGTGGAGGATGATCTACAATCTCCAAGCAACGGTTCGTTCAATGACAAACCATGAAAAATGGTCTTCACTGAACTACCGAAAATCTAGTTTGAAATTCGACTCCTTACAGTCCGGCGACCAACCAGAGACTTTCCAGCGCTGTCAAACTCGCACTAGAAACAAAAAAAAAAAGAAAAAAAAAAAAAAGAAAAAAAAAGGTCACACCACAAAACAAGGGAGACCATCGAAAGAACACGATCTTCTGAAAGGGAAACAACCGACGAAATGCGGGGATCAGGTTTAGACCAGGATGCTGATATATCGCCTGACAGCGTTAAACTAGGGTATACATAAACAAATAATATAGTTCTAAAAGAACTGTTTGTGAGCTGGCCAAGCGACAGGGACAAACAAATGACAATTGTAACTGCGATTTGTTTGTCCCGTTGTGTGGCGGACTTGCAAACAATACTTTTACAAACAGTGGTTTCCATTTCCGCCTGCTGTCATCTCACTTTCAACCAATTAATTAATGACAGAGAGTCTTCTCACTTTCAAACCAAATAATTAATGACAGAGAGTCTTCTCACTTTCAAACCAAATAATTAATGACAGAGAGTATCTCCACTTTCAAACCAAATAATTAATGACAGAGAGTCATCTCACTTTCAAACCAAATAATTAATGACAGAGGCCAGCGCAATATAACCAGTGTCCTGTACAAAATAAATGAATAAACAAATGTAGAAATAAACATATGAAAGTAAACATAGAACACAGCTGGTTAGATATTATGGTCTAATCATCATATCGAAGTCACAAATTGAGTTATTCCAGTATGTTCTTGCAGCTGTCTCTAACAGCACACGAACGACTTTTGCATGCTTGGCAAGCTTTGACTTTCGCTGAGAGTTCAATAACAGACCAAATTCAACAGCTTTTGGATAATGTTGAAAGTAATTGTTCTAGCTGGAATCTTAAACGACTGGACATGTCAATCAAATATGTAATGAAATTTATCACCGACCCCATACAGTTCGCATGGATGCTTAAAAAAAAATCATTTCAGTCTGTCTCACTGAGCAGGAAATCAATGATTGGCTGTCTCGATTCAACC
>CM031621.1:31816112-31821112 GCA_018398815.1 Conus ventricosus
CCTGTTAGGAACTTTGTCGAGGTTCGTGCTACTTTGATATGAGCTTATATGTAAGAGAGAATGTCGACAAAAAATGTAAATAATTTATAAATTGTATTTAAAGGGGAAGATTTTTTTTTTCAACTAAAATCTTTGAGGATCTTCTGAAGATCTGCAATAGAAAAAAAAAACAAACAACAAACGACACAGTTCCTTGCAAAAGAAGATCAGCAGTCAAGAATAAATTTTTATGACTATTTTCTTTTTAATGTTTCGTATCATTCAAGTTTGCCTTCTTATCTGTTGGCCAGTCATAAAAACAGTGAGCGATGAGAGTAAACAAACAAAAACAAGCAAAACAAACAACAACAACAAACAACAACAAAGAGATTAATTAGGTAATTAGAAGCGGTTGGTTTCAAAGTGGGGTGACTGCTGACGGGGGGGGGGGGGGGGGGACATAACAAGAGCGAAAACAGATTACTGCGCCGCCAAAAGAAACAACCACTGCTGCTGCTACTACTATACTACTACTACTGCTGCTGCTGCTGCTGCTGCTGCTGGTGGTAGTATAATCATATAGCAATAATACCAACAATAATGATAATAGTAATTGCAGCAATGATCATAATAACGATACTACCAGAAGAAGTGGAAGGTGAGGAATGAAGGGATGGTTTTAAACATTATGGTTATGGTTTCAAGAAGAAGAACGATGATGGTGATATATGATGGTGGTGATGATGATGATGAGGAGGAGGAGGAGGAGGAGGAGGTGGAGGAGGAGGTGGAGGAGGAGGAGGAGAAGAAGAAGAAGAAGAAGAAGAAGAAGAAGAAGAAAACAAAGAAGGAAGAAGAGGAGAAGGAGAAGAAGGAAGAGGAGGAAGAAGGAGAAAAAGAAAGAGAAGAAGTATATAGAGAGTGGAAAGGCAATACGACAGAAGTTAAGAAATACACAATAGTTATAATAATTATAATAAATAATGATAATGATAATAATGAATGACGAAATGGGAAAAATAAATGAAATCTAAGAAATACCAGTGCAAGAAAATGAGAAAATACAAACGAAATAAAGTTACAGTGGTGAAAGTGTGGCAGCTGCTGAGCTGCTGTTGCTGCTGCTGCTGACAATAATAATGATGATGATAATGATGATGATAATAATAATAGTAACAATAAGAGTATTGATTACAACAATTATAACGATAGTGAGAACAATGATGATGATGATGATAATAATGATGATAACAGTAGCAGTAGTAGTAGTAGTTGTAAGATGATGGTGATAATAATGATAACAACAATAATAATAACACTGATCATAATAACGATGATGATGATAATAGTAATAGCGATAATAATGATAATAATAATGATGATGATGATGATGATGATGATGATGATGATGATGTGATGATGATGATAAATTAATGATAATAAGAATCATTAATATAATAATAAAATGATATTAATAGTAACAACAACAATAATGATAATAATAATAATAATAATAGGGAATATGAGTGACGATATTGAACGATATGGACTGGATGACACGGGAAACGACTGAATGAAGCGCCAGCTGGCAGCTCTTCAGTCGCACTACCCAGGTAGGCAGCCCGTTGTGTAAACGAGTATGGATTGTAAGCGCTTAGAGCTGGCCTCTAGCCGAGATAGGCGCTATATAAGTACTCATTAGAATAATTGAATATAATAAAAGGCGGTTCTATTCTATGCATGATCACAGAAAGATTATCCAAAGGATTCTGTTCTATGCAAGGTCACAGAGCGATTATCCAAAGGATTCTATTCTATGCAAGACCACAAAGAGATCATCTAAAGAGGCTTATATGCTTCGCAAGATCACGAGAGATTATGTAAATGTTTTTTTTTCCAATCCAGGACCTTAGACAGATAACATGTCTTCTATAGTATTCCTATAGAGGTCATCTAAAGGAGCAACTGGACTACCCAGGGCAATAGAGAGATCATTTCATGATATTTTTCTATGATACCCAGCACTATGGTGAGATCATCTCCCAGCACTATGGTGAGATCATCTAAAGGGCCCCCTGTGGTCCATCAATACTACCCAGGACCACAGGGAAATGATATACGGCAGCTTCAATACTACCGGGTCACGGAGAGATCAACTCAAGGGGCTTATATACAATGCAGAATCACGAAGAGATTATCCAAAGACATTTCTGTACTATCATTGCCATAGAGAGCTCATATTATTAAAGGGGCTTCTATGCTATGCAAGACGACCATGAACAGATCGTTTAAATGGGTTTTAGTAATATGCAGGACCAGAGAGAGAGAGAGAGAGAGAGAGAGAGAGAGAGAGAGAGAGAGAGAGAGAGAGAGAGAGAGAGAGAGAGATCATTAAGGGGGGAGGGGGGTTCTATATACTTCCTAGGATCACAGAGAGATCATCCTAAGAAGGTTCTATACAATGTAGGACCACATAGATCTCGTCTCTAGGAGCTTCTGTACAATGCAGGACCACTTGAAAAATGTTTAATTTGTCCACAAGCACCAGATGTATCAAGACACTGCGGACATTGACACTATAAGAGAATCACACACAAGACAGCGAGAAGTCCGAACAGACGAAGTATATAAATAGCTGACCCCCCCCCCCCCCCCCCCCCCCCCCCCACCCAAACACCCGTCCTTTTCTGGAATGACTGTTCAAACTGACGCTCGTATCATCTTTCCCTCAAAGTAAATGCAGGAATGAAAGGGGGAGGTAAGAAGGGGTGAGGAGGCGAGAGTAGGATAGGGGTGAGGGGGGATGGGTGGTAAGGGATCAGCCATAGCGCCTGGAGAGATTGGTTACGAATGACACCCCCCCCCCCCCCCCCTGTAAACACGATCGACACGAAGCAAAGCGTGCGTACAAGCGGGAAGGAAAAATGAGAAAAACAAGAAGAGAAGTAAAGGGACAAAAATATGGAAACGTTCTAGAATCGATAGGTCGTAGTGACTGTTTTCACGATATAAAAATTAATAATCGTTGAAAAAAAAAAGTGGTAATCACAGTTTTTATTACTAAGAAAACAGTGATATTAACAGTCATTACCATCATGAAAACACTCATCATTACTGTTAATATCAACGAAAGAATAGTCATCATAAGATGCCGCAATCGTTTTTCATGAGAATTTAATCATGTTCTCTGGTTTTGACGCTATTTACGACATCCGATAATGAGTCAAACGACAGAAAACCAACTTATGCCCCTTGAAAGCGGTCAGCATTGAAAACAGTTCGTTACAGCAGATATTTCAAGATCCAAGTATTCTGCACCCCCGGAAAAAATTGTCTTTAAACTTTTTGCACTTTAATGATCGCTTAATTGACCACACAGAGCCTTTTCAGGGCTATCAAATTAACACAAAAAGTCACATTACAAAACCAATCAGATCATCGAAAAGTAACACTAATCCTGAAAAAAAATGAAGAAAAAAAAAGAAACAAAGAACACTAGCGGTTATCAAATCTTAAATAAATGTTAGCGAACCGCCCAGAGAAACGTGGACAAACGAGTCACAAGACAAAACACGACGCGTTTTCGACCTCTTAGGTCTTCTTCTGGCAAGATACAAACAAATAGGACAACGAAAATTCACCTAGCTTTGATCGCTTCAGAGTTCAGCGCAGGGAAGGCGTTGAAACTAAGCTATTGTTTATCTTAAGACAAATCAAATTAGGCTGTGCTAAGAGCGCAGGGCCTTTTCCCCTTGATTTGCAGTGTCTGATAACAACAAATGTAAAACAGAAAATTGAAATAAAAACTTTTTCAATGCCACTAAATTACATAACAAAAGCCACACAGATACACATACACTACCGAATGGAAAGCTAGCGTTGTCCACTCTGGACAGAGTGAAGGTCAATCTTCATTACCTAATGGCAAGATAACAACAACAACAACAACAACAACGACGACGACGACGACGACAACAACAAAAGCTGGCATGTCATGAACTATACTATAAGAAAAAAGATCTTAGTGGTCAGAACAAAGACAGGAAGGTAGTCCATAGAGGCACAAAAAAAAAAAAGAAAAAAAAGAAAAAGAAATAATAATGAAACAAAATAAAATAAAAAGGTAGACGACAGTAAAGAACGGCATTTTTTTTAAAAATTTACTCAACGTGAGGTAAAGACAGCGATGGAAAACAGGAAACTGCTAGCACTGGACTTTCAGATGGTGGCGCAGCTGTTTGTACGGCAAGAGCCCTGGGCGTCCTCACAGCAACGAACCTTTGATAGGCCTACGGTTTCATTCAATGCAATCGAATTCAGTTCATTATAGTTTATTAATCCACGTGGGAAGTTACTTGTGAGTAAACTACGGTGTCACCACGAGCGCAACATCTCCGCGTGAAGTTCGTGCAATGACATTAACGATAGGGAGGCACCCTACGTTCCCCCAGGGGACTAAAGACCTGGGGGAACATAGACCTGGAGGAACATAGACATGCCCCCTAACGATACCAATGCGCACATGGATTATAATTATCTGTCTAATGACTCATAATCATCTGTGGCTTGTTGTTGTTTTTTCACGGGTCATAAATATTTGTCTTTATGGGTCATAATTACTCATCTTTACGTGTCATGATTATCTGTTTTCCCATGTCAATAGTTATGAATCATTTTTTATTCACATTGATAAGGTTCGATCGAAATGTTAAGGCCCAATAGCCAAAGAAAAATGAAAACCTGAATGATTATGAAACATCAAAGCCACACTTTTCAATATTAACGTGCCAGCATTAACGTTGTCATCGGTGTCTTCGAAGAAAACTGACTGCTTTTTCTCCACAACACAAACCCGGTTATTGAAGCTAGCTAAGCGGCCATAGGAGCAGGAGGGAAACGAGGCTGAAGCGAATGAAGTAAAGCGGAAGAGGAAGCTCAGGGGCGACTACCACCCGCGAAGCCTGGCTTGAAGACGGGCAGACAGGCCGACAGTGGTGATGCTATCGTCTCCTTTGAGGCGG
>CM031621.1:31831112-31841292 GCA_018398815.1 Conus ventricosus
TGTAGTTGTAGTTGTAGTTGTTGTTGTTGTAGTTGTAGTTGTAGTTGTTGTTGTTTTTTTCTTCTTCTTCTTCTTCTTCTTCTTCTTCTCTTCTTCTTCTTCTTCTTCTTCCTCCTCTCCTTCTTCTTCTTCCTCTTCTTCTTCTTCTTCTTCTTCTTCTTCTTCTTCCTCTTCTTCTTCTTCTTCTTCTTCTTCCTTCCTCTTTCTTCTTCTTCCTTCCTCTTTCTTCTTCTTCTTCTTCCTTCCTCTTTCTTCTTCTTCTTCTTCTTCTTCTTGAGTGTGTGTGAAACCTTTCCACCACTTCTATCACTACCACCACTATCACCATCAGCACCACCACTGTTACTAGTAACGCCATCGACAGTTTCTCTGTTGAACATATCAGAAGAGAGTAAGTCCTCAGAACCATCAGACAGCAATGCTGATCACTGTGAAGACCTGCTGACCGCGTTGTGGAGGTTGGGTGGTGGTGGTGGTGGTGGTGGTGGTAATTGTGGTGGTAGTAGGGGTGTTTGGTGGGAGGAGTGGGGAGGGGGAGACAAGAGGGACCAGACGTGGCAAGGACATGGGACAAGGTAGTCCAGCGGATTTTGCAAGCAAATTCTTTTTTCAAAAAAAAAAAAGAAAGAAAAAAAAAGTCATTTGGGCGAAGAAGGAAAAAGGGCACACAGAGAAACACTTGAAGGTCCGAGTCCATAGATGCAGAGTAGACCCCTAACATTCTAAAAGGCTGAAATTTCTCCACAGCCTATTGGCCGTTTAGGCATGAAGGCTGACAATTTCTCCACAGCCTATTGGCCGTTTAGGCAGTGAAGGCTGACATTTCTCCACAGCCTATTGGCCGTTTAGGCAGTGACCTGTCAGAGGTTCGCTATGTCTAGCGCACGACATAATGAAATGCGCAGCCTACTACCCCTGTCCTTCCGCCGCACTTTAACCTTACCTGAGCTGAATTGGGTACGGGTACCATCCACTGCTGGGCGGACAGAGAGGGTAGGTACCCATTCACTGGGGGGCGGACAGAGAGGGTAGGTACCCATTCACTGCTGGGCGGACAGAGAGGGTATGTACCCATCCACTGCTGGGCGGACAGAGAGGGTAGGTACCCATTCAACTGCTGGGCGGACAGAGAGGGTAGGTACCCATTCACTGCTGGGCGGACAGAAAGGGTAGGTACCCTTTCACTGCTGGGTGGACAGAGAGGGTAGGTACCCATTCACTGCTGGGCGGACAGAGAGGGTGGGTACCCATTCACTGCTGGGCGGACAGAAAGGGTAGGTACCCATTCACTGCTGGGCGGACAGAGAGGGTAGGTACCCATTCACTGCTGGGCGGACAGAGAGGGGTGGGTACCCATTCACTGCTGGGCGGACAGAGAGGGTAGGTACCCATTCACTGCTGGGCGACAGAGAGGGTAGGTACCCATTCACTGCTGGGCGGACAGAGAGGGTAGGTACCCATTCACTGCTGGGCGGACAGAGAGGGTAGGTACCCATTCACTGCTGGGCGGACAGAGAGGGTAGGTACCCATTCACTGCTGGGCGGACAGAGAGGGTTTTCAAGCCTTTAGCCTTCCCTGAGCTGAATAAGGTACACAATCACTGCTGGGTGGACAGAGAGGGTAGGTACCCATTCACTGCTGGGTGGCCCAGAGAGGGTAGGTACCCATTCACTGCTAGGCGGACAGAAAGGGTAGGTACCCATTCACTGCTGGGCGGACAGAGAGGGTAGGTACCCTTTTCACTGCTAGGCGGACAGAAAGGGTAGGTTCCCATTCACTGCTAGGCGGACAGAAAAGGTAGGTACCCATTCACTGCTGGGCGGACAGAAAGGGTAGGCACCCATTCACTGCTGGGCGGACAGAAAGGGTAGGCACCCATTCACTGTGGGCGGACAGAAAGGGTAGGCACCCATTCACTGCTGGGCGGACAGAAAGGGTAGGTACCCATTCACTGCTGGGCGGACTGAGAGGGTATGTACCCATTCACTGCTGGGCGGACAGAGAGGGTAGGTACCCATTCACTGCTGGGTGGACAGAGTGGGTTTTCACTGCTGGGCGGACAGAGAGGGTTTTCACTGCTGGGCGGACAGAGAGGGTTTTCACTGCTGGGCGAACAGAGAGGGTAGGTACCCATCCACTGCTGGGCGGACAGAGAGGGTAGGTAACCCATCCACTGCTGGGCGGACAGAGAGGGTAGGTACCCATTCACTGCTGGGCGGACAGAGAGGGTAGGTACCCATTCACTGCTGGGCGGACAGAGAGGGTAGGTACCATCCACTGCTGGGCGGACAGAGAGGGTAGGTACCCATTCACTGCTGGGCGGACAGAGAGGGTAGGTACCCATTCACTGCTGGGCGGACAGAGAGGGTAGGTACCCATCCACTGCTGGGCGGACAGAGAGGGTTTTCACTGCTGGGCGGCCAGAGAGGGTTTTCACTGCTGGGCGGACAGAGAGGGTTTTCACTGCTGGGCGGCCAGAGAGGGTTTTCACTGCTGGGCGGACAGAGAGGGTTTTCACTGCTGGGCGGACAGAAGAGGGTTTTCACTGCTGGGCGGACAGAGAGGGTTTTCACTGCTGGGCGGACAGAGAGGGTTTTCACTGCTGGGCGGACAGGAGAGGGTTTCAAGCGGGAACAGTCCAGTGTCACGAGTGGTTGGAACTGAAGACTATCGGTTCCACAGGCAAGCGTTCTCATTCCACAGGCAAGCTTTCTCATTCCACAGGCAAGCGTTCTCATTCCCAGGCAAGCGTTCTCATTCCACAGGCAAGCGTTCTCATTCCACAGGCAAGCGTTCTCATCATCTTGGGGTCTCACTATATACATTGTTATATCCAAAGCAGCATGTATGTAGCGTCTGTTATAGTATAATACCTCATTATTAAAACCTATTCGCTGCACGGTTCAACCCTTGAGGAATATTGTGCCTGACTCCGAAACAGATCCTGTGCTTTCCGATTTGTTTTGCTTTGTTTTGTCTTTGTTTTGCGTTCCTTTGTGTGTGGTGTGTGTGTGTGTGTGTGTGTGTGTGGTGTGTGTGGCGTGGCGTGCGGGGGGGGGGGGGGGGGGGGGAGGGGAGGAGGGTGGGAGGATTACAATAAAAGCAATCCCTCTCACTTTTATTGCCGTCTGCTACGCTTTTCACGACCAGATCTCTGTGCCTAACGATGGCAGCCCTACAAGCCGTGAAATTTTTTCTTTCTGTCCTTTGTCCGTCATGGAGCGTGAAATTGATTTTTTCACCAACCTCTTTTTCTTCACGGGTTTTGCCTCATCTTGTTGGGCCCCCTTTAATCGGGGGCAGGGTCCACCCGGCCCCGGTAAAAATTGGGCCCGAGCCCTTCCTTTGGGCCCTGGTGCTTCGTTTCCTTTCTTCGTTCGTCTCTTCCCCTTTCTTTTTCTTCTTTTCTTTCTTTTTATTTGTATTTAGTAGTGGGTTGTAGTTGTTGTTTTTATTGTTGTAGTTGGGGGGTTGTTTTTTTAAAATTTGTTGTAGTTTTTTGTAGTTGTAGTATTTTTAGTTGATTTTGTGGGTTGTGTTGTTTTGTTGTTATTTGGGGTTGTAGTTGTTTTTTGTTTTTCTTTTCTTCTTTTTTCTTTCTTTTCTTTTCTTCTTCTTTTTTCTTTTCTTCTTTTTTCCCCTCCCCTTTCTTTTTCTTCCTCTTCTTCTTTTCTTCTTTTCCCTTTCTTCTTCTTCCCTCTTTCTTCTTCTTTCTTCTTTTCCTTCCTTTTTCTTCTTTTCCTTCCCTTTCTTCTTCTTTTTTTCCCCTTCCTCTTTCTTCTTCTTTTCTTTTCTTTTTGGTGTGTGTGTGAAACCTTCCCCCACTTCTATCCCCTCCCAAACCACTTTCACCATCACCCCCCCAAATTTACTATTTAACGCCATCGACAGTTCCTCTGTTAACCATATCAGAAGAGAGTAAGTCCTAAAACCATCAGACAGAAAAGTGATCACAGTGAAGACCTGTGCCCGGGCGTTGTGGGGGTTTTTGGGGATGGTGGTGGTGGGGGTTTGGTGGAAATTGTGGGGTAGAAAGGGGGATGGTGGGGGAGTGGGGGGGGGAGAAAAAGGGGCCCCGGACGTGGAAGGACAGGGGACAAGGTCCAGGGGGTTTTTGCAAGCAAATTTTTTTTTTAAAAAAAAAAAAAAGAAAGAAAAAAAAAAGATCTTTGGGGAAAAAGGGGAAAAAGGGCCCAAAAAGGAAAAATTTTTTAAAGGTCCGATTCCTAGATGCAGAGTGCCCCCTAAAAATTCTAAAAGGCAAAAATTTCCCCTCCACCCCTTTTGGGCCCGTTAGGCAGTGAAGGGGGAAATTTTCTCCCCCGGCCCTTTTGGCCGTTTGGCAGTGAAGGTTTCATTTTCCCCCCCAAAGGGCCCTTTTTAAGGCAGTAAAGGCGCATTTTTTCCACACCCTTTTGGCCCCGTTTAGGATTGCCCTTTCCCGGGTTTTCGCTATGCCCTGCGCACGACAAAATGAAATGGGGCCCTACCCCCCTGTCCTTCCCCCGCCCCTTTCCTTCCCGGGTTTGAATTGGGTCCCCAAACCCACTGTGGGGGACAGAGAGGGTAGGTACCCTTCACTGTGGGGGGCCCGGGAGGGTAGGTACCCTTCACGCTGGGGGGACAGAGGGGGTTAGGTATCTTTCACTGTGGGCGGCCAGGAGGGTGGTCCCCAAATCATGCGGGGCGGACAGAGAGGGTGGGTACCCATTCACTGCGGGGGGGACAAGAGGGTAGGCCCCATCAGTGCTGGGGACGAGAGGGTAGGTCCCCATTAAAGCTGGGGGAAAAGAGAGGGTGGGGGTCCCCCCTTTCACTGCTGGGCGGAAGAGGGGGGTAGGTACCCATTCACGCTAGGGACAGAGGGGGTAGGTACCCATTCACTCGGGGCCCGGACAGAGAGGGAAAGGTTTACCCTTTTTCAGCCCCTTGGGGGGACAAAAGGGTAGGTACCCATTCACTGCTAGGCGGCCCCGAGGGGTAGGTACCCATTCACTGCGGGGGGCCCAAAAGGGGGGTGGGTACCCATTACTGCTAGGCGGACAGGGGGGGGTAGTCCCCAAATTCATGCTGGGGGGGGGGACAGAGAGGGTAGGTACCCTTTCCATTTCTGGGGGGACAAAAGGGGAAGGTCCCCAAATACAGCTAGGGGGACAGAGGGGTAGGAAACCCTTCATGCGGGGCGGCCCGAAAGGGTGGGTACCCTTCACTGCTGGGGGAAACAGAGAGGGTTTCACTGCTGGGGGCCCAGAGGGGGTTTTTCACTGCTGGGGGGGACGAGAGGGTTTTTTCCATGGGGGCGGTAGAGAGGGTTTTCCCTGCTGGGCGGACAAAAGGGGGTTTTTCCGCTGGGGGGACAGAGGGGTGGGTTTACCCATCCACGTGGGCAGCCCGGAGGGTTTTCCCCGGGGGCGGGCGACAGAGGGGGGAAAGGGTTAACCCCATCCACTCCCGGGGGGACGAGAGGGAAAGGTTTACCCATTCACTGCAAGGCACAAGGGGTTTAGGCCCCATTCATGGGGGCGGCCCAGAGAGGGTAGGTACCCTTCACTGTGGGCGGACAGAGGGGTGGTTTCCCATTCAGTGCGGGGCCCGGACAAAAAGGGGTGGTTTCCCCTTTCCCACTGTGGGGGGACAGAGAGGAAAGGTTTCCCATTCCTGCTGGGGCGGACAGAGGGGGGAAAGGTACCCTTTCATGCTAGGGGGGACAAGGGGGTTTGGGGTCCCCAAATTAAACTGCTGGGGGGAAAAGAGAGGAAGGTCCCATTCAGTGCGGGGCGGCAGAGAGGGTGGGTTCCCCATTCCTCCCTAGGCGGACAGAGAGGGTGGGTACCCTTTTCACTGGGGGCGGACAGAGAGGGTAGGCCCCCCTTCCCGTGCTGGGGGGACAGAGGGGTGGGTTTACCCATTCACTGCTGGGCGGACAGAGAGGGTAGGGAACCCATTCACTGCTGGGCGGCCCAAAAGGGGGTAGGTCCCCCTTAAATGCGGGGTGGACAGAAGGGGGTTTTTTTCACTGCGGGGCGGACAGGGGTTTTTCACTGTGGGCGGACAGAAAGGGTTTTTTTTTTTTTTTTGCCCCTGGGGGCGGCCCAGAGGGGGTTTTTCATGCTGGGGGGGACAGAGAGGGTTTTTCCTGCTGGGGGGACAGAGGGTTAGGTCCCCCATCCATTTGCGGGGGACGGAGGGTTTTTCCCTGCGGGCGGACAAAAGAGGGTTTTCATTGCGGGCGGACAGAGGGGTAGGCCCCCAAACCACTGCTGGGGGGGACAAAAGGGGGTTTTTTCACTGTGGGGGAAAGAGAGGGTTTTCATGCGGGGCGGACAGAGGGGTGGGTCCCCATCCACTGCTGGGGGGACAGAGGGGTTTTCCCTGTGGGGGGAAGGAGGGTAGGACCCACCCATGGGGGCGGACCAGAGAGGGTAGGTACCCCCCAGCTGGGGGGGACAGAGGGGGTTTTCACTGCTGGGGAAGGAGGGTTTTCATGCTGGGGGGACAGAGGGGGTGGGTACCCTTTCCCTGCTGGGCGGACAGAGGGGTTTTTCATTTCTGGGGGGAAACAAAAGAGGGTTTTCCCTGCTGGGCGGCAGAAAAGGTAGGGTACCCATCCCCTGTGGGGACAGAGGGGGTTTTCACTGTTTGGGTGGACAGAGGGGGTTTTCCCCTGTGGTGGGGATAGAAAAGGGTTTTTTCACTGCTGGGCGGCCCAAAAGAGGGTTTTCCCACTGCGGGCGGCCAGAGGGGGTTTTAAAACTGCTGGGGGACAGAGGGGTTTTTCCATGCGGGGCGGACAGGGGAGGGTTTTAAACCCCGGGGGCCCCCCGAGGGGGTTTTTCCCAATGCGGGGGGGGGACAGAGGGGGTTTTTCCTGCTGGGCGGACAGAGGGGGTTTTTCAAACTGGGGGGGACAAAAGGGGTTTTCACTGGGGGCGGAAAAAGAGGGGGGTTTTCATTTGCGGGGGGACGGGAGGGGGTTTTTCCCTCTGGGCGGCCAGGAGGGTTTTTACTGCGGGCGGACAGAGGGGGTTTTCACTCCCCGGGCGGCCCCCCCCAAAAAAGAGGTTTTTACCTGCGGGGCCGGCCCCAAGGGGGTTTTTTTAAATGCTCGGGCGGACGGGAGGGGTTTTTTCACTGCGGCGGACAGAGGGGGTTTTCCACTGCTGGGCGGCCCGAGGGGGTTTTCATGCGGGGCGGACAGAGGGGGTTTTTCCACTTGGGGAAGAAAAGGGTTTTCCCATTGCTGGGGGGACAGAAAAGGGTTTTCACGCTGGGGCGGACGGGAGGGGGTTTTTTCATGCGGGGGGGGCGGACGAGAGGGTTTTCACTCTGGGCGGACAAGAGGGTTTTAAACTCCCGGGGCGGACAGAGGGGTTTTCACGCGGGGCGGAAGAGGGGGTTTTTCCACTGCTGGGGGACAAGAGGGTTTTTCAAGGGGGAACCCACCCAAATCTCACGAGTGGTTGGAACTGAAGACTATCGGTTCCACAGGCAAGCGTTCTGTCACGGTCAAAATAGAACAACCAAGTCGTGGTCCAGGTTGTTGGACATAAGCTCTAACTCAAATATTCTGGGCGCCACATAAGACGGCCCCATGGTTCGGATCCAGCCAATTAAGCATAGGGGAGAGCTCCACAGAGACGGTCTGTCCGGCTAGACGGACTAAGCAGCTTTGACCGACGCCTCGATGTCTAGCGAGACGAGTCGTAGCGCCTGGCTCAGGCTCATCTAGCCCAATTTGTGGAACCAGCGCCATTGTTAGTCGGACGTCGCAGGTTAAAGCAGGAAAGGGAGAGGGAGAAGGTAGTGTGTGGTGGGGGTGACATCTAGCTAATCAATTAAATGACCAATTGACCACCACAGAGAGTAAGGCGTGTAGGCGTGACTGTCATGATTTGAATATCCAATGGAATTAGAGGGAGATAACTTCGGGTATCAGGGTAAAAATACTGACCAATGGTACTCGCCCTTTTTGGACAGATCGGAACGGAATAAGAAGGATGTGAGGTGAGAAACGGGAGAAAGGAGAGAACGAACAGAGAGACAGAGAGAGAGAGGTTCGGAGTGGAAGCTCTGCAGGAGAGAGGGGCAGAGAGAGAGATGAGGGGAGGGAGAGAAGAGAACCAGGTTGAGAGATTAGCATGAGATAGTCTGCAGAGGAGGACAAAGAGAGATGTGGAAAGAGAGAGTTGCTAACTAATGAAGAGGAAAAGAAAGAAAAGAAAAAAAAAGAAAAGAAAAGCAACCATGTCCATTTGATAAGAGCAGACTAGAAGAGAGAGAGAGAGAGTGCAATGCGTTAATGCAGGAAGAAAGAAAGGAGAACAGATCGATGTTGATAGTCACTGTTCTATCTTAACCGGGGGTTCGACCTCATACTTGGCCACGCCACTGTCATCGACAGACCAACGCCAGTGCAACAGTCTAACCTGACCAGGTGCAAGCAGACCAACACCAGTGCCAGCAGTTGTGTCGTGCTTGTGAAAGTGACAGTGAAAAGAAAGAGAAAAAACAAAGAAAGAAAAGACAGTGATTCGTGAATAGTTAAGATCACCTGGCCAGGTAAAGTAGAAATCTATTATACCCGGTTAGTTAATGTGTTTAGATAAATGATTTTGTGAAGTTCAGAAAGAGAATGTTTTATTTTGTTGATTCCAAAAGCATTGATGTTTCGTTCTATGATCATGTGTAGTAAAGTTATAGACTTTACTAGGGGGTTGATGTGACGAATGCATATATATGAATGAAAATTGTAAGCAAGCTGTGGAGTGTGTTTGGGCTGTGCGCTAGTCCTTCCTCCGCTGACATCACCCGAGGTTGACAATTTATTGGCGACCTGCCAGGATATTCTGGCCCATTTATTATAATTGTTCAACTTCTCAAGGGGAAGCTGGGGGGGATTCAAGTATTGAAAACCCTAAAAAAAAAGGGGGTTGTCTTACTGTATGTTCCCAAGATAGTTAAATACTAGGCTTGGCATTGCTTCCAAGATAGTTATACTAGGCTTGGCATTTCAGCCCCAGAGTACTCATTTCGCACAGATTGCCTATAATTCGCTCTCATAGTTGGGTCAGGCGCAGGCGTCTTATAAAAACTAATACTTTGTCCCAAGCTAATATTACATTCATGGGAAATTGTGCTTTTACGTCACTCGTGTCGGTAACCCCACCAGTTTGGCTGTCGTAGTAATAAATTTTGTTCAAAAAAAAAAACCAACAGAAGATATAATGGCGGAAGAAAGAACACCCCCCATTGAACAACTTGTGAGCGTCCCCTCGTGATCTAGGTTACTCGGGGGGAAAGAGTTGCGTGCGTTCGTTGAGAACCAACAAAGATGGAAAAGGGATGAAACGCGCGGAAAGATGACGTGTCGCAGTAAAGCGCAAGAAATAGAAAAATTAAGGATTCAGGCTAACAATGATAAAGAAAAGCAGGAAACAGAAAGAATGAAGCAGGGAAAAGGGAAAAATAAAGGTTTTAATTAGAGTTAGAGAAAGTGAGAATACAAAGGGGGACCACCGAGGATGGAGTTCAGTTTCCAGTGACTCTGTGCGCAGCCTACGCCCCCGACCAAAGTTGCCCAAATTCTCTGAAGGAACCGATTCGATTGATGCATACATCAGTCGTTTCGAAACGTTTGCGACCAGGAGGGTTGGCCTCCAGAAGAGTGGGCAGTCATTTTGTCAGCGCTATTGACGGGTAAGGCATTACAGATTTTCACTGCATTGCCAGCAGACACCCAATCTGATTTTGGTGCTGTGAAGGAATCATTGATGAAGGGATTTGACCTCCAGAGGAAGGATTCAGAAAGAAATTTCGTCAGCTAGATTGCAAGCAGGGAAACGTACACTCAGTTTGGTGCACGTCTAATCACTATTTTGAGAAAAGGTTAGAGTTGAGTGGTAAAAAAAGGAGTCGCTGAATTGAAAGAGCTAGTTATGAAAGAACAGATTTTGTCAGGTTGCGGCCCTGAGTAACCATACATTTGAAAGAGAGACGCCAGAGACAGCAGGGAGTTTTGAAGTTCGCAGAGGTGTATAGAGAGGCAAAGTTTGGGCACTAAGGTGCAGGAGAAACAGGTGCTAGGCACAGGTGAGAAAGAGTGCAAGGAAATAGGGGAGTTTTCTCAAAGTCTGCAAACCTGGGGGGGGCAGAAGAAGGGCAAAGGGCATTAGGGTTTCT
>CM031621.1:31842292-31847292 GCA_018398815.1 Conus ventricosus
GGGAGTTGGCGTTTTATTTGTTCTTAATTTTTGTAAGTGTGCAAACAGAATTGTGGAATTTTGTCTTTCCTGGTTAATGAAGAGTATTGAAGGAAAGGGATGCGATTTATGAGATTGTCTGTATGCTGTTTCATTGTTGTATGATACAGATAGTTGTGTTGTGTAGTGACGGGTGGGGGCTCGGAGTCAAGTTAAATAAAGTTGATTATTTTCTATGAAATGTTATTGGTTTCCCGTCACCTTTGTGCGGGCCCGATGTGAGTGACAGAGTGCGTGTGCCTATGCGAGAGCGCATTTTGGTTTGTGAAAGCGTAAATACTTCTGTCTATAACCCCTGCATCCCTGAATATGAAAATCATATTTTAATAACGAGGGGGAGCGTCGGAGACCCGTCACATATATATATATATATATATATATATATATATATATATATATTATAAATATATATATATTTATAATATATATGTGTGTGTGTGTGTGTGTGTGTGTGTGTGTGTGTTTAATGGTGTATGTTGGTGTCATATGAGATCAAAGAAGGAAACACAGAAAGAAAGACAGACAAAAAGAAAGAAAGAAAGAAAAGAGAGAAAGGAAGTAAGGAAGGGAGGAAGGAAGAAAGGAAGGAAGACAGACAGACAGACGGAAAGAAAGAAAGAAAGAAAGAAAGAAAGAAGGAAGGAGAGAAACACAGAAAGAAACAAAGAAAGACAGACAGAAAGACAAAAAGAAAGAAAGAAAGAAAGAAAGACAGACAGACAGACAGACAGACAGACAGACAGACAGACAGACACAAACAAACACACAAACAACAACAAAAAAGTGAACAGAGATCGGTGATCAGGTGGCGGATGGTAAGGGAGAAGACACTCACAGAAGAGAGGAGGGGGGGGGGAGAGATTAAGGGAGGTAGCTCCTCTCCCTGGAACACCGATAACCAACTGTGGGTGGTATACGGTGTCTGCCGTCACGACTGGGGGCTCTCGCTGCGGCTTTTATGTGGCGCTGTCCCTTGGCGTCGGTAAGGAGCACGACTAAATAATAAGTTGCTAGGGCGTTTAAGGCCCCTTCCCACTCACCTCCCATCCCCCCATCCCTCCCTCCTCTTTTTTTCTGCTTTCCCCGTGCCCCTCCTCCCCCCCCCCCCCCCCCCCCCCCCCCCCCCCCCCCCCCCCTCACTCCCTGTCGGCCAGCCAATCAGAAACGCGAGCCTAAACACACCGGACTGCTTTCTGCCTCTGGCATTGACCCTCGTACGTTTCAGTGTCAATCTGCGCGGATGGCTGCATATGTCGTCGTGCAAATTATGTAAATAAACAGATGAATATATAAATGAACAAACAGATAACTAAACAGGCAGATAAATGAATCAGTCAATAAATAAGTGAATAGATAAACAGATAAATAGATGGGGAAAAAATGCATAAAACTTCTCTCTCATTAGTACAGCCCCTTTAAAAATGCAAGGGAGTGTTGCTCGCCACTGAGGAGTTTTCTTGTGATCTTTATTATGATAATGAAAATACCTCTACAACTACCGTTGCAACAAGAAGACAACAAAATAACAACAACAGCAACTACTACTACTTCTACTACTACCATGCTGCTGCTGCTGCTGCTGCTGCCACAACAACAATAACAACAACAACAACAACTACTGCTGCTGCTGCTTCTTCTACTTCTGTAATATTAATGAATGTCATTACCACCACCGTCATCATCATCATCACATCATCATCATCATCATCATCGTCATCATCATCATTACTGTCGTCCACGAGATAACCTCTGAAGATCTTTTACTCCGCTTTATCTTTCACAGATCAGTGCATCACCAGTGGTGAACGCATTACACACACACACACGATCGTGTTGTTTAAAGATCACAGTCACATCAGTGAATACCCTGCAGGAACTGAATATGTTGGAAACCTAGTGTTACGATGGGTATTCTGCAGATCCAGACAACATGTACTGGCCGTTTATTCCAGCCAGAGCTGTTCCATTCCATTTGCTTCATCTTAGCGGCTTACCCAAGTTCCGTTATTTTGTTAAAACGGGATTCAACAAGTGAGATGTTGACAAAGGAAACAACTCTGAATTTGTAGCTTTGGAAATGTGTTGAAGATATGCATGTTTCTTCCATTAACTTTCAGTGTGTTTTGGAAAAAAGGCGGAAGTGACAAGCAGTCAGTGCAGCGCCGTGGGGACCATACTGGATGCTTGATTTTCTATAATGAAGATTACAGTGACCTTGGTTGGCTTTTTTTGGACGCTGGCTATACCGTGAAGAAGGACACTGCAAGAAGTAACGACTGATGCTTTCTGCACAAAACGTCTGTAATGTTTACAGGCTTGGATTAAATGCCTTCGTTAATTTTCAAGTGAATTCTGCAATGTTGTGATTTTGCTTCGTTTTATTTTTATTTTACTTTTAAACTTGTTTTTAATCAGGTGTTTAAGGGACCCGTAGTCAAGTGGTTAGACCGTTTGCCTGTTGAGCTGACGGTCGTGAGGTTAAACCACACGTGGATCGAATTTTTTTCGACTTGAAAATCCTCTTTGTTCACCCAGAAGTAAAAGGGTACTTGATTCAGATCAGATGCCATTAAGGCGGCAGAAGGAGACGGGTGTGCTCTGCCTTCGATTATGCCGGACCCTGCACAGGTAAACCTCTGACAGTTCACTGCCCCTACGATTGATGGACGCTCTAACCTTTTAACTTTTAACTTTAAACTTTAAGACCACTCGAAAATATGACTGCCCCATTTATCCAATGTTGTGAAACACACAATAACACGCGAGCACGTGCGTTGCGCGCGCACACACATACACACAATGCACACGCACACACACATGTACAGAGAGAGAGAGAGAGGAGAGAGAGAGGAGAGAGAGAGAGAGACTGACGAGCAGCTTTCACAGGTCACCCCCATTCTGTTCCTTCCCTCTGAGCCGTTTTTCATACGTCTCAGTCACTAAGCTGTTATCTCCAAACATACGTCGAGCCGTTCTTTATGTTTGCGGGCTTAGCTACATTCAGGCTTAACGTCTACACTCCCTTAAAAGATGATATGGCAGCAGACGAGCTTTATTTTCTTCTCGTCTGGCCTTTGTGTGTGTGTGTGTGTGTGTGTGTGTGTGTGTGTGTGTGTGCGGAGAGGGCAAGACGGGCGGTCGGTTAGGGGCTCTTTCGTTTATCACTTATCGGCCCCTTAAAGTGGCACCAGCGGAAAGTTCTTTTGAATACATTTCAGTTTGGGGGATTGTTGATGCCGACATTGGAGTATGCCTGGAGTTGGGGGTTGGGAACGGCGAGGATTGTGGTGGTGGTGGATGGGGGTGCAAAGGGAGAGAGAGGTGGGGATGAGTGGAGGGTGAGTGTGACGAGAAAGGTGTGAGTGTGGAGGAGGGCTAAGGTGTCTTTGTGCCACGTCACCTGAGGGGTTCGGCATGTTGCAACGGTCGTTTGCATTTCTTGAGAAAAGACGTGTGTGTGTGTGTGTTGTGTGTGTGTGTGTGTGTGTGTGTGTGTGTGTGTGTGTGTGTGTGTGTGTGTTCTCTCTCTCTCTCCTTTTTTCCCTCCCTCCCAATTCTCTCTCTCCCTCTCTCTCTCTCTCTCTCTCTCTCTCTCTCTCTCTCTCTCTCTCTCTCTCTCTCTCTCTCTCTCACACATACACATTTTTTTGCTACCCTGTGTGTGTTTCAGAACCGTTTACCACACACAACTGCTCTTTCAGCTAATCGAACACGCTCAAACGCTAATGCAGGGTCACGCTAGCACACGACTGCAACATGTGGACATCATGGCACGTAAACACAATGTGATGTGGAATAATATGCAAGGGCCTATCCACACATCAGGACATGGCATGTTGCAAGAGTGATGTGTGGGCACATTGGCTTAAGACTACAATGGCAAGTGACAGCAGTTTCATGATGATAGATTGACACGAGGGCACAGAGGCAACTGGCAGCTTTAAAACGAGGGCACTCAAAAACGAGGACACAACGGCAAGTGGCAAAAAGGATACGCAGGCACATTAGTACGTGGAACAATAGCAAGTGGCAATGATGATGTGGCAACACAATGACACGTGAACGTAAAGAAAACCCAAGATGGCAATAGTAAGAGGGCACACTGGCACATTCATACCCTTTCATCTGGGCACTGGGCATCTGTACAAACTCAGCAAATAGTAGAATAACAATGAGGGCACACTGACTCGAGCATTCCATGGAAAATGACAGCGATGTGAGCAGGCACTTTGGCAGGTGGACACAGTTGTGAGTGCCAACGATGACACTTGGTCATACTTTATATAACAACAGCCTGTGCCTACGTCATGAGACCCTCTTCTTCACGAGACCCTCTTCTTCAATTCTCTCATCTTAGTTGTTAATTCATTTATCCATCAGCTTAAATCATGCGTAGTGTGGTCTCAAAACTTAGCGGATGTGGTATAGCATATATGGACTAGTCCACACTCTGTGACGCCTCCTGATGAACTGAAACTGAAACTGAAACAACCTGTGCGCATGTTGAAACACGAGGACATGACGTAAGTGGGAACAACGACAAGTAGCACTCATTGATAGGCCAATCACCAACGGCTGGACTATATAAACAACATTAAATGAATTAAACTGAATTTTCGATGAAGACTGGTACTTCTGTTGTTCTGGATGGCCAAGTGTCTATTAGCTCTATGACGCAATTATGCTCTGTACAAGTTATACCGACATTTTGGTGTAAAATTGTCGGCTCGGTAACACAAAGACTATTTGGCTGTGAAACCATTCTTTGAGTGTGTGGAACAACAAAACATCCGTTGCTGGGTCCATGTCATGTGTCAAGTGCTGGGAAAAAAGAATGCTAAATGTCTGATCCATGGTCATGTGCCGTGTGCTGGGAAAAAAGAATGCTAAATGCCTGATCTGCAGCTATTTATGTGCTTCAGCATCACTGTCATTTTTAAGCACTACTAACTGTGAAACAG
>CM031621.1:31852292-31862292 GCA_018398815.1 Conus ventricosus
CTGGGCGGACAGAGAGGGTTTTCACTGCTGGGCGGACAGAGAGGGTTTTCACTGCTGGGCGGACAGAGAGGGTAGGTACCCATCCACTGCTGGGCGGACAGAGAGGGTTTTCACTGCTGGGTGGACAGAGAGGGTTTTCACTGCTGGGCGGACAGAGAGGGTTTTCACTGCTGGGCGGACAGAGAGGGTTTTCACTGCTGGGCGGACAGAGAGGGTTTTCACTGCTGGGCGGACAGAGAGGGTTTTCACTGCTGGGCGGACAGAGAGGGTTTCACTGCTGGGCGGACAGAGAGGGTTTTCACTGCTGGGCGGACAGAGTGGGTTTTCACTGCTGGGCGGACAGAGAGGGTTTTCACTACTGGGCGGACAGAGAGGTTTTCACTGCTGGGCGGACAGAGAGGGTTTTCACTGCTGGGCGGACAGAGAGGGTTTTCACTGCTGGGCGGACAGAGAGGGTTTTTACTGCTGGGCGGACAGAGAGGGTTTTCACTGCTGGGCGGACAGAGAGGGTTTACACTGCTGGGCGGACAGAGAGGGTTTTCACTGCTGGGCGGACAGAGAGGGTTTTCACTGCTGGGCGGACAGAGAGGGTTTTCACTGCTGGGCGGACAGAGAGGGTTTTCACTGCTGGCGGACAGAGAGGGTTTTCACTGCTGGGCGGACAGAGAGGGTTTCCATTGCTGGGCGGACAGAGAGGGTTTTCACTGCTGGGCGGACAGAGAGGGTTTTCACTGCTGGGCGGACAGAGAGGGTTTTCACTGCTGGGCGGACAGAGAGGGTTTTCACTGCTGGGCGGACAGAGAGGGTTTTCACGCTGGGCGGACAGAGAGGGTTTTTCACTGCTGGGCGGACAGAGAGGGTTTTCAAGCGGGAACAGTCCAATCTCACGAGTGGTGGAACTGAAGACTATCGGTTCCACAGGCAAGCGTTCTGTCACGGTCAAAAATAGAACAACCAAGTCGTGGTCCAGGTTGTTTGGACATAAGCTCTAACTCAAATATTCTGGGCGCCACATAGACGGCCCCATGGTTCGGATCCAGCCAATTAAGCATAGGGGAGAGGCTCCACAGAGACGGTCTGTCCGGCTAGACGGACTAAGCAGCTTGACCGACGCCTCGATGTCTAGCGAGACGAGTCGTAAGCGCCTGGCTCAGGCTCATCTAGCCAATTTTGTGGAACCAGCGCCATTGTTAGTCGGCGTCGCAGGTTAAAGCAGGAAAGGGAGAGGGAGAAGGTAGTGTGTGGTGGGGGTGAAAATCTAGCTAATCAATTAAATGACCAATTGACCACCACAGAGAGTAAGGCGTGTAGGCGTGACTGTCATGATTTGAATATCCAATGGAATTAGAGGGAGATAACTTCGGGTATCAGGGGTTAAAAATACTGACCAATGGTACTCGCCCTTTTTGGACAGATCGGAACGGAATAAGAAGGATGTGAGAGTGAGAGAACGGGAGAAAGGAGAGAACGAACAGAGAGACAGAGAGAGAGAGGTTCGGAGTGGAAGCTCTGCAGGAGAGAGGGGCAGAGAGAGAGATGAGGGGAGGAGAGAAGAGAACCAGGTTGAGAGATTAGCATGAGATAGTCTGCAGAGGAGGACTAAAGAGAGATGTGGAAAGAGAGAGTTGCTAACTAATGAAGAGGAAAAGAAAGAAAAGAAAAAAAAAGAAAAGAAAAAGCAACCATGTCCATTTGATAAGAGCAGACTAGAAGAGAGAGAGAGAGAGAGTGCAATGCGTTTAATGCAGGAAGAAAGAAAGGGAGAACAGATCGATGTTGATAGTCACTGTTCTATCTTAACCGGGGGTTCGACCTCATACTTGGCCAGCGCCACTGTCATCGACAGACCAACGCCAGTGCCAACAGTCTAAACCTGACCAGGTGCAAGCAGACCAACACCAGTGCCAGCAGTTGTGTCGTGCTTGTGAAAGTGACAGTGAAAAGAAAGAGAAAAAAAAAGAAAAGAAAAGACAGTGATTCGTGAATAGTTAAGATCACCTGGCCAGGTAAAGTAGAAATCTATTTATACCCGGGTTAGTTAATGATGTTTTAGATAAATGATTTTGTGAAGTTCAGGAAAGAGAATGTTTTATTTTGTTTGATTCCATATGCATTGATGTTTCGTTCTATGATCATGTGTAGTAAAGTTATAGACTTTACTAGTGGGTTGATGTGACGAATGCATGATATATGAATGAGATTGTAAGCAAGCTGTGAGTGTGTTTGGGCTGTGCGCTAGTCCTTCCTCCGCTGACATCACCGAGAGGTTGACAATTTATTGGCGAGCCTGCCAGGATATTCTGGCCCATTTATTATAATTGTTCAACTTCTCAGAGAGGAAGCTGGGTGGGATTCAAGTATTGTAATCCTAAGACAAGGGTTGTCTTACTGTATGTTCCCAAGATAGTTAAATACTAGGCTTGGCATTGCTTCCAAGATAGTTAATACTAGGCTTGGCATTTCAGCCCCAGAGTACTCATTTCGCACAGATTGCCTATAATTCGCTCTCATAGTTGGGTCAGGCGCTAGGCGTCTTATAAAAACTAATTACGTTGTCCCAAGCTAATATTATCATTCATAGGATTGTGCTATTACGTCACTCGTGTCGGTAACCACCAGTTTGGCTGTCGTAGTAATAAAATCTTGTTCAAAAAAAAAAACCAACAGAAAATATAATGGCGGAAGAAAAGAACACCCCTATTGAACAACTTGTGAGCGTCGCTCGTGATCTAGGTTACTCGGGAGATGAGTTGCGTGCGTTCGTTGAGAACCAACAAAAGATGGAAAGGGATGAACGCGCGGAAAGATGACGTGTCGCAGTAGAAGCGCAAGAAATAGAAAAATTAAGGATTCAGGCTAACAATGATAAAGAAACGCAGGAAACAGAAAGAATGAAGCAGGAAACGGAAAGATAAAGGTTCAATTAGAGTTAGAGAAAGTGAGAATACAAAGGGAGACCACCGAGGATGGGAGTTCAGTTTTCCAGTGACTCTGTGCGCAGCTACGCCCCCCGACCAAAGTTGCCCAAATTCTCTGAAGGAACCGATTCGATTGATGCATACATCAGTCGTTTCGAAACGTTTGCGACCAGTCAGGGTTGGCCTCCAGAAGAGTGGGCAGTCATTTTGTCAGCGCTATTGACGGGTAAGGCATTACAGATTTTCACTGCATTGCCAGCAGACACCCAATCTGATTTTGGTGCTGTGAAGGAATCATTGATGAAGGGATTTGACCTCACAGAGGAAGGATTCAGAAAGAAATTTCGTTCAGCTAGATTGCAAGCAGGGGAAACGTACACTCAGTTTGGTGCACGTCTAGATCACTATTTTGAGAAATGGTTAGAGTTGAGTGGTACGAAAAAGGAGTTCGTCTGAATTGAAAGAGCTAGTTATGAAAGAAACAGATTTTGTCAGGTTGCGGCCTGAGTTAACCATACATTTGAAAGAGAGACAGCCAGAGACAGCAGGAGAGTTGTTGAAGTTCGCAGAGGTGTATAGAGAGGCACGTTTGGGCACTAAGGTGCAGGAGAAACAGGTGCTAGGCACAGGTGAGAAGAGTGCAAGGAGACTAGGGGAGTTTTCTGCAAAGTCTGCAAACCCAGTGGTGGGGCAGAAGGAAGGGCAAAGGGACATTAGGTGTTTCATTTGTCACAAGAAAGGGACATGTGGCGAGGGATTGTCGCATGAGGTTCCAGAAGGCAGCAGCCTGCAAGAGGTGGATAAGGGTCGTCAGGGGAAACGACCTGCAGTGGAACCAAAAGGGATTCAGTCTGAAGAGGGTGGAGTGCGGCCTATGGCTAGCACTGGACAGCAGTCAGTGTCAGGGATGGAGGGCACTAGGCTGAGTGGTTCGTTACCAGTGGAAGAAGGGTGGATTGGCCAGCAGAGGGTGAAAGTGTTACGAGACACTGGTTGTTCATGTGGTGTAGTTAGAACAAACGCTGGTCGAGAAAGGGATTTGACAGGGCAAATCCAGACCTGTACTCTAATCGATGGCACTGTGAGGGAGTTTCCAGTTGCTAAGATAGAAGTACGTACCCCTTACTTCTCAGGCGAGTTGTCTGCGTTGGTGATGGAGAAACCCCTTCACGATTTGATCATTGGAAATATTCCGGGGGCAAGGGATCCAGGGGATCCTGAGTTGTTGACTGCTACAGGGGCAGCAGTTCAAACACGGAGCAAGAAGGAGGGAAAGGTTGATAAAAACCGTTAGTCGTTCCAGCAAGGAAGTCAGGCATAGATGTGTCGCCTGATGAGTTTAGGGCGGCGCAGGAACAAGACCCTTCGCTCGTGAAGTCTTGGGAGTTGGCAAGAGGTGGAGAGAAACAGGAGGTTAGAGGAGGTGAGACAGAATTTCTTGTGAAAGGCGGGCTGTTGTACCGAGTGTTCACCAAGGGGAAGACAGGTAAGGTGACCACTCAGTTAGAGGTACCAGCAGGTTATCGTGACACTGTCATGTCAGTGGGTCACGAGTCGCTCATGGCGGGTCATTCTCGGCACCAGCAAAACGGCTGACCGAATCTTTGATGACTTTCATTGGCCAGGAGCAATGGCAGACATCAAGCGTTTCTGTATGTCATGTGACGTGTGTCAAAGGTCAGCCACAAGAGGGGTGAAGAGGAAGGCACCTCTTAAACAGCCTCCTTTAATTGACACACCGTTCAGAGGAGTGGCTGTTGATTTGATTGGCCCAATCTCGCCCTGTTCCAAAGGTGGGCACAGGTATGAGACATGTAAGGTTGCAAGGGAAGGTTTGCAGGAGGCTAGGGTCGGTCAGAAGAAGCAATATGACAGGAAGGTGAGAAAGCAATCCCTCAAGGCGGGAGATCAAGTCCTGTTACTGCTTCCCACGGATCACAACAAGCTGCTGATGCATTGGAAGGGACCATTCACCATCATTGAAAAGGTAGATCAGGACTACCGAATCGATGTGAATGGGAAATCAAAACTTTTCCATGCAAATTTGCTCCGCAAATACATTCAGCGTGAGACCCAGCACATAGGCGCAGCAGCAATCATTGATGGAGGTGAAGGAGACCAGCAGAAGAAGGGGAGATTTTGTTGCCTGAGTTTCCAGGAGAAGAGTCATACAGGGATGTGTTACTGTATGAAGGCTAGACAGTAGGAGACAGGAGGAAGTTAGGGGGCTCCTAGAACAGTATAGGGCGTCCCTGACTGATAAACCAGGCAGGACAACTCTAGAGACATGTACGGTGGAGTTAACATCGCAAAAACCCGTACATGTGAAAGCCTACCCGATCCCATATGCCACCAAGCAAGTGATCGAGGAGGAGGTTAGAAAAGATGTTGGACCTTGGGTGATTGAACCGTCCAAATCATCGTATAGTGCACCTGTCGTCTTAGTGAGGAAAAAGTCAGGTGAACATCGATTCTGTGTCGACTATAGACGTCTGAACAGTGTCACCAAGTCGATGCAGAGGTCATACCAAACATGGAAGACCTGTTCGCTCAGATCGCCACAAGCAAGAGCCAGTATTTCACCAGGATAGATCTGAGCAAGGGTTACTGGCAAATAGCCTTGAGTGAGGACTCAAAGGAAGTCACAGCATTCTCCACTCCTATGGGGCTATTACCAGTGGCGAGTACTCCCTTTTGGGATGGTCAACGCACCTGCAGT
This sequence comes from Conus ventricosus, assembly GCA_018398815.1. NCBI lineage: Eukaryota > Metazoa > Mollusca > Gastropoda > Neogastropoda > Conidae > Conus > Conus ventricosus. The sequence goes on from CM031621.1 coordinate 31,857,930, forward strand.
CTTCTCTCGGATGATGAGGAAGTTATTGACGGGATTGGAAGGCGTTGTGAATTTCATGGATGACATTCTGATAGCATCCGAGACATGGGAGGAGCATATGAGGCAGCTAGGAGCAGTTTTAGAGAGGTTGAGACAAGCCAATCTCACAGCCAGACCAACAAAGTGCCAGGTTGTTTTCCAAGCCTGGAGTTCCTAGGTTTTGTTGTCGGAAGCGACACAAAGCAGCCAGAAAGGGGAAAGGTGGAGAAGATGATGAATTCAGAGAGACCAAAGACCAAAACAGAAGTCAGGAGTCTGCTAGGTTTTATTGGTTCTATAGGGAGTTTGTTCCAAATTTCGCAGCAATCACGAGTCCCTCTCAGTGATTTGGTCAAGGCAGGGAAACCGGCAGTGGTCGAATGGTCAGACGCTGCAGAGCAAGCACTGCAGACGGTGCTGGAAAGACTAGGTTCCCGTCCCATCTTGAAGCTACCAGATATGTCCAAACCATTTTTGTTGCGGACAGATGCATCAGGTGGTGGGATAGGCGCAGTATTGTTACAGGAGCATGAAGGGGTCGAGTTCCCTGTGAGATATGCTAGCAGGAAGTGACAAAGTGTGAGAAGGGTACGCAACGGTGGAGAAGGAGTGTTTAGCTGTCGTGTGGGCCGTGCAGAAGTTCCACAAATACTTGTATGGGAAAGAGTTCGTGATAGAGACGGATCATCAACCACTCAAATTCCTGCAGGAGGCGCAGTTGAAAAACAGCAGAGTGCTGCGTTGGGCAATGGCATTGCAGCCCTACAGGTATCGAGTGCAGTACATTCCAGGTCGACAGAATGTCGGAGCTGACTACTTAAGCCGTGTAGTCTAGCAAGCTGCAACTCAGAGGAAGTCAGTCTATCCGGGGTGCTTTGTTGATAATATGTGTTGATTACAGTTATGTTGAATTGGATATGGGTTCATTCCCAGTTGGCTATGGTTCATATTTTTGTGTGAGACTTGTTCATGTTTTCTTTGTGAGACTTGTTCATGTGAATGTAGTTTATGCTTGGAGCATACAGTCGCTTGTGTAGTGATGCATTATTTGCAATAAGTGAGGATGGAGATTCCCAGTGAAGTGTCATGGATCGTGATCATATTATATTGTGCTTTTCACAAGAATGTGAAAAGGAGAGATGGCAATCCGCAGGTAGGGGAATGGCATAAGTGCGCACAGAGGTCGTTATAAAATGAATTGAAATAACGCAAGAGCGCACGTCAATGATAACTCATTGGAGTGGTATTCACTAATGTATATTTATTTTATAATTTATAAACCGTTGGTTGTAAAGTATTTTTTCAAACTTTGCACGTGTAGCTGTGTGTCAGCAAATTCGGTTGTTGTTTTTTTTTGTACCGTGGTTTTGAGACGATGCGGTGCATAGTCTTTTGCAAGGGGGAAATTGTCACGGTCAAAAATAGAACAACCAAAGTCGTGGTCCAGGTTGTTTGGACATAAGCTCTAACTCAAATATTCTGGGCGCCACATAGACGGCCCCATGGTTCGGATCCAGCAATTAAGCATAGGGGAGAGGGCTCCACAGAGACGGTCTGTCCGGCTAGACGGACTAAGCAGCTTTGACCGACGCCTCGATGTCTAGCGAGACGAGTCGTAGCGCCTGGCTCAGGCTCATCTAGCCAATTTGTGGAACCAGCGCCATTGTTAGTCGGACGTCGCAGGTTAAAGCAGGAAAGGGAGAGGGAGAAGGTAGTGTGTGTGGTGGGGGTGAAATCTAGCTAATCAATTAAATGACCAATTGACCACCACAGAGAGTAAGGCGTGTAGGCGTGACTGTCATGATTTGAATATCCAATGGAATTAGAGGGAGATAACTTCGGGTATCAGGGGTAAAAATACTGACCAATGGTACTCGCCCTTTTTGGACAGATCGGAACGGAATAAGAAGGATGTGAGAGTGAGAGAACGGGAGAAAGGAGAGAACGAACAGAGAGACAGAGAGAGAGAGGTTCGGAGTGGAAGCTCTGCAGGAGAGAGGGGCAGAGAGAGAGATGAGGGGAGGAGAGAAGAGAACCAAGTTGAGAGATTAGCATGAGATAGTCTGCAGAGGAGGACTAAAGAGAGATGTGGAAAGAGAGAGTTGCTAACTAATGAAGAGGAAAAGAAAGAAAAGAAAAAAAAAAGAAAAGAAAAGCAACCATGTCCATTTGATAAGAGCAGACTAGAAGAGAGAGAGAGAGAGAGTGCAATGCGTTAATGCAGGAAGAAAGAAAGGAGAACAGATCGATGTTGATAGTCACTGTTCTATCTTAACCGGGGGTTCGACCTCATACTTGGCCAGCGCCACTGTCATCGACAGACCAACGCCAGTGCCAACAGTCTAACCTGACCAGGTGCAAGCAGACCAACACCAGTGCCAGCAGTTGTGTCGTGCTTGTGAAAGTGACAGTGAAAAGAAAGAGAAAAAAAGAAAAGAAAGACAGTGATTCGTGAATAGTTAAGATCACCTGGCCAGGTAAAGTAGAAATCTATTTATACCCGGGTTAGTTAATGATGTTTTGATAAATGATTTTGTGAAGTTCAGGAAAGAGAGAATGTTTTATTTTGTTTGATTCCATATGCATTGATGTTTCGTTCTATGATCATGTGTAGTAAAGTTATAGACTTTACTAGTGGGTTGATGTGACGAATGCATGATATATGAATGAGATTGTAAGCAAGCTGTGAGTGTGTTGGCTGTGCGCTAGTCCTTCCTCCGCTGACATCACCCGAGGTTGACACGTTCTCATTCCACAGGCAAGCGTTCTCATTCCACAGGCAAGCGTTCTCATTCCACAGGCAAGCGTTCTCATTCCACAGGCAAGCGTTCTCATTCCACAGGCAAGCGTTCTCATTCCACAGGCAAGCGTTCTCATTCCACAGGCAAGCGTTCTCATTCCAACAGGCAAGCGTTTCTCATCTTTGGGGTCTCACTATATACATTGTTATATCCAAAGCAGCATGTATGTAGCGTCTGTTATTAGTATAATACCTCATTATTAAACCTATTCGCTGCACGGTTCAACCCTTGAGGAATATTGTGCCTGACTCCGAAACAGATCCTGTGCTTTCCGATTTGTTTTGCTTGTTTTGTCCCTTTTTTTTGCTTTCCTTGACTCTCTCTGTGTGTGTGTGTGTGTGTGTGTGTGTGTGTGTGTGTGTGTGTGTGTGTGTGTGTGTGTGTGTGTGGGGTGCGTGCGTGCGTGCGTGCGGGGGGGGGGGGGAGGGGGGGAGAGAGAGGGAGGATTACAATAAAAGCAATCCCTCTCACTTTATTGCCGTCTGCTACGCTTTTCACGACCAGATGTCTGTGCCCAACGATGGCAGTCTACAAGCCGTGCATATTCTTTCTGTCCTTTGTCGTCATGGAGCGTGAAATTGATTTTTCACCACCAAATCCAAAGACATCATTTCTTCTTCTTTTTTTTTTAAATTCAGAAACAAATTCTTTTCACAAGAAGCAGGGCTATTCCCAATTTTCAAAGCGTTCCATTACCACGTGACCTCTACCATAACCCTGAATTCTGACCTGAAACAAAAACAACACTGGCGAGTGGATCAACAAGAGCTTTTTCTGCCAACCTTGCCTACGACCATCAGCGGTGGACACAGTTGATGCAGTGTCATTTACCGTTGCAGCGCCCCCACGGCCCGGAGGACTCTGGGATTGCTGACTTCCTTCTTCCGCTTCCTGGGCTGTACTATCTGGGAAAGGTCAAGAAGAATTATGACCTCAAAATGAATGAAAGTCACATGCACAACGTATCCCTATTAAATCTAGAGAAAGTAAACTGAACCTGGAGAATCCAGGACCTGCCTCGCATATTACTGTCTCCGTCCAAGGACATATAGATGGACAGATAGAAACACACACACACACACACACGCACGCACGCACGCACGCACGCACGCACGCACAGAGAGAGAGAGAGAGAGAGAGAGAGAGAGAGAGAGAGAGAGAGAGAGAGAGAGAGAGAGAGAGAGAACAGGCAAGCTATTCTTCCATCATAAAGACAAACAGTTGACCAAGATTTCTAGAGGGGAAAACTGCTGAAAAAGGGGGGAAAGAACAATACGGGCCGGCGTAGATATGTAACTATTAAAGCGTTCGTTAACAGCATATGAAAACCATAAAAAGTCTGTTTTGGAAACAGAAACAAAAACTGTGTAGCCTGTCCACAGACGATTTTCGCCCCCTGTCTGGGACTCGTCAGTGTAACTCGGCTGATTGCGCGGCGAATGCAAACTCGGTGTCGGATGGAGATATAGCATCTATGTAATTCGGTGGTGCTCACTTCGCCAAGGCACACAACACTGAATTCCAAGTCAAGAAAAAAAAAGCCA
>CM031621.1:31867292-31874792 GCA_018398815.1 Conus ventricosus
GAGAGAGAGAGAGAGAGAGAGAGAGAGAGAGAGAGAAGAGAGAGAGATGTCACGGTCAAAATTCAACACAACGAAGTGTGGTCAGTCGTCGGCCACTCCAACTGGACATAAGTCCAACTCAAACATTCTAGGCGTCAGAAAGACGGCCCACAGGTCGGGTCGGCCCAATTAAGCATAGGGGAGGGGCTCACAGAGACGTTCTGTCCGCCAGACGACTAAGCGGTTTGACCGACGCCTCGATGTCTAGCGAGACGAGTCTTTAGAGCCCGGCTCAGACTCATCTGGCCACTTTGTGGAACCAGCGTCATTGTTAGTTTAGACGTCGTGGCGCCCACCCAGATCAGCTAGCCACTTTAGACTGACCAGTGTCCACCGGCACCAGTTAAGTAGGAAAGGGGGGGAAGGTAGTGTGTGGTGGGGGTGAAATCTAGCTAATCAATTAGATGCCCAATTTGACCACCACAGAGAGTAAGGCGTGTCGGCATGACTGGCATGATTTGAACACCAATGGAATTAGAGGGAGCTAACTTCGGGTGTCAGGGCGGTAAAAATATGACGAATGGTACTCGCCCGTTTTGGACAAAATCGGAACGAATAAGAAGAATGTGAGAGTGAGAGAACGAGAAGAAGGAGGAAAACGAACAGACAGAGAGAGAGAGGGAGGAAGCTGGGGGGGAGTAGGCTCTCGCCTACAGGAAGGCAGGGAGATGAGAACGAACAGAGACAGAGAGATGAGGAGGTTTTAGGTGTAGTCTTGCACGGGGGAAAAAGGCAGAGAGATGAAGAGAGGAGAGAACGGGGGGAAGAACAAAGAGGAAACAGAGAGAGGGAGAGGTTCTAGGTCTGCTTGAGAGAAAAGCAGAGAGATGAGGGGAGGAGAGAAGAGAACAAGTTGAGAGATTAGCATGAGATAGTCTGCGAGGAAGGACTGAGGAGAGATGTGGAGAGAGAGAGAGAGAGTTGCTAATTTATGAAGAAGAAAGAAAGAAAAAAAAAAAAGAAAAGAACCATGTCCATTTGATAAGAGCAGACTAGAAGAGAGAGAGAGAGAGAGAGTGAAATGCGTTAATGCAGGAAGGAAAGAAAGGGGGAACAGATCGATGTTGATATCACTGTTCTACCCTAAACCGGGGGTTCGACCTCATACCTGGCAGCGTCACTTCGCCAAGCAGAACCAAAAGACCAACGCCAACAGTCTCACCTGACAGGCGCAACCAGACCAACACCAGTGCCGGCAGTTGTGTGTGTTGTGAAAGTGACAGTGAAAAGAAAAGGAAAAGAAAAAAAGACAGTGATTCGTGAATAGTTAAGATCACCTGCCAGGTAAAGTAGAAATCTGTTTATACCCGGGTTAGTTAATGATGTTTTAGATAAATGATTTTGTGAAGTTCAGAAAAGAGAGAATGTTTTATTTTCATTTGATTCCATATGCATTGATGTTCTTTTCTATGATCATGTGTAGTAAAGTTATAGACTTTATAGTGGTTTGATGTGACGAATGCATGATATATGAATGAGATCGTAAGCAAGCTGTGAGTGTGTTTGGGCTGTGCGCTAGTCTTCCTCCACTGACATTACACCGAGGTTGAAAATTTATTGGCGACCCTGCCAGGATATTCTGGCCCATTTATTATAATTGTTCAACTTCTCAGAGAGGAAGCTGGGTGGGATTCAAGTATTGTAATCCTAAGACAAGGGGTTGTTTTTACTGTTTGTTCCCAGATAGTTAAATACTAGGCTTGGCATTGCTTCCAAGATAGTTAATACTAGGCTTGGCATTTCAGCCCAGAGTATCATTTCGCACAGATTTCCTAAAATTCGCTCTCATAGTTGGGTCAGGCGCTGGGCGTCTTATAAAAACTAACTACTTTGCCCCAAGCTAATTTATCATTCATAGGATTGTGCAAATTACGTCACTCGTGTCGGTAACCATCAGTTTGGCTGTCGTAGTTAAAAAATCTTGAAAAAAAAAAGAGATATAATGGCGGAAAGAAAAGAACACCCTATTGAACAACTTGTGGGGCGTCGCTCGTGAATTTAGGTTATTCGGGAGAAGAGTTGCGAGCATTTGTTGAAAACCAGAAAAGATGGAAAGGGATGAACGCGCGGAAAGACGACGTGTCGCGGGAGAAATAGCAGAGCAGGAAACAGAAAAATTAAGGATTCAGGCTAATGATAATCAGGCTAGGCAGGAAACAGAAAGGATTAAAGCTAGGGAAACGCAGGAACAGAAAGGCAAAAGGGAAAGCGCAGGAAACAGAAAGATTAAAGGTTCAATTAGAGTTAGAGAAAATGAAAATTACAAAGGGAGACCACCGAGGATGGGAGTTCAGTTTCCAGTGACTCTGTGCGCAGCTATCCCCCCCGACCCAAGTTGCCAAAATTCTGGGAAAGGGGCCCGATTCGATTGATGCATACATCGTCGTTTCGAAACGTTTGGCAACCAGTCAGGGTTGGCCCTCCAGAAGAGTGGGCAGTCATTTTGTCAGCGTTACTGACGGGTAAGGCATTACAGATTTTCACTGCGTTACCAGCAGAACAACAGTCTGATTTCAGCGCTGTGAAGGAATCGTTGATGAAAGGATTTGACCTCACAGAGGAAGGATTCAGAAAGAAATTTCGTTCGCTAGATTGCAAGCAGGGGAAACGTACACTCAGTTTGTGCACGTCTAGATCACTATTTTGAGAATGGTTAGATTTGAGTGGTACAAAGAAGGAGTTCGCTGAATTGAAAGAGCTAGTTATGAAAGAACAGTTTTTTGTCAGGTTGCGGCCCTGAGTTAACCTACATTTGAAAGAGAGACAGCCAGAGACAGCAGGAGAGTTGTTGAAGTTCGCAGAGGTGTATAGAGAGGCACGTTTGGGCACGAAGGTGCAGGAGAAACAAGTGCTAGGCACAGGTGAGAAGAGTGCAAGGAGACTAGGGGAGTTTTCTGCAAAGTCTGAAAACCCCAGTGGTGGGGCAGAAAAGGGAAGGGCAAGGGACATTAGGTGTTTCATTTGTCACGGGAAGGGACATGTGGCGAGGGATTGTCGCATGAGGTTCCAGAAGGCAGCAGCCTTGCAAGAGGTGGATAAGGGTCGTCAGGGAAACGACCTGCAGTGGAACCAAAAGGGATTCAGTCTGAAGGGTGGAGTGCAGCCTATGGCTAGCATGGACAGCGTCAGTGTCAGGGATGGAGGGCACTAGGCTGAGTGGTTTTGTTACCAGTGGGAAAAAGGGTGGATTGGCAGCAGAGGGTGAAAGTGTTACGAGACACTGGTTGTTCATGCGGGGTAGTCGAACAAAAGCTGGTCGATAAAGGGGATTTTAAGGGCAAATCCAGACCTGTACTCTAATCGATGGCACTGTTTAGGGAGTTTCCCGTTGCTAAGATAGAAGTACGTACCCTTACTTCTCAGGCGGTTGTCTGCGTTGGTGATGGAGAAACCCCTTCATGATTTGATCATTGGAAATATTCCAGGTGCAAGGGATCCAGGGAATCCTGAGTTGTTGACTGCTACAGGGGCAGCAGTTCAAACACGGAGCAAGAAGGAGGAAAAGGTTGTGAAACCGTTAGTTGTTCCAGGAAGGAAGTCGGGCTAGACGTGTCGCCTGATGGTTTAGGGCTGCACAGGAAACAAGGGCCCCTTTGCTCGTGAAGTCTTGGGGGTTGGCAAGAGGTGGAGAGAAACAGGAGGTTAGAGGAGGTGAGACAGAATTTCTTGTGAAAGGCGGGCTGTTGTACCGAGTGTTCACCAAGTGGGAGACAGGTAAGGTGACCACTCAGTTAGAGGTACCAGCAGGTTTTTCGTGACACTGTCATGTCAGTGGGTCACGAGTCGCTCATGGCGGGTCATCTCGGCACCAGCAAAACAGCTGACCGAATCTTTGATGATTTTCATTGCCAGGGGCAATTTGGCAGACATAAAGCGGTTCTGCATGTCATGTGATGTGTGTCAAAGGTCAGCCACAAGAGGGTGAAAAGGAAGGCGCCTCTTAAAAAATCCCCTTCAATTGACACACCATTCAGGAGAGTGGCTATCGATCCGATTGGCCCAATCTCGCCCTGTTCCCAAAGGTGGGCACAGGGATGAGACACGTAAGGGTGCAAGGGGAAAAATTTGCAGGAGGCTAGGGTCGTTCAGAAGAAGCAATATGGCAGGAAGGTAAGGAAGCAATCCCCCAAGGTGGGAGATCAGTCCTGGTATGCTTCCACGGGTCACAACAAGCTGCTGAGGCATTGGAAGGGCCATTCACCATCAGGAAAAGGTTTGGTCGGGATTACCGAATTTATGTGAATGGGAAACCAAAAATTTTCCAATGCAAATTTCCTCGCAAATATATTCAGCGTGAGACTCAGCACATAGGCGCAGCAGCAATCAGTGATGAGGTGAAGAGACCAGCAGAAGAAGGGGAGATTTTGTTGCCTAAGTTTCCAGAAGAGTCATACAGGGATGTGTCACTGTATGAAGGGCTAGACAGTAGGAGTTCCTAGGTTTTGTTGTCGGAGGTGACACAAAGCAGCCAGAAAGGGAAAGGTGGAGAAGATGATGAATTCAGAGAGACCAAAGACCAAAAAAAGAAGTCAGGAGTCTGCTAGGCTTTTTTGGGTTCTATAGGGAGTTTGTCCCAAACTTTGCTGCAATCACGGTCCTCTCAGTGATTTGGTCAAGGCAGGGAAACCGGGAGTGGTCGAGTGGTCAGCGCTGCAGAGCAAGCACTGCAGACGGTGTTGGAAAGACTAGGTTCCCGTCCCATCTTGAAGCTACCAGATATGTCCAAACCCTTTTTGTTGCGGACAGATGCATCAGGTGGTGGGATAGGTGCAGTATTATTACAGGAGCATGAAGGAGTCGAGTTTCCTGTGAGATATGCTAGCAGGAAGTTTTACAAAGTGTGAAGAAGGGTACGCAACGGTGGAGAAGGAGTGTTTAGCTGTCGTGTGGGCCCTGCAGAAGTTCCACAAATACTTGTATGGGAAAGAGTTCGTGTAGAGACAGATCACCAACCACTCAAATTCCTGCAGGAGGCACAGCTGAAAAACAGCGGGTTCTGCGTTTTGGGGAATGGCATTGCAGCCCTACAGGTACCGAGTGCAGTACATTCCCGGTCGACAGAATGTCGGAGCTGACTATTTAAAACCGTGTAGTCTAGCAAGCTGCAACTCAGAGGAAGTCAGTCATATCCGGGGTGCTTTGATGATACGTGTTGTTACAGTTTGTGATTGGATATGGGTCATTCCCAGTTGGCTATGGTTCATATTTTTTGTGTGAGACTTGTTCATATTTTCTTTGTGAGGGCTTGTTCATGTGGATGTAGTTATGCTTGGAGATACAGTCGCTTGTGTAGTAATGCATTATTTGCAATAAGTGAGGATGGAGATTCCCCAGTGAAGTGTCATGGATCGTGATCATATTATATTGTGCTTTTCATAAGAATTGTGAAGGGAAGATGTGGCAAATCCGCAGGTAGGGGAATTGCATAGGTGCGCACAGAGGTCGTTATAAAATGAGTCGAATAACGCAAGAGCGCACGTCAATGATAAAATCATTGAGTGGTATTCACTAATGATATAATTTTATAACTTATAAACCCTTGTTGTAAAGTATTTTTTTAAACTTTGCGCGTGTAGCTGTGTGTCAGCAAATTCGGGTTTTTGTCTTTTTTGTACCGTTGTTTTGAGACAATGCGGTGCATAGTCTTTTGCAAGGGGGAAAATTTTCACGGTCAAAATTCAACACAACCGAAGTGTGGTCAGTCGTCGGCCACTCCAACTGGACATAAGTCCAAACTCAAACTTCTAGGCGTCAGAAGACGGGCCCACAGGTCGGGTCCGGCCAATTAAGCATAGGGGAGAGGCTCCACAGAGACGTTCTGTCCCGCCAGACGACTAAGCGGCTTTGACCGACGCCTCGATGTCTAGCGAGACGAGTCCTAGAGCCCGGCTCAGACTCATCTGGCCACTTTGTGGAACCAGCGTCATTGTTAGTTTAGACGTCGTGGCGCCCACCCAGACTCAGCTAGCCACTTTAGAGTGACCAGTGTCCACACGGCACCAGTTAAGTGGGAAAAGGGGGGGGAAGGTAGTGTGTGGTGGGGGTGAAATCTAGCTAATCAATTAGATGACCAATTGACCACCACAGAGAGTAAGGCGTGTCGGCATGACTGGCATGATTTGAACATCCAATGGAATTAGAGGGAGCTAACTTCGGGTGTCAGGGCGGTAAAAATACTGACGAATGGTACTCGCCCGTTTTGGACAGATCGGAACGAATAAGAAGAATGTGAGAGTGAGAGAACGAGAAGAAGGAGGAAACGAACAGACGAGAGAGAGAGGGAGAAGCTCGGGGGGAGTAGGCTCTCGCCTACAGGAAGGCAGGGAGATGAGAACGAACAGAAAACAGAGAGATGAGGAGGTTTTAGGTGTAGTCTCTGCACGAGGGAAAAGGCAGAGAGATGAAGAGAGGAGAGAACGAGGGGAAGAACGAAGAGAGAAACAGAGAGAGGGAGAGGTTCTAGGTCTGCTTGAGAGAAAAGCAGAGAGATGAGGGGAGGAGAGAAGAGAACCAAGTTGAGAGATTAGCATGAGATAGTCTGCAGAGGAAGGACTGAGGAGAGATGTGGAGAGAGAGAGAGAGAGTTGCTAATTTATGAAGAAGAAAAGAAAGAAAGAAAAAAGAAAAGAAAAGCAACCATGTCCATTTGATAAGAGCAGACTAGAAGAGAGAGAGAGAGAGAGAGTGCAATGCGTTAATGCAGGAAGAAAGAAAGGAGAACAGATCGATGTTGATAGTCACTGTTCTACCCTAACCGGGGGTTCGACCTCATACCTGGCAGCGTCACTTCGCCAAGCAGAACCACAGACCAACGCCAACAGTCTCACCTGACCAGGCGCAACCAGACCAACACCAGTGCCGGCAGTTGTGTCGTGTTGTGAAAGTGACAGTGAAAAGAAAAGGAAAAGAAAAGAAAGACAGTGATTCGTGAATAGTTAAGATCACCTGGCCAGGTAAAGTAGAAATCTGTTTATACCGGGTTAGTTAATGATGTTTTAGATAAATGATTTTGTGAAGTTCAGGAAAGAGAGAATGTTTTATTTCATTTGATTCCATATGCATTGATGTTTCGTTCTATGATCTGTGTAGTAAAGTTATAGACTTTACTAGTGGTTTGATGTGACGAATGCATGATATATGAATGAGATCGTAAGCAAGCTGTGAGTGTGTTTGGGCTGTGCGCTAGTCCTTCCTCCACTGACATTACACCGAGGTTGACAGAGAGAGAGAGAGAGGTGTGTAGGGGATTGAAGATAGAAAGGAATGGGTGGGTGGATGGGTGGGTGGTATAATCTACACGTTGTCGACACCAATCATATGACGGGTTTCTAGGACGACTGTTCTGTTTTTTCGCTTTCTCTCTCTCTCTCTCTCTCTCTCTCTCTCTCTCTCTCTCTCTCTCTCTCTCTCTCTCTCTCTCCAGAATGCGCTGATTAAACGCTTTCAGACTTTTTTGGGTTA
>CM031621.1:31879792-31894419 GCA_018398815.1 Conus ventricosus
TTGCAAACTATTCAACTGAGTTTGGAGACCTATTACAGTCTCTGATATTAATGCAACGTCATCAGCAAGAAGTAAAATGAATATTTCAAGAACATCATTTACAAAATGGGCACCATGCTTTCCAGAGCTTATGACTTTGGAAGTCAACTCATTAATAAATAAAGAAAACAAAACTGGGCTGCAAACATCACCCTGCTTAACACCAGATGTACAGTTGATATAATCTGTTAAAGCAGCACCACATCGCACCCTTGCCTTTACATGGTCATACATACACATAATACATTTATACATCTTTCCATGAATTCCGTTTTTTAACAAAATAGGCCAAAGTATAGTTCTATTGATAGAATCAAAGGCTTTCTCAAAATTGATGAAAGCAACATACAATTTACGATTCAGACAAAACTGTTTTTGAACGAAAGCTAATAATGTGAACATATGGTCTATTGTGGAATGATTTTGTTTAAATCCAGCTTGAAATTCGCCTGTAATGTTATTATCCTCAACCCAAACTTGAAGTCTTTTATTAATAATTGTACTATACAATTTACTACATACATTACACAGCGAAATTCCTCTGTAGTTATTTGGATTCATAGCATCACCCTTTTTATATAATGGTAAAACAATTGATTCACACCAGCTTTCAGGGTATATGCCTCTATTAAACAGGGAATTGAAAAATTTAACAAAAAATTCCATTACTAAGTTTGATTTGGAAGCATTTTTGATAAATTCCCCTATAATTGTATCAGGTCCAGCCGCCTTGCGATTTTTAAGTGTCTTTAAAGCGCTCAAAATTTCTTCTGCTGAGATAGGCTGATTCAAATCACTTTCACTATCACTATCGTCGGATTCATCATCATCGTCATCACAACAATCGTCGTTGTTTATAGGACTATAACGATTTCCAAAAGCACGTTGGTTACTAATATCTACTCCCTGAATCAGATCATTATCAAATTTGTCTTTTCTTTCTAACAATTCTTTAAAATGTACATACCAATCGTTTATGCTAATATTATCATTCAAAGGCTGCCTTCTTGTCTTGGAAATTTTACGCACAGATTTCCAGAATTCCTGTTGACTATTTACCGAAGTTAATAAATTATTGAGCAAAGTGTCATTGAACTGCTTCTCTTTTCTCTTTAACAAATGTTTATATTCGCGCCTTGCTATACATAAAGAAGTGCGATCAGGTGGAGACAATGTACGCTTAAATTTGTTCAACAAATTGCGTACAGTTCTTTTGGCCACACGACATTCATCATCATACCAGTCGTCCTCTTTCACGCCCTTACCAATGTGTACCTGTTTCTTCATGAAGTCTGCTGCACTTTTTATACAATGATTAAAAAGCTCAAGTGCCTCGTTAATATTTTCATCAATCAAAGTGATCGCCATTTCAAACTGAATTTGCATTTCATTTGAACAGATGTTGTCTATAAACATACTGCTGTGGGCTTCGTCCCATATAAACTTTTCCAAAACCTGAGCATTACTATTATCTTTTGAACATATCTTATTATTCTTAGGGAAATGAATACATAACTCTAAAGGCAAATGATCAGATTCGATCCTGTCAGACACATTCATTCTACTGCTATCAGAAATGATTGAGAACAGATCATTCGACACTAAAAAATAATCATTTACACTGCTACCATTATCCGATATGTACGTGCAATGACCTTGAAGGTCACCCTGACACGTACCATTCAAAATACACAGGTTTAAAACAGTGCACATGTTGAGTAACATTTTGCCATAGTTATTAAGCACATGGTCTTCAGAATTTCTGTTCAAGTTCAAAGGACCACTCAAATGTTGATTTTCATAATCACACTCATAGATACAAAATCACTAGAAAAGTTAGAGGTTCTACCATTTAAGTCTCCATTTATTACTACATAAGCATCATGTTCTTCATTACACAGCAAACAGTCACATAAAAAATCTTCCAATAAAGCGACACCATTTTCACAGTAAAAATGCACATAATAGGGTGAATTTTCAGGTGGTATGTAAGCACAAACATACATAATGTCTCTATCTATACCGAAAAGACATTTATTCAAAGAAAAGCGTAGAAAAGAGAAGATTTCACACATACAGGTTTGACATAAGGACACAGCTCATTCCTTATAAGGCAGACAACCCCGCCTGAGCGTCTTCCGTGTACTGACAGTTTAACAGCCGGTCTACAAAACACCGTGTACCCTTTAAAAATAGACAATTGAAAATCTTCACAAACGTCTCAACTAAACAGACAAAATCAAAAGAACAGACATACGAAACAAAATCATGATCATATATTTTTGTAAGCAATCCATTAATGTTCCAATGTAGGAAAGAAAACGGTTTTGATGTATTACGCACACTGGCATCATTAAACTCATTTCTCAACTCGGACGAGTTCGAACTATTTACATTTTCATTCAACACACCCACGACATCAATGTCCACGTGTTCAGGTGACACAAAAACGTCGTCACAGAACACGGGTGCACAGTTTTCACGTGGCGTCGCCAGCTCACTGCCACTGTCGTGCGGTGACCAGGTAACCGGTGTCGCCTCAGTGGACGTTCCCTCCACAGCCGCAGACAAAGATCCGGGATGAGAAAGGGACCGGCCGGAACCCTATTTCATTGGCACGAGATGGTCACCTGAGTCCAACATATACCGGATACCGTCCACTAGCAGATGATCATGGATCATGGTGGCCCGTTTCCCATCACTTCGACAGAGACAGAGAGAATGAGAGAGGAAGACACAGAGACAGAGACAGAGACACGGACAGAGAGACAGAGACAGAGAGACAGAGACAGAGAGATTGAGAGAGAGACAGACAGAGACAGAGACAGAGATAGAGAGACAGAGAGACACAAGGAGAGACAGAAGGAGGAAATGTTTTCAGACAGACAAGGGTGGCAGAGCGAGAAACGAGTAGCCAGCGGTTTTTTGTTTTGTTTTTTTCCCTGTTTTTTTTTTTCACGCCCTCGCTCCTCCGTGGCGTCGGGTGGAGGCAGCTAATGGCGACGGGTACCTGTCTTAAGGTCAGGGGCCTGTCTGTGTCCATCTGTCACAGGGCTTAGGTGGGTCAGGCGTGACCACAGGAGAGAGGGAGAGAGAGAGAGAGAGAGAGAGAGAGAGAGAGAGAGAGAGAGAGAGAGAGAGAGGAGAGAGAGTGAGAGAGAGAGAGAGGATGGACAGAGAGAAAGTGAGAGAGAGAGAGAGTGAGACTGAGAGTGAGAGTGAGAGAGAGAGAGAGAGAGGAGAAGAAGACAGACAGACAGACAGACAGACAGACAGACAGATAGACAGAGACAGAGACAGGCAGAGACACATACACACACGCACGCGCGCGCGCGCGCACGCACGCACGCACGCACGCACGCACGCACACACACACACCACACACACACACACACATAGAGAGAGAGAGACAAAGAAAGAGAGAGACAAAGAAAGAGAGAGACAGAGAAAGACAGAGAGAGAGAGAGAGAGACAGAGAGACAGAGCGAGACAGAAGGCGGAGACAGAAGAGAGAGAGAGAGAAGAGAGAGAGAGAGAGAGAGAGAGAGAGAGAGAGACAGACGACAGACAGACAGACAGACAGAGAGACAGAGAGACAGAGATAGACAGAGACAGAGACAGAGAGAGAGACTGAAAGAGACAGAGACAGAGACAGAGAGATAGACACAGAGAGAAGGGCTTTCAGGCGACACGGCAGGGGTCACAGCAGCGGTGCCAGGTACGGAGCTTCTCTGTGCCTGCAGGCCAGGGGGCATGCGGCGCTGACCACCGCCTGACTGACCTGTCCGCTTCCATTAGTCTAGGTAGGTAGATAGGTGAGTAGGTAGGTAGGGGCCAGAGTAGGTAGGTAGGGGCCAGAGTAGGTAGGGTAGGGGCCAGAGTAGGTAGGTAGGTAGGGGCCAGAGTAGGCAGGTAGGTAGGGGCCAGAGTGGGTAGGTAGGTAGGGGCCAGAGTACGTTGGTAGGGGCCAGAGTACGTTGGTAGGGCCAGAGTAGGTAGGTAGGGGCCAGAGTAGGTAGGTAGGTAGGGGCCAGAGTAGGTAGGTAGGGGCCAGAGTAGGTAGGTAGGGGCCAGAATAGGTAGGTAGGTAGGGGCCAGAGTAGGTAGGTAGGTAGGGGCCAGAGTAGGTAGGTAGGGGCCAGAGTAGCTAGGTAGGTAGGGGCCAGGGTTAGCTGGTAGGGGCCAGAGTAGGTAGGTGGGGGCCAGAGTAGGTAGGTAGGTAGGTGGGGGCCCAGAGTAGGTAGGTAGGGCCAGAGTAGGTAGGTAGCGGCCAGAGTAGGTAGGTAGGGGCCAGAGTAGGTAGGTTGGTAGGGGCCAGAGTAGGTAGGTAGGGGCCAGAGTAGCTAGGTTGGTAGGGACCAGAGTAGGTAGGTAGGTAGGGGACAGAGTAGGTAGGTAGCGGCCAGAGTAGGTAGGTAGGGACCAGAGTAGGTAGGTAGGTAGGGGCCAGAGTAGTAGGTAGGTAGGTAGGGGCCAGAGTAGGTAGGTAGGTAGGTAGGGGCCAGAGTAGGTTGGTAGGGGCCAGAGTAGGTTGGTAGGGGCCAGAGTAGGTTGGTAGGGACAAGAATAGGTAGGTAGGGGCCAAAGTAGGTTGGTAGGGGCCAGAGTAAGTATGCAGGGGCCAGAATAGGTAGGTTGGGGCCAGAGTAGGTTGGTAGGGACCAGAGTAGGTTGATAGGAGCCAGAGTAGGTTGGTAGGTAGGGGCCAGAGTAGGTTGGTAGGTAGGGGCCAGAGTAGGTAGGTAGGGACCAGAGTAGGTAGGTAGGTAGGGGCCAGAGTAGGTAGGTAGGGCCAGAGTAGGTAGGTAGTAGGGGCCAGAGTAGGTAGGTAGGGGCCAGAGTAGGTTGGTAGGGGCCAGAGTTTGGGGGGGTGGTTTTAGGGGCCAGAGTAGGTTGGTGGGGCCAGGTAGGTTTAGGGGCCGTGGGAAAGGGGGTTGGTAGTGGCCAGAGTATGTAGGTAGGGCCAGAGTAGGTAGGTAGGTAGGGGCCAGAGTAGGTAGGTAGGTAGGGCCAGAGTAGGTAGGTAGGGACAAGAGTAGGTTGGTAGGAGCCAGTGTAAGTAGGTAGGTAGGGGCCAGAGTAGGTAGGTAGGGGCCAGAGTAGGTTGGTAGGGGCCAGAGTAGGTAGGTAGGGGCCAGAGTAGGTAGGTTGGTAGGGGCCACAGTAGGTTGGTAGGAGTCAGAGTGGGTTGGTAGGGGCCAGAGTAGGTAGGTAGGTGCCAGAGTAGGTAGGTTGGTAGGGGCCAGAGTAGGTTGGTAGGGGCCAGAGTAGGTAGGTAGGTAGGGGCCAGAGTAGGTAGGTAGGTAGGGGCCAGAGTAGGTAGGTAGGGGCCAGAGTAGCTAGGTAGGTCCCAGAGTAGGTAGGTTGGTAGGGGCCAGAGTAGGTAGGTAGGGGCCAGAGTAGGTAGGTAGGGGCCAGAGTAGGTAGGTAGGTAGGTAGGGGCCAGAGTAGGTAGGTAGGTAGGTAGGGCCAGAGTAGGTAGGTAGGTAGGGGCCAGAGTAGGTTGGTAGGGGCCAGAGTAGGTTGGTAGGGGCCAGAGTGGGTTTGGGTTTAGGGACAAGAATAGGTAGGTAGGGGCCAAAGTAGGTTCGTAGGGGCCAGAGTAAGTATGCAGGGGCCAGAATAGGTAGGTTGGGGCCAGAGTAGGTTGGTAGGGACCAGAGGAGGTTGATAGGAGCCAGAGTAGGTTAGGGTAGGGGCCAGAGAAAGGTAGGTAGGTAGGGGCCAGAGTAGGTAGGTAGGGACCAGAGTAGGTAGGTAGGTAGGGGCCAGAGTAGGTAGGTAGGGGCGAGAGTAGGTAGGTAGGTAGGGGCCAGAGTAGGTAGGTAGGGGCCAGAGTAGGTTGGTAGGGGCCAGAGTTGGTTGGTAGGGGCCAGAGTAGGATGGTAGGGGCCAGAGTAGGTTGGGGGGGGCCAGGGTAGGTATTAGGGGCCGGAGTAGGTTGGTAGTGGCCAGAGTATGCAGGTAGGGGCCAGAGTAGGTAGGTAGGTAGGGGCCAGAGTAGGTTGGTAGGAGCCAGTGTAAGTAGGTAGGTAGGGGCCAGAGTAGGTTGGTAGGGGCCAGAGTAGGTTGGTAGGGATCAGAGAAGGTTGGTAGGGGCCAGAGTAGGTAGGTAGTAGCCAGAGTAGGTAGGTTGGTAGGGGCCAGAGTAGGTTGGTAGGGGCCAGTAGGTAGGTAAGTAGGGGCCAGCGTAGGTAGGTAGGTAGGGGCCAGAGTAGGTAGGTAGGGGCCAGAGTAGGTAGGTAGGTGCCAGAGTAGGTAGGTTGGTAGGGGCCAGAGTAGGTAGGTTGGTAGGGGCCAGAGTAGGTAGGTACGGACAAGAGTAGGTTGGTAGGAGCCAGTGTAAGTAGGTAGGGGCCAGAGTAGGTAGGTAGGTGCCAGAGTAGGTAGGTAGGGGCCAGAGTAGGTAGGTAGGGGCCAGAGTAGGTAGGTAGTTAGGGGCCAGAGTAGGTAGGTAGGGGCCAGAGTAGGTAGGTAGTTGGGGGCCCAGAGTAGGTGGGTAGGGGCCAGAGTAGGTAGGTAGGTAGGGGCCAGAGTAGGTAGGTAGGTAGGGCCAGAGTAGGTAGGTAGGTAGGGGCCAGAGTAGGTAGGTAGGTAGGGGCCAGAGTAGGTAGGTAGGTAGGGGCCAGAGTAGGTAGGTAGGGACAAGAGTAGGTTGGTAGGAGCCAGTGTAAGTAGGTTGGGGCCAGAGTAGGTAGGTAGGGGCCAGAGTAGGTAGGTAGGGGCCAGAGTAGGTTGGTAGAGGTCAGAGTAGGTTGGTAGGGGCCAGAGTAGGTAGGTAGGGGCCAGAGTAGGTAGGTAGGGGCCAGAGTAGGTAGGTAGGGGCCAGAGTAGGTAGGTAGGGGCCAGAGTAGGTTGGTAGGGGTCAGAGTAGGTTGGTAGGGGCCAGAGTAGGTAGGTAGGGGCCAGAGTAGGTAGGTAGGTAGGTAGGGGCCAGAGTAGGTAGGTAGGTAGGTAGTGGCCAGAGTAGGTAGGTAGGTAGGGGCCAGAGTAGGTAGGTAGGGCCAGAGTAGGTTGGTAGGGGCCAGAGTAGGTTGGTATGGACCAGAGTAGGTAGGTAGGGGCCAAAGTAGGTTGGTAGGGCCAGAGTAGATATGCAGGGGCCAGAATAGGTAGGTTGGGGCCAGAGTAGGTTGGTAGGGACCAGAGTAGGTAGGTAGGTGTGGGGCCAGAGTAGGTAGGTAGGGGCCAGAGTAGGTAGGTAGGGGCCAGAGTTGGTTGGTAGGGGCCAGAGGAGGTTGGTAGGGGCCAGAGTAGGTTGGTGGGGGCCAGGGTAGGTTGTTAGGGGCCAGAGTAGGTGGTAGTGGCCAGAGTAGGTAGGTAGGGGCCAGAGTAGGTAGGTAGGTAGGGGCCAGAGTAGGTAGGTAGGTTGGGGCCAGAGTAGGTAGGTAGGGACAAGAGTAGGTTGGTAGGAGCCAGTGTAAGTAGTAGGTAGGGGCCAGAGTAGGTAGGAAAGGGGCCAGAGTAGGTAGGTAGGGGCCAGTGTAGGTAGGTAGGGGCCAGAGTAGGTTGGTAGGGGTCAGAGTAGGTTGGTAGGGGCCAGAGTAGGTAGGTAGGGGCCAGAGTAGGTAGGTAGGTGCCAGAGTAGGTAGGTTTGTAGGGGCCAGAGTAGGTTGGTAGGGGCCAGAGTAGCTAGGTAGGTAGGGGCCAGAGTAAGTAGGTAGGTAGGGGCCAGAGTAGGTAGGTAGGGGCAGAGTAGGTAGGTAGGTGCCAGAGTAGGTAGGTTGGTAGGGGCCAGAGTAGGTAGGAAGTAGGAGCCAGTATAAGTAGGTAGGGGGCCAGAGTAGGTAGGTAGGGGCCAGAGTAGGTAGGTAGGTAAGTGGCCAGAGTAGGTAGGTAGGTAGGGGCCAGAGTAGGTAGGTAGGGACAAGAGTAGGTTGGCAGGAGCCAGTGTAAGTAGGTAGGTAGGGCCAGAGTAGGTAGGTAGGGGCCATAGTAGGTTGGTAGGGGTCAGAGGAAGTTGGTAGGGGCCAGAGTAGGTGGGGAGGGCCAGAGTAGGTAGGTAGGGGCCAGAGTAGGTAGGTTGGTAGGGGCCAGAGTAGGCAGGTTGGTAGGGCCAGAGTAGGTTGGTAGGGGCCAGAGTAGGTAGGTAGGGGCCAGAGTAGGTAGGTAGGGGCCAGGTAGTAGGTAGGGGCAGAGTAGGTGGTAGGGGCCAGAGTAGGTAGGTAGGTAGGGGCCAGGGGAGTAGGTAGGTAGGGGCCAGAGTAGGTAGGTAGGGGCCAGAGTAGGTTGGTAGGGGCCAGAGTAGGTTGGTAGGGGCCAGAGTAGGTTGGTAGGGGCCAGGAGGTCTGTCTGGTCGGTGGGTCGTCAGTCGGTCGGTGGGTCGGTCGGTCGGTCGTCTGTCTGTCGGTCGGTCGGCTGTCGGCCTGTCGGTCTGTCGGTCTGTATGTCGGTCGGTCGGTCGGTCGGTCAGTCTGCCTGTCTGTCTCTCTGTCTGTCTGTCAGTCAGTCGGTCTGTCGGTCGGGTCGGTCGGTCGGTCGGTCGGTTAGTCGGTCTGTCTGTCTGTCTGTCTGTCTATCTGTCTGTCTGTCCGCTTGATCTGCGCTGTCTATAGCAGTGAGTTGGGCAGAGACCCTTGTGGTGGCGGGGGGGGGGGGGGGGGGGGGGATTAGGTCAAGCGGCGGGTGTGTTTGTTCAGAGTTGCCAGTTCGCCACGTCTGATGATTAGGAATCGTTTTTGGGTTGGCAGTGCGTGTGTGTGGGCGGGTGCGGTGGTTTGGGGTGTGGGGTGGAGTGGGGTGGGGTGGAGGCGGGTTGGCGGTTGGGGGGAAGGGAGCGTGTGGTGTGTGTGGGGGTGGGTGGGGTGAGGTGGGGATGAGGTGGGGGGGGGTTGTTCGGGGGGTGGGTGGGGTGGATGTGTGTGGTATGTGTGTGTGGTGGGAGGGGGGGGGGGGGGCGGGGTGGGGTGTGTGTGTGTTGTGTGTGTGTGTGTGTGTGTGTGTGTGTGTGTGTGTTAGTTTTATTGAGCCCTTGCACTTAAAATGAGGCTTGGGACAGTTGAAAAGTTCGTGAAAATACATCCTTTAACAGACAAGCTGCTTACGACTTCAAGCATGATAAACTTCAAACAAAAACTTATGCAATCAAGGCAAAAACAAAAACAAAGACAAAATCTGAAAACGCTTTTACTATGCGTTACTACCTTTCTCTCTTCTTTCTTTCTTTCTTTTTGAGGGGAATCCGGGACGGCGGGGAAGGGGAGGGGGAAGAACGGTGGTGCGACAAGATCCACTTACTGGTTTTAAGTCCGTAGCCTATTGGCCGGAGAGGGGTGGGGGGTGGGGGGAGGGGAGATTCACCATGACAGATGGAAAACGGGGATATTCTTTAGGAGCAATTCGGGTTTATTAATACAGAAATGTGGCAAGAGTGTGCGGCTAAAATCTATCGGAAGATCTTTGTTTAGTCAATATCTCCGACAGTAGTATGAATCAAAGATATTATTCCAAGCACATGATCACGATCATCATCACATTCACAAGCATTGACGTCGATTAACAGTGCGATCAAAGACAGTACGCGCACATTGGATCCCGACTGATCACACGGGGATCGTTGATCTCAACCGTAGGATGTGTATGGGGACAAATTTTGTCGTTTCTCGCTTGAAGCGATAGCGAGGGTATGGGTGGGGGGTGGGGGGGGGGGGGTGAGGGCGACTAGGGGAGATGAGAAGAGGGAAGGGGTAGCAGAGAGAGAGAGAGAGAGAGGAGAGAGAGAGAGAGAGTCTGTGCGCCCCTTATGCGGACAGCTAACTGTAAGTTAACAGCAATGCCTCCTCCCTTGTGGATGGGTTAAGAAGAAACTCTGGGGAGAGTTAGTTTGACAGCAGAAGGTCTTCAGAGAAGAGGGAGAGTGTTTCGACTCTGAACTCCTTACACTCTAAGGAGTCCGGCCGCATCCAGGTCATGATCCAAGATGCCTTCTATTGCCAACTTTCTTTCTTTTTTTTTTCCACTGGCGCTGCCGGGATTCGAACCCGCAACTTTTGGTGGGTGGGCGTCCCAAGGAGTGCTTTTTAGGCGGATGTCTTTCCATCTGTTAACGGGACACCTGTTTTCAAGCTTGGAATTTCAGCCTTGGAAGTTCACTTTTCGTTGCCTCGCTCATCCTCAGGTCCAGCGGACTTTTTTCGTGCCTCTGCATTCCCAGGGTTCTGAGATCACACTTCGCCCGTCCCTTCCCAGCTTCTTGAAATGAGATCTAAGCGTGACTCTAGCCGATAGATCCCCTTTGCTATCACCATTCTATGGCGTGTAACCCCATTCTTTCCAAAGCCGCGTGTAACCTACCCATTCTTTCCCAAAGCCGCGTGTAACCTCCCATTCTTTCCAAAGCCGCGTGTAACCTACCCCGTTCTTTCCCAAAGCCGCGTGTAACCTCCCATTCTTTCCCAAAGCCGCGCGTGGCACGTGTTGTTCATCACACCAGCTAACGCGCGCCCTCAGCGCATTGTTACTGGGCATGCGCTCTCTCTCTCTCTCTCTCTCTCTCTCTCTCAGTGACCAGGGATAGTGCAGACAGAGGCGCTGCCCGATTCTCATTGAACGCGCGTGAAGCAGACGCTACCATGGTATGGCATTCATTCATCAGGTGGGGGAGGGTGCATTACTGTTCTAAAATACCCTTTTCTTAATGGTGGATCTGTACTCGGTGCATTACTTACAATTTGTGTGTGTGGTGTGTGTGTGTGTGTGTGTGTGTGTGTGTGTGTGTGTGTGTGTGTTGGTGTGTGTATGTGTTATGGCTGTCGATGCTCTTTGTGTGGTTCTTTTGCTTCATTGTCGCTTACTTTGCTTCAAGAGGCGGATTTTTTTTTTCGTTCTTCTCTTTTGGTTGTCTTTGCGTGTTGGGTTGGTTGGTCGCCTTTTTCTTATGTGCTGCCTCGTCTTGTTCTTGTTCTTCCTGTTCTTCTTCTCGTACTTTTTCTCCTTGTTTTGTCACACTCTTTTTCTTTCTTTCTTTCTTTCTTTCTTTCTTTTTCTTTCTTTTTCTTCCTTCTCCTTCCCCTTCTCTTCCTCGTCCTCCTCCTCGTCGTCTTCCTCGTCGTTTTGTTGTTGATATTGTTGTTTTCTTCTTCTTCTTCTTCTTCTTCTTCTCCTTTTCTTCTTCCTCCTCCTCTTCCTCCTCCTCCTCCTCCTCTCCTCCTCTTGTTCTTATAGCAGGTGACATAACTCAGTGCACAGTGGCGTTTCTTGTCCTGCATAACTTTTTTTTCTCTCCCAAATTGTCATCACAGAGTGACGACGTACCGGGGATGTGGGACAACAAGGGGTTTGACGAACATCTGCCTACCCACGTGGTGATAAATGCGCAATCATATAGGGGTTACACCGAAGAAAGTATTACCGTGTGTGACTATAACACTCGGTGGGAAAGATAAAGGATTTACGAGAGGCGGGGGCTCCGCTTGATCAGTCAGTGAAAGACCTACTGTTCACGGACCATCACGTGGCCCTCGTTTGTGTTACTGAGCGGCGCGTGGAGGTGGCTGAGTTGGTGGGACACATCCTTTCGGTATGGGGAAGACCAGACTCCATCATAGGCGTTCGGGCGCTTGAGTGATGATGGGCACACGGGGAAGACGAGGAGGAGGAAGCGGAGGAAAATAAAGAGGGACGGAGAGCGGGCCAGACCTAGTGCACCTGGAGAGAGGACGTGGAGGAGGAGATGATGAGAGGCTGGCAAGCCCTGGAACGAAACTCTGTGTTGCTTGTTTTGGCCCAGAGACAGGGAGGGCTATTGTGGAAGTCCCGCCCACCCCACGACACACCCCCCCCCCCACCGACTACCCCACCCCCGTTTGGACGCCTTATGTCTCGGGGGATCGGGGATGAGCATTGAAGAGATAAGCATTTTATCATCATTGAAGAGAAGAGCATGAAGTCAGTAAGTGAGTTTTTGCAAGGCCTCCTAGGGTTCAAGTTTGAGGTCAGCATTCGTGTGAAAACTAATAATTGATCAAAATGAACAACCCCCCCCCCTTCCACCCCCTCTCCCACCCATCAATCATTTCACTTGTTTGAGGTTTTGGGGAGGAAGGGTGGAGGTCGAATTTTACCATGACCTCATTCCAATCTTCTTTACGGCATGACCTATCAAACTTTGTGACGTCACATATCAGCCCTTCCCTCTCCTCGCCACTCACCCGTGACCCTTATCTTTGCGAAAGTTGCCCCCCCCCCCCAACACACACACACAACACACACCACACACACACACACACACACCACCAACACAAGAATAGTCCCATTACTTTGTATTTTATTCTGTCTGCTTGGAACCACCTGGTTTGTTCCCTTGTTGGCCATATGCAAAAAAACAAAGACGAGGAAATCAACTTTCAGACACAATAAAAAAAAAAACATCTCGAAACGATCTAATTGTGCCAGTCTATAAATACTCGATTTTTACGCAAAGGCCTTGGGGCATTGATATTCGGTGTGTCGAGTCCCAATTCCTTGATTTCCTTATGTCTGCTCGGAACACAGTTCCTTGATGGCCATGCGAACAAGAAAAGAAAAGAAAAGTAAAAACAAAAAAACGTGAAAAAAAAAACCCGTGGAGGCTCAACTTTCAGGACACGTTTAAATTAATTAAAAAAAAAAAAAAATCTCAAAAACGATCTAATTATGCCCAGTCTATAACTACTCGGACCTTTAATCAAGCAAATGAATCGCACATTATTCTGTTCTTTTTTTTTTTTTGTTGTTCTCTCCTACCGCTACGAAGTGTGACCGGCGGACCAGTGACGGGATCCGGAAATGCGAGGACGATGGGAAACAATGGAACACTAGCGAAACAGCGGCGTCGGACCGCCCGTGAGAGCCCCGACTGAAGAAGTGTCTGCCAAATGTCGCTGCTACCACGGTGAACATGGCGCGGGTGTTGCGCATGCCCAGCCTTGGGTCCTTCTAGGTGGAAACGCGATCATCTAGTCGGCAGTGGCCGCTAATCCTAATTAGTGTCATCCATGAGAAAAGGGGTGTGGGTTGGGGATTGGGGGGTGAGCGGTGTTGGGTGGTGGGGTGTGCGTTGAGGGGGGGGGGGGGGGGGGGGGGGGGGGGGAGGGACGGAGACCGCAGAGAAGTAGTAGGAGAAGGATGGGAAATCGTTGCGCTTGCTTTCTGTCTTTTTTCTTGTCTCTCTCTGTTCTGTCAGTCAGTCAGTCAGTCAGTCTGTCTGTTGTCTGGTCTCTCGGTCTGTTCTGTCTGTCTGTCTCTCTGTCTGTCTGTCTTGTCTGTCTGTCTTCTCTCTCTCTCTACCCTCAACACCACCCACCCAACCCACCCTTCCACCTACACACACCACACACACACACACAACACACACACACACCCACACACACACACCACACACTCTCTCTCTCTCTCTCTCTCCATCACTCTCTCTCTCCCTCTCACACACACTCTCTCTCTCTCTCTCTCACACACACACACACACGGCGCGCGCACACATACACACGCGCGCGTGACGCGAGCGCGCGAAAGAGAGAGAAAGGAGAGAGACGAAGAGGGAAGAGACAGACAGACAGACAGACAGAGACCAGACAGAGAGAGAGAGAGAGAGAGAGAGAGAGAGAGAGACAGAGACAGAGACTCAGCAGGGAGAGGGGGGGGTGTACCTCTCTACGAACAGGCCTCAGAGAATGCACAGTCTATTTCTTGGAAGCTTTCAGCGTACGGAATGCACAAAACAATGAAGATACCCTGTCAGACTGCAGAACGGTAGCAGATCCTCCAATTCCTCTCGAGTAGTGTTTGTGAACGTCGTTCTGTTTGGAATACAATCACGAGCAAAGGAAAGACAAGTTATACGGGTACAAAAAAGCATATGATGGTTATGTAGTTGATACCCTTCTTACACAAGATCATTGCGTAACTTGGTGAAAACTATGACTTTGATAATGGATTCTGTATGTGTGTGTGTAAGTATGTGTTGTGTGTGTGTGTGTTGTCTGTGTGTGTGTGTCACTGTGTGTGTGGTGTGTGTGTGTCGTGTTTGGGTGTGTGTGTGTAGAGTGTGTGTGTGTGTGCAGTGTGTGTGAGTTTGTTTGTGCGTATATGTGTGCTCTTATACATATAGAGATTAGATATATACATAATACATTTCGATATTTTAGTTATAATATCGTGTATGTATATCTATTAATATCTTCTCCTTCTCTCTCTCTTCTCTCTCTCTCTCTTCTCTCTATATATATATCTATATATATATCTATATTATATATATATATTATATATATATATATTATATTATTATATATCAAGAATCAAGTTGCAGGTAACAATTCCTCTATCTTTATATCAATTGAAACGTGCAATGATTATGACGGGGGGTTTAGAGGTAAAAAGTTGTGTCGTGTGTGTGTGTGTGTGTGTGTGGGTGGGGGGGTTTACAAAGAAAATGAAACGTTAGAGAAATTATATATCAATAATATATATATATATATATATTTATATTCTGTGTGGTGTTAACGCAAAAAACAAAAAAAAAAAACAGAAAAGGAAAAAGGAACCTCTTCGAGGTTTCATTACCTCACAAAAACTAGTGAAGTTTTTCAATAGTGGGAATTCCAGTACGGATC
>CM031621.1:31902019-31917019 GCA_018398815.1 Conus ventricosus
GATCCCAAACAGGCACAGGGGATCCACATACGCTAACAGCACGGGATTCATCACATCAGGATCCCAAACAGGGCACAGGGGATCCACATGTGCTAACAGCACGGGGTTCATCCCATCAGGATCCCAAACAGGGCACAGGGGATCCACATACGCTAACAGCACGGGATTCATCACATCACGATGACTCTCCAACACACTGTAAAGAAATCTTAGCTGCAATGAAATCGCTGAAATATGGAGAAGGCTGTAGGCATCGACACATGCCTGCAGAACTCTGGAAAAATGGCGGATAGGCAGTAACTGATATCCTAACTACTATCTGCAATAACATCTGGCACACTGGGGACTTGATCACTAATCGTCTCTCTTGGCCAGAAAGTCAAATCTCCGACACTACATAACTACCACACTGCCAACTTGATGGGCCCAGCCGGCAAAGTCATGTCCCAAATCGTTCTGAAAAGATCATGTGGCTGCCCACGTGGCGGGGTAATCAAAAACGGTCACACACGTAATGTTCTCATCCTATGCTGATGCATTTGTACCATAGTGTTGAAGTGCTTCGACTTTTAGGATGATCCCTGGAGTCTTTTTGCCAGGCTACGACGACGACAACAGCAGCAAACAACAACAGCAACAACAACAACAACAACATTCTGGATAGATTGCAACCGCAAGCAGGTACACAATGAAACCTTTAGAAGCGTCTAATCCAAATGACGTCAGATCCGGCTTTACTGGACTGCCATAATTGTCTCCAAACCTCGAACTGACATTCTACCCCGCACGGCCCGACAAACAACGGGGCCCACCATAATGTAAGTGGCTGCATCTGGAAGGGCGCAGGGGGACATCAAGACAGACCCTTTAGACCCCGTATCTAAGGCAAAAGCCAGCATGTGTCGGCTCCGTCGCCAGCGACATCCACCTACAGTAATCCACCTAAAGGTTCAAGCCCTCCTCAGCAAAGACAACACCAGCTAAGGCGTCACAGACTTCCAGAACTGTCTCCTCGGCCTCTAGTTGGTCCTCCAGACCAGTCCATCCGGATCAGCCATGGTCAAGTGAGGTTCAAGACCTCCTCAGCAAAGGCAACACCAAAACCTTAAACACTGGGCTAGGAGAGGGAGGGCCATGTCACATTTCCGCAACACCGAAGAACTGAAAAGCACATTTTGGGGCGTTTTCACATCGTTTCGATGCGAGCGCTTGAATGACGCTGCGTTTTTAACCATCCACAGATTCCGTCTGTCTGTCTGTCTGTCTGTCTACCTGTCTCCACTGCTCTCCCGCCGTTTTTTGTTTTGTTTTGTTTTGTTTTGTTTCGTTTTGTTTTGTTTTTTCCGCGTACGCAGGCTGATACTCCTGCGGACACTCCCTGTATAGACAGGCAAGGATTGATATCATCTACCCAACAAAGGGAGTGGAGTTGTGTGTGTGTGTGTGTGTGGTGTGTGTGTGTGTGTGTGTGTGTGTGTTGTGACCGTGTTGTTTTTTTTATCCCGCCATTAAGGCAGCCATACTCCAACTTCGGGGAAGGCGCATGCTATGTGTAACGTGTCATCCATACCAACGGCGGCTAAACTGACCTCTTCCGAAAGTTGGTGAAGGGATTGTATGTGTGTGTCAACCTCGGGGTATGTCAGTGGAGGAAGGACTAGCGCACAGCCCAAACACACTCACAGCTTGCTTACAATCTCATTCATATATCATGCATTCGTCACATCAAACCACTAGTAAAGTCTATAACTTTACTACACATGATCATAGAACCAAACATCAATGCATATAGAGTCAAGCAAAATAAAACATTCTCTCTTTTCCTTGAACTTCACAAAACCATTTATCTAAATCATCATTAACTAACCCGGGTATAAATAGATTTCTACTTTACCTGGCCAGGTGATCTTATACTATTCACGAATCACTGTCTTTTCTTTTTTTTTCTTTGTTTCTTTTCACTGTCACTTTCACAAGCACAACACAACTGCTGGCACTGGTCAGGTTAGACTGCTGGCACTGGTCAGGTTGGACTGCTGGCACTGGTCAGGTTAGACTGCTGGCACTGGTCAGGTTTAGACTGCTGGCACTGGTTTTTGGGCCTGTGGTTCTGCTTGACGAAGTGACGCTGCCAGGTATGAGGTCGAACCCCGGTTCAGGTTGAACAGTGACTATCAGACATCGATCTGTTCTCCTTTCCTTCTTCCTGCATTAACGCATTACACTCTCTCTCTCTCTCTTCTAGTCTGCTCTATCAAATGGACATGGGTTGCTTTTCTTTTCTCTTTTTTTTCCTTTTCTTTTTTTCTTCTCTTCATCAGTTAGCAACTCTCTCTCTCACTCAACATCTTTTCTTAGTCCTCCTCTGCAGACTTTATCTGGTGCTAATGCCTCAACTTGGTTCTCTTCTCTCCTCCTCTCATCTCTCTCTGTCTTCTCTCCTGCAGAGCTTACACCAGAACCTCTTCCTCTCTCTGTCTGTCTTTTTCGTTCCTCCCCTTCTCCTCTCGCATCGCTTTCTTATTATCCTCCATGTGTCAAAGGGCGAGTACCATTGGTCAGTATCTTCGCGCCTTCCTTCTGAGGTTGCCTCCTCTAATTCCATTGGATATTCAAATCATGACAGTCACGCCTACCGGCCTTACTCTCTGTGGTGGTCAATGGGTCATTTAATTAATTAGCTTGATTTTACCCCCACCACACACTACCTTCCCCTTCCTACTTTAGCTGGCGGTGTCTGGCTTTGACTGTGGACACTGGTTCTACAAATTGGCCAGATCCAGTCTGGCCCGACTATGGACACACGTCCTGTAAATTAGCCAGATCAGTCTGGCCCAGACGTTGTGATCCGTCTGGGCAGACATCGAGGCGTCGGTCAAGCGGCTTAGTCTGTCTGGGTGGACCGGACCGTCTCCGTGGAGGATTAGGATTAGCCTCCTCGCTGTGCCCAAATTGGCTGAGGCGATGCTTGAAGGCGTCGGCCCGACATATGAGGCCGTCTACCTGGCGCTCAGAATATTTGAGTTTGAGCTTATGCTCAGTTGAGCTAGCTGGGGACTGACCACGAATTCGGTTGTTTTATTTTTGTCCGTGACAATTTCCCCCTATGCTCCGCATTGTCTCAAAACAACGGTACAAAAAAACAACAACCGAATTTGCTGACACACAGCTACACGTGCAAAGTTTTGCAAAATAATTTACAACAAACGGTTTGCAAATTATAAGATATATCATTAGTGAGTATCACCCCAATGAGTTATCATTGACGTGCGCTTTTGCCTTATTTCAACTCGTTTTATGACAACCTCTGTGCGCACCTATGCAATCCTCCTACCTGCGGATTTGCCACATCTTCTCTTCATGATTACTATGAAAAGCACAATATAATATGATCACGATCCATGACAGTCTTCACTGAGGAATCTCCATCCTCACTTATTGCAAATAATGCATCACTACACAAGCGACTGTATGCTCCAAGCATAACTACATTCACATGAACAAGTCTCACCACAGAAAATTATGACAAGTCTCACACAGAAAATATGAACATACCCCAACGGGAATGAACCCATATCCACTCAACATAACTGTAATCAACCAAAATTATCAAAAAAGCACCCTGGATATGACTGACTTCCTCTGAGTTCCCGCTTGCTAGACTACAGGGCTTAAATAGTCAGCTCCGACATTCTGTCGACCTGGAATTTACTGCACTCGATACCTGTAGGGCTGAAATTTGCCATTGCCCAACGCAGCCCCTCTGCTGTTTTTCAGCTGCGCCTCCTGCAGGAATTTGAGTGGTTGTGTTCAGTCTCTATCACGAACTCTTTCCCATACAAGTATTTGTGGAATTTCTGCAGGGCCCACACAACAGCTAAACACTCCTTCTCTACAGTTGCGTACCCTTCTTCACACTTTGTCAACTTCCTGCTAGCATCCCTCACGGGAAACTCGACCCCTTCATGCCCTGCAAATACTGCACCTATCCCACCACCTGATGCATCTGTACGCAAACAGAAATGGTTTAGACATACAGGTAGCTTCAAGATGGGACGGGAGCCAAGTCGTTCTAGCACTGTCTGCAGTGCTTGCCCCTTGCAGCGTCTGACCACTCGACCACTGCCGGTTTCCCTGCCTTGACCAAAATCACTGAGAGGACTCGTGATTGCTGCGAAATTTGGTACAAACTCCCTGTAGAAACCAATAAAAAAACCCAGCAGACTCCCGACTTCTGTTTTGGTCTTTGGTCTATCTGAATCATCATCTTCTCCACCTTTTCCCCTTTTTTGGCTGCTTTGTGTCGCCTCCGACAACAAAACCTAGGAACTCCAGGCTTGGAAAACCAAAACCCGGCACTTTGTTGGTTTTGGCTAGAGATTGGGGTTGTCTCACCTCTCCAAACTGCTCCTAGCTGCTTCATATGCTCTTCCCATGTCTCAGAAACTATCAGAATGTCATCCATGAAATTCACTACACCTTCCAAAACCCGTCAATAACTTCCTCATCATCCGAGAAAAATGCAGGTGCGTTGACCAAGCCAAAAGGAAGTACTCGCCACTGGTATAGCCCCCCTGGGAGTGGGAAAGCTGTGACTTCCTTTGAGTCCTCACTCAAGGCATTTGCCAATAACCCTTGCTCAGATCTATCCTGGTTGGAAGTACTTGCTCTTGCTCGTGGCGACCTGAGCGAATAGGTCCTCCCCGTTCGGTATGACTTCTGCATCGACTTTGGTGACACTGTTCAGACGCCTATAGTCCCAAAACAGAAACGATGCTCACCTGACTTTTTCCTCACTAAACGACAGGTGCAAATATAAAGATGATTTGGACGGTTCGATCACCCCAAGGGCCAACATCTTTTCCACCTCCTCCTCGATCATCTTTGGGGGCAAACGGTCGGTAGGTTTCACATGTACGGTTTTTCGATGTTAAACCCCACCGACAGTCTCCCAAGTTGTCCTGCCTGTTTACATCAGGGCCCCCTTACTGTTCTAGGAGCCCCCAACCCTTCCCCTGCCCCCCCGTCCCCCCTTCATACAGTGACACATCCCTGTATGCTCTTCTCTGAAACTCAGGCAACAAATCTCCCCCCTTTCTGCTGGGCTCCCCTTCACCTCCATCAATGATTGCCGCTGCGCCGGATGTGCTGCGTCTCATGGCTGAAATATTTTGCGGAAGCAAGTTTGCATGGAAAAGTTTGGTTTTCACTCACATCAATTCGGTAATCCTGATCTCTTTTCAAGATGGAAAAGGTCCTTTCCAATGCATCAGCAGCTTTTTGTGACCGTGGGAAGCAGCAACAGGACTTGATCTCCCCCCTTAGGTTGCTTCCTCACCTTTCCCTGTATATTCTTTTCGAACGCCCCTAGCCTCCTGCAACTCTCCCTTGCGCCCTTATGCCCCTCTAGCTATTCGTAAGTCCCCCACATCTGATAAGTGGTCTTGACTCTTTGACTCCTGTTTCCGGCCACGCTTTTGGGGGAATCCCCAGGTCCCCTGTGTCCGCCCATACAGCGCTCAAAGGCGAAAAGCTGGCTCTCCTGGGGGGCTTCCCTGTAGGCAAACAGTGCGCTGGAATGTAGCGGCCCCAATCTCCCGGGCCTTTCCTCCGAGCTTTTTTAAAGATGCCTTCGACCCCTTGAACTTTCACACCCCTTGCTTGTGGATGGTATGGGGTAGTGAAAAGTGTGTGATCCCTAGCAGCGTTGCCTCCCTTCACCCCCTGAGGTGAACTGTCCCCTCTGTCACGAGAAGGTGTGCGGCACACCCCGCGAGAAAAGGTGTCTACGCCCTTCAGCGCCCTGTTGCGTATTAGCCCTTTTAATGACTGTTTGGGTATCTGGTCGCGTAGTCCAGAGCGTCAACAATACTGTGCCCCCTTTTTGGAAAAAGGGGGCGATTGGGCCAATCAGTCAACAGCCACCCCCCTGAAGGTGTGTCAATTAAAGGAGGCTGTTTAAGGGGACGCCTTTCCCCTTCACCCCCCTTTGGTGCCTTTGACCACGTACATGACATGCCGAAACGCTTTGTCTGCCATTGCCCCCGGGGGATGAAAACTCAAAATTTCGGTCAGCTGTTTTGTGGTGCCCGGTGACCCCCCTGGCGACTGTGACCCATGACATGCGTGTCACGATAAATGTGGTCCTCTAAATGAGTTGCCCTTACCTGTCTTCCCCCTTTGGGAAACACTCGGTAAACAACCCCCCGTTTCCCCGAAATTTTGTTCCTCCCCTAACCACCGTTTCTTCCCCTCTTGCCAACTCCCCAAAACTTCCGAGCGATGGGTCTTGTTCCTGCGCTGCCCCAAATCACAGGCGACACATCTAGCCTGTTCCCTTGGGTGAAAGACTAACGGTTTACAAACCCTTTCCCCCTTCTTGCTCCGTGTTTGAACTGCTGCCCCTGTAGCAGTCAACAACTCAGGATCCCCTGGATCCCTTGCACCTGGAATATTTCCAATGATCAAATCATGAAGGGGTTTCTCCATCACCAGCGCAGACAACTCGCCTGAGAAGTAAGGGGTACGTACTTCTATCTTAGCAACTGGAAACTCCCTCACAGTGCCATCGATTAGAGTACAGGTCTGGATTTGCCCTTGTCACGGTCAAAATTCAACACAACCAAAGTGTGGTCCGTCGCCGGCCACTTCAACTGGACATAAGTCCAAACTCAAACATTCTAGGCGCCACATAGACGGGCCCATGGTTCGGATCCGGCCAATTAAGCTTAGTGGAAGGCTTCACGGAGACGGTCCGATCCACCCGACAGACTAAGCCGTTTTGACCGACGCCTCGATGTCTAGCGAGACGAGTCGTAGCGCCTGGCTCAGGCTCATCTGGCCAATTTGTGGAACCAGCGTCATTGTTGGTTAGACGTCGTGGCGCCTACCCAGACTCAGCTAGCCAATTTAGAGTGACCAGTGTCCACGACTTAAGCCACACGGCGCCAGTTAAGTAGGAAAGGGGGGAAGGTAGTGTGTGGTGGGGGTGAAATCTAGCTAATCAATTAAATGACCAATTGACCACCACAGAGAGTAAGACGTGTAGGCGTGACTGTCATGATTTGAATATCCAATGGAATTAGAGGGAGATAACTTCGGGGTGTCAGGGGTAAAAATACTGACCAATGGTACTGGCCCTTGGACACGGGGTTAGGGCATAAAGGAATGCGTGAGTGAGAGAGAGGGGGGAGGAAAACGAACAGACAGAGAGAGAGAGAGGGAGAAGTTCGGGGAAGTAGGCTCTCGCCTACAGGAAGGCAGGGAGATGAGAACGAACAGGGAGAGAGAGATGAGGAGGTTCTGGGTATAGTCTCTGCAGGAGAGAAAAGGCAGGGAGATGAAGGGAGAACGAGGGGGAGAACGAACAGAGAGACAGAGAGAGAGAGGTCTGAGCGTAATCTCTGAGGAGAGAAAAGCAGAGAGATGAGGGGAGGAGAGAAGAGAACCAAGTTGAGAGATTAGCATGAGATAGTCTGCAGAGGAAGGACTGAGGAGAGATGTGGAGAGAGAGAGAGAGTTGCTAACTAATGAAGAAGAAAAGAAAGAAAAGAAAAAAAAAAGAAAAGAAAAAACCCATGTCCTTTTTGATAGGCGATAGAAGGAGAGAGAGAGAGAGTCAATGCTTTAAATGCAGGAAGAAAGAAGGAGAACGATCGTTTGTTGTAGTACTTTTTCTACCCTCACGGGGTTCGACCTCTACTTGGCCAGGCCATTATCGCAGTCCAGCCTGACCGGTGCCAGCAGTCCAGCGCCCGGTGCAAGTAGACCAAAACCGTGCCGCAGTTGTGCCGTGTTGTGAAAAGTGACGTGAAAAAAAAAAAAAAGAAAAGAAAAAGAGACACTGATTGTAAATTTTTTAAGATCCCCTGGCCAGGTAAAGTAAAAATTATTTATCCCGGGGTTAGTTAATGTGTTTTAGTAAATGATTTTGTGAAGTTCAGGAAAAGGAGAATTTTTTATTTCTTTTGATTCCATATGATTGTTTTTTTCGTTCTATAAACAGTGTAGTAAAGTTATGACTTTACTTTTTTGTTGGCGAAGCATGAATTGAATGAGATCGTAAGCAAGCTTGGAGTGTGTTTGGGCTTGCGCTAGTCCTTCTCCACTGTATCCGCGGGTTGAAAATTTATTGGCGAGCCTCCCGGGAAATTTTTGGGCCCCATTTATTATAATTTTTTAACTTTCAGGGGATGGGTGGGTTGGGATTAAGTTTGTATCCTAAGACGGGGGGTTGTCTTACTGTATGTTCCCAGTAGTTAAATCTGGGTTTGGCATTGTTTCCCAAGATTTTAATACTAGGCTTGGCTTTTCACCCCCCGGGGAGTACTCATTTGCACAGATTGCCTATAATTCGCTTCATAGTTGGCAGGCGTAGGCGTCTTATAAAAACAAATTACGTTGTCCCAAGCAAAATTTATCATTCATAGGATTGTGCTATTACGTCATCTTTGTCGGAAACCACCAGTTGGTGTCGTGAAATTAAAAATCTTTTTTAAAAAAAAAAGGAAAGAAAGAGATATAAGGGCGGAAAAAAGAACCCCCCTATTGAACAACTTGTGAGGTCGCTCTGATTTAGGTTCCCAGGGATGAGTGCGAGATTCTTTTGAAAACCAAAAAAAAGATGGAAAGAGATGAGGGGAGCGGGAAAGCCGCCGTATCGAAAGTAGGGCGCGGGGGAAAACAGAGAGAAAAAGGAAGCGCAGGAAACGGGAAAAAATGAAGCAGGAAACAGCAAAATAAGGGAAGCGCGGAACAAAAGAAAATTAACAAAAACGAAAGAAAAAGGAGGCGCGGGAAACAGAAAGAATAAAAGCAGGAAACAGAAAGGATTAAAGCTGGGGAAAAACGAGGAAACGAAAGTTAAAAAGGTTAAATTAGAGTTGAAAAATGAGGTTAAAAGGGCCCCCGAGGATGGGAGTTCATTTTTCCTGACTTTTGTGCGCAGTATGCCCCCCCGACCCAATTTGCCAAATTCTCGGAAGGGCGATTCGATTGACGCAAAATCAGCGTTTCGAAACGTTTCGACAGTAGGGTTGGCCTCCAGAAGAGTGGGGGCAGTCATTTTTGTCAGCGCTATTGACTGGTAAGGCTTACAGTTTTCACTGCTTACCAGGAGAACCCAATTGATTTTGGTGCTCGGAAGGAATCATTGATGAAGGGATTTGACCTCACAGGGGAAAAGGATTTCAGAAAAAAAATTCGTTCAGCGATTGCAAGCGGGGAAACTTTTACATCGTTTGGGTTTTGCACCCCTAGACCCTTTTTTGAGAAATGGTTAGAGTTGGTGGTCGAAAAGGAGTCGTGAATTGAAAGAGAAGTTATAAAAGAAACAGATTTTGTCGGTTTCGGCCCGGGTTTTAACCAACATTTGAAAGAGGAACCCAGAGACCGGGGAGTTTTTTTGGGGAAGTTGCAGGGTGTATAGAGAGGCACGTTTGGGACTAAGGTGCAGGAGAAACGGGTGCTAGGCACAGGTGAGAAGAGGAAAGGAGACTAGGGGGTTTTTGAAAATTTGCAAACCAGTGGGGGGGCAAAAAGGAAGGGCAAAAGGGACATTGGGTGTTTCATTTTCACAAGGAAGGGGAATGTGGCGGGGATTGTCGCATAAAGGTTCCAGAAGGCAGCAGCCTTGCAAGAAGTCGATTAAGGTCGTCGGGGGAAACGATGCCGTGGAAAAAAAAAGGGATTCAGTCTGAAGAGGGGGAGTGCGCCTATGGCTAGCCGGGACAGCAGTAGGGGGGATGGAGGGCACTAGGTGAGTGGTTCGTTCCCAGGGGAGAAGGGTGGATTGGGCCGCAGGGGGTTTTTAAAAGGTTACGGACAGGGTTGTTCTGGGGGTGGTAGTAGAACAACGTGGTCGGAAAAGGGGGATTTGACGGGCAAATCCAGACCTGTACTCTAATCGATGGCATGTGAGGGAGTTTCAGTTGTAAGATAGAATTTCGTACCCTTACTTTCGGGCGGTTGTCGGGTTTGGTGAGGGAGAAAACCCCTTCACGATTTGATCATCGGAAATATTCCAGGGGCAAGGGATCCAGGGGATCTGAGTTGTTGACGCTACAGGGGGGAGAGTTTTGAAAAGGAGCAAGAAGGAGGAAAAGGTTTTATAAACGGGTTGTCGTTCCGGGAAGGAAGTCAGGCTTTGATGTGTGCCTGATGAGTTGGGCCCCCAGGAACAAGACCCCTTTGCTCGTGAAATTTGGGAGTTGGCAAAAAGGTGGAGAGAAACGGAGGTTAGAGGAGGTGAGAAGAATTTCTTGTGAAAAGGGGCTGTTGTACCGAGGTTCACCAAGGGGGAAGGGGCAGGGGAAGGTGCCCCTCGTTAGGGTACCCGCAGGTTAGTGCACGATGTCAGTGGGTACGAGTTTCTCTGGCGGGGATCTCGGCACCCGCAAAAAGTTGACGAATCTTTTATGACTTTTATGGCCCGGAGCAATGGCAGACAAAAACGTTTCTGAGTCATGGAGGTGTCAAAGGTCAGCCCCAAGAGGGGTTTTAAGAGGAAAGCGCCCCTTTTAACAGCCCCCTTTAAATTTACAACAATTCGGAGAGTGGCTGTTGATTTTGTTGGCCCAAATTCCCCTTCCAAAGGTGGGCACAGGTATGAGACATGTAAAGGGTTTCATGGGAAAGGTTTGAGGAGGCTAGGGTCGGTCAGAAGAAGCATATGACAGGAAGGTGAGGAAGCAATCCCCCCCCCAAAAGGGGGGGATCAAGTCCTGGTATGCTTCCCCCGGGTCACAACAAGCGCTGATGCATTGGAAAAAAAGGGCCATTCACCATCATGAAAAGGGTCGGTCGGGATTACCCAATTGTGGAATGGGGAACTAAAACTTTTCCATGCGGGAATTTTTTTCCCCAAATTATTAGCGTGGACTCAGCCATAGGACGCAGCAATCATTGATGGGTGAAAAAGGGCCCAGCCCAAGAAGGGGGGGTTTTTTTTGCCTTGTTTCCGAAGAGTCATCGGGATGGTCACGAAGAAGGGTAGAAGTAGGAGTTTGGTTTTGTTGCGGGGCGACACAAAGCAGCCAGAAAAGGGGGGAAGGTGGAGAAGATGATGAATTCAGAGAAACCAAAGACCAAACAGAAGTCAGGAGTCTGCTAGGTTTTTTTGGGTTCTATGGGAGGGTTTTTCCCAAATTCGCAGCAATCACGGTCCTCCCGTGATTTGGGCAAAGGCGGGAAACGGCAGTGGTCGGGGTCAGACGCGCAGAGAAAACACTGCAACGTATTAGAAAGACTAGGTTCCCCTCCATCTTAAGCTACCCGATTGTCAAAAAAATTTTTGTTGCGGGGGCAAAGCTCGGGGGTGGGAAAGGGGCAGTTTGTTACAGGAGATGAAGGGGGCGAGTTTCCTGTGGAGTTTGCTAGCAGGAAGTTTCCAAAGGTGAAGAAGGGTACGCAAGGGGGAGAAGGGTGTTTTTGCTGTCGTTTTGGGCCGTCAGAATTCCAAATTTCTTGTTGGAAAGAGTTGTGATAGAGCAGTCACCAAAACCCCCTCAAATTCCTGCAGGGGGCACAGCTGAAAAAACGCAGGGGGTTTTGCGTTGGGCAATGGCACGCAGCCTAAGGGACGAGTGGTTTAATTCCGGTGACAAATTCGGGCGCTATTTAAGTGCTGTTAGCAAGCGCAATAGGGAAGTCAGTCGTATCCCGGGGGGGGCTTTTTTGATATTTTGTGTTGATTAAGTTATGTTGATTGGATAGGGTTCATTCCCCGTTGGCTTGGTTCATATTTTTTTTTTTGTGAGCTTTTTTATATTTTTTTGTGGACTTGTTCATGTGAATGTAGTTATGCTTGGGGGATACGTCGTTTTTTGTAGTGAGCATTTTTGCAAAAAAAGTGGGTTTGGGGGATTCCTCAGTGAAGTGTCAAAAATGTGACTATATATTGTGTTTTTTATAAGAAATTTTGAAGAGAATTATGGCCCAAACCGCAGGTAGGGGAAAAGGCATAAAATGCGCCAGAGGTCGTTTTAAAATGATTTTAAAAGCAGGAGCGCAGTCAATGATAACTCATTGGAGTGGTATCCCCAAAAGTTTTTGTAATTTATAAACCGTTGGGTTTTAAAGTATTTTTCAAAATTTGCAGTGTAGCTGGGTTTTGAAATTCGGTTGTTGTTTTTTTGTACCGTTGTTTTGTGACAATGCGGTGTAGCTTTTGCAAGGGGGAAAAATTTTCACGGTCAAAAATTCAACAAAACCCAAGTGTGGTCCGTCCCGGCCCCCTTCATGGACATAAGTCCAACCAAAATTTTTGGCGCCACATAGACGGGCCCCTGGGTTTGGATCCGGCCAATTAAGCTTAGTGGAGAGGTTCACGGAGACGGGTTTCCCCAAAACCACCCAGACAGGCTAAGCCTTTTGCCGACGCCTCGATGTCTGCGAGACGAGTCGTAGCGCCTGGCTCAGGCTCATCTGGCCAATTTGTGGAACAGGTCATTGTGTTGCGTCTGGCGCCTACCGACTCAGTACCCAAATTTTGAGTGCAGTGTCCAGAATTAGCCACACGGCGCCGTTAAGTGAAGGGGGAAGGTAGTGTGTGGTGGGGTGAATCTGCTAATCAATAAATGCCAATTGACCCAGAGAGTAAGGAGTGAGGCGTGATGTCTGTTGAATATCCAGGAATTAGGGGAGAACTCGGGGTGTCGGGGTAAAATTGACATGGTCTGGCCCTTGGACCGGGGTTAGGGCTAAAGGAATGCGTGAGGAGGAGAGGGGGGGGGAAAGACAGAAGAGAGGGAGGGGGAAGTTCGGGATAGGTTCGCCTACAGGAAGGCGGAGATGAGAACGAACGGGAGGAGAGATGAGGAGGTTTGGGTATAGTCTCTGCGGAGAGAAAAGGCAGGAGATGAAGGAGAACGAGGGAGAAGAAAGAGAGACAGAGGAGAGAGGTCTGAGGAATCTGAGGGAGAAAGCAGAGAGATGGGGGAGGAGAGAAGAAAAACCAAGTTGAGTGATTGCATGAGATGTTGCAGAGGAAGGACTGAGGAGAGATGGGGAGAGAGGAGAGAGTTGCTAAACTAATGAAGAAGAAAAGAAAGAAAAAAAAAAAAAAGAAAAAAAAAGCAACCATGTCCATTTGATAAGAGCAGACTAGAAGAGAGAGAGAGAGAGAGTGCAATGGTTAATGCAGGAAGAAAGAAAGGAGAACAGATCGATGTTGATAGTCACTGTTCTATCCTCATGGGGTTCGACCTCATACTTGGCCAGCGCCACTTTCATCAGCAGTCCAGCCTGCCCGGTGCCAGCAGCCCAGCTTGACGGTGCAAGTAGACCAACACCAGTGCCAGCAGTTGTGCCGTGTTGTGAAAGTGACAGTGAAAAGAAAAAAAAGAAAAGAAAAAGAGACAGTGTTTCGTGAATAGTTAAGATCACCTGGCCAGGTAAAGTAGAAATCTATTTATACCGGGTTATTTTAATGATGTTTTAGATAAATGTTTTTGTGAAGTTCAGGAAAGAGAGAATGTTTTAATTTCATTGTTTTCCATATGCATTGATGTTTTCGTTTCTATGAACATGTGTAGTAAAGTTATAGACTTTACTAGTGGTTTGATTTTTGACGAATGCATGAAAATATGAATGAGATCGTAAGCAAGCTGTGAGTGTGTTTGGGCTGTGCGCTAGTCCTTCCTCCACTGATATCACGCGAGGTTGACAGCCCTGTCAAATCCCCTTCCTCGACCAGCTTTTGTTCGTACTACACACATGAACAACGTGTTGTAACACTTTCCCCCTCTGTGGCCAATCCCCCCTTCTTCCACTGGTAATGAACCACTCAGCCTAGTGCCCTCCATCCCTGACACTGACTGCTGTCCAGTGCTAGCCATAGGCCGCACTCACCCTCTTCAGATTGGATCCCTTTTGGTTCCACTGCAGGTCTTTCCCCCCTGGGGGCCCTTATCCACCTCTTGCAAGGCTGCTGCCTTCTGGAACCTCATGCGACAATCCCTCGCCACATGCCCCTTTTTTGTGACAAATGAAAACACCTAAGGGCCCCTTTGCCCTTCCCTTCTGCCCCACCACGGGGTTTTGCAGACTTTGCAGAAAACTCCCCTGGTCTCCTTGCACTCTTCTCACCTGTGCCTGGCACCTGTTTCTCCTGCACCTTAGTGCCCAAACGTGCCTCTCTATACACCTCTGCTAACTTCAGCAACTCCCTGCTGTCTCAGGCTGTCTCTCTTTCAAATGTATAGTTAACTCAGGGCCGCAACCTGACAAAATCTGTTCTTTCATAACCAGCTCTTCCCATTCAGCGAACTCCTTTCTCGTACCACTCAACTCAAACCCATTTATCAAAATAGTGATCTAAACGTGCACCAAACTGAGTGTACGTTTCACCTGCTTGCAATCTAGCTGTTTCGAAACTTCTTTCTGAACCCCTCCTCTGTGAGGTCAAATCCCTTCATCAACGATTTCCTTCACAGCACCAAAATTTAGATTGTTGGTCTGCTGGTAACGCAGTGAAAATCTGCAATGCCTTACCCCTCAATGCGCTGCAAAATGACTGCCCACTCTTCTGAAGGCCAACCCCGACTGGTAGCAAACGTTTTCGAAACGACTGTGTATGCATCAATCGAATCTGTTCCTTTAGAGAATTTTGGCAACCCTTTTGGTCGGGGGGATAACTGTGCACAGGGTTACTGGAAACTGAGTACCCTCCTCGGTGGTTTCCCTTTGTATTTCCACTTTCTCTAACTCTAATTGAACCTTTAATCTTTCCGTTTCCTGCTTCATTCTTTCGTTTCCTGCGCTTCCCTTATTCTTTCTGTTTCCTGCGCTTCCTTATTCTTTCTGTTTCCCGCCTTCATTCTTTCTGTTTCCTGCGCTTCCCTTATTCTTTCTGTTTCCTGCTTCATTCTTTCTGTTTCCTGCGCTTCCCTTATTCTTCTGTTTCCTGCTTCATTCTTTCTGTTTCTGGCTTCTACTGCGATACAGGCGTCTTTCCCCTCGCTCATCTCTTTCCATCTTGTGTTGGTTTTACGAATGCTCGCA
>CM031621.1:31922019-31924519 GCA_018398815.1 Conus ventricosus
AAAATTTTGGGCCAAAAAACCTTTAAAACCCTTTGGGCCCCCCCCCAAAAAAAAAAAAAAAAAAAAAAAAAAAAAGGCCCCCTTTTTTCGCGCACGCCCATTTTGGCCCCCGTCCTGCCCAGCGGGGAAAAA
Organism: Conus ventricosus; assembly: GCA_018398815.1. Lineage (NCBI taxonomy): Eukaryota > Metazoa > Mollusca > Gastropoda > Neogastropoda > Conidae > Conus > Conus ventricosus. Next base: position 31,922,152 of record CM031621.1, read on the forward strand.
CCTTCCCCCCCCCTTTTCCCTTGTTGGCGGGGGAGGGGAAAAGGGCAGGGAACCCCAAACCGGGTTGGGAAAAAAAAAAAAAAAAAAAAAAAAAAAAAAAAAAAAAAAAAAAAAAAAAGATTGTTTTGTCGTTTTGCCCTTGCTTTTTTAAACTGGACTGAAAAAAAACGGTAAAGAATGGAAAGAGGGGAAAATTTAAACTAAGGGTTTTTTTATGGGGGGGGGAGCAGAAAAAACCCGTGGGGGAGAATGGTTTTGTTCGGGGTGGAAGAGTGGGGTTGGGTTGATGATGATGATGAGGGTACGTTTTGGGAGCAGAGAGGAATTTTTTGTAGCTTGGAAAGGTTTCAAATGGTTTTCTGCGGGGGAAAGTAATTTTGTTTGCGGAAAAAGAAAAAACTCAAAAGCCAAAAAGCCCGAGTTTGGGTTTGGGGGGGGGAAACCCCGCCGAGGAATCTAAAAGTCCAAACCGCGGGCAAACTCCAAAACCCCGGGGTCCATCCAAAAATTAAATTTTGGGGCCTTTTGGACCGGCACGAAAAAAAAGGGGGGGGAAAAAAACCCCCAACCCCCCGGGGTCTTAATTTTTCCCCCTTGGGTTTCCCTTGTTTTTGTTTTTTTGAGTTTTCCCTTCCCTTTTTTTGTGTTTTGGAAATTTGGGGTTTTTTTTGGGCGGGGGGGTAGGAAATTGTTTTTGCTTTATTTTGCCCCCCTTGGGGTCATTTTTTGGAACCGGGGGGAATTTTGTTTTTTAAAACTTTTTTTTTTTTTTTTGCACTTTCCTGTTTTTTTTTCCCCCCCCCCCCCCCCCTAGCCCCTTCCACAAACCTTTTTTTTCCTTTTTCCCCCTCCCCGTTTTTCCTTTTCCTTTTTTGTTTTTTAAAAAGTTTTCCCCGGCCCTTTGGTTTTTTTTTTTTTTTGGCCTGGCCCCCCCCCCCGTTTTTCCCCCCCTCCTTTTCCCCCCCTCCCCCCCTCCCTCCCCCCCCCTCTCCCCCTCCCCCCCCCCCTCTCCCCCCCCCTCTTTTTTCCCGTTTTTTTCCCCTTCCTTTTTTTTTCCCCCTTCCCCCCCCCCCCCCCCCCCCCCCCTCCCCCCCCTCCCCCTCCCCTTTCCCCTTTCCCCCCCCTTTGTTTTGTTTAAAAATGTTTTTTTTTTTTTTGTTTGCCCCCCCCCCCCCCCCTTGGAGAAGGGGGAAAAGGGGGGCCGAGAAAGGGGGGTTGGGAAGGGAGAGGAGGGAAAAGAGAGGAGAGAGGAAGAAAAGAGGGGAGGAGGAATTTTGTGCCTTGGTTTTAAAAAAAAAATTTTTTTTGTTCTTTTTTTGTTTTCGGGTCTGTTTTGCTTTGTACTGCATCTTAACGTCTAAGTCTTATTTCAGCAGGGCTTGCAAACATCTTTTAAATCTCATCACCATATTGCTTTTTTTTTTTTTTAAACTTCATCCTTTCCCTGGAAACATTAATTTTAAGGGGCTGTGACAGTTCTGTTAAGGGACCTCTTTTTCGCAAATCATTTTGTTTAAGGAGCCAGATTCCTTAAGAAGAAGAAAAATGAAAACAACCCGGGGGCGGACGGAGGGGAGTGGGGGGTGGGGGGGAAAGTTAGCACTGGGAAGAAGGGGCCTTCTCCAAACTTTTTAAAACCCAGAATTTTTCAACCCCCACACCCCACACACACACACCACACAGAAAAAACAACCCCCACACACACACACACACACACACACACAAAACCCCACACACCACCCACAAACACACCACACACCCCGTTTTACCCCAAAAAATTACCCTAACGCGATGTAAAAACTAATTTTTATTCAATTTTTTTTAGAAATACTTACTTAAGATTCAAATGTAAAGGGTCAAAAAAAATTTTTTGTTGGGGAATATTGGATAAAAAGCTTTGGAACAGATAAATTTTTAAAAAAAATGGGTTGTTCAATGACACATTTAATTTTTTTCGAGTTTAATACAGTACTGACCACATGGTTTAAGTGGGTTTTTTTATGTTTGACCAAATTTTGGAACATGTTTACTTTTTTCAATAAAGTTTAGAGATATATGGTCTGAAGCATAGAAAATGCCAAAAGAATCCTAAACCTTGGGGGTTTTAATTTTACATTTGTATTGACTTTTTCTTTTTTAATTGAATTTTACTTTAAAAAGGGAAACACACCCCACAAACACAAAACACACACACACACAAAAAACCCCACCCACTCCCCACACACACGCACGCACGCGCGCGCGGGACGCACGGGACGGGGGCGCGCCCCACACACACACAACAAAACCACAACAACCCACCACACACACACACACACAACCCCCACACACCCCCACCAAAACGCACGCGCGCGGGGCCACGCACGCC
>CM031621.1:31927599-31937599 GCA_018398815.1 Conus ventricosus
CCCTGTATGTTCTTACAGCTTGATTATCTGACTGACGACCCTGTATGTTCTTACAGCTTGATTATCTGACTGACGACCCTGTATGTTCTTACAGCTTTATTATCTGACTGACGACCCTGTATGTTCTTACAGCTTTATTATCTGACTGACGACCCTGTATGTTCTGACAGCTGTATTATCTGACTGACGACCCTGTATGTCCTTACAGCTTTATTATCTGACTGACAGCCCTGTATGTCCTTACAGCTTTATTATCTGACTAACAGCCCTGTATGTCCTTACAACTTTATTATCTGACTAACAACTCTGTATGTTCTTACAGCTTTATTATCTGACTGACGACCCTGTATGTTCTTACAGCTTTAATATCTGACTAACAACCCTGTGTGTTCTGACAGCCTTATTATCTGACTAACAACCCTGTATGTCCTTACAGCTTTATTATCTGACTAACAACTCTGTATGTTTCTTACAGCTTTATTATCTGACTAACAACCCTGTATGTTCTGACAGCTTTATTATCTGACTAACAACCCTGTATCTTCTTACAGCTTTATTATCTGACTAACTGTCAACCTCGGGTATGTCAGTGGAGGAAGGACTAGCGCACAGCCCAAACACACTCACAGCTTGCTTATAATCTCATTCATATATCATGCATTCGTCACATCAAACCACTAGTAAAGTCTATAACTTTACTACACATGATCATAGAAAGAAACATCAATGCATATGGAATCAAACAAAATAAAACATTCTCTCTTTCCTTGAACTTCACAAAATCATTTATCTAAATCATCATTAACTAACCCGGGTATAAATAGATTTCTACTTTACCTGGCCAGGTGATCTTAACTATTCACGAATCACTGCCTTTTTTTTTTTTTTCTTTTCACTGTCACTTTCACAAGCACTGGTGTTGGTCTGCTGGCACTGGTCAGGTTAGACTGCTGGCACTGGCGTTGGTCTGTGGTTCTGCTTGACGAAGTGACGCTGCCAGGTATGAGGTCGAACCCCGGTTCAGATGGAACAGTGACTATCAACATCGATCTGTTCTCCTTTCTTTCTTCCTGCATTAACGCATTGCACTCTCTCTCTCTCTTCTAGTCTGCTCTATCAAATGGACATGGTTGCTTTTCTTTTCCTTTTCTTTTCCTTCTTTTTCTCTTCATTAGTTAGCAACTCTCTCTCTCCACATCTCTCTTTAGTCCTTCCTCTGCAGACTATCTATGGTGCTAAATGCTACAACTTGGTTCTCTCCTCTCTCCTCATCTCTCTCTCTGCCCCTCTCTCCTGCAGAGCTTACACTCAGAACCTCTATCTCTCTCTGTCTCCTCTGTTCGTTCTCCTCCATCTCTCACTCACGCATTACTTTATCCCCTACCTACGTGTCCAAGGGTGAGTACCATTGGTCAGTATTTTTACCGCCTCGTACCCGAAGTTATCTCCCTCTAATTCCATTGGATATTCAAATCATGACAGTCACGCCTACACGCCTTACTCTCTATGGTGGTCAATTGGTCATTTAATTGATTAGCTTGATTTCACCCCCACCACACACTACCTTCTCCCTCTCCCTTTCCGGCGACGTCGACCTGATTGTGGGCACTGGTCGTAAATTGGCTAGATCAGTCTGGCCCAGACCTATCGAGACGTTGGTCAGCCACTCCGACTGTCTACGGGGCCCATGCTGTCTCCGTGGAAGATTAGGATTAGCCTCTCGCTGTGCTCAAATTGGCCGGATGAGTCTGATCCGGGCGTCGAGACTCGTTTGACCAGACATCGAGGCGTCGGTCAGCTACTTAGTCCGTCTGGCTGGACAGACCGTCTCCGTGGAGCCTCTCCGCTATGCTTAATTGGCTGGACCCGACACATGGGGCCGTCTGCCTGGCGCCCAGAATATTTGAGTTAGAGCTTATGTCCAAACAACCTGGCTGGCGACGGACCACGACTTTGGTTGTTTTATTTTTGTCCGTGACACTAACAACCCTTATGTTCTTACAGCCTTATTATCTGACTAACAACCCTGTATGTTCTGACAGCCTTATTATCTGACTAACAACCCTGTATGTCCTTACAGCTTTATTATCTGACTAACAACTCTGTATGTTCTTACAGCTTTATTATCTGACTGACGACCCTGTATGTTCTGACAGCCTTATTATCTGACTAACAACCCTGTATCTTCTTACAGCCTTATTCATTGACTAACGACCCTGTATATTCTTGCAGGCTTTTCATCTGACTAACGACCCTGTACGTTCTTACAGCCTTATTGGCTCTCTAATGGCCCTGTATGTTATCGGAGCCATATTAGCTCCCTAATGGCCTTGTGTGTTCCTGCCGCCTTATCAGATCCACCAAAGCAGGTGTATTTTCATCCATGTGTCCGTTGATACACTTTCTGCCAGAAAGACTACAGCCGAAACCACGGATCCATTTCAACAAAAACGACGTGGGGGATACCCACGTATTTTCAACGACGAACCCCTTTAAAAATTTGGGCGCGGATCGGGTGGCTTTGTTTCAGAATCAAAAAAAAAACCAGAAAACTTTTATTGAAAATTTCCCCCACGGGAAAAGAACCCCTAGTTTAAAATTTTACGAATTAAAAAAACATCATCATGGGGAAGTAAAGCATTTCCAGGGGAATATAAAAACTTTCAAATTGGTGTAAACGTTAAAAAGTTTCGTTATTCCTTTTAAAAAAAAAAACACATGGAGTTGCCCCTTTTTGGGTTCCGCATCGACTATTAATCATGGGCAAAAAAAAAAACAGGGTTTTTTATCTTTCAGGGAACTGACGAGAGGATTGATGCAGATTCTGTTAAACCCCTTGCAAAGTCTTCCCCTCCCCTGTGCCCTTTACACTCTGGGCCCTGTCTTTTGTGCTGTTCTGGATCTGACGCCCCCTGTTGCTTCCTGCCCGGCCAGCCCCGGATCACCCCGCGCAGGCAGGGATTGACCCTAACAAAGGGAACCGTGTCGGGGGTTGAGTAAAGGGGGGAGGGGGGGTACGGGGGGGGAAAAGAATCGGCATTCTGATTGTGGGGCTGATTGACATGGCATGTCCAGTGGTCCGAGTTCGGGAAAGGGGAAAAAATTTTGGAAAAAGTTTGTTTCACTTTTTTTTGTCCATAACAAAGTTTTTTTGGTTTAGGATAGGGAAGGGGGTTACCAAAGAAATCGTTCCATTCAAAACCTGAAACTTCCCCGCGCGCGCGGTTGTGTGGGGTTTTGCGTTGTGGTGTGGGGGGGGGGGGGGGGGGAAAAAGAGAGAGAGCCCAAAAGACGAAAAACAGACAGAAAAGGCAGAGACACAGGGGACAGAGAGGAGGGGAGAAAGCGAAAAGGAGAGAGAGAGAGGGAGAAAAAAAAGAGAGGAGAGGAGAGAGGAGAGAGAGAGTGTGTGTGTGTGTGTTTTTTGGTGTGTTTTGTGTGTGTGTGTGTGTGTGGGGGGGGTGTGTGGGGGTGCGGGCGGTGTGTGTGTTCGAGGGCACAAAGCACAAAAAAATGAATAATTTTGCAAACTTGCGGGCGCATTTTAAAAGGGGCTTTTTATTTATGCAACCACACCGCTCTCACAAAACATGTACCCACGACAGACAATGTTTCCCCACCAATCTCCGTCGGGTCGTCTGGGAAAAAGTCCCACCCCCTAACTCCAAAACCTTTGGGCCCACGTCCCTCCTTTTTCAACCCCCCCCCCCCCCCCCCCCCCCCTTTCACCACCCCACCACCCTTGCCTAACAATTTTTCCAGGTCTCTAAAAGCAACCTTTCGCAGTCCACAAAATTTATCACCCCAATAGCTATACCACCCACCCACCCCCCCACCCTTCCCTCTTTTTTTCTCCTCCCCCCCTCCTCTTCCTCCCCCCTTCCCCTCCCCTTCCCTTTCCCTTTTCTTGTTTGCTGTTTTTAAATTTTTGGGCCAAACCCCACCCCTTCTCTCTCTCTTTTCTCTCTCGCCTGTTCTCATCTCCCTCTCTCTCTCTCTCCTCTCTCGTAAAACTCCCCCTGTCTTTTCTGGTTTCTCTCTCTCCTTCCTTTCTTCTTTCTCCCCTCTCTCGTCTCTCCTCCTTCTTCTCTCTCTTCTCTCGGGGTTTTGGTTTTTGGTGTGGTGTGTGTTGTTTGTGTGTGTGTGTTTGGCGCCACACTTGCTCGCGGTAGACACACAGACCAAATGTTATACACACAGAATTTGCCACGAAGAAATTTGAATGGGCAAGGGGGGAAAGGGAAAGGGGGAGGCGGTGGGGGGGGTTGGGGGCGGGGGGGTTTTGGGGGGGGGGGGGGCGGGGGGGGGTGGGAATGGAGAGGGGGGTTTGATAAAACTACACCCCCCTTGTTTAAAAAAACTTGCCCGGGGTTTAAATTTTTTGTTTCTCTCTCTCTCTCTCTCTTCTCCCCCCTCTCTCTCTTCTTTTCCTCTCCCCTCCCCTTCTTTTTCCCCCTTCTCTCCCCTCTCTCTCTCTCTCTTCTTCTTTTGCTACCATCAAAACCCGGAATTCTAGTACAACTGTTTGCTGTAGTGGGCCTAGGGTTTGTGATTTTTTAAAAGGGGGTTTAGTCGGGTTTGGTTTTGGGTTTTCACAAAAAAGACCATTTTACGTTTATCGGACAGAATGCCCCAAGATAAAAAGGAATGTTCGAACAATCAACAGTGTGTGTGTGTTGTGTGTGTGTGTGTTGTGGGGTGTGTGTTGTTGTGTGTGGTGGTGTGTGGGGTGTTGGGGTTGTGTTGTGTTGTGGTGTGAGAGAGAGAGGAGGTTTTTCCCAAAATTCAGTATTGCCGGAATAAAAAAAGATATTGTTCATATATTTAAAATTGTCCTTAAAAATTTTTTTGTTTTCAACAAAAAAGAAAATCGGGGGGGGGCGGGGGGGGAAAGGGGGGGGGGGGGGGGTATCCCTTTTTTTCCCGAAAAGGGGGGGGGGGGGGGGGGGGGGGGGGCCTAACAACTAATACTTCTGTACTAAATTGACTTTGGGGGAATATTTTCCTAAAAAAGAAAACCAAATGCAATAAAAATTTTTTAAAAAAAAAAACAAAACCCAAACGGGATTGAGTAGGGTCACACCCCCGCTTTGCCCGGAAATGAAAAGGCAAAACCCAAACCCAAACCCAAACAAACACACGAAAAGAAAAACCTTAAAAAACCAACCCAAAAAAAATGTTTTAAAAAAGGTATTTGCATCTGTGATTTTAAAAGAATACCAAACGACAAAGACAACAAAAAACAAACAACAGGGGGTTACGCCTTTGCAATGGCCCCCCCATAAAAAAACTTTCCATGCCAGTCCGTCGATAGCAAATTTTGCCCCTTTCCCAAAAACGCGCCCCGGCCTTTTTTAAAACACTGCTAAACGGCCTTTCAATGGGGAGACGCATGCCACCTGAAAAACGGGGGTCAAAATGTTTAAAAAGGCAAAAGGGGGTGGGGGGTGTATTCCCCTTTATCGGTGCTGACAGGGCCCCACGGAAGTGAGCCCCGCCGAAACCTGCAAGAGCCCTAAGAAGGCAAGCTAGCACAAAAACAATTTTTCTCCTTTTCATTTTTCTCTTCTCTTCCCCCTCTCTCTTCTCTCCCCCTCTCTCCCCTCTCTGTGAAGACAACAGAGAGAGAGAGAGGGGAGAGAGAGAAGGGGAGGAAGAGGCAGAGGGCATTTCGCGCCCCGTACAAAACACACACGCCACACGCCCCCAAAAACACACGCGCCGCCGCGGGGCAAAACAACATAAAAACCCTAAAAACACACACAAAACCAAACACCCCAACACACACACACCTCACAAAACCACACCACACCGCCCGCACGCACACACGCCCCAAAAACACACACACACAACACACCACCATACAACACACCACACACCACACAACACCAACACACACAAAAACACACACACACACATACATACAAACATACACGTACATACATACATACATACACGTACGCTACACACATACGTTACATACACGTACGCTACACACACACACACACACACACACACACACACACACACACACACACACACACACACAACTAAACAGAGTGAGTAAGAGGGGAGAGAAAGAGAGACAGACAGACAGACGGAGACAGAGACTGAGAGACAGAAAACCAATTTCTCGCGAGAATCCGTAAAGATCAACTATATCCACTACCCGTCAAACCCACCTCACCCCACCACACACACACCCACCACCACCACCACCCTCTCGCCGCCCCCTCCTCCTCCTCCTCCACACCACACCCCTCTCCACTTCCCTCTCCCTAGCTACAAACACCCCACACCCCCCCACCCCCACCCCACCACCACCCACCCACGTAAAATTACAAGGGCGAACTGCACCTGCATGCAAACCTGCAAAGCGAAAACGACGAGCCGAAAGTCTGAGAAATCAACTTCATCAGTGAGAACGCGCAGACTCGCTCCCAGGCGGGCGCCACCGTCTAAATGCTGCTGGCGCCCTTTCAAAGCCTGCGTTTACCCCAAACAGCTCCAAGAAAGAACCCCCCCTCTCTCCTCTCTCTCTCTTCTGTATGTTTGCGGCTCTCTCTCTCTCTCTCTCTCTCTCTCTCTCTCTCTCTCTCTCTCTCTCTCTCTCTCGCTCGCTCGCTCCGTTTGTATGTCTCTCTCTCTCTCCTCTCTATCTCTCTCTCTCTCTCGTCGCCGCTCCCGACTGATATGAGTGGGTAAGTGGTGGGTAGAGGGGGTTGGGTGGAGAGTGTGCTGGGGATGGTGGAAGGTGTGTGGCGGTGTAGGTGTGGTTGTGGGGGGGGGGAGAGGAAGGCGACTCTCCTCGTAGGCAGGCGACTCTCCCTCGTTTGCTTGGCTTCCTACTTCACACCTTACCTCTGTAACCTGCTACGTCTGTGTTTACAGTCTGCGGGACGGGGTCAAGAAAAACAAACCGCTACACGAAAAAAAAAAAGTAAAAAAAAAAGTAGCCTCCCTTTTGAAAATCTGTCCTGAGCGGTTTTAAAAAAAAAATTTCTTTTTTTTTTTGGTTGGTTGTTTGTTTTTTCCCCTTCCTCTCAGCTTCCGTGACGTGTTTTCTTGTCTGTTTGTCTGCAAGATTAGGCGGGAAAAAAAACACCCCAAACCTGGTCGATTTCTCTTCTCGACAAATGATGGTTGAACACGGGAGTGTAGCGTAATGTCGAGCCCGTTAGGTTTTGGTGCGAATCCGGATTAAGGACGGGTCCAACATTTTTCTCTATATCAGATAAAACAGTCAGCTCTATGACATATATTTATACCTACCCGGATGGTGATCAAGAAGTGCGATCATACACACCATTTCAGTTTTCGTTTCTTCATTGTTCTTCATTGTTGTCAGCAGACCTTTAATTAAAGGGCCAGTGGCTGCTTCGATTCTTTGGCGCACGCCTGCATGGGCGACATGGATGGCCTTTGCAGGACCTGCCTAAGTCTTGTGCGGTTAGCATTTCTCATTTAAAGATCACATCTCCGGGTCCTCCGGCCTTGGGGAAAAAGGCAGTCTTGCAGAGCAGTGCACAATTCCACAGACACAGGAAGAGAGACAAGCGCGGGGGTGCGGGGGAGGGGAAGACAACCTTCAGGAACGGACAGGTCTCACCTACCGCCATTCCCCAGGAGGCGGCAGAAGAGAGCAGACGAAGATGTTGGAGGATTGTCGGTTTAATCAAATGATTGAGGAGCAGGATTAGGAAAAGGAGGAGGCTAGTGATCGTGATCATGATCATGACGACGACGACGACGACGACGACGACGACAACGACAACGACGATGATGATGATGATGATGATGATGATGATGATGATGATGATGATGATGACGACGATGACGACGATGACGACGACGACGACGACAACGACGACGATGATGATGATGTTGATGATGATGATGATGATGATGATGATGATGATGAAGGGATGATGATGATGATGATGACGACGACGACGTCGACGACGACGTTGACGACGACGACGATGATGATGATGATGACAATGTTAATGATGACGACGACAACTACGGCGACGATGTTGTTGATGATGATGATGACAATGACGATGACGATGATGATGATGCTGACGACGATTACTATTATCATATTGCACTGACGCACACGATCAGCAAGTGGCGTCTAAATACTGATAACAACAATGAACGAACAGGTATAATGTTTTGCTGATTAAATTTACCGTTGTCTTCCTTCAAAGAAAATTGCCATTCATGGGCTTCCAAAAATTACTGTTCAGCTGATTTCTTCCATCCTATTGAACAGTCAACAGTAAGTTCGTGTAAATGCCTCTAAATCTCATCTTAATACTGTCAGCTACGGTGTATTCCGGGGTTGTATCCACGGTCTTTTACTATTCTCTTTATACTTAACGATTAATCCTTGATTACTAAAACAGCTCGAAATGATTCGTAGATCGGATTTCAATCCATGTCAGTGAAATTTCCACGAATGTTGTAACAACTAATATGCATAATACAACAGAGATAATAATATAGTGCAAAGTGTTTTAAGGCTCTTAATACCACATGCCTTTGTACAAAAATCATGTAAAAACGTCAAAGCACGTCAACAATTTCACTTTTTTTCCTTCTGTTTCTGGAGTAGAAATTAGACAAAGTAGATTAGATAGGGTGTTAGGGATCATTATTAATTTAATTAACCTGGCCAGACCATGCCGCTCAACAAGCAAACCGATATATCTGAATATAATTCCAGTTGTCAAACAGCGCACTCTTTCTTAATATCCACAATCGTAAATCTCTCTCTCTCTCTCTCTCTCTCTCTCTCTCTCTCTCTCTCTCCTCTCTCTCCTCTCCTCTCTCTCTCCTCTTCCACGCCCTCTCACCATCACCACCACCCCAACTGTCTCTCTTTCTCTTACTCTTCCCCCCCCCCCACCCCGACTCTCCCTCTCTCTCCATATACTCCCCCCCCCCCCCCATTCTCTCTCACAGCTCAGTCTGACAGTCTGGCACCAAGGCAGTGCATTTCATCACTGTGTTAATTCCGTGTTGTAAGAGCTTGGATGGCACTGCACGATGCCTTCTGTGTGGGCAACACTCCAGTGGTGTTATGCCTGTCTTCTCCAATTTTGTGTGTGTGTGTGTGTCTGGGGTGGCGGGGGGGGGGGGGGGGGGGGAGGGGGGGGAGGGAGTGGGGAGGGAGAGGAGGAGGGTAAGGGGGGTTGTGTTATTGTTGTTGCTGTTCTTGTTGCTTTTTTCTTCCATTTTGTTGTTAACGTTGTTATTCTCTCCTGCTCCTCCTCCTTCTCGTCCTTCTTCCCTCTTGTCTTCCCTCTTCTTCTTCTTCTCCTCCTCCTCCTCCTCCCTTTCTTCTTCTTGTATTACTGATGTTGATTTTCTTGTTGTTCCTTATTTGTTTTTGTTTTTTCAGGGTTTTTTTTTTTCGTTTCTTTTCTTCGTCGTCTTCGTGCTGTTCTCGTCGTGTTCTTGTTGTTGCTCCTATTTTGTTCTTGTCCTCTTCCTCCTCCTTAGTTCTGTCAAAGTTCATTATCATAAGAAACAAACAGAAGCACTAGATCATGAAACGTGCCAATGAGTGCTGGTAGTTACATGACATTAGGCAAATACTTCACCAGAGATACAGCGAAAAATTTTGTTCCAAAATATCCCGTGTGAAGAGGTCCTGTTTCCTCTTCTACTTCTTTTTGTTCCAAAAGGTTCCATCTGAAGCGATGTTTCTGCTACCTGCTCTTCTTCTGTCTGTTCCGAGATACCCCGTTTTAAGTTTCTGTTTATGCTACTTCCGGGTACCTGTTCAACGGGAAACCAGACGTTCATCAGAGATAAACTGGACCACAGTTAGTCCGCTTCTGACACTTGTTCGTGCTTCTTCTGTGTTTTAAGGTTGTCGTGTAGTTTTGCTCTTCATGTTTGTATTTCATTCTGAGCTGAATTCTCGTCCTCTTCACTGTACTGCTGCCACTCCCCTTCACTTCCGTTTGTCCCGGTATACCCCCCCACC
>CM031621.1:31954356-31991856 GCA_018398815.1 Conus ventricosus
CGATATATATCATCAGCGATGCAATGTCCTCTCTGGTGGGTTGCCTCATGACGTCCTGACATTGATTGCTCTGTGTGGAATTCTGGTGGAGGGGCTGCCAAATGATGAACTGGGTACGGCTGTGTATCCTGGAGCCACATTGAGCGACACGGGAAGAGCATGGAAGCTGACAGCAAAAAAGCTCAAAGCTCAGGCCATATTGACTGACCTTGACCTTCAGTCAAGGCCAGAGCGTCCACTTGCTCACATGGACAGCGAACACTTTTTTAACAATTTCTTTTTTTTTTTCCACTGACCATTTTGTGGCTTGTTATGAGGATGCATCGAACGATGATTGGAATCTCTCTCTCTCTCTCTCTCTCTCTCTCTCTCTCTCTCTCTCTCTCTCTCCCCCCCCCCCCCTCCAAGCTGGACGTAACACTAAGTTCCTAAGCCGCAAGCCATCGACCGCCCAGCCTGCTGAACTTCCCTTCCCACCTCAGGGATGTGGTGTCTTTGCATCGGGACTTAAAACATCAAATTTGACGAGATAAAAGACATCACCCAGTATGACTTAGCTGGTCTACGGGACCATAATTATTCAGCTCCTGTACGAAGAAGAGGCCGACCTTTATAGAAAAAAAAATTGAAGGTCTGAGGAAGAGCGTGAGCGGGACGTTGACGACCTGAAGGACGGTCCAGACGTCACAAGTTAGTCTTCTACGCTCTTATCTTCTTCCCAAACACGGCGAAACGCAGGCTGAATGTAAAGGTATCCCAAGTCATCTGTCATTTTCTTCTTTATATACTCTCCCCAAAAAGAAACTTGACACCGGTATTTATTTTTTTTATTGCCCAAATCGGATTTGATTCAAACAACAAATTATGACCCATGAACTAACTAATTACCAATGGACACGTGTTGAAAACATTTAACTCTATTGACTGAAAAGTAAACCAATCAGACAGTGGAAAAAACAGCACGGTACACGAAATGCCAGTATCTTGTATGACCGCCATTGGCGTCAATCACTGCCTGGCATCGGGGACCCATCGACGCAATCAGGTTTGCAATCACACGTTGTGGAATGGTGTGCCACTCGTGCTGGAGTGCCTCAAGAAGCTCTGGGAGTGTCTGTGGTGGTGGGTTCCTCTGGCGCACGCGTCGATCCAGGACATCCCACAAATGTTCAATTGGATTCAGATCTGGGGAACAGGCAGGCCATGGCAGAGTTTGGACATTGCTGGCATGCAGGAAATCAAGACAGACTCGAGCAACATGCGGGCGAGCGTTGTCGTGCTGGAAAATTCCTCCATTGGTGTTCATGTGTGGGACATGAGGCTGCAGGATCTCATCCCTGTATCTGGCTCCTGTTAAATTCCCTGCCACATGCACGAGATCAGTCCTGCCATTGTGCCGTATTCCTCCCCACACCATGACACTACCACCACCAAAATGGTCCACTTGCTGAATAGTAGTTAGGGGCAAAACGCTCTCCTTGGCGTCGGTAAATTCGTGCACGCCATCAACCCGTCTATGGAGGAACAGTGACTCATCAGTGAACAAAACTGTTCTCCAGTGTGCACGTGGCCACCCCACTCTGTATCGGCACCACTGAAGACGTGCTGCCATGTGACCTGCGTTCAGAATATTCCGTCGAACTGGTCGTCGAGCAAAAAGGCCGGCCTCCATGAGACGATTGCGAACTGTTTGATCAGAAATTCTTCGATGTCCCGGAATTTGGAGCGCTGTGGATGTTGCCCTTGTAGTGCGGTCTCGAAGGTGGCGCACACGGATGTAACGATCCTGAGCAGCAGTAGTGACCCTGGGTCGACCTGACCTCGGCCTGTCCCCCACACTGTGAGTGATGTTGTAACGGGTCCATAATGCAGCAATGGTCTGTCTAGACACACCAAAGTGGCTTGCTACGCCTTGCTGAGTGGCCCTGCTTGCAATCGTCCAATTGCGTCCAGATGCTCAATCAGACAACCTTGGCATTCTTCTTTTGCCGGCGGTAGTGTTATGTGCATTGTCGACCCATGGTTGCTTTGGATTTTTATACCCAACGGAAAAGCGTGTCAGAATGCCGAGTTACAGCTCACCACTGTGCACGTGAAAGGCAAAATGGGCAAAATTAGGAATTGATTGTAACATCAGCCAGACGGACATTTGGATGTTCAAAGCACGTGAGTTTGCAGGTTTAGCAAGTGCAGTGGTTGCTTTACAAAATACTGATATGACAATTTTTTTTTTTTTTTTTTTAAACATTTTTTAATTGTTTCTTTTTTCAACATAGAGACAGACAGTACACAAACATTCAAGCACCAGTAAATTTGACAGGATACATTATATACAAATACAGACGGTGTTGATCCGTGACAGTAATTCTAAGAAAATGAGGATCAACAGGTTATTCAAAAAGGGGTATATACTTTGCCCATTGAGCCAGACAGTTTTTCTGAGACATATCAATACGACATACATATTTTTCAATTTCATATCTTCTTTTCAGATATGAAATATACTGAATTAATTGAGGTTGTTTACCTTCACGTTGCATTTGTAGATAAAATATTTAGCTAACAGCAGAATTAGGTCGAAAACCTTGTCAGCTCTGTAATGGTTATCGCAGTTAAATAAAACTATGTTTTCTGTTAGCAATATGTTTGAGTTGTTACAATTTTTCATTTATCAAATTTTGAAATGTCTCCAGAAATGTTTTGTCCTTTCACAGGTCCAAAGGATGTGTCTTATTGTTTCTTTTCGTTATGACAGAACGAACATTTATCTGAACTGGTTATATTCATTTTCTGAAGAATTACATTTGTTCCCAAAATTCTATGAGTTACTCTGATTTGGAACCATTTCAGTTTAATATCTTTTTTTTTTCCAATGTTCTTGAATGCTTTGAGCCAACAGACCTCAGTTCCTTGCCTTTCTTCCCACTTTCTACAACACTTAGGCTCATTTGCATCTTCCATTAAGATGTCATAATAATACCTTGCTCCTGTATGAGCTGTTTTGATTCTCTTCAGTAATTGGTTAGAAAAATTCGAGGCCCTGCGCGTCAAATTCAGTCCTATCTCTCTTGCGTATTTTCTCACAGCACATATGATTCCATGGTAAGTAACAAAATTACTGAACATGCCATACTTTTCTGTGAAAGATTGGAATGTGAAGAAGTTGCCATTGTCATCCAAAACATTTCCTACAAAAAGTACATTATTTCTGACCCAGTTTTTATAATAAACTGTTTTTTTCTCAACTTTAATATGATTGTTACAAAAAACCGGTTCAGAACAAAAATCTTCAACAGTTTTGACATGTTTTACCTCTCCAAATTCTTTGTATGCTTTTAAAAACATCTTTCCAGAATGTATTTACACAGCCGTGGTTCGGCAAATCGGACCCTATGTTTTCCATTATGTCAATATTCGGATACTGAAGTCTGAGAAGTTCTTTCCATTTATGGTTACTGGATTGTATTTTACGAATCCACGTTAGTTTCAATGCGTTCAGATATTTTTTAATGTTGGGTATACCCATACCCCCCGAGTGATGTTTTTAACAGACGTTTTCTATTTATTCTATCTTTGTTTTTATTCCATACAAATTTAAACACTAATTTTTGAATTTCCTCACAAAGACGGTCAGGTGGATTTGGCAACAATATCCATAAATGAACAATTTTGGATAACACAAGCGACTTAAGAACTGTGACTCTACCAAGTGGTGTAATTTGTCTTTTTAGCCAAGTTCTGTATAGTGATTTTATTTCAGAGAACTTTTCCTCAAAATTCACAACTTCACATTCTTTTAAATCATTCGTGAACCAGACCCCTAAAATCTTAAAACGGTTTGGATTCCATTCCATCTTCAGGTGTGGTAGAAATTTCAGTGCTGAGTTCCGCATACTTCCAAGCCATACTGCTATCGTCTTTTCTGTGTTTAATACAAGCCCAGATACTCTTCCAAATTTGTCAATGGTTCTGATTGATTCTTCAAACGATTTTCTGTCTCCCTCTAAAGTAAGTTCAGTGTCGTCTGCGTATTGTGATATTTTATGTTCAATATTTCCAATTTTGATGCCTTGAATATTTTTGGTTTTCTTTTATCATGAGTGCTAACACTTCAACGCACATAACAAACAAGTATGGTGATATCGGGTCGCCCTGTCTACAACCTCTCTCGATGGCAAACCAGCTAGTTAGTTTGCCATTGACAGAAACTGTTGATTTAATTTTTTATAAAAAGTTTTAATCCATCGACAGAAGTCAGGGCCTACACCAAATGCTGTTAAGACCTTAAACATGAATTGTAAGTCAACACTATCAAATGCTTTTTCAAAGTCTAAGCATAGTAATAGCCCAGGTTTCCTAGTTTTAACAAGGTAATCCATGAGATCGTAGATAAGTCGAATGTTATCTCCTAAGTATCGGTTTGGTATAAAGCCACTCTGATCTTCACTTATGATTGAACTTAAAGCATATTTTAATCTGTTAGAAAATGCACGCAGATCCAATTTTATACACTACATTCAAAAGCGATATTGGTCTCCAGTTTTTTATTTGGTCTTTGGGTTTATCCCTTTCGGAATGCATATAATGACCCCCTCCTTCTGGGTGGTGGATAGTTCCATTTTGTCAAACCCTTCGTTTAAAGATCTTACGACATATGACCCTAACTGTAACCAAAAAAACTTAAAGAACTCAGCTGTGAAACCGTCACTTCCAGGGCTTTTATTGTTGTCCATATTTTTTAACACATATCCAGCCTCTTCTAAAGTTATTTTTCCCTCCAGAGTATTTTTGTCCTCTTCCGTTAATTGTGGCAGTTGGTCAGTAAGGCTGAGATTTCACACTGTTCTACAACTCTTCCCGAATATAAATTTTTGTAAAATGAATTCACTGCCTCAGCAATGTCATTATCATTTGTTAACGTTGTACCGTCTCTTGATGTAAGTTTTGTTATATGTTTACTTGCATAGTTCCTTTTTTCAAGGCCGCAAAAGTATTTTGTTATTTTTTCCCCTTCGGCAACCCATCTTGCTCTTGAACGCAGCAAGACACCTTCCATTCTTTTATGTCTTACACTGACCAGTTCTTGTTTGCAATTTTCAAGAGCTGCTTTTTCTACATCAGTATGTAAATCCTTTCTTTCAATTTGTTCTATATTTTTTTCAAGTTCTTTTTCTCTTTTGAAAGCTTCACGTTTCTTCATTGTTGCGTAGGCAATAGTTTTTCCCTCTAATCTTCATCAGCAGCGTATCCAGGAACAGCTGATCCGAGATAACAAACTGCAGATCAAACTTTGCTATATTTTCTATGGAATCACGACAATAAGGTAGGGCTGCGTACTCTTCAGTTACCTCTTTGATTACATTATTTATTTCTGCTACATATTTCATGTCTTTTAATAGGGAACTATTGAATTTCCACAGTAGACTTCTCCTCTCTTGTTGGCCACATTGCAGAGTTAATATTATTAAAGAGTGATCGGATCGGTAGCCAGGTAGTATATCTGCTTCAGTAACATAACTACTTAATATATCCGAAATCAGAAAATAGTCTAGTCTACTCTGCTGGAATGGTGTGTTCCTTCTCCATGTGTACCTCCTAAACTCGGGATTCAGTTCCCGCCAAACATCTACGAGGTCCAGATTATCCATCATATCATCTATTTGTTCTTGCGCCTTTGGATTATTATTGTGTTTGTAGTTACAACAGTCAAGAGTGTAATTTCGGACAGAGTTCCAGTCTCCTGCAATGATTACTTTTTCAACCCCTATATCTCGAATCTGTTTTTCTAATGTAATGTAAAACTCTGGATCGTCACGATTAGGTCCATACAAATTCACAATTAATAATTCCATGTCCATTGCTTTTATCGAGGCAAAAATATAGTTGCCAAGTCGGTCTTTATAAATCTTGTTCTGATATGACAATTTCACTACATCCCTTATTTTCCCAACAAATCCAAATTACAATAGTGTCAAGTTTCTTTTTTTTTGTTTTGGAGATTATTTTCTTTCTTTATTTTGTTTTAAGATTCGAACTCATCTGCCCGGTTGGAACTTTACAGAATTTTGTGTTTTGTGAACAAGCAGTTTAAAAAAAATGAAGACGTCCAGGTGCTGAGCGTATACATGTATGTTATGTTTACGAAATTAAGACAGGTTACTCCACTTCTCTTTTATTTTTGATTGAATACCATCTTTTACGTGTGGATGGTATTGTGTATGAACTCGCATTCAGCCTCAGGGCTGACCTTATTGTACTGTCTCTGATGCTGACCACGGGATTAGTGAGCTCGAAGGTCTTTTTTTTGTTTTTGTTTGCTCGTATGTGTGATTTTGCCAGTTGATTTGAATGTAAAACTTATCATATTTCTCACGTTGTTTTTGAAACAATTATATGTACGCTAAATGTATTTGCAACCCTTCGGTTTCCACATGCAGCATGAAAAAATCTACAGGTGATGTATTTATTGATTATGGCATATGCAAAGGTGATACTGATAGTGTTTATAGACAAATGTCGGAAACACGACGTGGCGTCACTGAAAACTGTTTGCTGTCTGAAGAACTGCTTTTATTTGAAGTGTTACCATGTGAATTAACATCGTCAGTAAGAATAGAACCAGGTTTTTTTCTCTCTGATTTATAACTATAGACTAACAGAAAGAAATAAACAGTGCACATGTATACCCTATTAAATGAAACCGGTTCACTGAAAACACTGTGTGGAACAGCACTTCAGAATAAAATGAATTCATGTGTAACATTATTACTACTGGATGGTGGCGTTAGTATGACTGACCACGATTTCAGTAATGCCATGAATATCTTTAATGGTCGTATATTTTTAAAAAAGCTAATTTTGCGAAAAGAAATTAACGTGACAAAAAGGATTAAAAGAATGACTGATACTGTAAGGACTGTATGCTAGGAAAGGTAAAGAGCAAAATGAGTACTTTCTATTTTAGATTAAGAATTCGTGGCGGAAAGAAGACAGTGACACCTTGTAAAAAAACAACAAAAAAACATAATAATCTGGCAGAAAGAAAATAAATTTGTACGGAACGGAACTTCAGTATAAGATGAATTCAGACAGACTATTATTACTAGTTGATGGTGCGTTAGTATGATGCTCATGATTTCGGTAATGCTGGGAAAATGTTTAATGGTTGTATGAAAAAAGAGTTGACTACTAAGCTGGAGTATGGCTGCCGTAATGGCGGATAAAAAAACAAAACGGTCATACACACAAAACTCCACTTCCTTTGTTGGGTAGATGGGATTAGTCCTTGCCTGTGTATAGAGGGAGTGTCCACAGGAGTATCAGGCTGCGTACGCAGAAGAAAAAGAAAGAAAGAAAGTTTGTTTGTTTGTTCGTTTACTGTTTCTGACATCTGAAGAAGACCTATTTGTCGAAATTTTACTTTATTATTATATTATATTGGTATTTATATAGCTATATACCCAATATAATAAAATTTTACTTCTCTGTTTCATACTGTAAACTAAAATGTGTGTTACTTCCCACCTTGAATTGTGTGTTTTCTTATTTGTATTTAGGCCTCAAGTGTCATCAACAGGTAAAACACCTGGCGCACACGCCTCCCTTCTGTGACGTATCCTCGCCCACCTCTCCCCTTCTCCCCTGGCTGTCCACTCCCCCAACCTCCCCCCCCCCCCCCCCCCCCCCCCCCCCCCCACCGCCCCCTTGGTGTCCCATCTCCCATCTTAATGGTTGTATGAAAAAAGAGTTGATTACTCAAAAAAAAAAAAAAGTGACAGAGTGGATTCAGATAATTACTGGTGTTGTAAGGAATGTATGAAAGACAACGTAATTAGCAACTGGGCTGCTTTCTATTTTAGGCTAAAAATTTGAGGCGGGAAGAAGACGGTGATTCCTACTCGCAGAAAAAGTTGAATGTAATTATCCAGTGGAAAGAAAATAGTAACAATATAATGATTTTGTGTCAGACAGACATATCTCTTCAACAATGAAATACAGAGTATTGGAGGAAACTGTGCATTAAATATCGTTCTAAAGAAAACTAGTTCAAAACAGTCTTAACATCGATTATCGAATCAAATATTCTAAAAAATTAATTTGAATAGAAATGCTCCAGTAAAACAACAACAACAACAACAACAACAGTGGAAGACAATGCCTGTCTTTCAATTGCAAATACAGTTACCTTTCCACAGATATAAAAAAAGAAGAAATATTTCATTTGAAGCGCATGGCAGAATAACTATTGGCATATTGACTGTCTGCATTCCTACAAACGCACCGTTTCACACCCACATTTTGGCCTTTTCTCATTCTCAACAGTTAACCTAACTGATGGAGCAAACTTGCTTTCGGCGTGGTTACCAGTGGCATTTGTCCCATGAAAACGGCGGGTTTACTCACTTTGAACGCGATTTCTGACACGCATTACCTCTCTTGCAGATCTTCCGTACATCGTCGGAGTGACAACCGCTGTAACAAGTCCGGCTGAGGATGGCAATGATGAATTTATCCGTGATGATGATTAAGTAAGGACACGTTCCATGAACCGCCCGATATTCAAAAGGAGAACGGTACGACTGCTCGCAAGACCAAAAGTTTACAGAAGACCGAAAAACGCTTCACTATGCCTCTCTCCCGTCCCCCCTCCCCACCACAATAACAACAACAACAACAAACCAACAACAACAACAAACCAACAGCGTGAAGTATTTTGAAGGCGCGAGGTTAGGAAGAAGTCTGTCGGTATCACTAGAACCGTCCAGATTCAACGATTCAAGAATTAAAAAAAGGAAAAAGGAATTTAAAAAATAAAAATAAAAATAAAAAAGAAAGAAAGAAAAAAAAAAGAAACAGACTGGCGCGTTGCCTGGAAACAGATGGAAATGCAAAGAAACGCACAAAACCAAGTGTGAAGTAACGCAGACTTCATGCACAATACAGCAGATTTTCAGCCCACGCTGTCTGCTAGGAGAGGAATATTTTGGCTTCTTTGTTTTGTTTTTTGCTTGTTTGTTGTTTGCTTGTTTTTTCTTTTTTTTTTTTTTTTTTCCTTTTTTTTTTCTTTGATTTGTTTGTTGGCCGGAATAGCTCAGTGGTAGAGCGCCGGACTTGTAATCTTGGTGATCCTGGGGTTGCTGGTTCGAATCTCCGCCGGGCCATTTCAGTTCAGGGGATTTTTCCCTCGGAGTTAACTTGGTTCTGACTCCATTTCCCATACAGTAATTCGAATGAGACTAGAAACCGAGGTTCCGTGTGTGAACGCACGCATATCATTTTGCACACACGTAAAATCCCATCACCAACTTTCGGAAGAAAAGGCCAGTTTGGCCGTTGGTATGAATGACACGTTACACATAGCATGCACCTTCGCCGAAGCTGGAGTATGGCTGCCGTAATGGCGGGATAAAAAAAAAAAACGGTCATACACACAAAACTCCACTCCCTTTGTTGGGTAGATGGGATTAATCCTTGTTTGTCTATACAGGGAGTGTCCGCAGGAGTATCAGGCTGCTTTCGCAGAAAAGACAGAAAGTTTTTTGTTTGTTCGTTTACTGTTTCTGACCTAAAGAAGACCTATTTGTCGAAATTTTACTTTATTATTATATTATATGGGTATTTATATAGCTATATATATAAATATATATACCCAATATAAAAAAAAAATTACTTCTCTGTTTTATTCTGTAAACTGAAATGTGTTACTTCCCACCTTGAATTGTGTGTTTCTTATTTGTATTTTGGCCTCAAGTGTCAACAGGTAAAACACCTGTCCTGAGAAGCACACGAGACAAGAGTCCCAAGACACACCTCCCTTCTGTGACGTATCCTCGCCCACCTCTCCCTTTCTCCCCTGGTTGTCCACTCCCCCAAGCCTCCCCCTCCCACCCCCACCCCCACCGCCTCCTCGGTGTCCCATCTCCCACTTGCCACCGGGTTGAAGTTGAAAGTAGGCCTAATATCCCGAGCGTGACTCGAGCCGTCATCACGTGGAAGCTGCTGGCGCCACCTTGGCGCACGGCAAGGGAGGTGACTCGGGTGTTAATGAAGAAAGATGGTGACTCTTTTCAAAGGCAGGGGCTGATTCATTATGAATGGGAGGTGGTGGTGGTGGTGGTGGTGGAGGAGGAGGTGGAGGGTGTATCTCTGTGTATGTGTGTGTGTGTGTGTGTGTGTGTGTGTGTGTGTGTGTGTGTGTGTGAGACAGGGACAGACAGAGAGAGACAGAGACAGAGAGAGACAGAGACACAGACAGACATCACCTTTTAGCGAAGAAATCTTAAATCTGAACACACACGCACGCGCGCGCGCGCGCGCACACACACACACACACACACACACACACACACACACACACACACACACACACACACCATTGCTCTTCTTCCATTTGTCATATGGTCACATTTAGACATACAAGTGAATTATAGGTCCTAAATGGAAAAGAAGGTTTCATTTTAGTTCGTGCTGAACTGCCATTTTGGTTCCTTAACTTGCTGGACAGCTCAGAGTAAGACACAATGAATACAGTGACACTGAAATTTATCAGCATTTTTTTTAATTTCTTTTTTTTTTAACCTGTGCTCATGTCAATGGCCTTGTGTACGTGTAACGCGCACCAGCACAATTCATGTTGTTTACAATCCAGCCCTCCTTTAAATCTGGCTATCGCATTAACGTATAGAGGTCATAATAATAAACAAGACGGAGGAGTAATGGAGGTCATGGGCAATAGAGTAGAGGTCATGGAAGTCATGTGCAACAGAGAAGAGGTCATAAAGGTCAATGGTTAACACAGTAGGGAAGTCAGGAGGTCAAGGTTAACCCAGTGGAGTGGTCTTGACTAACAAGATGGAGGGGTCATGGAGGTCAGAGGTAACAGTGCAGAGGTCATGGTTAACAGAGCAGAGAAGTTAGGGAGGTCATGGTTAATTCAGTGGAGTGATCTTAACTAACAGGATGGAGGGGTCATGGAGGTCGTGGGTAACAGTGGAGAGGTCAGGAAGGGTCATGGCCGACGGAGTGGAGAGATCCTGACTAACAGAATGGAGAAGTCATGGAGGTCATGGGCAACAGAGTAGAGGTCATGGAGGTCATGGGTAACAGTGGAAAGATCATGATGAACAAGGAGAGGTCATGGAGGTCATGGGTAACAAGAGGGAGAGGTCATGACTGACGCGAACGGGTCATGGAGGTCATATATAACAGTGTCGAGAGGTCAGAGAGGTCATAGTGAACCGAGTGGAAAGTGTGTGGGGATCGCAGCTAACAGATGGGAAAGGTCAATGATGTCACAGCCGTCTAGTCTACCAAAGAGCTGGGTCAACTTTCCCTTCCAGCTTTGTGTTCGTCCGCCAGTCGGTGCCAACAGCTGACAAATGACTCTCCTGGATTTTCCACGGCATATCGCAGGTCCTGCCAACATTACACACTCACCCACCACACACAACACGGTGCTATCTGGCCCGGGGATCACATCCCATCTCTCCACTTTTCCCTTTTCCTCTCGCGTTTGGCAAGTCTGTGACGGCTCTCTCGTTTTCCGGCTAGATGTCGCCTTCGATAGAGCACGCGCGTGCCAATCACGTGCTGTCCATCCAGTCTACACACACACACACACACACAGCGCGCGCGCAGACGACAGTTGTCGTGGAGGCGCCGTAGTGACGGGGTATGAAATCAATGTCTCGTGTTTCTCGTTGTTCAGTCTGTGCTGTGTTTGTGATGTCGTTCAACAATCAGCCTCATCCACTTCCGGATTTCTTTTTTTTCTTTCTTTTTTTTCAGCTACCCGTATGTTTTAACATATGTTTGGGTTTGAATTTGGCGCTTTTTTTGTTTGTTTTTCTTTTCTTTTCTCGTGGACAGTAAAGCCTCTGTGTGTGTGTGTGTGTGTGTGTGTGTGTGTGTCTAGATACTGGTGAACTTTGTACGCAGAAAACAGGGTGTCGACCTTATCGCTTTATGGGAAGGGTGCGGTGCCTATATCACCTTTACTTTTGTCCAGAAATAAAGTTAACAGGGAACATAAAGAAGACACGAGGCACTCAGCGGTGAACCACGACATTGCTTTCTCTGAATCGGAAGGAAGGTAACGGAACTGGACGAATTACGTAGCTCGTTACATACTATGTCAAATTTTAAATGAAAGAGATGCAGCGAGATTATAAACAAAGAAGTTTAAACAGTTTAGAGTCTAATTTAGTTCTTTGCGTTTAAAATCTTCCTGAACTTCTATATGAACGAGAAAAATGTTGTCTTGAAACGCTTAAGGCCATTGTACTCGGCCATTATCTTTGTCCCATGCACTAAAAATAGAAGCGCCCGTTTCATTGGTACAAAAGACCCTCGGCTTCTCACTCTCACTCGGCCAAGTCTGAGTTCCTTTCAGAACTCGCTGTGCTGGGAATATATGTCACACAGACACATTATGTAACTTTACCATCACAACAAGAATTTCTCACTGTGAAATTCACTCTTTAAAGACGGCGCCTTGCCAGAGCACTGGGCTACTATAGTTTCCCGCTTGAGTATGTTTTCGTTTACTTACGAAATGCTCTCTCTCTCTCTCTCTCTCTCGGTGCGTTTTAATTTCAGTTTTACCAGGAAATTTTCCCTGGCTGCAGTGGGATCTTTCACATGGTGTCTCACCCGAAAGAGTAGCACCCAGACTATCATTTTGGATCTAACGGTGATATGAAATAGAAGACGCACTCCATGCTAGACTAGAGAGCAAAGAACTGTAGTCTACCAGGTTTAACACGCCATAATCACTGCCCCGCACCCAAAACGTTGCCAAGAGTCGTGATCTGCTCGGATCTTGATCAGGTGTCCCTCACTGAAAACCACAAGATGACTTCCCTTTGACAGACAGTTTTCTTCTGTCGAAGGTGAAGATCGAATTTGCATAATCAATAGTTGTTTATGTGTGTTTTCATTCGGGCGTTGATTGAACACGAAGCTGTTTTCTAACGAAATTTACTCGGATCTTTCACACGATGAACAGACAACGGAGAGAAAGCGTGAAAGAAAGCAAGTAGAGGGTGAGCTCTTCCCGAACGGAGTGAGTCTGGCCCATCACACCGGGCATTTTCCTGCTGCCTAAGCGTGCTGTGAAGTGAAGTCGTTGTCCAAAATGGCCAAGAGAGAAACACCAAACAGCCACAATGGTGCGGTAATCAGAGTCACGAACTGACGTGGGTGGCACTGGGTGTTCTACGCAGAGACAGATACGTAGGGGACCTTGGCCTTCTCCAACATAGGACTGAAAGCGCGACAGACACGGACCAAAAAAAAAAAAAATCTGAGACCACAAGGTTGAGTTTCCTCCACTTTACGATTGCGCCTTTGAGTGAAACGTTCAAAACCGCTTGCTAACACCTCAGGTGCTTGTATCTCTCAGGCGCGGTCGACGTTGGTATATATCATGAAGGGTAGAATAATGGGGAAGGGGAGGGGGGAGGAGTAGTCTTGAGGATGTGGGAGAGGCATAGGGGTGGGGATGAGGGCGCATAAAGAAGGGCTTTCTACAACACAGCGGCATCAACTTTGTGTGTATTTACCTGGGCGAACCACTTCGTCCAAGGCGGAGGAATGGGGGCAGTGGGGAAGTGGATGGGTAAGGGGATGAGGATGTCCATTTTCTCGGCAGACACACACACACACACACACACACACGCGCGCGCGCGCGCGCGCACGCGCGCGCGCAGAGAGTGGGGGTGGGGGAGAGAGAGAGAGAGAGAGAGAGAGAGAGAGAGAGAGAGAGAAAGAGAGAGAGAGAAAGAGAGAGAGAGAGAGGCTATAGAGAAAAAGAAGTGTACGCAAGCGCTCAGGAGAGCGCTGACCTCTACAAGGGTCCAACGAATCCTGGATCTGTCTTTCTATCCAGATCCGTATCAATATACCAAGGGTTCATCCGCCATGGTGCAGTGGGCAGTGTCACGGACTTCCTCCCGGGAGATCATGAATTCGATCCCCATCAGAGTCGTTTATTAGTGGGATTTTTCTGACCCGACCGGCTTCTACTCAAGAGTCGAATTTGCTATGGGCCCAACTGAAGTGACTGGAATTGCACAGGCGAGTTCATCCATTGAACGTATGCGTCGCTGAGAGTGTTGATTAAATTTCCTGACATCAAGTCTCAGACCGAGATAGAAATTCCATTGCATCAACATCATCATCGTGTCGTCATCGATCAGCATGAAATCTAAAATAAAATTAAAATTAAAAAAAAATAAAAATTCTGTGGCGGTTTGTGCCATGCCCTCTTGGTCACCTCATTTTCGATTTCCTCTCCACGTCCATGATATTGGTGAAGTTTGTGTCGATGCCGCCGTTCTCGGCGAGTTCACTGGATGGGATCCCCAGGCCAGATAGCACCGTGTTGTGTGTGGTGGGTGAGTGTGTAATGTTGGCAGGACCTGCCATCTGCCGTGGAAAATCCAGGAGAGTCATTTGTCAGCTGTTGGCACCGACTGGCGGACGAACACAAAGCTGGAAGGGAAAGTTGACCCAGCTCTTTGGTAGACTAGACGGCTATGACTTCATTGACCTTTTCCACCTGTTAGCTGCGATCCCCACACACTTTCCACTCGGTTCACTATGACCTCTCTGACCTCTCGACACTGCTATCTATGACCTGCATGACCTTTCCACCCTGTTAGCCATGACCGCCACGACCCGATCCCGTCTGTCATGACCTCTCCCTCTTGTTACCTGTGACCTCCATGACCTCTCCATCTTGTTCTTCATGATCTGTCCATGTTAATACCACATCGCCACTTCGAACATTAACACTGAGCAGTCTGTTGAATGGCATTCCTTGTATAGGATATTTGGAAAAAAAACCTTCGACGGCGTGAACAGGGAAACTCTCTGGAAATTGATAGAGCTCTATGGAATACCTCTGAAATTCATTAGCATCATCCAGTGGATGTATGGGGATTCCACCTGCCTATTCATCACGACAGGAAGTTAACCACCCTTTCACAGAGAAGTCCGGTGATGAGCCAAGGCTGCATGCTGTCACCGGCAATTTTCCTGACTGTCATCGACTGGATCACGAAATCACAGCCATGAGTAGTAAGTAATACGGGCATTCAGTGAGTCCTCACCAGACAACCTGAAGATCTTGACTTTGCAGACGATGTCAGCCTCCTTCTTCACAGACAACAGCACGTGCAGTCAAAGCACGGGAGGCCTTGAAGCTCAAGAAGACAGGAGTGATGAGCATCAACGACAAGCAGGAGTACCCACTTCAGCTTCATGGAAAGAGCATCAAGGAGTCGGACTAGTTCACACATCTAAGGATTACTGTCGTCGGCAAGGCTGGCGCCGCAGGCGAGGACATAAAAAAAAAATCAACAAAGGAAAGTTTGCATTCGACACTCTGCGATTCATCTGGAACTCCAAGGTACAGTCTCTCGGCAACGGATCAGAATCTTTCATATCAAGGCATTCCTGCTCCATGGACCTGAGTCATGGAAATACCTTCACCATTAGGCTCCAGACGTTCATTAAGAGATGCCACGTCACATCCTGCACATCAGGTGGCCTGAAGATATCTCCAATGCCGACCCATGGAGTGGAAAAAAAACCCAGAATCCTATGAACCAAGACGTGAAGAACGGAAATTGGGGGGGGGGGGGGGGGGGGGGATTGGACAAACCCTACATAAACCTGCTGAGAACACCACATGGTTGGCTCTGTAACTGGAACCCATGAGGGAAGAAAAGACCTGGGAGGCCGAAGCAGACGTGAAGAAGATCGGTCGATTCAAGGGAGCTGCCGTCTGCGAGGTGTGATTGCTAGGTGTGATGTGGCCGGCCCTATGCTTCTGCAGGAGTTCAAAGGAATAAGTTCAGCCCCTTTCCCTTGACCAAAACAAACACACACACACACACACACACACACACACACACACACACACGCGCAATCATGTGTAGATGTCTGCCGAGAAAGTGGACATCCTCCTCCCCTTACCCATCCCCATCCCCCTTCCCCACTGCCCCCATTCCCCCGCCTTGGACGAAGTGGTTCGCCCAGGTAAATACACATACAAAGTTAATGCCGCTGTGTTGTAGAAAGCCCTTCTTTATGCGCCCTCATCCCCACCCCTATGCCCCCCCCCCCCCCCCACCTCCTCAAGACTACTCCCCCCCCTCCCCCTTCTTCTTCACCCGTAATCCCAGAACTCGACACGGAATGTGAGCTCCTACAAACTAGGGGGCAGTTCTCTAGGGATTTAGGTCAAGCCTCCTCGTGTTAAAACATGGGTGGCCCTTCAGGACACAGTGTATGACACGTTGTAGTCTACAAGCCATTGCCTTCCCTCACGCCCCCTTCACTCCCCCACCCCCCGACCTCCGCCCCTATCCTTAACCTCCCCATTCCCTCTCCATCGTCATTTTTCGCCCTACAGACTTGTAAGGGTCGATGGTTGCTTCTCGTGTTCCCCGCCTTCTTCCCGCCCAAGTGCTCTATTACTTCTGTTACCGTTCCCTGTATTCACGCAACCTACTACTTAACTCTTCCCTCATCTCTTCTCGTTTTCCCTCACTACCTCTTCCCCGACCCTTCCCGGCACCGAGCATCTCCCCTCTATCCTCCCGCTCCCCCCTAGATCCTCTCCCGTCCGCTCCCCTCTCTCTCTCTCTCTCTCTCTCTCCCACCCCCGCTTCCTCACTCTCCTGCCGTCACAGCGCCAACGGGGGTTTCCACATAGAGGAATTTATAGCAGCTTGCCACGTCTAGGTGTCGCCACCTACATCAAGTCAGGCTTTGGGGCTGTCGTGCCGGTAATCAAGGAAGATAAACCACGGCTGCAAAGGGCGACAGCTCTCGTGTTGACCTCTTTCACGCCTGGGCGCCTTCTGTTTAGAGCACGTGCTGAAGAGAGAGAAGAGAGAGAGAGAGAGAGAGAGATTTGGGGACACTGACTCGAACACCATCTTTTAGAAAGGCAGAACACTGAGTTGAAACTACACTTTAACTCAAAAATTGTCACGGAATCTAAAAGCTTTTTTTTTCTTTTTTTTTCTCTTTTCTTAAGTTTTACACACTCATCTATCAGTTTTTCTACTCCAGACTAAGAAAAACTGGCAGAGTCCCATATTGTGAAATGAAATGCACATAAGATAATTTGGGAGAGAAGAAGGCTGGCTATCTCGACGTCTTCAAAACAAACACCTTATTCATTAAACTGGTTTGCTCCTGTAATAAATGATAATAAATAAACAGACGAATAAAATAAATAAATGAATGAACAAATAAATGAAACTGGCACGGCTTGGTTTACATAGTTTTATAGTTTATTTCATTTCCGTTAGATTTCATCAAAGAAAAACATGTTGCTTAGTGAGCTAAGTCCATCAAGTGACAGTCTTGTGTCAAAATCAACTCATGAAATAGTCTTCGATTTTTTGTTGTTCTTTTTGTTTGATGTATTTTCCCCTCAGTTTGGTTTGCTAAGACATGCTCACCGCTTTCAATCGACCATGCCAGTGCAGGGGTCAAAAGATGGAGATATTTTGCCTCCTCTTGGGGACTATTGGTTCAGACAAAATTCTCTTTTAAGTCATTGCAATACAAATTTAATTTACCCACGAAAGACAACAACAAACTGATAGCTTATATCGCTCTCGGAAACATACATTACAGTGACAGTTTACAGGACAATTGGAGGACACAGACACATTCTGTTGCACGAACAATAAGGCCTTTCAGGAAACACTGCAATCATGGTGAACACAATATTTACTGAGAGAGAGAGAGAGAGAGAGAGAGAGAGAGAGAGAGAGAGAGAGTACCAAACATCTCATCACAACTGAAGTGTACATTTGAAAGCAAAATTCTCCAACCAGTAATTCGTCATGTCAGAACGACACATGCCCACATACTCCACCACACACAACACATTCTAGTTTGAATCGATTCGAATCGGAAACGGACTTGTCTAATCTCTAAAATATTAACATAATATTAGTTGCCCGGTTTCGTTCTGAAGTATATAGGGCTGATTCCTGATGACCTTCGACATATTTTTTTTATCAGTATCCTCCCTTTGTTAGTTTTGAAATACGAGCGTTGCCTACTTAGAGTTACCTACTGGATAAATAGAATTTTAAAAAGCAACAACACTATCATTCTGTGAAACCTAACGTAAGTCACGAAATCATCTCCTT
Organism: Conus ventricosus; assembly: GCA_018398815.1. Classification (NCBI taxonomy): domain Eukaryota; kingdom Metazoa; phylum Mollusca; class Gastropoda; order Neogastropoda; family Conidae; genus Conus; species Conus ventricosus. Next base: position 31,972,539 of record CM031621.1, read on the forward strand.
CTCTTACCCCTCTCTTCACCAGCTATGCGCAAAGTACATAACTCCAGTTAAAATTCAGATTTGTAGTTCTAGTTATGGGTTACGTTTGAAAACATGGTTGTAATGTTTGGTTTGGTTTGTTCGGTTTTCGTCTGCTTGTCTGTTTCTACTTAGCCTCATAATTCGTCTTTCCATTAGGGTTATTACCGTCATGTCGCTACCATGGCCCTACTGCGGTCAAAGAGCCATACCTTTCAATCAAACAGATTGCCAAGCTCAGGATCTTTTGTTTGCTTGGCGTCGACGCCCGAAATTTCTATACCCGCCATCCCATTCCTGCGGTGTGCGCACATGCTTGTGCGCGCGTGCGTGCGTGTAATCTCTCTCTCACTCTCTCTCTATTTCTCTCTCTCACACACACACACACACACACACACATACACACACACACACAAGCACATAAATACGCTACTACTCTCTCTCTCTCTCCCTCCACACACACGCACACACACACGCAAATACACACACACACACACACACACACACACACCACACCACACCACACTACACCACACAAACACCACATTAACCACACACACACACACACACACACACACACACACACACACCACACTCACAGAGACAGAGAGAGAGAGAGAGAGAGAGAGAGAGAGAGAGAGCGCACACATATACATATACACATACATGTACATACAGGCGCGCCGCGTGCGCGCGTACACCCACACACACCAACACACACAACACACACACACACACACACACACACAACACGCGCGCAACAACACATTGTTGTTAATTTTTACGCCTCTTTGTTTATTCCTGCCTACGGTAATAACGCATGCTAACTGCCCCTTGTCCTTATATACCCCAGCCCCAAAGTCCACCCTCTCCATAATGTACTCTCTATCTCTTCCACTCAATTATCTATTCAACTGCTGAGGTTCTGTCTTACTTTATTTTACTTCATTCCACAGTTATATTTTCTTGCTAACTAAATTTATCCATTGTTTTATTCGTCACGACTTTCGCATCTGCTAATTAACTTCATGTCATCATTCATAGCTGTTCATCCAATTATTGGATTTTTACCGATACTATTACTCAAAAAACACAGAACCATTCATGTCATTTATCTGGAGACGACTTTCGTCCGCTGTATCGGACTCATCAGTGAAACCTGGCTGATTGTGTTGATCCTCACGCCACATCAAATAAGAGGGGTTTACCTCTGTTTGGTGCTCAAGGAGGCCAGCATGTTCAACCAGGCTCCACTGATGAGTTCTTCTTCTTCTCATGCAGCGTTCCAGTATTTGGTAGCATGTGAACTCGTTTTACCCTGTTGGGATACTCACATTATACTCGAGAGTATAGTCAGTTCACCCCGACTTCGTTGAGTGCAGAAATTTGTGGGAAGAGGTTGTGGACAACAATAGATAAAAATATGATGGACAGAAAGGACAGTAGACGACAGCACAGCAAAGGAGGACACAGAGTTACTGAGAGCGAAAGGAAAAGGGACGTTACTAGCACAGAATGTCCAGAAGAAGGGGGAACCATCTGTACAAAAGACCCCCGGTATCCCCACGGGGACACTGATGTGTCCGATACGGCGGACGAAAGTCGTCTCTGTTCAGGTAATATGAACGGTCCTGGTTTCGAGAGGATTTTTCATGATCCGTATATGCTACTAGTGAAGGAATTCCATGGCGGTGTAGTAGCGCCCTCTTTCTTCCCCCCCCCCCCCCCCCCCCCCCCTACTTGCCTACCCCTACTCCTCCTCTCGAGTTTCATATTCAAGTATGGCCTCATAGATATTCGCAGAGTCATTGTCTCAATAACGGAGGAATTTCTAATTTGCCATTCTTTTCCACACTAATGTTCAGCTTCTATGTATACATACGCCCAAAGAAAACTGACGGAAAACAACCAATACATCTGGTTAATTTCCGTGTGTGTGTGTGTGTGGTGTGTGTGTGTGTGTGTGTGTGTGTGTGTGTGTGTGTGTGTTTAACCAATCTCGGTCTTCCTGGTCTTCCTCAGGGCACTTTCATGACGAATCTGGGTATCACCGTATTTGGTGAGAGAGAGAGAGAGAGAGAGAGAGAGAGAGAGAGAGAGAGAGAGAGAGAGAGAGAGAGAGAGAGAGATTTGAAGCCCAACCACTCCCACTAATCATATATGATAATTGTACGCATATCCTGCCCATTTATTTTCATTTATTTTGTGTTAATTCCTTCATTAATTCGCTTTTTTTTATTCACCTATTCATCCACTTATACCTCACCTTCCATGCTTTTAAAACGTATTTTAAATCTCTCTCACCTCACTATTAGCATGAATTTTTTTTTTTAACAAATGATATTTAGTGACTTATTCATTTCGTTATTTCTTTGTTTTAAATTTGATTCCTATCTTTCATGATGCAGTCCTCTCCGTTTATCTACATATTCATAAACCTTCACCAGTGAGTCTCTGTAACATTCCATCCCTGCATAACTCACAGACCATAGAGAATACAACTCCCATCACGCTTCCCTTTCACTGCAGGAAACAAACCTTTGTTCTCAGCCAAGTCATGTACTTGCTCTTTGTTGTTTGTTTGTTTGTCTTTCTTATTCGCCTCAGTTGTTTGTCTTGGTTGAAGAAGACGTTGAGATGCGTTGCTTCTGCATTCTCATTTCTTTGTTCTATATATTTGGGACTCTAACACCTCACCTTTCATCCTGGTACCATATTGTCATCAATAATAAATGTCATCTTTCAGTTAGGCTTAGGTTACATATTTCCAGAGGAAGCATCTACCAGTAGATGATTCACTTTAAAATTCATGTAAATCTGCTAATTAAAGTAATGAATAAATCTATATCAGGGCAAGTTTTCTGTGTTTGTTTCATTCTGTTTCTGGAATTTGAAGGCGTCAGCATTAAGATATGCTGTCTTTTCTGTATTTTTGCATGTCAGGCCTCACCCAGTTCTGAGTTATGAAGTGGTGCCCAGTATTTCAAACACAGGATTTTTTAAAGACAGGACTGGAGCCATTCACCATGCCAGAACCTGGCGAGAAAGTAAGGCTGGACAAGACACACCTTCAGGAAGCCAGCATCCAACACCACCTGTCTGGCTGTGTTCTGGAACCTGCAGGAGAGACGGAAGAGGGGACGACCTAGAAATAGCTGCAAAAGACACACAGAGGGGACGACCTAGAAACAGCTGGAAAAGAGACACAGAGAAAACGACTAGAAACAGCTGGAAAAGAGACACAGAGAGAACGACCTAGAAACAGCTGGAAAAGAGACACAGAGAGAACGACCTAGAAACAGCTGGAAAAGAGACACACAGAGAACGACCTAGAAACAGCTGGAAAAGAGACACAGAGAGAACGACCTAGAAACAGCTGGAAAAGAGACACAGAGAGAACGACCTAGAAACAGCTGGAAAAGAGACACAGAGAGAACGACCTAGAAACAGCTGGAAAAGAGACACAGAGAGAACGACCTAGAAACAGCTGGAAAAGAGACACAGAGGGAACGACCTAGAAACAGCTGGAAAAGAGACACAGAGGGAACGACCTAGAAACAGCTGGAAAAGAGACACACAGAGAACGACCCAGAAACACCTGGACAAGAGACACACAGGGGACGTCCCACAAACAGCTAGAAAAGAGACAGAGGGGACGACCTAGAAACAGCTAGAAAAGAGACACAGAGGGGACGTCCCAGAAACAGCTAGAAAAGAGACACACAGGGGACGACCCACAAACAGCTAGAAAAGAGACAGAGGGGACGACCCAGAAACAGCCAGAAAAGAGACACACAGGGGACGACCCAGAAACAGCTAGAAAAGAGACACAGTGGGGACGACCCAGAAACAGCTAGAAAAGAGACAGAGGGGACGACCCACAAACAGCTAGAAAAGACACAGAGGGGACGACCCAGAAACAGCTAGAAAAGAGACACACAGGGGACGACCCAGAAACAGCTAGAAAAGAGACACACAGGGGACGACCCAGAAACAGCTAGAAAAGAGACACACAGGGGACGACCCAGAAACAGCTAGAAAAGAGACACAGAGGGGACGTCCCAGAAACAGCTAGAAAAAGACACACAGGGGACGACCCAGAAACTGCTAGAAAAGAGACACAGAGGGGACGACCCAGAAACAGCTAGAAAAGAGACACACAGGGGACGACACAGAAACAGCTAGAAAAGAGACACAGAGGGGACGACCCAGAAACAGCTAGAAAAGAGACAGAGGGGACGACCCAGAAACAGCTAGAAAAGACACAGAGGGGACGACCCAGAAACAGCTAGAAAAGAGACACAGAGGGGACGTCCCAGAAACAGCTAGAAAAGAGACAGAGGGGACGACCCAGAAACAGCCAGAAAAGAGACACAGTGGGGACGACCCAGAAACAGCTAGAAAAGAGACACACAGGGGACGACCCAGAAACAGCTAGAAAAGAGACACACAGGGGACGATCCAGAAACCGCCAGAAAAGAGACACAGAGGGGACGACCCAGAAACAGCTAGAAAAGAGACAGAGGGGACGACCCAGAAACAGCTAGAAAAGAGACACACAGGGGACGACCCAGAAACAGCTAGAAAAGAGACACAGAGGGGACGACCCAGAAACAGCTAGAAAAGAGACACACAGGGGACGACCCACAAACAGCTAGAAAAGAGACACAGAGGGGACGACCCAGAAACAGCTAAAAAGAGACACACAGGGGACGACCCAGAAACAGCCAGAAAAGAGACGCAGAGGGGACGACCCAGAAACAGCTAGAAAAGAGACACAGAGGGGACGTCCCAGAAACAGCTAGAAAAGAGACACACGGGGGACGACCCAGAAACAGCTAGAAAAGAGACACACAGGGGACGTCCCAGAAACAGCTAGAAAAGAGACAGTGGGGACGACCCAGAAACAGCCACAAAAGAGACGCAGAGGGGACGACCCAGAAACAGCTAGAAAAGAGACACAGAGGGGACGTCCCACAAACAGCTAGAAAAGACACAGAGCGGAACCGAAGACGAAAGGAATAAGCTGGGGGAGGCAGGGAGGAGAGCCCAGAGCTGTCTTCCATGGCCTATGCTCCCTTGAGGCCGAAGAGCCTAGGTATCAGCATGTATGTAGAATTCTGCGCATGAATGAAAACAAACTGTCGCAGAAAGCTGGTAAAATGTAGGTTTTGAAAGTCCGAGGAATTGTAGTCTTGAGTGTCGGGCGTTTTTGTGAATTCAGATTTCAAAAAGAATATGGTTTTGTATGGCTGAATCAATATATGGGAAATTAAATGTTTTCAAAAAGAACTCTGATAGAAACTAGCTAATTAAAGATGGCAAGCCTTGCAAAAATATTCTTTTAAAAAAAGAAAAAGGAAAAGGAAAAACCAGCGTCAAAATCTCTTTTTATGAAACATGCAAGTTATCTTCTAATCGAAAAGACTTACTAATTTTTTCTTTAGCATACATCTAAGCCAAATTTCGTACATTATGTGACAAGGTTTAGATTCAGAATACCGGATATCACAGTGTAACGTTATGAACATGCACACCCTGCTGACAAAAACACGTGACCATCATGGAAAATTGCGACAGAAAATGAACGTTTTCATGTTTTTGCCCTGCTTTTCGAATTCCATGACAAGAACACATACAATGAATTTTTACGAAACTCCGGAGTTACGATATCCGGTACTCATGAGAAGGCAAAACCAAATAACGCTGAAGAGTATCTTTGAAGAAGTACTGAACTGGAGCCAAATAGAAAGAACCCGATAATCATATCTCTGATGGCAAGGTATGATTTATGATGGTATGGTATGGAATAGGATGGGATGGTATGGCAGTGGTATTTATGATAGTATCTATAATAGTATGATGGTATGCTCTCCCCCCTCTCTCTTCTGTCTGTCTGTCTGTCTGTCTGTCTCTCTCTCTCTCTCTCTCTCTCTCTCTCTCTCTCTCTCTCTCTCTCTCTCTCTCTCGTGTACTGCTGTTACTGTTTTTATAATTTCTTTTGTAATAATATGATTCACGGGTTATTATTGTATAACCTTCAGAAGGGCCCATAACATATTCTGAATAAAATCATTTAGTTTCTTCCTTCCTCCACCTCTCTCTCTCTCTCTCTCTCTCTCTCTCTCTCTCTCTCTCTCTCTCTCTCTCTCTCTACACACACACACACACACACACACACACACACACACACACACACACACATTCACTCACTCACTCTCTCTCTCTCTCCTCACACACCACACACACACACACACACACTCACTCTCTCTCTCTCACACACACACACACACACACACACACACACACACACACGACGCGCGCGCGCGCGCGCGCGCACGCACGCACGCACTCACGCACGCACGCACGCACGCACGCACGCACGCACACACACACACACACACACACGCACACACACACACACACACACACACACACACACACACACACACAGAGCTTCGTTTGTCCAGCTTCAGCTCTCCTCCGCCACTGGGTCACACACAACCACAAACAGCCAGTTCTGTTGCAATCGCAACAAGCAACAGAGAACCACCCAAATCGGGTCTCCACGTGGCAACCCGGCAGAGGAAATGCCGCCGAGTCAGTTCGGTGCTGTGACTCTGGTGCCTAAATTTGACCATACATGATGATCTTAAATGTACATGAGAACACCTACATAGTTCAGCCCCCCCCCCCCCCCCCCCCCTCACCTCTCTGCATTTTTCCAGGCCCTTCCGTGCCCCATACTGACCACCATAACAGCTCATTGGAAGATCCAGATTTTTTTTTTCATGAGCGTCTTCCTCTAAATTGTAATGTGGCACAATTCTGGTTCAGAGCAAAATTTCTGTAGTGTGTTTTTTAACGACCAAACACACTAACAGACAGCACAACCCTACTCACCCTTCGACGGGGGAAATTATGCAAGAAAACACACACACGAAAATAAAGCCCAGAAAAAAAATCGAACAAACAAACCCATAAAGAAAGGCTGTCAGCCTTGGCCCCCGATTCTCGTTTGTAACTTCTTTAAAAGAGGGAGCGAGAGTAATAACAAACCGACAGCTGACAAGGACAGAGTAAACACTGCAGTTTACACCTCCACGACACGTCCACAGACACACCGCGTGATGACACTTGTCGCTTTCTCACTGCATGGGGGACCAGTGCCGCCGTCTGGGAAAGGAGAGAGCTGGGAGAGGTAGGGAATGGGGGGGGGGGGGGGGAGGACGTAGGTGGGGTAGGGGCAAGAGGGATTGGGATGGGGGGGGGGGGGGGGGTGGGAGTTGGGGTGAGAGGGGTCACACAGAACAAAACGGAAATCGGCGACTTTCTGTTCCAATGTTCTGTACGTTGTGTGGTGGTTGGAGGAGGTGATGGAGATGACGTGTAAGTAGACTTGGGATGGGAGCAAGTAAGGTGAAGTCATGTTGTTTTTAAAGTCCAGTCGACCACGGAGGCCACGTCGGAACTGGAAGCAGGGGTGTGGGAGGCAGGGGGAGGGAGAGTGGAAAGGCACAACCAGCAAGGACAGAGATGGGGTTAAAAGAGTTCGCTTGGGGTAGCGGTTAATCAGCAGTGATAGAGATGGGGTTAAAAGAGTTCGCTTGGGGTAGCGGTTAATCAGCAGTGGTAGAGATGGGGTTAAAAGAGTTCGCTTGGGGTAGCGGTTAATCAGCAGTGATAGAGATGGGGTTAAAAGAGTTCGCTTGGGTAGGGGTTAATCAGCAGTGATAGAGATGGGGTTAAAAGAGTTCAGTTGGGATAGGGTTAATCAGCAGTGATAGAGATGGGGTTAAAAGAGTTCAGTTGGGATAGGGTTAATCAGAAGTGATAGAGATGGGGTTAAAGAGTTCAGTTGGGATAGGGTTAATCAGCAGTGATTAGAGATGGGGTTAAAAGAGTTATGTTGGGACAGGGTTAGTAGGCAGTGGTAAAGATGGGACTAAAAGAGTTCTGTTGGGACAGGGTTAGCCAGCAGTGGTAGAGATGGGGTTAAAAGAGTTCTGTTGGGATAGGGTTAATCAGCAGTGATAGAGATGGGGTTAAAAGAGTTCTGTTGGGACAGGGTTAGTCAGCAGTGGTAGAGATGGGGCTAAAAGAGTTCGTTTGGGGGGTTAGCGGTTAATCGCAGTGATAAGATGGGGTTAAAAGAGTCTGATTGGGATAGGGTTAATCAGCAGTGATAGAGATGGGGTTTAAAAGTTCTGTTGGGATAGGGTTAATCAGCAGTGATAGAGATGGGTTTAAAGAGTTCTGTTGGGACAGGGTTAGTCAGCAGTGGTAGAGATGGGGCTAAAGAGTTCGCTTGGGGTAGCGGTTAATCAGCAGTGATAGAGATGGGGTTGAAAGTGTTCGGTTGGGATAGAGTTAGTCAGCAGTGGTAGAGATGGGCTAAAAGAGTTCGGTTGGGACAGGGTTAGTCAGCAGTGGTAGAGATGGGGCTAAAAGAGTTGGGTTGGGGTAGGGGTTTATCAGCAGTAGTAGAGTTGGGGTTAAAAGAGTTCAGTTGGGATAGGGTTTGTCACCAGTGGTAGAGATGGGGTTAGAAGAGTTGGGTTGGGGCAGGATTTAAAATCAGCAGTAATTGCGGTGAGGGTTATAAGAATTGGGTTGGGTTACAGGGGTGTCCAACGGTGATAAAGACTTGGACATTGAAATCAGATATCACCAACACTAACAGAGATAAAGGGAGAAAGTAACCAGCAGTGATGAAATGGCGGTAAAAGAAAAATCAGGATGAAGTGAAGAGCTGGCAGGGGACCAAAGGGGTCACCAGCTGTGACAATGATATTAGGATTGCTTTCAATGCTACAGCTGGGTGGAGTTCAGGGTGTAAGAGACTGGGTTAAATTGAAAGGACAACCAACAGGGTGGCGATGTAAGATATTCGGATGAACTGAAGGGATAACCAACAGATGGAGATATACGGTATTGGGATGAATTGAAGAGATAACCAACAGATGGCGACATAAGATATCGGGATGAGTTGAAGGATAACCAAAACAGAGGGGATATAAGTTTGGATAAATTGAAAGGAAAACCAACAGAGGCGACATAAGCAAATCGGGATGTTTTTAAAAAAAAATAAAAAACAGAGGGGAGATAAAAGATATTAAAATGAGTTAAAGGGAAAACCCAACAGTGGGATATAAGTACGGGGGTTGAATTGAAGGGAAACCACAGATGGCAATATAAAAATTTTGGGTGGTAAAGGGAAAAACCAACCGATGGAGATATAAGTATTGGGATGAGTTGAAGGGTAACCAAAAATGGCGATTAAAAAGAATTGGGTGGTTGAGGGGAAAACAGAGAGGGATAAAAAGTTTAGTGGTTGAAGGTTAAGCAACAGATGGAGTAAGATTTTGGGAAATTGAATTAAAGGTTTAACCAACGTGGCGAATAAGTATTGGGATGATTTTAAAGGGATAATCAACGTGGCGAAAAAATATTGGGAAAATTGAAGGTTTAACCAAAGATGGGTATAAGAATTAGGATGAGTGGGGGGAAACAACGATGGCGTATAAGATATTGGGATAAATTGAAGGAATAACCAACAGATGGAGATATAAGTTTTTGGGTGAAATTAAAGGGTAAAACCCAACAGTGGCGAATAGATTTGGGATGAATTGAAGGTAAAACCCAAAAATTGGCGACATAAGATTTTGGGGATTTAAGGGATAACCAACAGAGGGCGAATAAGATTTTGGGGATGAGTTAAGGGATAACCAACGATGGGATATAGATATTGGGTGTTTTAAAGTATAACCAACAGTGGCGATATAAGATATTGGGATGAGTTGAAGGGAAAACCAACGATGGCGATATAAAAATTTTGGGATAAATTAAAGGTATAACCCGATGGGATATAAGATTTGGGGATGAATTAAAAGGTTTAAAACCAACGATGGCAAATTTAAGTTTTTGGGATAAATTGGGGTTAACCAACGATGGCGCATAAGATATTGGGAGGGTTTAAGGGAAAACCAACAGATGGCGATTAAAAGATATTGGATGGTTGAAGGGAAAAACCAACGTGGCGATAAAAGATTTTGGGGATGAATGAAGTATAAAAAAAACGATGGCGATATAATTTGGGATGAATTGAAGGTAAAAACAATGGCGATATGAGTTTTGGGGATTTTTAAAAGGGGATAGCAGCGTTTGCGATGCAAAAATTGGGATGAATTAAAAGGGGCCAACAGATGGAGATAGGGAATATTGGGATAGTTGAAAAGGAAACCCAATATTTAGAGGATTGGGTATAAGAACTGTGATGAGTTGCAGGGAAAACCCAACAATTGAGAAAAAGATTTGGGGGGAGTTGAGGGTAACCAAATTTTTTTTTGGGAGGATTGGGTATAAGACATTGGAATGAGTAAAGGTATTTCCAGGATGATAAAAAAAAAGGTTTCAAGTGTTGGGGAGGGTTTTAAGTGGCTCCACATGAGAGAGCCCACGTATTACAACTTGCATGGTTAGGGGTTTATAGCACTGACACAAAGATTTGGAAAAATATTGGGATACGCCAAAGGGGTGAAAACCAGAGGGGTAAAAATTTGGAACAAAATCGGATGGCTGCAGTAATAACCGCAGAGGCATAAAAAAAATATTAGGTACAGGATTTGGGAAGGTTGCTGTAAAAAAAGTGTGATCAAAAGTAGGGTGTAAAAATGAGTTGGGGTGAGTGAGTGGGTGCGGGAAACAAACTGCGTCGCAGCGTTGAGCTTAAAGTGGGATGGTAGAGAGTTTACAGCAGTGACAGGAGAGGGGATAAGAATTGGGTGAGTTGGGGGTAGCCGGCACGGTAAATCGGAAAGAAAGTCAACGGGGAAAAAAAGTCAACGGAGGGTTAGGGTTTTGGGGTTGGGTCAGGGTTGGGTTAGGGTTGGGTTTGGGTTAGGGTCAGGGTTTTGGGGTTGGGGTTGGGTTAGGTTAGGGTTGGGTTTGGGTTTGGTTAGGTTACTTTCTCTCCCTTGACTTTTTTTCCCTTGACTTTTTTTCCTACAATCGCCGGCACGGGTGGTTTCCGCGAAGGCTTGGGTTGGTGGGGGGGTATAATGAAAAATGATAGGAATAAAAAGAACTTAAATGGGTTGGAGGGAAACCCCCTTTGATTGAGCCCAAAATGTAAAATAGGGTGGGGGGGCCCAAAAAACAAAGATGTTCGGACTGTACAGGGGGGGTAACCTGTATTAGAGTGGCGTTAGCTATCGGGTTGCCGTTTTACAAGATAAAAAATTTCCTTGGGGGGCATGTCAAAACAAGTTTTCCCAATCGTCGCGAACCCGTCGAAGAGGAAATGCCAAAAAACGGGGGTGTGAAACAGAGTGCCCGCAAAAAGACAAGTCGTTATCACGTGTCGTTTATCTTTGTTTACTTAGATTTTTATTTGTCGTAAGTTTTAAAACATTTTCGTTCCTCTTTCCCCCGCGATACCTCCCCCCTCTCCCTGCCGTTTACACGCTCCACCCCTATCCCACCCAGATCTAAACTCTTCCGCCCCCGTCTCTTTATTTGGATGTGGTGTGCATTAGATCGACTATTTGACCCTTAGATGTGCTTGAGAAAAAAGGATTTTTAACGCATCGGAAAGAGGCGTTTTCTTCCCCCCGATTTTTTTTTTCTATGAAAGTCTATTGGGTGGGGGTTGGGGGGGTGGTACGGAGAAAGGACATGGAACAGTCAATAGGGGTTACGCTGAGGGGGGGGAGGAGGGGGAAGGGAATAATGTAAGCCCGGGGGTATGATGGGTTTTTGAAAAAAACCCCCTGTAGTGAAGGGGTGATCCCGGGAATGGGAAAAGAAGCTGCCCAAAGTCTTGGGCATTTGTGTCCAAAACCCCTAACCCCCCCTCATCCTCCCTCGCCCCGTCACTCCCTAAACTTGAATATTTGTTTTGGGGGTGAAAACTGGGTCAAAAACCCCAAATTCCGACACGGTGGCAGAAGATTGGGGGTTTTGGTGGGGAGATTGGGGGTGTGAGGGTAGGGAGGGAGGGGGGGGGGGGGGGAAAATAGGGAAAAGAGGGAACTAGTTTAAAACAATCTGACGAATATAATCATAAAAAAACTAAAAAACCCCACAAAAAGAGACAAAGAATGACAAGATGGGTGAGGGAATAGGTGTGGGGGAAAAGAGGGAGAGATTGACTGGATCCTCGGTGTGTGTGTGTGTGTGTGTGTGTGTGTGTGTCTACGCGTGTGTGCGCGCATGCGCAAGCGCGTGTTCGCATTTGCTTCCCCTAAGAACCAAACTGAAGGAGAGAGTGAACGTGGCAAAAGACCGGCCTGGTAAACATTGCAGTTTACACCTTTACGCTATGTCTGGAGCCGCACAATCTGACACGTTGTCACTTTTTACTGCCTCTGTCTGCCCCACTCCCTGCTGAGTTATGACTAGGGGGCTAGAGTGGGGGCGGCCGGCGTGTTTCGAGAGTGGGGACTGAAGAGAGAACTGGGTGGGGGGCTGGGGTGGCGGGTGGTGTCCAACAAAGGAGAAGAGACCGCCGTCTGTTTCTGTTTTCATCGGTTGATAAAATACGTAATGGAAGAGGGTTGGCTGGGATGGGAGGGTGGGAGGGTGAATGGGGGGAGGGGGGGGTAGCAGTAGGCGACATGGGGATGAAGGGTAGGAGCATGGGGGTGTGAGCAGGGAATTTGGAGGGAGGAAGAATGAGTGGACACCTCTCTCTCTCTCTCTCTCTCTCTCTCTCTCTCTCTCTCCTCTCTCTGTGTGTGTGTGTGTGTGTGTGGGGTTGTGTGTGTGTGTGTGTGTGTGTGTGTGTGTACGTTAGGCATAATGTTGACAGTTGCTTAATGTTTACATTAACGTTTTACATTAATAAGGGGGGGGGGGGAACTGCTGTTTGCTGGCATAATGCGTACAGTTGACTATAGACACATCGCTTGGATAACATAAACATCAGGCAGCTGTCAACTTTATGCACTACATACACACCAAAAAAGTTGGAAGGCTGCTCCTCCGCCTGATTACGTTTATCTGCCTTTGCTATTGTCCACTTTTTTTTAACCGTCATTGTAGTCAATTCGCCAGTCTTTCATCAAGAACTTCTTGAACATCCCTCCCTCTCCCCCGACCCCCCCCCCCCCACTCCCCCCGTCCCCCAAATCTCTCCCATACAGTTTTTGCCGGCAGTATTATTGTATTATACCGTACGACAACGTAGTGTGGCTGTGCATATTGTCCAGACTGTACACTTGCTGTCCATAATGCAGTATTGATTTTCCTGTGTCGCGTATTTATGTTTGTTGTTGTTGTTGTCTGGTCATCTTGTGATAATTTTTACATTCTTTCTAAACTGGGCAATGGTCAGAGATACGAAACTGGATGATTGTGGATGGGTAGGTGGTCGCAGGTTGGCGGGTGGGGGTAAGGAGCTGGCTTAGTGGAGTGAGTGATTGTTGACTCAGCGCGGGCTTAGCCTTGTTTGGCTCAAGGAGGTCAATAGATCATTGACCATGTTATACATCTGATATCTAATTGTGTAGATACATTGCGTCTGTTGAGTTTTATTCGTTTGTTCGTTGTCTGTTGGTGGTTGTGGTGTTTTTTTTTTTCCTTTTGAATGGACTTTTTTTTTCCCTCTGTGATTTCTTCAGATTTCGCCAGGGCTGTGTAGTGTGGTGCTTTATTGCTTCAACAAACGCCGGGTGAACAGATTTAAGCAGAATGAATAAATAAATAAATAAATAAATATTTTTAATGCCAACGTTGACATTCCTGATGTGCAAAAATGTTCTACACAGCACATTTTCTTGTTCTCTAATATTTGCTTTAAATAAACAAAATAAAGCAAATAAATAAACGGATGAACAAACAGATGAATAAATGAACAAACAAACAGTGTGTCCACAGCCTAGGATGTCCTTACCCTTGAGTGAGGAACTGGATATCTAAACTTGGCTTAGAGCGGGTCGGTCGGGGGGCGAGAACTGATAAACGGGTGGAGGATGAAGGTGGGCATTATGAGGGAGATAATCGTGTCCTTGAATTCTCACGGCTTTACCTCCCCTCCCCAGAAAGTTTTAAAACGCTGATGGCCCTTACTACCAACCAGAAGGCTTATCATTTTTGGTGTATCGGCAAAACAAATAAATGAATAAATAAGTATATAAACAAAAAACTATTATGAATAAGCACAATCTGACAGTTCTGTTGTTGCATTTTTTTTCGCCTTCCAGCTCTTTACGAAGAGGTCCAGAAAAAAGGTTGGGTCACAAAGAACAAGGACCGGCTGTTCTCTTTCCACGTAATGTTTGTTCTGTCTCCTCTGTGTTATTTCTCTCTCTCTCTCTCTCTCTCTCTCTCTCTCTCTCCTCTCTCTCTCTCTCTCCTCTCTCTCTATCTATCTCTCTCTCTCTCTCTCTCTCTCTTCTCTCTCTCTCTCCTCTCTCTCATGAGCCTTGATCTGAAAACAAAAATCTTCTCAGACCTTTTGTTCTTGTCCCCTCCTCCAATCCCACCCCCACCTCTCTTCTCTGCCTCCTCCTTCTACTTCTTCTTGATTTTGTCCTTCTTTTTCTTCTTTCGCTCCTCCTCCTTCTTTTCTTCCTTTCGGTTTTTTTTTCTCCTTCTCTTCCTCTGCTTCTTCCCCTACTCCTTCTTCGCTTCTTTTCCTCCCTTCTTTCTCCTCCTGCGCCTTCTCTTCTTTTTCTCCTCCTCATCTGCATCTCCTTCTCCCATGCCTTCCCCTCCTTTTTTTTTTCTTCTTCTTCGATTGATTCCTCCTCCTTTCTTTTCTTCTCCTCTTCCTTCACCTTTTCTCTATTCCTCTTCTTCGTTCTCCTCAATCTCGTCATTCCTCCTCCTCCTCAATCCTTCATTTCTTAGTGGATCAACAGTAGCAATAAAATTTTAAAAAAATATAAATATGAATGGAGGTAGGGACAGCGTGAAACAGACCAAGTAGAATTATTCTGAATAGCAAGTTGGGATGGGGGGGGGGGGTGTACTTTCCCTTGAAAAAGCACAAATCAAGATGACAGTCAAAGTCCAGGCCCGGCTTTTGCAGAAGTGAGCTGGCTCATAACTGAAAAAAAATATTCACACTAAAAATGATAAGTAAACCAGAGGAAAACGCACTTTCAAATATGAGCATCTCAACTGTGTCATTGTATCATTTCAGTGCCTTCGTTCATTAAACTGGCGTGACTGCAGATCACTCAGAAAGTCATACCGTTTCAATTCGATGTTGTCAACCCGATAAAGTTTTCGTCTTCTCTTTTCTTCTGCCCTCTTTCTTCTCCTTCTGCGATCGCGACTTTGTTTCCTTCTCCATTGTTTTCCTCATTCTTCCTCCCCCTCCCCCCCCCCCCCCAATTCTTCTTCTCCTGTGTGTTTAACCTGCGTATCCGCCGGATCTGTTCTAGTGACACCACTTTCAGCCAACGATGTCAGGAGCTGTGCCAGAGACTGTCCAGGAGAGGCTACCCTAGACCCCTGCTCGACGCAGTCACTATGAAGGTGGTTTCCATACCCCGGCAAGAAACTCTCTGCTACAAGAGCAAGACAACACCACACAGAATCCCCTACGTGGTGACACACAACCCTAGCAACCCACCCCTGGGAAGATGGCTGAAGGAAAACATGAGGACCCTGCACTCAAGCCGCCGCATGCAGGAAGCGGTACCTCTTCCGCCCATTGTGGGAGAAAGACACAGCAAAAATCTACGGGAATCCTCATGCCGTCCAAACTTCCTCCACTCCACCTCCCGGGCAAACTCAGCTCCACGTGGCTGTTACAAATGTTCTCCCAGTAAGTGCATCATATGTAAACACCACTTCCAAACTACATCAACATTTACAAGCATACGCACTCATCAACATTCACCATTAGGGATCACATGACATGCCAATCCACTAACATCATATACCTCATAGATTGTCTTAGGTGCAGAAACACACAATACGTAGGGAAACAGGCAAAACGTTACAAAACAATTCTATCATCACCGTTCAGACATCAAAACAAACAAAAACTCTCGTAGCTAGACACTTCAACAGCAAAAATCACACACTGACCGACCTCATCTGCACAGCCATAGAACAAATTAGACAACCAAATGCACCAACACGTAAATATAGAGAAAAATACTGGCGACACACACTGAAGACAAACTACCCGGACGGCCTGAACGTTTGGATTAGACTGGACTAATCCTATGCAACTTCCTGTTCTGGACAAACATATCATGTGCTGCCAAGACTATGGTGGTGGATACTGAAGTGTTGATGTTGATTGGTTGCTGTGCTCTTTGCTGTCCACCAGCTTACTGTGCTCTTTGCTGTCCACCAGCTTATCGTGCTCATTACTGTCCACCACCTTACTGTGCTCATTACTGTCCACCACCTTATCGTGCTCATTACTGTCCACCACCTTACTGTGCTCATTACTGTCCACCACCTTGTCGTGCTCATTACTGTCCACCACCTTACTGTGCTCATTACTGTCCACCACCTTATCGTGCTCATTACTGTCCACCACCTTACTGTGCTCATTACTGTCCACCACCTTACTGTGCTCATTACTGTCCACCACCTTATCGTGCTCATTACTGTCCACCAACTTATCGTGCTCATTACTGTCCACCACCTTACTGTGCTCATTACTGTCCACCACCGTACTGTGCTCATTACTGTCCACCACCTTACTGTGCTCATTACTGTCCACCACCTTATCGTGCTCATTACTGTCCACCACCTTACTGTGCTCATTACTGTCCACCACCTTACTGTGCTCATTACTGTCCACCACCTTATCGTGCTCATTACTGTCCACCACCTTCTGTGCTCATTACTGTCCACCACCTTATCGTGCTCATTACTGTCCACCACCTTACTGTGCTCATTACTGTCCACCACCTTACTGTGCTCATTACTGTCCACCACCTTATCGTGCTCATTACTGTCCACCACCTTACTGTGCTCATTACTGTCCACCACCTTACTGTGCTCATTACTGTCCACCACCTTATCGTGCTCATTACTGTCCACCACCTTACTGTGCTCATTACTGTCCACCACCTTATCGTGCTCTTTACTGTCCACCACCTTACTGTGCTCATTACTGTCCACCACCTTACTGTGCTCATTACTGTCCACCACCTTATCGTGCTCTTTACTGTCCACCACCTTACTGTGCTCATTACTGTCCACCACCTTACTGTGCTCATTACTGTCCACCACCTTACTGTGCTCATTACTGTCCACCACCTTATCGTGCTCATTACTGTACACCACCTTATCGTGCTCATTACTGTCCACCACCTTACTGTGCTCATTACTGTCCACCACCTTACTGTGCTCATTACTGTCCACCACCTTACTGTGCTCATTACTGTACACCACCTTACTGTGCTCATTACTGTCCACCACCTTATCGTGCTCATTACTGTCCACCACCTTACTGTGCTCATTACTGTCCACCACCTTACTGTGCTCATTACTGTCCACCACCTTATCGTGCTCATTACTGTCCACCACCTTACTGTGCTCATTACTGTCCACCACCTTATCGTGCTCATTACTGTCCACCACCTTACTGTGCTCATTACTGTCCACCACCTTATCGTGCTCATTACTGTCCACCACCTTATCGTGCTCTTTACTGTCCACCACCTTATCGTGCTCATTACTGTCCACCACCTTATTGTGCTCATTACTGTCCACCACCTTACTGTGCTCATTACTGTCCACCACCTTATCGTGCTCATTACTGTCCACCACCTTACTGTGCTCATTACTGTCCACCACCTTACTGTGCTCATTACTGTCCACCACCTTATCGTGCTCATTACTGTCCACCACCTTACTGTGCTCATTACTGTCCACCACCTTATCGTGCTCTTTACTGTCCACCACCTTACTGTGCTCATTACTGTCCACCACCTTACTGTGCTCATTACTGTCCACCACCTTATCGTGCTCTTTACTGTCCACCACCTTACTGTGCTCATTACTGTCCACCACCTTACTGTGCTCATTACTGTCCACCACCTTACTGTGCTCATTACTGTCCACCACCTTATCGTGCTCATTACTGTACACCACCTTATCGTGCTCATTACTGTCCACCACCTTACTGTGCTCATTACTGTCCACCACCTTACTGTGCTCATTACTGTCCACCACCTTACTGTGCTCATTACTGTACACCACCTTACTGTGCTCATTACTGTCCACCACCTTATCGTGCTCATTACTGTCCACCACCTTACTGTGCTCATTACTGTCCACCACCTTACTGTGCTCATTACTGTCCACCACCTTATCGTGCTCATTACTGTCCACCACCTTACTGTGCTCATTACTGTCCACCACCTTATCGTGCTCATTACTGTCCACCACCTTACTGTGCTCATTACTGTCCACCACCTTATCGTGCTCATTACTGTCCACCACCTTATCGTGCTCTTTACTGTCCACCACCTTATCGTGCTCATTACTGTCCACCACCTTATGTGCTCATTACTGTCCACCACCTTACTGTGCTCATTACTGTCCACCACCTTACTGTGCTCATTACTGTCCACCACCTTACTGTGCTCATTACTGTCCACCACCTTACTGTGCTCATTACTGTCCACCACCTTACTGTGCTCATTACTGTCCACCACCTTATCGTGCTCATTACTGTCCACCACCTTACTGTGCTCATTACTGTCCACCACCTTACTGTGCTCATTACTGTCCACCACCTTACTGTGCTCATTACTGTCCACCACCTTACTGTGCTCATTACTGTCCACCACCTTATCGTGCTCATTACTGTCCACCACCTTACTGTGCTCATTACTGTCCACCACCTTACTGTGCTCATTACTGTCCACCACCTTATCGTGCTCATTACTGTCCACCACCTTACTGTGCTCATTACTGTCCACCACCTTACTGTGCTCATTACTGTCCACCACCTATCGTGCTCATTACTGTCCACCACCTTATCGCGCTCATTACTGTCCACCAGCTTCTCATGCCCCTAGAAGTGGAGCCTATACTCGCCCCATCCACCTCACTCGCCCCCTTGGCCCCCTCCCCCTCACTCGCCCCCTGTTCTCCCTCCCCCCCCCCCCCCCCCCCCGACCCACCTCGCCCTATAGTCCCCCCCCAACCTCCCCCCCCCTTTAAAAAAATTTTTAACCCCCGCCCCCACATCCCCCTTACACTTTCTTCTCTGCCCCACCCCAGTCTACAAACCATCCACGCCCACATCCTTTCCTACCACATGCACCCGCTCTTATTCCACCTGATCCTCCCCCCTCCATCTCTACTACTTACT
>CM031621.1:32001856-32024356 GCA_018398815.1 Conus ventricosus
GTTGACGAGTCAACCAGATGACCAATTTCCCACAGAACATATGATGAACACGGTGAACTTAATGCTTACGAGTCCACAAGATTAGAAAATTCCACTGAACATGTGATAAACACTGTGAAATTAATGTTTACGTGCTGATAACTATCTATCAAGCTACATGCCATATTAAAACATTCCAGTGAAACAAAAGTCGACATTTCACATTTCCGTTATGCTGTTACTTCAAAAAGTGAACGGGAAGTAACCATTTTGATTCTTATCTGCTATTACTTCCCCTGGCGGTAAACTATTCTTTTCACTTGTGCATGAACTGACTCGAAGGGTGGATCCAAGATCCGTTCCTATTCGACCTTGGCAGCGATCAGCGCTCTTTAGAGTGCCGTTTTGCTTTATTTGCCTGTTTTGGTTCATTTCTTTGCGGTTTTTTTTTTTTCTTGTTTTCTTGATTCATGTGTTGTTGGTTACGGTTGGTTTGTTATTTGATGGGTAAAAACATTTTCCTCGCTACCTCCCAATGGTAGGTAACAAGAATTATAATAATAAGATGACATTTTCCTCGCTACGTCCCAATGTTAACAAGAATTCTAGCAACAAGAAGATGAAGAACAGTGATGATAACAACAACAACGACGATAAGAATTATAATAAAAACTAACACACGGGAACTCCACTCACTACCAGTCATCTACAGTCGCCCAAAAACTCGGCGTCATAGTCACCTGGGCAAAATCCGCGGCCCAGAAACTGAGCAGCTCAACGCTGGAGGCGTGAGGCACCACCTCCAGGTCCTCAATCAGCCTCAACCTCCGCAGAGCACCAATCAGCCGGGAGGCGCTGAGGGAGACTTTCGTGGCAGGAGCTTCTTCAGAAGACACTCTGCACTCTGCTGACGAGGACGGCCGAACGGACGATCCCGTGGCCGGTTTGGTCTGCGGAGGGGCTGAACGGGACTCTGACTCCGTCTGATGAGAAGCTGGTGGTGGGTACTCTATGCTCCCCTGTGAGGCTGTCTGATGCTCCCGTGGATTACTCTCCCGTTGCACGGTTTGTGGGCCTCGAGGATTTTCGTCAGCCGCGTTCTGTGAAAGTCTGTTGATGGGGGCAGGCCGCCAGGACAGGGGTTTGGCTCTGGCTGCGTTGTTCGGAGGTGGAGAAGGTGTTGGATGGACGTGTCCTTGGTGTTGGCCAGCCGCCTCATAGCTGATGTCTGCCAGTGTGCGACCTTTGTAAAAGGTCTGTAACAGGGATGCACATCCCCGTTCGTTGGGCAGAACAACTTCCTGATATTTTTTTTTCTTCATACATTTCAGGATGTCTTAAGCAGACGTTTTATCATTCTTTTCAGGAAACACTTTCATATTTTTGTCTGGAAATTCTAGAGACATATGAAGACGGTTCACAACTTTTTAAGCATCTTTTTAAGCGTTAAACTTCGAACAGACAACCCTGATATGGCCCTTTACGGTCTGCTGGGCAATAAGCAACCTAAATTAACATTGGGGTACGGGGAGGGAAGGAATGGGGGTGTGAAGAGGGAAACCTACACTTTTTTTTTTAGAATGGAGTGCACAAAACATGCCGCTATGCCTTATTTCTCTCGTTGTAATCTGCTCAAATTCATCCCCAGTATGTGGAGTTTGAAGTTAATCGTTGGGATTTCACCTAATGAATATTTTAGGCCTCGCGTCACGGAATGTGTACTTCCAGCGCTCACAGCACCAAATGAATGTTTAAGCCTCGCGTCACGGAATGTGTACTTCCAGCGCTCACAGCACCACCTATACAAATAACGTTATAATCAAAGCAATAGCTGTAATTAGTACACATTACGTTATACACAAACGATTTTTTCACAAGTGTATCTTTTTCAAATCATCACCATTCCCATCCTTCTCTCCCGCTGTTTTTTAACTGTCCTCACTTTTCCATATCTCTTTTTCACATTTCTTCTCCTGACAGCTACCGATTCACTCTTACATTTTTTTTTCTCACGGCTGTCAGTTATCTGTGAAATTCGCGAAAAAAATGTATTTTCCAAATATTCATTCATCGGTGTCGAATTGTTTTGTACATGTAAGTGTTGCTTTACACTCTGTTTTGCGTGCGCGCGCTCTTTTTCTTTCCAAACGGACTATTCTGCATACAGGTTACACCCCCTCTCCATTTTATTTTTTGTCCTTTGCATCCGACCCCCTTCCCCCCGACATCCCTTTCTATTTGCCTTCGTTTGCCTCTTTTCCCCATTTGGGCCTGTCTGCCCGCAGGTAGTTTTCTACCTTTCCACAGTGAATACTGACGGCGCCTTCCACCAGTCGCAAGGGACTTCACAAAATCCGGCTAATCAAACAGCCCGACGTATTTAAATTAATATTCATAAATTAAAGAGACAGAGATGAAAAAGAACGAGGAAACTGGAACAAACTTGTTTTCTAGTTCTGCTTCTTTCCGCCCTAAATCCACTTCAACTTCGAAACAGACGAGATAAATGTCGTGTTTTAACGGCTAGAGAGGTCAAAACAGAAATCTTTTCTTGTAATGTTCAGGCTTTATGTTTTTATTTTCAACATCATGGACCGAAATCAATAACGTTCTCTGACCGGTTAGAAAAAAAAAAACTGTTGGAATTTCTACTCTCTTACCTGGCGGTAGGCGGTGGGTCGTTTGGCCTGTGTGAGGGCCGTGACGGCCCTGAACCAGGTGAGGGGGGAGGAGAAGATCAGGCCCGACTGGTCCTGGACTCGCCCGCTCTTCAGGATGCTCGCCTTCTTCTCACAGCCCTGGTGTCCACACACGGGGACACACAGACACACACACACACACACCGCTGTCACACACGGGGACACACAGACACATACACATACCACCTCTTCTCTCTATCTCCCTCCATCCCTCCCCCTCTCTCTCCCCGCCCCTCTCTCTTTCTCTCTACATACGTATGTATGTATGTAAGCCTATATGTAGATATATATATATACACACACATACATACATATATACATATATATATATATATATATATATATATATATAATATATATGTGTGTGTGTGTGTGTGTGTGTGTGGTGTGTGTGTGTGTGTGTGCAAGCGCGCGCGCGTGTGTGTGTATGTGGTTGTGAATAACAATACCTATCTATATCTATCTATCCATCTATATGGGGTAAGAATATCCTTATCCACCCTGTTCTTGTTTAAATGCTTTTTAAAATGATTTTTTTCAATCACCTCACTCCCTCTCTCTCTCTGTTTTCAATTTTCCATCTTTCCATTTCCCTTTCTGTTCCCGTCTCGCTCTCTCCACGCTCTCTTGTCCTCTCTATTGCACCGTCACCCACACACCCTCCTTTTTTTTTGCCTCATTCTCTTCCTCCCTCCATCTTACCTCTTCCTCTCTGCCCATCCTTCCTCTCCTCATCCCGTCTCTCTCTCTCTCTCTCTCTCTCTCTCCTCTCTCTCTCTCTCTCTCTCCTCTCTCTCTCTCTGTCTCATTCCAACTCACTTTGAAGGAACACGAGAGGTTGAGATTTCCAGGCTGGACCACACCAGTACGGAACAACTGGGCAAAAGGGGGTGGCTTTGGCCCATGGTCAGACTGGAAAAAAAAAAAGAAAAAAAAAAAACCATAAGGCAAAGCCGTAGCCATAAACTGCATCCACTAAATTCCAACAAAGTATTAAAAAAAGTGTTCTTTCCTTTCCCCGCGAAACTTCCTAATGATTTTGAGAATGATGGTTCTTCTGCCTATCCTAAAATGTGTTCAGAAAGATTCGTACATTTATTGTTGACGTCTGTTTGGACTTAAACAATAAAAGCCCCACATCTTTCTGAAACACACTGATAGGCAGAAGAGAAATCATTCTACAAAGAGCATTACTTTACTCTACATCATAGAACGAAGCAACGCCATGACAGACGCATGGACTGTGAGTGATCTCTAAAGCATTCTACCCTTCATGTTCGAACGTCAGAAGAGCGGCATTATGTTGTCAATGTCTCTACACCGACACACACACACACACACACACCACACTCCCCCGTCCAGTCCGTTTTCTGTCTGTTTCTGCGACGTCCACCATTCACTTGTAACCCACAGGAGGTCTTGAACAGAGTGGTGCACGGATATATTTCCAGTATCTGCAGTGCTGTACTCCCGTGGACGTGCACTTGGCATTTTACGTTTTGGGACTCAAAACTCAAACCTTCCATTTTTCAGTGCGCACGTTAGATTCAACTTCTAAAATGCTGCATTGAAAAGTGTGGCACGTATCTTTACTTTACAAATAAAGAAAAAGTCGTCAGCGAAGCTGAAAGCTTCTGTCATCAGAGTCGGAAAACTTCCTCATACCGCTTGATATAATACAGCATACAGGCTGTAACAAGCGGCCCAGACAGCCACATAAACGCTGTATGCTGCCAGAACTGTGCTAAAACTCGGCGCAGCTGTCGTGTTTGCTGTGGTTTCGCATACAGTGACCCAGTCCGTTTCGATTGAAGGGAAGGCACAGTTGACATTTTTTATTCCCATTTCACCCGACTTGGTCACTTTCGCACTTTCACGCACGTGGAGAAAAAAAAATAGTCGTATGGCCAATGTCTCTCTAGAGTTGACTTAAAACAGAATTTGAAAGCAAAAAAAAAAGACAGATAGTGAAGGCAATGCACGTGTTGTCCGCCTTGACAGACGAGCAGCCATGAAAGAAACAAACGAAGAAAGACCAGATACCTCTCCATGCAGAGATCAGTGTGCATGTGAAGATTTCGTGTACATTGTCTTCAGAATCCTTGCGTATGATTATAAAAATAAATAAAAATAGGTGCCCTGTGCTGATGCATGTCTGTTTAACTCATTTACTGACGTGTCAGTTTCATCGGAAACAGCCAAACTCCTACAAGCACTGACAGTACACTGTTACTAGAAGTAAACTCAACATCATTTGTTAGAAAACAAGTTCAGCAAAGTAGAATTAACATTATTTGTTACAAAACAAGTTCAGCAAATGTATATCCACATCAATGCAGGAAATAATCTTGAAACGTTTGATGGGGTTTACTTTGTACGTGTATTCAAACTCCTGATCTAATTCTTACCATACATAAATGGATGGCTTAGTGACCAATCTCTTGTCCGAGCGTGTTTTAACTGAAAAGTAGTGTAGCACTTGTTGCTTCACGGACCGTATGGGACATTAGTTTGAACAACATGGACATATCCATATAAACACAGAACCGTAAAGACGACAACAATAGGCACACATTGGGTCCTGGACGTAGCAGGAACAAATCTGAAGAAAATCCCACAGAATCTGAATTTGCACACAGACAACTGTATGGACAAGCTACATCTGGTTTTCACGCATTCAAATTTCTAAAATGGAGTGAAAACACCTCTACAAATTGAAACCAGACAGTGAAGCAATCATTTAAACAGTGATGTGAAGTGGAGCCCTGACCACTCAGTTTCGGATAGCTGCATTTATTTCCTGTTTGATAAAAGGGGTTAGTTTCTATCCAACATAAGCATGCCATTCATATAAACCAAAGCATGGGCACAACGTTGTACTGACTATTAATTTACAATGTAAAGCCAAACAGGTATAAACCGCCGAGCGCTTACCTGTGGCACTTTGTTTGAAAATTACCTTGGTTCCATAGGAAAGCCGTTTTGAACCATGGCGCCAAGTTACCATGGTCTGCCGCAGATCCCGAGTGCCAGTATCCATGAAAGGCTGGTCATCTCCACTCTTACCGACTTTGCCATGGTCTGGATCTTTACCAGGTACACCTCTACCAGCTGAAACTCTATTGCCAGTATTAGTTTTTTCCAAGCCCCACACTGGTTGTGTTACTATGACTTCCATTTGTTGCTGCTGCTGGTTTAGTTTCCAGCCCGATCCTTTGAATTCTTCTTTCTTTAGTGTCGTCTCTTGCGCCATTTTTCGAACAATCTCCTGCGAGGAGACGGGGAATACGCCTGTCATGCTTGTCATTGAGGAGGATGGGGATGCAGTTCTGGGAGGAACTGGGACTGGCCTGAGAATGGAATTTTTGCAACGAGTCTGGACGATTGGCTTCCGTGCTATGACAACAGTAGCCTGAGGCGGTTTCAGTGTTTGCTTCGGCAAAGGTTGATGCCCAGAGTTTTCCGATAATTCTGACACCTGTTTTTGTGATATCAGTGATATGCTGTGAACGACCTGTTGGTTTTCTTTGGTTTGGTTTGCCTGAATCGTCAATGTGGGACAAAGAATTTGTCCAGCTGGCTGAGCAGGAGGTATACTGGTGTCAGCTTGTTTTCTCTGTTCGTCGGTGTTGGCACCAAATCCTTTCTTCAGTCTCAACTGAGGAACAGCATCTTGTGTTAGGTAAGTGATTTCACCTTCTGCTTCTAATTCACCTTGATTGTTGTATACCTCTGGATCTGTTTGTCTACTAATTGTGTTGGTAGTTTGTTTGCTCTGGGAAGATGGTGGCATAGGTTCATTCTTTTCTACTACATGGTCTGCGCACTCTCTGGTCAAGGCTGTCTTCCTGTTACCACTTGATCCCTTCTCTGAAGCCGATTGTTGCACATCGAAGGGAAGAACTCGGTCGGTCTTCTGATGTTTTGCCTTGGGAGAGATGGAAACTATCACCACCGAGTCATTGCTGGCTGTGCTGTGAGGCGGAGACAAACTTCTTAGTCTTTTGGTCGTTTTTGATAGAGGGTTCCCCGTCAACGTAATTTCTTTCTGTACTGTACTCTGACCATTACTGACTTGATCGCCGATTGTAGCTTTGGATTCAGAAGTTCCTGTCATATTCTTGATTTTCACATTTAGATCTTCAGCACTTCTTTTTGTGCCATTTTCCAAAGGACCGCTTGCAACCATATTCTTCAAATCGTTGCTCTGCTCTGATGATGGCTGGCAAAACTGCGCATGTAGCCCAACATTTCCACCACTTTGTAGAACAGACGGAGATTTTGTCACGGAATCAGGAGACAATGACCCACAATCTGGAGGTAATGTTGAATCCGGAGACATGGGTGCTAAGGACAGAGAGCCAGATGTATGTTTTGATTTTTTGAGTCGTGAGGCAAAATCACCAAATCTGCATCCTGGAAACCAGGGGCTTCCATTACCACTTATCAGTTTCTTGAATTTCTGAGCTGTCTTTGATCGGGATATTCATCCTGTCCTGAGCGATTTCGACACATGTTGAGGTCCGCTATCCACAGCTCTAATTGACTGCGACACATTTTTCCATGCACACCTTTACTGTCCTGGATTCGTGAAGAAAAGACATCTGATGGTCGACTGTTCTTAGCAGTACTGGAAAGTTTGGTGGTTGTCCCTTTCTTTTCAATGCACTGTTCTGAAAAGAATTCTCGGAGGAACATTCAGACAAAAGTGCCTGTGGAGTCTTAGTCAATGAGCTAGAGAGATGTTTATCCTTGTCAGCTTTGGTATGAATCTTTGATGTGATCAGACTGCTCAATTCCTGTGAGCTTCTTTGTTTTTCTCTGTTACGAAAACTCATGCTGGCAGGTATCTCCGACACTGTCTCCAACAACGTAACATCTGACCTCTCTTTTGCACACATCTCTTCTGCTCTGAACGTGGGGTAGCCCGACTTCAAACTGCTGTCACTGGACTTGGACTGTAGCCCTGTCACCGGCCTGGTCATCAAAATTGACTGTGACCTCAGACTGCTGTTGTCAGCTGCTTCTTCGTCTTGTGCATCAGTTGTACTTTCAACGCGGCTTTTCATTTCACCAACTTCGCGTGGTGCGTTGTCAGTTGAAATGTGTCCAGACTGAACGTCTGCGGATTCCAATGGAAAAGTTTTTACAGTGTCTACTTTGTCTCCTACGTTCGCTTTACCTTGCTTTACCTGGCCATCTCTGTCATGTCCTGGCTTCGTTGTGTGAACCGAGAGGTCGTCCTCTGAAACGTTGCTCAGTGTATTTTGGCCGTTTTCACTTGTGCAGCCTGTATATTTGCAGTCTGCTGGATTTTGTCGACACATTGAGTACCTGGCTTCTCTGTTGCATGCGTTGCGTGTCTTTCTGTTTGTGGACTGGGCGAGGCAGTATCGGAACTCTGAGTTTTGTTGAAAGAAGATTTGTTATTGCTGCCACTGCTCTTCACTACATGTGTTGATGAATCTCCGTCCGTTGGTTTGTCTTTTGCGGCTCGGTTAGAGCTGACCAACAGAAAAAGACAGATATTTGATAAACAAGACACGATGACAAAAATCCTATACTGCCTGTTCTGTTTAACTTCACTTGTACTATTACTGTGGGGGCAACTGTTCTGTGGTCTGTGTTGTCATTTGGACAACAAACAACCTGAGTGGATTCGTCCGTATTCCTAATGGCGGTTTACAGACTTCAATTAATTTCACAGATTCAAAAAGAAATCTTCCTGAAAAGGAAGATACTTTGTGAGACTTGTAATCAAAACTGTTCATCAGCAAACCAAGATATCCACTTCTTACCCGCTACCAACTCCCTCTGGGAACTTGAATGTCCAGCTCAAGTTTAGGGGTGACGCTGAAAAAGACACAGTCCGCTTCGTTTCAGGTGTTCAACAAGTGACCTACGAGGCGTGATTGCACCTAAGCCACCAATGGCTTCTTCAGGCTTGCTAATTCTGGTTCCAAAACACGTTGACAATCACACACAGTAAGCAGTCCTGGAATATCGAGTAACTGACTACCTAACATTATCGAAGAACTCCCAACGCCAAATGCCATGAAAACTAAATAGTTGTGGAAGCCTTTACTTGGGAAAGCTCTAAAAATTAAACATTATCTGAGAGATACGTTTTGAAGGGAGTGACTGTATGAAGTAAGACAAACGGCTTCTTTTCATACTATTCTTTGTATTTTCTCTATACTATACCCACCATCTTCCAAGCATTTTTCATGTAATTTTTTCCGAAACTAAGTTTTTGAAAGGCACCAAAACTGGCACAGAACACAACCATTCGTCTGAAATGCCAGTGTCCATTTTCTTTGGTGACTATCATGATTTGCAAAGCAACATCACACTCACCCCAGCTTACGTTGTGATTCGTTTTCCTATGTGTTGGTCACAGTACCAACCACTAACAACCATGCCAGTGAGAGATGGCACTTGCAAGCAAATGCATGTTGTCCTTAGGGATTTTTTTTCTTCTTTTTTTTTTTGCAGCATACTAAAGAAGTCAAGAAGACAAAAGGACAAACGACATTTCCTGACCGTTTCAACTCTCGGTGGACCTTCACCACTGCCTGCAAGGTAGTGCAGCGTAACGTCAGCTGCTGAAGTCGTTGCTTGGTAACTGATTTCTCCGCTGACGTCATCCTTCCGCGCTTCACTCGGTCTGCTAGAGTGGTCTTTTCTTCTTGTTGCCACTTGTTGATGTCCCGGATGACGACTTCCACTGTTCCCGTCATACCAGCTAGCAAAACACGGGAAATCTTTAGAAATAATGTCTCGAGAAGAAGAGAGAGAGAGAGAGAGAGAGACATTGACAGGCATAAAGAAAGAGAGGGGCTGGGGCAGACGGATAGGATGAAGGTAGGCTAATGGACAGACTGAGAGAGAGAGAGAGAGAGAGAGAGAGAGAGAGAGAGAGAGAGAGAGAGAGAGAGAGTGGGTGGGAGTGAAAGGGGGAGGATATGACAAGGAGGAAGGAATGGCTGAAAGGAAACGACAAATCATTAACCAAGAACATGTATGACTGAATAGATTGGAGACCAAATGTATGAATACAGATTGAAAGAACGAGCGAATGAACAAAACGAACAAACGAAAAGACATTTTTTACATGGCTTTTGGAATTTTGAAGTGTGCTATGGGAGAAGATTTTGGAACCACACAGTCAAGTTTCATTCACTTAATCTTTAGTGGATGTATTCCTGACGGTCTTGCTCGAATTTCCTGACAAACATTACAGGTCTCTTATCTCTCGGACCTGGCTGAAGCCGGGATCTTGATATTACTGAAAGGAAGCACAGAATACAGCACTGCATCTAGTCTCGAACCAGAATGGAATTTCCATAGCCATCACTTTAAGTATCCTCATCGGGCAATACTATGGCCCTTCATGCCCTGCTCTCGTGGTGACTTCGGTTCTTGTTTCCTCTCAGTGTGCTTGCGGTGATTTCGTGGTGGCGAGTCCATGACCTCTGTTGTTAGTGGACATACATGGCGACCTTTAGAGGTGGGCATTCACTCAAGTTGGCACCACGACGAAGTATTATTGTCGCCTCTATCCGGCGGTGTCCTTAGTATTGAACAGAACAGACATCACTGCACACCACCGAAGAGACTGAAGGGTATTGTGGTGCATCCTCGGGTGGACTGCTTCATGACAACTGGTATGAATTGCTCCCTGTAGATTGTCGATGCTGAGGCTGTGGTAGGGCGAACGCGGGTGTAGATGTGTCTGTCGAGACTGGAAGGAGCGTTGTGGGAGCACTGACCGAGAAGGAGAGGGGCGAGGGTCAAAACGTTGCTTTCTTGTGGTTTGCTTTTTCTTCAACTGTGCATGCCCAAGAAATTTTTGCCGTGTAATAACGCATACTTCAGAATCAAGTCAGGATTCTTACTCACCAGCCGACTACAGACGCCGTATCGGTGCCGTGTCCGGTATTGTTACTGTATCAGTTTGCATGAGTTCCAATAGATTATTTTGAATTTTTCTGCACATTGAATATGAACATTAGCATGCAGGCGTCATACTCACTTTGATTCCTTTATTTTCACGGCTCAAAGCAGACTTTTCGTTGCCAGTTTGTTTTCGCGAGACAACAACCATAAAAGAGAACAGACAAGCAAACGGAAAAGAACAGCTGAGGCAAACAAGTTGCAACGATGCAACTTAAATGAACACACAGATGCAGACAACAACAAGAAAAAAAAACACATCTCTCCCCTGCCGACTCCTCCCAGTCTCTCTCTCTCTCTCTCTCTCTCTCTCTCTCTCTCTCTCTCTCTCTCTCTCTCTCTCTGTCTACACGTACACACACACACACACACACACACACACACACACACACACACACACACACAAACACACACACACACACACACACATAGTCCTACTGCCAGTACCTCTTTGGTCTGCAGAC
Organism: Conus ventricosus; assembly: GCA_018398815.1. Lineage (NCBI taxonomy): Eukaryota > Metazoa > Mollusca > Gastropoda > Neogastropoda > Conidae > Conus > Conus ventricosus. Next base: position 32,012,955 of record CM031621.1, read on the forward strand.
CAGGCAAGAGCCAGATCTAAAGCTTCAGCGTACGTTTCATGAAGCTGCTTCAGCAAGGCCAGCTCTCGCTCGTGATCCTGAAACACACAGTTATGTATGACTACTACTTTCACTACTACTACTACTACTACTACTTTTTACTACAACAAACAACAACAACACACACAACTACTACCACTACACTACACTACTACTACTACAACTACTGTTTCTACTACCACTACTACTACTACCATTTCAACGACGACGACTACTACTGCTGGTGCTGGTACTTCTATCACTGCTACTGTTTCAGTATTCACACGATGAAGTTGGTTTTGTTTCAAGATCGGCTATCTTCCATAATTGAAATCTAAATCACAATAACACTGCAATTACCACTTCCACCACCCCTATTATCATTATAGCACACACTTATTTAACTTTTAAGTGTTGGCATCTGATACTGATTGCTCCGTTTTCAATTTGCTCTCCTCATCCCCTTACCCCCTCCTGCCACGTACAAATTCTGTTTCATAATATCATTCCTAAGAATTTCAGTCAGTGAATCGGTTGATTTTCGTTTCTCCTTCTGCAGTCCGTCACTGTTTCATCATGCTTCAAGTGCTTAAAACGCCATAAAGGGCAGCGAGCACTGGATGCAAAAAAGAAAGAAAGAAAGAAAAAAAACCAACAACAGCACACCAATGTCCATTAATTATCCCTAAGAAAATGAAAAAAAAAGTGTATGGCCATACTGATCTCCCTCCCTCTCTCCCTCCCTCTCTCTCTCTCTCTCTCTCTCTCTCTCTCTCTGTCTGTCTGTCTCTCTCTCTCTCTCTCTCTCTCTCTCTCTCTCTCTCTCTCTCTCTCTCTCTCTCTCTCTTCTGGCAAGAGGAGCTGATCTGAGGGTGAGGCGTCTGACTTGTTCAAAACTCGGAGTTTCTATTTCCACTCGAAGACAGCCAGCAATGCCGATTCCAGTCTCCTCCCCCACCCCCACCCCCTAATCTTTCGGATGAGACTTTAAACCGAGGTCCTGTGTGTGAACGCGTACATGAAAAAAAAAAAAATTCAGAATGTACGTTAAATTCCATTAGTCCTCCGGAAGCCAGACCATCGTATGCCGGGGAGAAGGACGACACGAAATAAAATACACGGTCACACTGTGTTCAAAGATCATCCTCAAGACAGAACGTTGTTTCCTTTAATGGTGGGATTAAAAAACGGTCGCAGTTTTTGTTCTTGCTTATTATTTGGGTCTACTATTCAGTCTTTCTAGCCCCTTTAAAGTTTCCGACAAACCTCAAAATTAGCACCCCCAACTTTCGACATTCGCTTGTCTTCAATCGTAACTTTTTTCCCTGTCATGTCTTCATTCTGTCGAAGATTAATTTAAATGAAAAGAATGTATGATAATATTAAAAAATGCCAAGTAAACACACCAGTTGGCGCATACTGACTAACTCATGCTTCTTTTTGACAGAAAGAAGCTATTTTTCAGACAGAATTAGTTGCTGGATCTTGGATAGAGAGGGACCTCCAAAGTCCAGAACCGCCAGAGTTTCTTGCTAAACAAAGAAGCGCAACAGACACAGTCCCCATACCATTTTACCGTGGATCCGAACAGTATCGCTGATGGCCATCACTCGACTCAGAATGTTCTGGAGTGTCTGATCAGTCCTCTCTTCCGTAGATGTCTTTTGGTGTTTCGGGGATGGCGAATTCTATATATTCACACACACACACGCACGCACGCACGCACGCACGCACATTGCACCAGTTAGAGAGACAGAAAGACTGATTGACAGACAGACAAGAAGAAAACGTTGACGGTAACATGATGATGACCATGGTAGCGGTGACGATGACGACGATCATATTGTTGTTGATGATGATGATGATGATGATGATGATGATGATGATGCAAACAACGCCTATGGGAAAATGGGGTCTCGTCGACGTCGGTTGACCGACGTTCAAATAACGTCAGTTGTTGTCTTCGTCAGTGGGCCTGGATATAGCTGGTCGATTCGAGTGTGAAGGCGTACATCCGAGGACACTAGAGTGGCGACACTGGGATCCTGAAGACAGTGTGGCGTTGATGCCTTCCTGCACTCCCTGGCACCTGTGATCCCCTCCCTCAGGCTGTTCTCGAAGGAGATGAAGGCTTCGTTAGCCAGCAGCCTCGTTATCCAGCGTCCATTCGGAACATATGGTTCAACCATCTCAGCCGGGTATTCAACATCTAGACGTCAACGCGGACAAGACTGGCTGTATCCAGAGCCTCCAGATAGTTCACCTTGTTCTGCCATCTGAATGCCCAGCACTGAATGTAGGGTTCTCATACGGAAACGCTCAAGCTGCTTGACGTGCTTCTGGTACAGCGTCTAGGAATCACAGGCAGGAAGGCGGCTTGTGAACATGACTACCTCGTCCACTTTGACTTTGGCTGACAGCTTGAAGTTCTGGTGGTTCAGCACACGACGGCCGTGGTGTTCAAGAGTTTGACTGGTTGTGCTGACACAAGCCACAATCTCCTTGTCCAAGTCAAGTCAAGTCAAGTCAAGAATCACTTTATTATCTCCAAAAAGAAATTAAAGAGTGGCCATAAAAGCATGACTATGAACCTATATCTAACAACAATCACACCCACCCATCCATCCCCACCCACCCACCCACTCACACACACACAGAAAACACACACACACACACACACACACACACACACATATATATATATATATAATTATAAACAAAGCTTGCTCTTATGTCTTAGATTGAAGAAATAGGGGGAGATACGCATTCATACCTGCAGTGGCAGATGATTCTGCCTAACTAACAGTATGTGCGTGAGTGGGTGGATGGGGAAAAATAAAATAAATGCTTCTCAAAATGAGCCTTCAGCAAGCTTATATTCTCCAAGGGGGGGGAGACATCCTCCAATAGGGAGGGAAACTCACTAACATATAACTCCTGGTCATATACCGATATTTCGAAACTTGGTGGTTTCTCCTCAGTGACCGCGGAAAGTGGTAATTTAACTCCTCTGCCTTTTCAGTTTTAAGAAGAATGCAATCCCAGAAAAGGCTGGTGTGCAATACCGTAGTATGTTTTGTTGAGTTTTCAAAAAAACAACCAAAGGTGCCATCTAAGAAGCAAAAGAAAATCATGAAAGAGCAAAACAAGCTACATTTTCTTGTGAAAAGTAGAAAATATAAAAAGATATCCTCTAAGACACAAGTGCTGAGGGCCAGTCCTTGGAATGAATCCGCAAGGGACCAAAACACAACAAACCAATAAACTCCAAGGATAAGCACCGAGTACCGTTCCAGCAACTTACAGAGCAGCTTGGTGTTGCAATGACTGCAAGAAATTGAATTATAAACAAAGCTTGCTCTTATGTCTTAGATTGAAGAAATAGGGGGAGATACGCATTCATACCTGCAGTGGCAGATGATTCTGCCTAACTAACAGTATGTGCGTGAGTGGGTGGATGGGGAAAAATAAAATAAATGCTTCTCAAAATGAGCCTTCAGCAAGCTTATATTCTCCAAGGGGGGAGACATCCTCCAATAGGGAGGGAAACTCACTAACATATAACTCCTGGTCATATACCGATATTTCGAAACTTGGTGGTTTCTCCTCAGTGACCGCGGAAAGTGGTAATTTGACTCCTCTGCCTTTTCAGTTTTAAGAAGAATGCAATCCCAGAAAAGGCTGGTGTGCAATACCGTAGTATGTTTTGTTGAGTTTTCAAAAAATCAATCTAAGACATAAGAGCAAGCTTTGTTTATAATTCAATTTCTTGCAGTCATTGCAACACCAAGCTGCTCTGTAAGTTGCTGGAACGGTGCTCGGTGCTTATCCTTGGAGTTTATTGGTTTGTTTGTTTTGGACCCTTGCGGATTCATTCCAAGGACTGGCCCTCAGCACTTGTGTCTTAGAGGATATCTTTTTATATTTTCTACTTTTCACAAGAAAATGTAGCTTGTTTTGCTCTTTCATGATTTTCTTTTGCTTCTTAGATGGCACCTTTGGTTGGTTTTTTGAAAACTCAACAAAACATACTACGGTATTGCACACCAGCCTTTTCTGGGATTGCATTCTTCTTAAAACTGAAAAGGCAGAGGAGTCAAATTACCACTTTCCGCGGTCACTGAGGAGAAACCACCAAGTTTCGAAATATCGGTATATGACCAGGAGTTATATGTTAGTGAGTTTCCCTCCCTATTGGAGGATGCCTCCCCCCCCTTGGAGAATATAAGCTTGCTGAAGGCTCATTTTGAGAAGCATTTATTTTATTTTTCCCCATCCACCCACTCACGCACATACTGTTAGTTAGGCAGAATCATCTGCCACTGCAGGTATGAATGCGTATCTCCCCCTATTTCTTCAATCTAAGACATAAGAGCAAGCTTTGTTTATAATTCAATTTCTTGCAGTCATTGCAACACCAAGCTGCTCTGTAAGTTGCTGGAACGGTGCTCGGTGCTTATCCTTGGAGTTTATTGGTTTGTTATATATATATATTATATATATATATATATATATATATAATTATCCACACAAACAAGCTTTCTGAACTGGATCTTATTGAAATGTCAGTTTTGATTCAGGGGAACTTGGAACGAAACTGTTTTTAATTTTATTTGTTTCGAATTTTGGAATTTGGAATCTTCGACCAGATGGTAGAACATTGGGTTTTTTTTCCAATAACATGAGAACTGTCGGCAGCAATGTTCACAGCTTTTGTGTGACACGACATTCATACAATTTATCTAACTGTTCTTGTGTTTTGCCAAATGTCTTTCCACATGTATTCATCACTCTGATTAAAATGTTTTTGTTTTTCACGCTAAGATTTCCAAACCAGCATAAAAGGTCTACAGACAGCACTGATTCTACAAAACATTGATGAAACATATCTAATTTGTCCTTTTTAACTGCAAGAGACCGAAGTTTCTGAAGACAGTACATTCTAGATTGGCATTTTTTGTAGATAAATTGAGTATTCGCATTAAAATTCAGCTTATCATCTAAAATAGTGCCCATAAATTCATATTCATTTGCACGTTCCACGTTGGTGTTTTCAACATACAAGTGAGGGACAGGAGCTGGGTTTCTGCGAAAATCAGTTACCATCTCCTTCGTCTTACTAACATTCAAATCTAGACAGTCCTCTTTGCGCCATTTACAAAAACGTGACCCCACCCCCACCCCGTTCCCTTCACTTTCTCGCTCTCCCTCTCCCAGAACCAAACATCAATAATCAACGTGTATTTTTCCACGAACCTGCACAAACGGAGACCGATTCTCGGACATTCTTGCGGACGTTTGCTGTCAGCGGCTGAGGTCCCGCCTACGTCGCCTCTTTCTGACGCCACACTGCGTTCGTCATCGATCTTATTATTGGCAGCAACAAGCGTCCCATCATCACTTTGACTATTGGTATTAACTTCTGTACCACCTCTCTTTCTTACAGTTTTCTCATCTTCAGAATGACGATTTCCTCTACTTTCACCAGGGTGAGGTTCCCAACGTAGGGACGAGGTATTTTCAGACGCAAGTCTGTTTTTGCGGATGTACGTCATGTTTATTTATGTTATCAACTGTCTGGATGAAATGCCCGCTCTTGTGAAACCCTTGTTCATTTCGGGAACGCTCTTCGTATTCTGTGTGGTGTCTCTGTCCTTGTCTTTCTTCTTTTGGAAATTTTCCTCTAGCTCCGTAACAGCTTTTTCATTTACGTTTGTGCTCTTTCCTGACAAGGAGTTGTCAGTTTGTGTTGGTGGAGCACTCGTTTTGTGCAGCCCCTTTCTAACCGGGAACTAAGTTGGGAATCCTTTTGTAGGTGACTCATCCTATTCTTGTTGATCAAGGAGGAGTTCATGTTTGTTCCGAAATTGTTGTTTCGGGTGTGAGCAACCGAGTCTTCATTTGACCCGCAGTCTGTGGGAACATCATCAACGTACACTTGCTTTTTGCGCTCCTCAACTGGCGATATTTCAGAGAACGATTTTACGCTGTTACTGTTACGCTTGCTGTGTGCGTATGGGACTTTGAATTTCTGTGATATTCTTGTTGTGCGTGGGTAATTAGCTCTGAGGGAAGTGGAGGGGTCTGAAGTGGAGCCGGTGGAATCCCCCTGAATAATTTCGTCAATGGCCGAGTCACTTGCTACGCAGCTCGCCGATTCTCCGTTCGCGGGACTCTCGCCGCTGTCAGTGCCATTGGCCGACCCACATTTAACGAGTCCATCATGTCTGATGTCCGAAATGTCTTTGTTTACAACTAGAAACTCCTTTTCATGGCATCCACCCGCAGTGGCCTGATCATGCCTAAGTTTGCTCCCGCAATGATCTTCAGCTTCATTTTCTGTGGCTGGCTGATTCACGTAGGTGTTTTCTGCTACTTCTGACAGCGGGTTTTCGGTAGGATGATTTGATGGAAAAGCGATGTTGTCGTCTGGCACATTATCATCCCGTTCATGGTGATTCTGGCCGTTCTGTCCATTTTCTGACGGTGCGGTTGATCCAATACTGGAAACTTCCTTAGTTCCTATGTCACAATTAAAACCTTTCGCTCCACCCATGCCGAGGAATTCACGTTTCTTTTCTTCGTTAGGTTCAAGACTGGTCTCATTCTCTGCAAATCCTGATGGGGTCACTGTCGGAGTGGGTATTACCTGTGTTGAATCGTTGCAGCCAAAGGCAAAAGTTGCAGAGCCAGGGTGTTCCTGGGATTCCTGTACAGCCATTGGTTGAAGTTCCCGGTTATCGGCAGTCTCGCGGTTCGAGATCTGGGTGGGTGTTTGGTGTTGTCATCCTCTGCCGAGGCACCTAGTCGTTCACACAGTGTACTGATGGCGTCATGCAGCGCTGCTTCTGTCTCCGTGTTTTCTGCACCTGTGGATGAAATAATGAAAGAAGGAAAGAAACAAACGTGAGTGCGAGTACTTGTATCTCTATGTATGATGTGTGTGTGTGTGTGTGTGTGTGTGTGTGTGTGTGTGTGTGTGTGTGTGTGTGTGTGTGTGTTGTGTGTGTGTGTGTGTGTGTGTGTGTGTGTGTGTGTGTGTGTGTGTGTGTATGTATGTATGTGTGTGTGTTTGTCAATCTGTGGTGTGTGTGTGTGTGTGTGTGTGTGTGGTGTGTGTGTGTGTGTGAACAGTCAGTGACGCCTCCTCATTTTCGAGTGCCATGCATTAACAACAAACGCACACAGTACTTAGACAAGACAGAAAAGGGGAAAAAATCGCCTAGTAAACTAAGGTTAAACACACACGCGCGCGCGCGCACGCACGCACGCACACGCACGCACGTGCACACACACACACACATATACACACACGCAAGCACGCACGCATACACATTTATTCACGTATGCACGCACTCACAAACACAACCACACATGCACGCACGCACACACGCACGCACGCACGCATACACATTCATTCAAGTACACACGCACTCACACACACAAACACACATGCACGCGCGCGCGCACGCACGCACACACACATACACATACAGGGCAGTACAGCCACTACAACCCCAACCTCTAAAAAGTCCCCCTTTCCCCTCTCGCCCCCCCCCCCCCCCCCCCCCACCTCCTCTCTCAAGTAAAAAGGGAAAAAAAACCCCTTCAAACACCACTAGCGTTTTCACACATTAGACCGACGACAAAACATTTCACCTGTCGCTTCTGGGAGCGATTCCTGACTAGCAACGAACATGTTCTGCGAGAAGATCGAGTCGTGCTCGGGAGGCGTTAGGGTCACGTCGCCCTCACCAAGGTTCAAATCCCCGAGGCCCTCGTTCTCTGCTGTTGAACTGATGGGTGTGAACAGAGACTGGGAGGCCTCGGGGTTGTAGTCATGGGAGTCCCAGCCGTCTGCGATCTGATGGGGAAAAAAAAACAAATACTCAAGACCACCCATTCTACAGTACTGCTCGTGGCCCGCAACTGTCTGGGATCTGCTAAAAAAAAAAAAAGGGAAAAAAAAGGAAAAAAAAAAAAACCAACAAACTCCGGACAGTTCGGGTCACAAGCGGTACTGTTAAAATCGACGTTAATTGATCCTGCCGTCTGGAATCTGCTTAAAAAGAAAAAAAAAGGTAAATTGTGAAACAGTACCCAGCGTAGCCCCAGCCGTCTTTGAATCTGCTAGAGAAAAAAGTCCACTATTCACCAGTACCACTCCTGAACCGTTTGCACAACCATCTGGAACCTACAATATAAAATTAAAAAAAAATGAAAAGATGCTGCTCATGACCTTAGACACAAGGGGTCTGCTTCCAAAAAAAAGAGGGGGGGGGGGGGGGAGGGAGGGGGGAGAGGAGACATCAAATAGAACCGTTCATGACCCCAATCGTCTCGAAATCTGCAAGAAGTAAAAGCAAAAAGGTCAACAGTCAAATACTACCGCTTACGGCCCCATCCATCTGGGGTATGTTTTAAGAAAATTGAGGACGGCCATTGAACAGTACCGTTCGTGATTCCAACCGTCCAGTGTCTGCTCAAAACAAATCAAAACAACATAAAACGAACACGGATGAATCATTCAACAGTACTGTTGCTAACGCCAGCCGTCTGGGACCTGCAGAAATCAAGCAAGCAAACAAAGAAACAAAGAAACAAACAAACTATAAAAAAAAAAAAAAAAAGAAACGGGATCAATCATTCAACACTTCCTCGCTGACCCTAATTGTTCAGAGTCCGCCCAAAACTAAACACACATTTAAACCAGGATCAATCTTTTCACAGTGCCGCTCGTGACACCCAACCGTTTAAGATCTGCTGAAAACAAAGGCGGGAAAAGCTCAGTTCCCTGAATTACATTTACTGCTGTATGAAAGGTTGCTGACTCTGCATTGTAAGGTTGCCTATCTCTTCACAGTTCCCATTATTAAGTGATTAAGTAGTTAATTATTTCGTCGCGTACGTTAATATTGTAATGATCTCTTTCGAAAGAAAAGAACCTTTAAAAGGAAAAAGAAAAAAACTTCAGGAACAATCATTCAACAAATCTAGTTGTAATCCCATCCGTCGGGATTTTGCTGGAGCAAAAAAAAAAAAGAAAAGAAAAAGAAAAAAGGAAAGAAAAATCTGGATCAGTCATCCAAAAATTAAAGAATCTCTTAATGACAAACATCCAACAAACTCAACTGTAATGCCAACCGTCGAGATTCTGCTGAACAAAAAAAAAATAATTAATTAATCAATAAATAAAAACACGAATCAATCATTTGACAATACTGTTGCTCATTACCGCAACTGTAAGGAGCCTGCTAAAAAAAAAAACACAAGCACACACAAAACAAACAAACAAATGACAAAAACAACAACAACAAACCTCATGAATCGTTCAACGGTACTGCTTGTTCTCCCTGTCGTCTGGGTTTGCTTGTAAAGAAGAAGAAGAAGAAGAAGAACAAGAACAAGAAGAAGAACAAGAACAAGAAGAAGAAGATGATGATGATGATGATGATGATGATGATGATGATGATGATAAAGATGAAGAAGAAGAACAACAACAAGAACAAGAAGAAGAAGAAGAACAAGAACAAGCAAGAAGAACGAAGACGAAAAGGCCACTCATTCAACAGTGCCACCGCAAGGGTTTTGCTGAAAAACAACGACAACAAACTGCATCAATCATACCTCTCTGCTGGATATTGACCACCACTACAACAACCAGGTGACTTGCGAAGGCCATTGAAAAATAAATTCAAAACCTTTTTTTTTAAATTGGGGGTTGGAGTGAGGGTGGGGATCTGTATATGCAATTATGAAATGTGATTTTTTTTTTTTTTGGAGGGAGAGAGAGGACACTGGAGGCGGAGATGAACGCAAACGGTGCCGAATGTTTCTGAAGGCCGGAATTTGGAAGCAGGAGTGGAGACGTGGAAGAAGGGGCAAGGGGGCAAGGGGAAGGAAGCTGTATGGATATTGCAAGAAAAAGTGAGGAGAGAGAGAACACACACACACACCACACACACACACACACACACACACACACACACTCACAGAGAGAGAGAGAGAGAGAGAGAGAGAGAGAGAGAGAGAGAGAGAGAGAGAGAAAAGAGAGAGATAGAGAGAGCACGCGCTCGCGATAGTTAGAAACTAACAGGCGAAAATGCCGTGTAACAAAGTGATGTGACAATACGACACAATGAGCACTCTGCAGCGTTGGCAGAAAAACCAGTTCGGTTAGACCAGGTCACACAGTACTGTTCACAATAATACGCAGTATGATCAGAAAAAGTTTCTATTTTTCTATGGTACGACGCACCACCTATTATAACAACGCAAAGCAGTACGAAACAATGCAACAAAAGCAGTATATATCACATACCAAAGAAACAAAATAATGTAACCCAACATGCACGACATAAGTCAACTATAATACGATGCAGTGCAATAAAATAATAACACAGCATATTAAAAATGATGTACGAGAAACAGTGTTATAGAATACACTCAGACCAGTGCCATACAACAAAATTTTGTAATAAAGAATTTTACAGTCTCAGTCATGAAAAAAGAAGTGCACCAAACGTTGATGCTGCCTTCCAGTATCGATAAAATGGAGAGAAAAAAACCTGTATTGACAGTAATCAAACAGGCACTCGCACACGTGGGTACACGCGTTCATATGTCCGAGTGTGCATTACGTGGGGAAGCGGCTGAGGGTGGTGGCAAATCCAAGTGTGTGTGCGTGTGTGTGTGTGTGTGTGTGTGTGTGTGTGTGTGTGTGTGTGTGTGTGTGTGTGTGTGTGTGGCGTGTGTGTGTGTGCGCGCGTGCGTGTGCGCGCGCGCGTATGTGTGTGTGTGCCTGCATTTCAGTGCATGTGTGGACATGTAGAGATAAACAAACCAAACAAACAAACCATCAAACCAACAGATATCTGAACAAAAAGAAAAAGAAGAAAAAAAAGCGGAAGCAGAAAAAAAAAAAAACCCAGCACAGCATACAGCGGCAGACTAAAGAAGGGATTGTCACTCTTTCCTGCCTTCCTTGAATGAAAGCTGACACAAAATAATCATGGTGAGAAAGAGAAACTGGGACTTACATGAGGAGTAGGGTTCAAATCCTTTACTGGGTGGGACCACCCACTTGTCGGAAACTGCATGGGAATAACAGGAGAGCCTGAAACACGACACGAACAGAATTGGAAAAACCTAAACCTTAGCATGTACAGAATTTACTAACACCTCTCTCTCTCTCTCTTTCTCTCTCTCTCTCTCTCTTTCTCTCTTCTCTCTCTCTCTCTCTCTCTCTCTCTCTCTCTCTCACACACACACACACACACACACACACACACACACACACACACACACATACATACATACACACACACACACACACACACATTTACAGATAGATAGATAGATGTGCCTACTCCTCATCCTCCATC
>CM031621.1:32031856-32049356 GCA_018398815.1 Conus ventricosus
GTATTCGTATAGATCTTTTTTTAAACCTTTTTTTCTTCTTCAACATAAACACGTAAATTATCCACGTAGATATTCGTCCGAAGGTTTTTCTTTTTCTCGACATTGATGTGTAAACTGTATTCCTCTATTGCAATGTTTTGATAGTGTGGAATGGTGGGGAAGATTCAATGAAAGATTGTGCGAAAGACTGAGTGGCGAGAAAGGTGTGATGGTACGCGTTTGATTTAGTTTGCGTTACAGATGAAATTGTCGAGATGAAGTTAACGTGAAAAGGTTTACCATGCACAAACATCACACACAACACACACACACACACACACACACACACACAGAGAGAGAAGAGAGAGAGAGAGAGAGAGGGGGGGGGGGGTCGAATCGAAACATTCTGATTAAGCTTAGACATGAACTCATGTCACAGATTTATAACATGGAAGGGTAAAACAAAATTAACTTTTAAAAATCGAAGTCTTCCTGTTTTCAAAGGCACGTACTAATATGTGGCAGAACAATATCCGTCATTAGTTATTCAGCAATACTGCAGACAGACATATACAGTAGCATCCCACCCAGCCTGGAAGTTTTGTGTATGGATAATCCCTTCACCAACATGAATATGGGTAGGTACCCTGTTCGTCTTCTCTCAGTCTGGCTGCAAAGGAAATCAGTTTGTAAATTATTCCGTAGTCTTTGGATGGAAAATAACGAGTGGGATGTATGTCCACAATGTCAGTAAAAGCTAGTCTATCTTTATTTACAAATGCATCTGGGGGCGTCTCTCTCTCTCTCTCTCTCTTCTCTCTCTCTCTCTCTCTCTCTCTCTCTCTCTCTCTCTCTCTATAATTGGCGTTTGTTGAATTCTGTTTTTTTTTTACCTGTGTGTGTGTGTGTTGTGTTGTGTGTGTGTGTGTGTGTGGTGGTTCGTGCGTTGTGGTGCACGCGCACGAGAGATGTTCACAAGTTTTACTGTCCGTGTTAGTCAATTGGATATTAATCACTGTTCTTGTTTCTTTCTTCTTTTTTTTTTCACTTTCAATTTTTTTTTTCTTGTTTATTTCAAATTGTTCAACGGTGTCCCAGTTTTCAAAGCGAACAACAACAACAACAACAACAAAAGTATAGGTTGATAATGTAATTGAATTATTCTGTTGATGCCGTCGGGGTGACCTTGCAGACCTCTGCACCGGTGCAAAGGGCGGCACCACTTGCCCATCATAGGGGAAGAGATGCAAGGGGACCAGCTTCCTAAAGGTAACACACTAGCAGTATAGGCAGCAGTCAGATTTAGCTCTGGATCTACGCCTGTGTGGAATTCTTTGAGAAGGTCGATTGCTTTTGGTTTGCAATATATATATATATATATATATATATATATATATATATATATATATATATATATATCACTTCTTTGAAGTGTATTCCTTTTACTTCCAAACATCCACATAACCGTACTAGACTTGTAATGCTATGTAATGTTAGAATGGGTGAGTGCATGCGTACATGTGTCTGTCTGTCTGCGTGCGTGCGTGCATGCGTGCGTGCAAGACAGAGATAAAAAGAGAACGTAGCTGTGTACGTATATGTGAGAAGAAGAAAGTACATATAAACCAGCGCGCGTGCACGTGTGTGTGTGTGTGTGTGTGTGTGTGTGTCCCCTCAACTTATCCCGCCCCCCCCCCCCCCCCCCTTTCCATCCTCTCCTACACACATGTACACCGTAGCACAGAAGCAGTAGCACGCAGTACAGAAGCAGGACATAAAGAAGAGATGGGCGGGAGGGTGCAGGGAAAGGGGGATGGCGTGCAGGGGGTAGGGGAAGGGGGCACAGGAAGCCTGTTACACCTTTGAACCGTTTACGCGGACATGATAGAGATTAGACTGATTGAGAGAGGCTTTGACATCTGCAGAGGAAGGAGGGTGAGAAGCAGGGAGGAGGTGGGGGAGACAAAGGGGCATTATCTACTTTGTCTCCCCACCTCCTCCCTGCTTCTCACCCTCCTTCCTCTGCAGATGTCAAAACCTCTCTCAATCAGTCTAATCTCTATCATGTCCGCGTAAACGGTTCAAAGGTGTTTGAAAAGGCCGTTAGATGGCTAAAACCACGGTTTTCACGCGACATATCCATTTTCAACATAATTACGTGTTCAAGTAGAAGTGGTAGTAGTAGATGTAGCAGTAGTGGTAGAAGTAGTAGTAGTGGCAGCGGCACCGGCGGAAGCAGCCGCAGCAGCAGCACATGTGACAGCAGCAGCTGCAGTAGTAGTGGTAGTATTTTCTGTCTCATCTGCCGTGTCCCAGAAGTGGCATTACTTACATACCGGTCGTTCCGCTCCGCCTCCCCTCACCCCTCACTGCCTCCCCCCCCCCTCCCCCCAGCCCCATACACACCCACACCACACCCATTTCTGTCCTCTTTCTGGCTGAACACCGGCAGTCCATAGAAAGCCGTCAATATTAGGTTGCCTAGAAGCAACCCACCTGAGCACACCCCGCGCTGCTGCTGAGTCACTTTGGGTTGTGTGCAGTGGTGGTCTGCTGCCATTCGGTACACGCGGGACACCAGCTGCTAAACTGTTAGCTCACGGCCATGATTTTTAGTCCGGGAGTTCCTCAGAAGCACGCCATCACGCCCGTCAGTCAACTTGTCCATACTGAAGACTTTGTCATGACCTCAGCGAGGGCATAGACGTGGACAGGAAAATTTAAGTGAGGTCACCCCGAGTGTAGGGCATGGAGAACCACAGGATTTGACGCTTTTTATCTGATGGTGACATTTCATGTGGATGAGTATGATCAAGATGACGCCATGGAGATCCATACTAATCTGTGGCCACAAGCCAGGGGGTGCACAGTGTGCTTGCCTTCATACTTAATCCCAGCGTCGACCAGCGCCGGATAGAACAGACACCTGCATTGTAGGTCAGATAAGCCTCGTGCCCTATCCACAGCTCATGCACTAATGACGTAGGGGGTGACACAAACCGGACCTGTTGAGAGATAAGACTGGGTAGAAAGCTACAAGAACTGAGGAAACTATGGAGAAATGTCAACTTCAAAAGTGTGTAAAATAGTAATAATTACAGTTTTCATGTGCATGATCAGTTCTGTTGCCTCGAGACTATCTGACCATCACGAAAACAGTGACTGATGACAACAATAATCATGATTCACGTTCACACACAGACTGACATTGTTCACAAGGAAGACTACAACGAACTGTCACCTGAAATGATGGCCTACTAATCGTTTTCACTGCATACCACTTACTGTGATCCTAAGGTTAATAAGGATTGTTTTGTTTTGACTCGCCATCCTGTGCTTACAGGGCTCCAGAAGCAGTGAAAAATAATACCTACGCGTTTTCTTCATGCACACAGCTGGGACTTTTAAGGGGGGCTTTTGAAACCAGTAATTCTGTCAGTGTTAGTGCTTTCCTGTACGAACTGACTAAAAATGATCGCTGTGCTCTGAAAGCGCAGCCAGTGCCGTGGCGCAGGGAGCTGGTTTGTTAAGTGTTTGAGAGAGGTCAGTACAGCATTCATGTTTGGTTAGAACAGCTCGCACACACTGGGTAAAAATGTCCTGTTTACAGACACCGTTTTCGATGGGAGCATTGCTGTTTTGTTAGCCTGTTTTCAAAGTTGTTGTTTCTCCCATTCTAGCTCCGCGAACATATGCTTCCAGTCTTCCCATTCAGCTGAAACCATAAACACTCTCTGCTCTTGAGCAGCAGCCATTCGGGACCGACAAATGCCAGAAACAAAGCCTCTGATGGGAAGCGACCTCGACAGACTGCAAATCCGCGATGCCAACCATTGCACCTTAGCGTCTGGTCGTAACAAACAAACAAAAAAAAAGAAAGAATGAAAGTAAAAAAATAAAAAAAAGAAAAGACACACAAGAACAAAACCGAAACAACACACACACACACACACACACACACACACACACACACACACACACACACGAACGTATTACAGTCTTGTGAAGCTAGAATGCTGCCATAGCTTTCAGTTTCTTTTTGTTTTCTGACAGTCCCTGGGACAAGCCACAGGACAAGGACAAGAACAGCCCGGAGCCCACAAGCCAGGAACCCGCAGCAGCAGACCCCTGCGGCAGCCACAACCTGGACCCCGGGCAGTCCCAGGAGGCACCGCCCGCTCCTGTGACGCCGTGCTCCAGTCCCCCGATTTCCTGCCCGCCGGAAATGCGAGAATCAAGCGTGCCCCCAAGGTACACGGAGCGCCGAGGAATCCAGCATGGCCGCCGCGGAACAATCGAGCGCGAACCGAGGGAACGGGAATTCGGTGGTGGCGGCGCAGGCGGCGGAGAGCGAGAAAAGGGAGCAGCAGCCGCAGCAGCAGCAGGAGGAGGAGCAGCAGGAGGAGCAGCAGAGGGGGTGGGCCCATCAGGTGTCTCAGGAAAGCGACAGCGTTTGCTCTGACATTAGCGTACACCCTACGGTGATCTGAAACCGTATGAACACGTCAGGTGGTCGGGACGGGTTGGAGAAGGGGGTTTGATGTGACGGGGGTTTGCCACCTCCTTTCCATCACCTCCCACCACCAGTCCACGACACTTTCACATCCGCTCACAATCCACACACTCATCCTCCTAATCCCCACTTCCCTTATTGCAAACACGCACGGCCCGAGCACATGCATTCTCACACACGACACCCACGACACATGTCACACACACACACGAGAACACACACACACAACACACTGAAATACACAACAAATCGCAATAAGAATCCGTAGTCCCCTTTCACCTCCTACTTACCTCCAGACCTCCAACTTTACCTTCATCTACTCCTTGTCCATCTCCTTGTCTCTCCTGTCCATCTCACTCCCCTCTCACTTCCTCCGACCCCCCACGCCCCCCACCCCCGCCGCCTATTTCTCCTCACCCCCCCCCCCCCCCCTTCTCCTCTTAACAGCTTCTGCTTCCAAGTCATACAAGTGGTCGAAGACCATTTAACCCAAAACCACAGTAAATGAAAATTGAATTCTTGTTTCTTCTCGTACTTGAAATTCACGCAGAGATCAGCGGTTTTGAAACAACGCCCATTCACAAGATCAACTGGAAGTGGAGAGAAGTTGAAAAAAAAAATGAACTGTATTAGTAGTTCGTTACAAATAGAAGTGGAAAATCTATACCCACATCCATACCTATCGCGCCAACAGGAATACATTCCTGACACGATATGCTATGTCCAGTCATATCAATGTACACAAAAAATCTTCTCTCTCTCTCTCCCTCTCTCTCTCACGTCGGGTCCTCTCTCTCTCATACCTCTCTTCTGCTCGTCTCTCTCTCCTCTCTCACTCTTTCTTCTTCTCTCTCTCTCTCTCTCTCTCTTCTCGTCTTCTCTCTCTCTTCTCTCTCATCTCTCTCTCTTATTATTGAAAATGCCCTTTCGCTCGTACATTAGAAGCAAATAATGTAACAACATGCCTTAATTTAACAATCGTAATACTTTGTTAGGACGCGTGTATATTCTCTCTTCACCTGTGTTTGACGACAGCGGTGCTTTGCATGATGCAGTGTTACTTATCAGTATTGGACTATGGCCTATAACCCATTAAACAACCGTACTTGCACTCTCTCTCTCTCTCTCTCTCACTCATCTCTGATCCCGGGATATAAAACATTCACTGACAATTTAAACGTTAGAGAATTTCGCTGTTCAAATCCCAGTGCTTGCAGAACACCACTTTTCAAGCCCTTATTTCCCGTTCCAGTTTTATATTGTAATAGAGATGCCATTAATGGGGTGGCACTTGCGCAGTGTTGTTGCTCTTTGTTGTTTGCCATTGTTTACGACAGTGGCATTTAACTTTTGACATGTAGATGGAGTGTTTAATCGTTATAACATATCACCTCGTATCTTGAAGTGTATGGGCAAGGGCCATTCACGTGTGTGTGAGTGCGCGCGCGCGCGCGCGCGCGCGCGCAGCGCGCGTGTGTGTGTGTTCATGGTGTGTGTGTAAGTAAGGAGATTTAGAGAGAGGGGGAATCAGTATATAGATACAGTCCAGGGGAACAGCAAAGATAAAAGCCAAAAAAAAAATGGACGTGCCTCGCCATGGGAGCTAACTCTGTTCTTAAAACTACCTGCAAATACATAATTTGAAATACAGAGATCGCCCCTTTTCATGAATGGCCGTCCTAGCGAAACGCGCAGCATTAACATGTTTGGTGCCCATCTAATTTCTCGAGGAATATGTTGTTATCACCACGCTCAGCCACCCATCTACACCATTAGTTCCAACCATGGGCACGGAATCTGCGATTGCTAAAGAGATTCGTAGTAATTGGCTCTAAAACGGGGCCAGAGTGAAGGGAACTACAGACGGGTATGACGCTCACACTGTTAAATGCATGAATACGCGTTCTGCAAAGTAACCAGACACAGTGTATGGTTTGCAACAGAACATGACTATGAATGCTTAATGATCATCTTATCTACAAGAAAATCACATTCTATATCACATCCTGTTCGGATTGTTGCTCCGAGTGACTGCAGGCATGTTGGACGAGAAAGATTTCTTTATAAAAAAATGATGTAAAGAATATACGAAGTTTCTTAAATCCACACTGTGTGCATGAAAAGACAATTAAAAAAAAGTGATTGCTTTCTGTGTGATAGAGTCAATTTCTGACACTTTTCACAGCTACTATTGAGTACTTTGCATGTTAGAGGGGAAAACATAACTTCTTGGAACAGATTTTGAAAGTCGATGTCTTAATTTTTGTAGACATATGTCGAGGTATATTTGTTGTTTTTTCCTAACTTTAGTATCTCTGAACAACTTTAAGACTGTGCTTATAATTCAAGTTTACGAAGCTAATTGTTTGTGCTACCAGATCCAACGCTCCTTGTTGTTGTTGTCAACCTCGGTGTAATGACGAAGGAGGAAGGACTCGCGCCACAGACCCAAACACACTCACAGCTGCTTACAATCTCATTACATAAATCATGCATTCGTCACATCAAACCACTATTAATGTCTATAACTTTACTACACATGATCATAGAACGAAACATCAATGCATATGGAATCAAACAAAATAAAACATTCTCTCTTTTCCTGAACTTCACAAAATCATTTATCTAAAACATCATTAACTAACCCCGGTATAAATAGATTTCTACTTTACCTGGCCAGGTGATCTTAACTATTCACGAATCACTGTCTCTTTTTCTTTTCCTTTTTTTTTCTTTTCACTGTCACTTTCACAACACGGCACAACTGCTGGCACTGGTGTTGGTCTACTTGCACCGGTCAAGCTGGACTGCAGGCAACCGGTCAGGCTGGACTGCTGATGAAAGTGGCGCTGGCCAAGTATGAGGTCGAACCCCAGTGAAGATAGAACAGTGACTATCAACATCGATCTGTTCTCCTTTCTTTCTTCCTGCATTAACGCATTGCACTCTCTCTCTCTCTCTCTCCTAGTCTGCTCTTATCAAATGGACATGGTTGCTTTTCTTTTCTTTTTTCTTTTCTTTCTTTTCCTCTTCATTATTAGCAACTCTCTCTCTCTCCACATCACTCCTCAGTCCTTCCTCTGCAGACTATCTCATGCTAATCTCTCAACTTGGTTCTCTTCTTCCTCCCCTCATCTCTCTGCTTTTCTCTCCTCAGAGATTACACTCAGACCTCTCTCTCTCTGTCTCTCTCGTTCTCCCCCCTCGTTCTGTCCTTCATCTCCCTGCCTTTTCTCTCCTGCAGAGACTATACCCAGAACCTCCTCATCTCTCTCTCCCTGTTCGTTCTCATCTCCCTGCCTCCCTGTAGGCGAGAGCCTACTTCCCCGAACTTCTCCCTCTCTCTCTCTGTCTGTTCGTTTTCCTCCTCCCTCTCTCTCACTCACGCATTCCTTTATGCCCTAACCCCGTGTCCAAGGGCCAGTACCATTGGTCAGTATTTTTACCCCTGACACCCGAAGTTATCCCCCTCTAATTCCATTGGATATTCAAATCGTGACAGTCCACGCCTACACACCTTACTCTCTGTGGTGGTCAGTCGGTCATTTAATTGATTAGCTAGATTTCACCCCCACCACACACTACCTTCCCTACTTAACTGGCGCCGTGTGGCTTAAGTCGTGGACACTGGTCACTCTAAAAGTGGCTAGATGAGTCTGGGTAAGCTCCAAGACGTTGGCTGGTAGACCAATCGAGACATTCGGCCAGACAGCTTAGTCCGTCTAGCAGACAGTGCTGTCTCCACGAGAGCTAAAAATAGCCTTTAATTGGCTGAGGCGACAGGTGAATGCGTCGGTCAGCTATTTAGTCCGGCTGGTTGGACAGACCGTCTCTGTGGAGGATGAGGATTAGCCTCCCCCTCTGCTTAATTGCCTGGATCCGAACCATGGGGCCGTCCGCCTGACGCCCAGAATATTTGCGTTAGGGCTTAAGTCCAACTGGGCTGGTGGCGATTGACCACGAATTTGGTTGAGGTTATTTTTGACCGTGACAATTTCCCCCTTGCAAAAGACTATGCTCCGCATTGTCTCAAAACAACGGTACAAAAAAGACAACAACCGAATTTGCTGACCCCACAGCTACACGTGCAAAGTTTGAAAAATACTTTACAACAACCGTTTACAATATAAAATATATCATTAGTGAATACCACTCCAATGAGTTATCATTGACGTGCACTCTTGCGTTATTTCGACTCATTTTATAACGACCTCTGTGCGCACTTATGCGATTCCCCTACCTGCGGATTTGCCATATCTTCTCTTCACAATTCTTATGAAAAGCACAATATAATATGATCACGATCCATGACACTTCACTGAGGAATCTCCATCCTCACTTATTGCAAATAATGCATCACTACACAAGCGACTGTATGCTCCAAGCATAACTACATTCACATGAACAAGTCTCACAAAGAAAATATGAACAAGTCTCACACAAAAATAATATGAACCATAGCCAACTGGGAATGAACCCATATCCAATCAACATAACTGTCATCAACACATATTATCAACAAAGCACCCCGGATATGACTGACTTCCTCTGAGTTGCAGCTTGCTAGACTACACGGCTTAAATAGTCAGCTCCGACATTCTGTCGACCGGGAATGTACTGCACTCGATACCTGTAGGGCTGCAGTGCCATTGCCCAACGCAGAACCCTGCTGTTTTCAGCTGTGCCTCCTGCAGGAATTTGAGTGGTTGGTGATCTGTCTCTATCACGAACTCTTTCCCATACAAGTATTTGTGGAACTTCTGCACGGCCCACACGACAGCTAAACACTCCTTCTCTACAGTTGCGTACCCTTCTTCACACTTTGTCAACTTCCTGCTAGCATAATCTCACAGAAACTCGACTCCCTCATGCTCCTGCAACAATACTGCACCTATCCCACACCTGATGCATCTGTCCACAACAAAAATGGTTTGGACATATCTGGTAGCTTCAAGATGGGGCGGGAACCTAGTCTTTCCAACACTGTCTGCAGTGCTTGCTCTGCAGCGTCTGACCACTCGACCACTGCCGGTTTCCCTGCCTTGACCAAATCACTGAGAGGACTCGTGATTGCAGCAAAATTTGGGACAAACTCCCTATAGAACCCAATAAAACCTAGCAGACTCCTGACTTCTGTTTTGGTCTTTGGTCTCTCTGAATTCATCATCTTCTCCACCTTTCCTCTTTCCGGCTGCTTTGTGTCGCTTCCGACAACAAAACCTAGGAACTCCTACTGTCTAGAGCCCTTCATACAGTGACACATCCCTGTATGACTTTTCTGGAAACTTGGTAACAAAATCTCCCCTTCTTCTGCTGGGTCTCCTTCACCTCATCCATGATTGCTGCTGCGCCTATGTGCTGAGTCTCACGCTGATATATATTTGCGGAGGAAATTTGCATGGAAAAGTTTTGGTTTCCCATTCACATCAATTCGGTAATCCCGACCGACCCTTTCAGTGATGGTGAATGGTCCTTTCCAATGCATCAGCAGCTTGTTGTGACCCGGGGAAGCAGTACCAGGACTTGATCTCCCACCTTGGGGGATTGCTTCCTCACCTTCCTGTCATATTGCTTCTTCTGACCGACCCTAGCCTCCTGCAAACCTTCCCTTGCAACCTTACAGTCTCATACCTGTGCCCACCTTTTGGAACAGGGCGAGATTGGGCCAATCAGATCAACAGCCACTCTCCTGAACGGTGTGTCAATTAAAGGGGGATGTTTAAGAGGTGCCTTCCTCTTCACCCCTCTTGGCTGACCTTTGACACACATCACATGACATGCAGAACCGCTTTATGTCTGCCATTGCCCCTGGCCAATGAAAGTCATCAAGATTCGGTCAGCTGTTTTTGCTGGTGCCGAGAGGACCCGCCATGAGCGACTCGTGACCCACTGACATGACAGAGTCACGATAACCTGCATGGTACCTTCTAACTGAGTGGTCACCTACCTGTCTTCCCCTTGGTGAACACTCGTACAACAGCCCGCCTTTCACAAGAAATTCTGTCTCACCTCCTCTAACCTCCTGTTTCTCTCCACCTCTTGCCAACTCCCAAGACTTCACGAGCGAAGGTCTTGTTCCTTGCGCTGCCCTAAACTCATCAGGCGACACATCTATGCCCGACTTCCTTCCTGGAACAACTAACGGTTTTAACAACCTTTTCCTCCTTCTTGCTCCGTGTCTGAACTGCTGCCCCTGTAGCAGTCAACAACTCAGGATCCCCTGGATCCCTTGCACCTGGAATATTTCCGATGATCAAATCATGAAGGGGTTTCTCCATCACCAACGCAGACAACTCGCCTGAGAAGTAAGGGTACGTACTTCTATCTTAGCAACTGGAAACTCCCTCACAGTGCCATCGATTAGAGTACAGGTCTGGATTTGCCCTGTCAAATCCCCTTTCTCGACCAGCGTTGTTCGTACTACCCCGCATGAACAACCAGTGTCTCGTAACACTTTCAACCCTCTGCTGGCCAATCCACCCTTCTTCCACTGGTAACGAACCACTCAGCCTAGTGCCCTCCATCCCTGACACTGACTGCTGTCCAGTGCTAGCCATAGGCCGCACTCCACCCTCTTCAGACTGAATCCCCTTTGGTTTCCACTGCAGGTCGTTTCCCTTGACGACCCTTATCCCCTCTTGCAAGGCTGCTGCCTTCTGGAACCTCATGCGACAATCCCTCGCCACATGTCCCTTCTTGTGACAAATGAAACACCTAATGTCCCTTTGCCCTTCCTTCTGCCCCACCACTGGTTTGCAGACTTTGCAGAAAACCTCCTAGTCTCCTTGCACTCTTCTCACCTGTGCCTAGCACCTGTTTCTCCTGCACCTTAGTGCCCAAACGTGCCTCTCTATACACCTCTGCGAACTTCAACAACTCCCCTGCTGTCTCTGGCTGTCTCTCTTTCAATGTATAGTTAACTCAGGGCCGCAACCTGACAAAATCTGTTCTTTCATAACTAGCTCTTTCAATTCAGCGAACTCCTTCTTCGTACCACTCAACTCTAAACCACTTCTCAAAATAGTGATCTAGACGTGCACCAAACTGAGTGTACGTTTCCCCTGCTTGCAATCTAGCTGAACGAAATTTCTTCTCTGAACCCTTCCTCTGTGAGGTCAAATCCTTTCATCAATGATTCCTTCACAGCACCAAAATCAGACTGTTTTCTGCTGGCAACGCAGTGAAAATTTGTAATGCCTTACCCGTCAGTAACGCCGACAAAATGACTGCCCACTCTTCTGAAGGCCAACCCTGACTGGTCGCAAACGTTTTCGAAACGACTGATGTATGCATCAATCGAATCGGTTCCTTCAGAGAATTTTGGCAACTTGGGTCGGGGAGCATAGCTGCGCACAGAGTCACTGGAAAGTGAGCTACCATCCTCGGTGGTCTCCCTTTGTATTCCACTTTCTTCTCCAACTCTAATTGAACCTTTAATCTTTCCGTTCCTTCCTTCATTCTTTCTGTTTCCTGCGTAACCTGATTATCATTAGCCTGAATCCTTAATCTTTCTGTTTCCTGCTCTGCGCTAGCTTTTTCCTACGGCGACGCGTCGTCTTTCCGCTCGTTCGCTCCTTTCCCATCTTTTGTTGGTTTTCAACGAATGCACGCAACTCATCTCCTGAGTAACCTAGATCACGAGCGACGCTCACAAGTTGTTCAATAGGGGTGTTCTTTTCTATCCGCCATTATATCTTTTTTTTTTTTTTGAACAAGATTTTATAACTACGACAGCCAAACTGGTGGTTACCGACACGAGTGACGTAATAGCACAATCCATATGAATGATGATATTAGCTTGGGACAACGTAATTAGTTTTTATAAGACGCCCAGCGCCTGACCCAACTATGAGAGCGAATTAAGCAATCTGTGCGAAATAAGTACTCTGGGGCTGAATGCCAAGCCTAGTATTAACTATCTTGGAAGCAATGCCAAGCCTAGTATTTAACTATCTTGGGAACATACAGTAGACAACCCCTTGTCTTAGGATTACAATACTTGAATCCCACCCAGCTTCCTCTCTGAGAAGTTGAACAATTTATAATAAATGGGCCAGAATATCCTGGCAGGCTCGCCAATAAATTGTCAACCTCGGTGTAATGTCGATGGAGGAAGGACTCGCGCACAGCCCAAACACACTCACAGCTTGCTTACAATCTCATTCATATATCATGCATTCGTCACATCAAACCACTAGTAAAGTCTATAACTTTACTACACATGATCATAGAACGAAACATCAATGCATATGGAATCAAACAAATAAAACATTCTCTCTTTCCTGAACTTCACAAAATCATTTTATCTAAAACATCATAACTAACCCGGGTATAAATAGATTTCTACTTTACCTGGCCAGGTGATCTTAACTATTCACGAATCACTGTCTCTTTTTTTTCCTTTTTTTTTCTTTTCACTGTCACTTTCACAACACGGCACAACTGCTGGCACTGGTTTGGTCTACTTGCACCGGTCAAGCTGGACTGCAGGCACCGGTCAGGCTGGACTGCTGATGAAAGTGGCGCTGGCCAAGTATGAGGTCGAACCCCAGTGAAGATAGAACAGTGACTATCAACATCGATCTGTTCTCCTTTCTTTCTTCCTGCATTAACGCATTGCACTCTCTCTCTCTCTCTCTCCTAGTCTGCTCTTATCAAATGGACATGGTTGCTTTTCTTTTCTTTTTTCTTTTCTTTCTTTTCCTCTTCATTAGTTAGCAACTCTCCTCTCTCTCCACATCTCTCCTCAGTCCTTCCTCTGCAGACTATCTCATGCTAAATCTCTCAACTTGGTTTCTCTTCTCTCCTCCCCTCATCTCTCTGCTTTTCTCTCCTCAGAGATTACACTCAGACCTCTCTCTCTCTGTCTCTCTCGTCTCCCCCCTCGTTCTGTCCTTCATCTCCCTGCCTTTTCTCTCCTGCAGAGACTATACCCAGAACCTCCTCATCTCTCTCTCCCTGTTCGTTCTCATCTCCCTGCCTCCCTGTAGGCGAGAGCCTACTTCCCCGAACTTCTCCCTCTCTCTCTCTGTCTGTTCGTTTTCCTCCTTCCTCTCTCTCACTCACGCATTCCTTTATGCCCTAACCCCGTGTCCAAGGGCCAGTACCATTGGTCAGTATTTTTAACCCCTGACACCCGAAGTTATCCCCCTCTAATTCCATTGGATATTCAAATCGTGACAGTCACGCCTACACACCTTACTCTCTGTGGTGGTCAATCGGTCATTTAATTGATTAGCTAGATTTCACCCCCACCACAACACTACCTTCCCCCCCTTCCCTACTTAACTGGCGCCGTGTGGCTTAAGTCGTGGACACTGGTCACTCTAAAGTGGCTAGATGATCTGGGTAAGCTCCAAGACGTTGGCTGGTAGACCAATCGAGACATTCGGCCAGACAGCTTAGTCCGTCTAGCAGACAGTGCTGTCTCCACGAGAGCTAAAAATAGCCTTTAATTGGCTGAGGCGACAGGTGAATGCGTTGGTCAGCTATTTTAGTCCGGCTGGTTGGACAGACCGTCTCTGTGGAGGATGAGGATTAGCCTCCCCCTCTGCTTAATTGCCTGGATCCGAACCATGGGGCCGTCCGCCTGACGCCCAGAATATTTGCGTTAGGGCTTAAGTCCAACTGGGCTGGTGGCGATTGACCACGAATTTGGTTGAGGTTATTTTTGACCGTGACATTGTTCTTGTTGTCGTCGTTGCTGTTATTGTTGTTGAATCATTGTGTCATTTTCTAGTTCACGATCCAAAATCTTTGATTTAAGCCTACACCTAACCGACGATCTCAGCGTCAAGGGGAAAAAGAAAAAAGAATCGCTCATCTTCTCTCTCTCTCTCATCTCTCTCTCTCTCTCTCTCCTCTCTCTCTCTCTCCTCTCTCTCTCTCTCTCTCTTCCCCCCTCTCTCTCTCTTATGCTTGGATGATTTCACTGTTCACAATGTGTGAGTTCTGAGAATTGTTTGTATATAGGTTATCCCATCATGAGGGGTAATGGCCTATACATGATTAAACTTTCCGTCTTCTCTCTCTCTCTCTCTCCTCTTCTCTCTTCTCTCTCTCTCTCTCTCTCTCTCTCTCCTCTCTCTCTCTCTCTCTCTCTCTCTCTCCTGTCTCTCTCTGTCTGTCTGTCTGTCTGTCTCTCTCTCTCTCTGTCTCTCTCTCTCTGTCTGTCTCTCTCTCTCTCTCTCTTTTTCTCTCTCTCTCTCTCTCTCCCCTCTCTCTATTCGTAGAAGGCTGTCTCCGTGTTTTCAGTAACAGGACTCTGGCTGATAAGACGCTGTCCGTGAGATCAGCCGATGGCAGTGTGGAAAACCAGCATGAAAACATTCTCTCTCTCTCTCTCTCTCTCTCTCTCTCTCTCTGTGTGTGTGTGTGTGTGTGTGCGCGTGCGCGCGCGCGCGCGTTTTGTGTGTGTGTGTGTGCGTGTGTGTGTGCCGGTAGACTAGGTCGAGTAAGGCAAAACTTCAGCAAGTGTCTCCACAAGACATTAAAAAACAAACAAACAAACTCATTCACACAAACCTTAACAATACACATTCCAAAAAACACCCCGGAAATTTTGTTAAAATCTTTCTTCTGTAATATCTCAGATCAGATGAAAAACCAGAACTGAACGATTCCAAATTCTACAGTACCTTCACAGGACGAACAAAACGACCTGGTAATACAGCAGTTTGTGTGGCACTATTTCTATGCATGAAGCGATGCAGCTCATACACAAGTACTAAAAAAAAAAAAAAAAAAAAAATTCTCACGTTAGCTAGAACGCGCTCTGGTCTGTCTGAACAGAATGCGCGAATTGTAAAAGCAGCTTCAAAAGCCTTGAGGGCTTTTCTTAAAAAACGGATTCCCTCTAGAAATATGTACACCATTACCAACATTGTTCTAATACGTAAACAGCCAGTTCGTAAGAATACCTCTGCCCAAGAAAAGGGGACAGCGTCTACGTCAGCGGTTACAGAGCCATCAATTTAATCAGCCTTTCAATCAGCCCTGCCAGTATAGCAGTGTCCAGGTTCTGGAATGACGCACGCACATGGACTAAAACGAACGGAGCAAGTGAAATGGGGGTCAAAAAAATTTCAGACCGCTGTACATGGTCCCCTTAGTCAACGCTTTTTTGGAAACTGTTTACTATATAAAAGACCAAACTGGAGAGACGAGAGAGAGAGAGAGAGAAGCTGTCGCTTGGCTGCCTCGCCCTTGTTAGACGACGCTACAAGCTTGGAGTACGATACAATTTCTGGATCTCTGAGACCAACGAGGAAGTGCGAGTTCTTCACTATGTTTCTGCCTGTTTGCGTCGTCTGCGCTGTCCTCCTGTCAGTCCGTGAATGAATCTTGACTGTCGCCACAAGGAAGAGGTTGATGAATGGGAGGACTGATTGACTGATTAATCGATTGATTGACTGAACGATTGATTGATTATTTTTAAAAGGTTGATTGATTAACTGATTGATTTTGTCTGCTTGGTTGATTGATGAGCTGTTTTGCTGGAAGGCTGGGTCGAATGAGGGAAAACTTCAGCAAGTGTCTTTGTCGTTTGCTGTCGTTTCTTGTGCTCTTTCTCTCTCTCTGTCTCTCTCTGTCTGTCTGTCTCTCTGTCTCTGTCTCTGTCTCTCTCTCTCTTCTCTCTCTCTCTCTCTCTCTTCTCTCTCTCTCTCTCTCTCTCTCTCTCTCTCTCTGTACGCGAGCGCGTGCACGTGCATTCATGGGTATGTGTGTTCATGCGTGTGAGCGAGCCTGCGTCTCTTCTTCTTCTCTTCTTCTTCCTAAAATACTGGTTCACTCAAAAACGAGTAGGTCACCAGCGCGCATGTTAAAAAGTAAAATAAAATAACATAAAATAGTGCGACTCAGACTGTTGCCCCTGGAGCAAATTTGGCAACAAGGGGTCGCACTCGATATTCAAGAAGTTAAAAGCAATGGCCAAATTCAGGCCCAGTTAACAGTAAAATATCTGGGAAGTAAAAAATAGAAAAACATCAATATGCAGATCTCAAAACTGTTGTATCAATTTGTTTTTTAAAAGAGATTGCATTTGTGGCAATCTTGATGGCACCCGGCAGTGAGTTCCACAGCCGTACAGAACTGGGATAAAAAGAATGTAAGTGGCTGTCAATATTTGATGCAGGTATGGTATAACACTGACCGCCACTCCTGGGGCTACTTTTATTCAATACTAGTTGTTCCATTGGAATATCAATTACTTTAGCTCTGCCTTTGAAAAAGGTGTTAAGTTTAATAAAAGCTCTTCTCTCTTCTAAGGGTTTCCATTCTAATTTCCTCATGTTCTTCCTAGTATTCCCCTTTTCTCTGATGTGGTTCCCTGTTACGAACCGTGCTGCTCTCTTCTGAATCTTTTCAAGGTTATCAATGTCCTTTAGATGGTAAGGATCCCAAACTGAGCAACCATATTCCAGTACTGGTCTAACCAGTGTTTTGTAGCAGTCGTCTTTAACCTTTTGGGGGCAGTCATTGATATTCCTGTGTAAGAAAGCTAAGATGTTATTTGCTTTCTTACATACTAAATTGTAATGTTCTTTCCATTTGAGACGACTATCTATAATCACGCCTAAATATTTTGCAGCATTAGTTTCTTTAAGAATAGTATTATGGATAGAATAATCTGATCTAATTAGTGAGCGTTTGTTACATATACGCAACACTTGGCACTTTTGAGGATGAAATTCCATTTTCCAAGTTCTTTCCCACTCTTGTAAAGCGTTTAGATCTTCTTGTAGAATGCGTGTATCATTCTTGCTTCTGATTGTTCTATATACTAAATACTAAACTGTCTATGCGTGTGTGTGTGTGTGCATGCATGCGTGCGTACGTGTGTGTGTGTGTGTGTGTGTGTGTGTGTGTGTGTGTGTGTGTGTGTGTGTGTGTGTGTGTGTGTGTGTTGTGTGTGTGTGTGTGTGATAAACTTAACATTGGCGCGTCCTACGCAAATTACAAATCAGAACCAAAAGAACCAACTAGATCTCTCCAGCCATTCCTTGC
>CM031621.1:32051925-32081925 GCA_018398815.1 Conus ventricosus
TGAAGCTATATCAATGACTGTGAGTGCGTACTTAAATCTTTTTCGTCTAATCTATCGAGGGTAATATAGAAGGTCCATTTGATGGGTGTCGTTCGTATTGTATTCACAAAGTGCGGTCTCTGTATTCGTCTAGGGGCAGGTAAATAAATTTGCCAAATCGCTTGTTTAGATAACCATCCTTTGCTGTTTGTTCACTGACACCTGCCGCTTGGCTTAGCTTTTGTATGCTGTGATACCCTTCCAATATCCTTTTGGCGAATAATAGATTTTGTTCATTTTTTACTCAGCCAATATTATGTGCAACAAAATACACAACTGTCATACCAACGACAATAAACGCGATTTCTTGCATCTTTTGTTTTTCTGATGGTTGATAAAAGTCACTGAATTTTGGTGGGGGCAATGTCTGGACCGGTTTGCCTGTTACTAGATAATATTCTTTTATTGCTTGGTCAACATTTTTAAATGTGTAAGCTGCATGCCCCTGTTCTTTCAGGGTGTCATTAATAAAATCTAACTGCTCAAGTCTCTGCTTTTCATAGGCGTCTTGTGCAGCTGCTAGTTGCTCCATAGCTTTGTTATGCCTTTTTCTCTCGCCGTCATTCCCCAGTTTACTAAATGCAAAATTACTGCCGCTAAAAGCAAGCGCATTCACCACAGCGCCGCCTATCATTATTGCGAGTGAAGCCATTTTTTTATAAATGTATTTTTTTCTTACATATTTATATTGTCTGGAATTATTCCTTGCTTAACTAGAAAATCTTTCGTGGCAACCGAAGCTGCAATGATAGCAATCAGCTTTGCTGAATCCTCAAAGTCTAGTTTGCCAAGATCTGCTGGTTTAATTCTTAACAAGCTTTTACCAAGCATTGAGTATCCTACACTTAGACCACCAATAACAGCAGAATGGTATACAAGGTTAGCAACAGTTTTTTCGGTGCTCATTTTTAGAAAATAAAATAATTATAATTATTAAAAAACATGAACAGTGATGATCTCCTACAGCTACAAGGCAGCCTAAACCTTCCTGAACTTATGAATGACCAAGCTGATGACCAAGCTATTATGCCCAAAAAGGAAAGGCTGTATTCTTTGGCAGCATGTGGGAAAACAAAACAGTTCCTCGGAACTGAATTCAGCATTGAACAGATTCAACAGATGTCGCCACAAGACATTTTAAAGTATCATAACAGGTATGAAGCGCAGCTGGGGTCTAGAATGGTGAAAAGTGTGGGGCAAACGGTTCTTAGTTTGTACACTAAACTAGTCAGTAGATTTGCTCCCATTGATTCTGAACAAGATCTTACGTATGATTTAACGCAAGATCCAGTTTTAACAAAGTCATTAGAGTCTCTAGGGTGTGATCTATACTACAGATTTGGAACATTGTTATCGCCATTAATCATGGGATTAATAACTTTTAATCATATAGATTTTGTTTCCCTTCAAAATGAGCGAGCTGGAAAATCATCAGAACCAGGAAACATTGAATCAGGTGGAGAAAGTAACCAAGCCAGAAAATCAGCAGAAAACACTGAACCAGGTGGGGACCAGTGAAAAGCATCCTCATCCGGGGCGTGTTAAAGCAGGAAAAAAATTAGCAGAGTGGAACAGACAAAAAAAATTAATGTTGCAGAATATCACTCATCATGAAAACATAACGCCGCCAACGCCAGAACAAGTTGATTCAATGCCGGCTATAAAAACACCATGTGATACAAGGGCCCCAAAGTCTTCATGGAATATTGAACTTAAAACTGTTGCCATTTTTGGCGCCATTGCTGCTGTTGGGGGCGGTTATTATGGTTATAAAATATATACACAATGGCAACAGAACGAAAGCTATCAAAAAATCTGAGCCACTAAATGCAGAAAAAGACACCAGCACGCCAAAACCGCCAATAACAAAGCATCATTTTGATCCATTTATAATGGAATGATATTTTAAGAACTTAATTTTAATTTTTTATAAAAATAGATCATGGCGTATTATAAAATGATGAAGTCAATAAATAAAGACATGGAGTCTATAAAAGACATTTCCATAGACCAGAATTGTAATCAATGCGGTTGCTTCGGCTGTAAAAACTTCCTTAAGATCTATGCAGAGAACGCTGAGCAAGACATCCTCAACGATGACGCGTTTTTTGAGGCGTGTGTGTACTATATTAGGCATCTGCTATTTAAGATAAAAACATAGATTGTATTTTTTTTGATAATTATAAGATAACTCAAATAAGAACTTGTCTGTACTTAGAGGATGACTTAATCAAGAACTTATCAAGAACTTATTAAAAACTTATTAAAAACTTAATTAAGAACTTGATCAAGAACTTATTAAGAACTTGGGGCAACTTAATTAAAAACTTAGAAGTAACTTAAGTAAGAACTTGGGGATAACTTGAGAATGACTTAAGGGCAACTTAGAAGTAACTCAAGTAAGAACTTGGGAATAACTTAAGTTAAAAACTTAGAAGGAACTTGAGTGTGTGCATGCGTGGGTGGGGGGTGGGGTGGGGGGTGTGCATGCGTGGGGCAGGACAAAACAAACAACAAACACAAACAAACAACAAACACACATAATAGACAGTCCGGGGTGGGGGTGGGGGACGTGCGTGCGTGGGGTAGGCCAAAACACACAACAAACAAAAAGTAGAACTACTAGGGCCACTTCTTGCTTTGTAACTAAACAGGCTGTGTCTCGCGCGCAACCTCAATCAACCCCAAGTGATCACATAGGGTCGTTTGGCCTAGTTTGCCGCTGAGCTTTGCTGGTGGTGCCGCGCTTTGTAGTCAAGCGATCACATAGGGTCGTTTGACCTAGTTTGCCGCCGAGCTTTGCAGGTGTTAACGTCATTGGCGGCAAGCGATCACATAGGGTTGTTTGACCTAGTTTGCTGTGCCCCTCAGAGTTACAGCAGTAATTGCTGTAGCCAAGCTTTTATGGCAGCTCTAATCGCCAGTAGTAGTACATCCGGCATTGTATATTTAAAGCATTTATATGAAGATAGTGCTGGCCACACACTACTCCTCTCCATACTGGTAGATGTACTAAGGTCTGCCTAACCCTATCTAGTTTGTTTGCCAGAACATTCGAAATCGCCATTCAGTTGCATAAGGGCACACTTGAAGGCAGATAAACTGGTTAGAATTAAAAAAGTAGAAAAGTATACACATCTTAATACACAAATCAGCCTGCCACATGAACACTGAATCTGTAGTTAACAATCAATCAAGTCTAATACAAACTGAGAACATTTTTACTTGGGAGGAACAGCAAAAATGTTTCAAATATAAGTTTTTTAGCATACGAATCAGCCGTGTTTATCTCCGCCTTAAGAAATGAACGCCATGTTTTTTAAACATGGCTTTAGCTGTCTCAAGCCAGCTCCCAACAATCAACGCGTGATGGTTTGTTTTGCTTCGGCCAACTTTCAACAATGCAGCGCCATTTATTAGATAAAGAACCATCTCATCGATAGCCAAACACGTATTAAAACTAGCTACATCTTTGTCAACAATACTGCCTTCAACGTTTTCATTTCCTCGAGCCAACAAACCTTTAAGATACACAATTCTGTTCTTCAGTAAACCGGTTAGACACCCACAGCGCAGTAAAACACTTCCTGCTTGCCCAGTAGTCAGTAGAAGAATGTGTGGGTGAACCTAGTCGTGAGCGGTCGCTCATTGGCCAGGCTGTGACAGCGCCGCCAAGCGGGCAGTGTTTGCTGATGTAATATGGTGCGATCGAGCAAGCTGGGCAGGAAGGAGTGGGGGTGGGAGGGAGTGCAGCAGTATTGATTTTTTGGCCGGATACACACCTGCAATGTAAACAGGGAGCACGCCACCGTAGGCGGGGGTATGCTACTGTAAACTAGGGGCACATTTTTTTAAATAGTTTTGTGTGTGTGTGTGTGTGTGTGTGTGTGTGTGTGTGTGTGTGTGTGTGTGTGTGTGTGTGTGTGTGCGTGAGTGAGTGAGTGTGCGTGCGTGCGTTCATGCGTTTGCATGTGTGTGTTTGTGTGTGTGTGTGTGTGTGTGTGTGTGTGTGTGTGCGCGCGACGTATTTTGTAAAACGCAGAACACGTATGTCTATGGCTCCGTGTCTAAATGAAAATATCACAAAGAATCCTTCGCCACACGGTCAGGTTACGCCAGCCCTACCTTATGGCGCCATAATTACAGGCCATAGGATCCGTCCAGGGTACTGCCTGCCACAAACCCCAAGCCCTCTAATTAGGGGTGTTCGCACAGTGTCTCAGCCAAGTTTAGTTTGGTGACTGTCTCCGCAAAAATGATAGTATTGAAAATGACTGTATGCGCAAAAATGATTAGGAAAACATAGTTTGAAGTCTTACTTGTAGAGAACAGGAAAACACCGATTCTAGGTCGCCCTAGCCCGAACCTAGGTGAGGGCTAGGGTGAGTTAGAATCGGTGTTTTCCTGTTCTCTATTGATAAAAGGCATGTTCCCTTACAATTTAAGCAAGCGAAAATGATACCTTTATACAAAACAGGCAATCCTACCCATCCCTCAAGCTATAGACCTATCTCACTATTATCCCCTTTTATTGAAAAAACTCGAAAAACATGCTCAAACATCTATCTCACTATTATCCCCTTTTATTGAAACAACTCGAAAAAAATGCTCAAACATACCTGTATTCTCATCCAAAATATTGCGATCTAATTCATGAAAATCAATCAAGTTTACGAGAAAATCACTCTTGTTACACTTCTCTTGTACAACTCAACAATAGATGTCTTACAAATATAAATATAATGATTTTACAGAATTCTTTTCGTATATTTTGGAAAAGCATTTGACGTTATCAGGTACTCATTTGTGTTTAAAGGAAAAGAAAGCTTATATGTCACAAAGTATCAAATCCAGCCTTAAAATGTATGACCCCTTTTCTCATTGATCGTCACCAGCTTATTAAAATTAATTCCAAAAGATCAAAGTTGCTCCTTCGAAAATTTGGTGTTCCTCAAGCGTCAGTACTAGGCCCCTGCTCTTTTCTATGTACATAAATGACTTGCCATTGTATGTACAGTGTTATTGTGACGTGTTCGCTGATGATACAGTAGTAATTGCACTGAACTGGTAAGTGACCTGCAGACATTGCAATCACACAGCAGTAATTGCACTGAACTGGTAAGTGACCTGCATACTCATTACAATCACACAGCCGTAATTGCACTGAACTGGTAAGTGACCTGCAGACATTACAATCACACAGCAGTAATTGCACTGAACTGGTAAGTTATCTGCAGACTCATTACAATCACACAGCAGTAACTGCACCGAACTGGTAAGTGACCTGCAGACTCATTACAATCACACAGCAGTATTTGCACCTAACTGGTAAGTGACCTGCAGACATTACAATCACACAGCAGTAATTGCACCTAACTGGAAAGTGACCTGCAGACTCATTACAATCACACAGCAGTAATTGCACTGAACTGGTAAGTGACCTGCAGACTCATTACAATCACACAGTAGTAATTGCACTGAACTGGTAAGTGACCTGCAGACAAATATCAACAAGCTGACTGCATGGAAAGAAATACTAATAAAACAAAAGGCATGTAGATCGCAACGCGACAAATGCGGCAGAAATGAGTTCCTCACTCTCACAACTGTATGCCCAAGGACAAAAGATTGAAGAGGTTACATCGTATAAAGTCTTATGAGTTTTCACTGACAACGACGTATCTTGATCTCACCACATTTGCGATCTTGGAAAACGTGTTTCCAAAAGAATATATGTATTCTCCGCAGTCACTGAGGAAAACGATCAGGTTTCGAATTACCGGTATCTGACCAGGATTTTAGTTAGTGATTTCTCCTGAGATTGTCTCCCCTGAGTTTCTCCTTGTTTAGATACCATTCTTTTGCTGTTTGTTCACTGACTCCAGCGGCTTGGCTTAGCTTTGTATTGCTGTATAACCCTTCCAATACCTATTTGGTGAATAATATTTGTTCATTTTTTATCAGCCAAATATTATCGCAACAAAATACACGACAGTCATACCAACGAGAATAAACCCCGATTTCTTGCATCTTTTGTTTTCTGATGGTTGATAAAGTCACGGAATTTTGGTGGGGCATTCTGGAACTGGTTTGCCTGTTACTAGATAATATCTGTTTATTGCTTGGTCAACATTTTTAATGTGTAAGCTGCATGCCCCTGTTCTTTCAGGGTGTCATTAAAAAAATCTAACTGCTCAAGTCTCCTGCCATTCATAGTCGTCTTGTGCAGCTGCTAGTTTCTCCATAGCTGGGGGGGTGTTGCCTTTTTCTCTCGCCTCTTCCGCATTTACTAAAAGCAAAATTTACTGCCGCTAAAATGCAAGCGCATTCACCACAGCGGCGCGCTATCATTATTGCGAGTGAAGCCTTTTTTTATAAATTGTATTTTTTATTTACTTTTTCTTACATAATTTATATTTGTCGGGAATTATTCCTTGCTTGATATAAAACTTTCGTGCAACCGAAGCTGCAATGAATACATTCACTTGGCTGAATCCTCAAAGTCAAGTTTGCCAAGATCTGCTGGTTTAATTCTTAACAAGCTTTTACAAGCATTGAGTATCCTACACTTAGCCTCCAATAAACAGCAGATGGTAATACAAGGTTAGCAACAGTTTTTTTCGGTGCTCTTTTTTTAGAAAATAAAATAATTATAATTATTAAAAAACATGAACCAGTGATATCTACTACAGCACAGGGGGCCTAAACCTTCCTGAACTTAGAATGACCAATTAAATGATCAAGCATTATTGCCCAAAAAGGAGAGGCTGTATTGCTTTGGCCGCATGTTGGGAAAACAAAACAGTTCCTCGGACTGAATTCGGCATTGAACAGATTCAACAGATGGTCCCGCAAGACATTTTAAAGTATCAAAACAGGTTGAAGCGCAGCTGGGTCGAGAATGGTAAAAAGTGTGGGGCAACGGCTCTTAAGTTTGTACACTAACGAGTCCAGTAGAATTTGCTCCAATGATCCTGAACAAGATTCTTACGTAAGAATTTTACGCAAAGATCCAGTTTTAACAAAGACATTAGAGTCCTAGTGAGATTTATATGACAGATTTGAACATTGTAATCGCATTAATCATGGGATTATTACTTTTAATCATATAATTTTATTTCCTTCAAAATGAACGAGCTGAAAATCATCAGAACCAGAATCAGGTGGAGAAAGTAACCAAGCCCCGAAAATCATCAGAAAACACTGAACCAGGGAGACCTGTGAAAAGAATCCTCATCCTGGGCGTGTTTAAAGCAGGAAAAAAATAGCAGAGTGGGAACAGTACAAAAACAATTAATGTTACACGCATCATGAAAACATAACGCCGACCAGCGCCAGAACAATTGGTTCAAATCCGGCGATAAAAACTCCCATGCGATACAAGACCCATACACACCAAATTCCCTTCATGGAATATTGAACTTAAAAAACAAACTAGTTTGCCCATTTTTGGCGGCCATTTGCTGCTGTTGGGGCGGTTAATATGGTTATAAAATATATACACAATGGCAAACAGAAACGAAAAGCTACAAAAAAAATCTGAGCCACTAAATGCAGAAAAAGGAACACCAGCACGCCAAAGACACACCAATAACAAAGCATATTATGATCCATTTTAAAATGAACTAATATTTTAAGAACTTAATTTAAATTTTTTTATAAATAGATCATTGCGTATTATAAAATGATGGTGTCCATAAATAAAGACATGGAGTCCTATAAAAGACCATTTCCAAGACCAATTTGTAATCAATGCAGTTTGCTTCGGTTGCAATAACCTTCATTAAGATCTATGCAGAGAACGCTGACAAGACATCCTCAACGATGACGCGTTTTTTGAGGCGTTGTTACTATATTAGACATCAGCTATTTAAATAAAAACATAGTTTGTCCTTTGATGATTATAGAAACTTAATAAGAAACTTGGGTGTACTTAAAGGATGACTTAATCAAGAACTATTAAGCACTTGACAAGAACTATAAGAACTTACTAAGAACTTATTAAGAACCAGGCGACTTAATTAAAAACTTAGAAGTAACTTAAGTAAGAACTTGTGATAACTTAAGGATGACTAAAGACAACTTGAGTAAGAACTTACTTTGGTAACTTAAGTTAAAAAACTTAGAAGGAACTTGAGTGTGTGCATGCGTGGTGGGGGTGGGTCGGGTGGGGGGGAGTGGGCGGTGGGGTGGAGTGGGGTAGGGGGGTGTGCATGCTTGGGGTAAACAAAACAAACAACAAACACAAACAAACAAACAAACACCAATAAAACCAGGTCCCGGGGGTGGGGTGGAGGGCTGCGTGGCGTGGGTAAGGCCAAAACACACAAACACCAACAAACAAACAATAAGTAAGAACACCAGCTGTGTCCCGCAGCGCAACCTCAATCAACCCCAATTGATCACATAGGGTCGTTTGGCCTAGTTTTGCCGCTGAGCTTTGCTGTGCTGCGCGCTTTTAGTCAACGACCACATAGGTCCGTTTGAACCTAGTTTGCCACCGAGCTTTCAGGTGCTGACGTCATTGGCGCAAGCGATCACATAGGTTGTATGGCCTAGTTTGCTGTGCTCCTCTTTTCTCAACCAGCTTGCAACTGGCTTTGGCAAGTTACATCAATTACTGCTGTAGCCGAGCTTTTAGGCGCTCTAATCGCAGATAGTATTCATCCTCCATTGTAATATTTGAAAGCATTTATATATGAAGATAGTGCTGGCACAACACCTAACTCCTCTCCATACTGGAAGGATGTAATAAGGTCTCCTAGCCCTATCTAGTTTGCCAGACCCCCAAAATCACATCCAGTTGCATAAGTATTAATAATGTTTGGCGTTTGCTACACAGTATCAATTATACTATTCCTAGCTTTTGAATTTAGATAGTTAAAAAACACCAAAAAGTTGAATGAGTTTCCTAGCATAACAATCAACATGTTTTCACCGCTGCGTCTTAAGAATATTAAACCCATGTTTGATGCGTTTTTTTGTTTTTTTTAAACAGACTGGGCTGTCACAAGCCAACGACCAACAATCTACAAGCGTGATGGATTGATTGCTTGGCCAGCTTTCCACAATCAGCGCCATTTTATTAAATAAGAACCATCTCATCGATAGCAAACACATATTGAAATTGGCTATATTTTGTTCAGCAATATTGCCTTCAACGTTTTCATTTCCCTGAACCAACAAACCTTTAAGATAGTCGTCCCTTTCCCAAGCAGGTCGGTTTCACATTTTCTTTTTCTGTTCCTTCTAGGAAAGCATACTTCTTTCGTTCGGCGCAACGAACATGGCTTCACTCGTTCTTTTTTTTAAACAAATACTCTAACATGAAAGTATGGTAACCCTTGTGTGTTCAATGGCAAAGCTGCCTTCAGTGAAACGGTAGCCTTTTTTTAGAATAAGACAACAAGCCACATACACAGCGCAATAAAAAAACGTCCTACTATCCGTAGTCAGTAGAAGAATGAAAACCGTGTTGGTAACTGATCATAAGGAGTCGCCTTAACAGCGCCCTCCACGCGACGAGAAGCATCGAGAATCTGATGTCATATACGCGACCGAGCAAGCAGATAGGAAGGAGTGGGGGAGGAGGAGAGGGCTGCAGTTATTGAATTTTGGCCTCTCATTTGTCACAGGCGTGATCTCGCGCAAAGCCGTGTATGATTCTGTCTTGCGTGGCGTGCGTGCGTTGCGTGTGTGTGTGGTGTGTGTGTGTTGTGTGTTGTGGTTATAAAAATAAGTTGTAGCTGATTCATGTCTTCCAACACAATTTAATCTATAAAGCTGTTGAAAAAGTATTTTGTGATTCAAAACTTTTCTAACTTCAAAATCCCCCCACTGTCTGGCTATTTGCCAACGCAAACTTACACCACCACCAGCACTGGGTGAAAAAAACACCCCGATGCTGCATGAAGGCCGGCAACTAGCATTTAAAAAGCTTACGCCACTCAAGCAATGGTCGTGACACCGCCCTGGAAAAGAAAGCCGTGGGAACAGACACCGTTTGTATATGAAGCGCTTCAGTCACGGCCGCTTTTTCCTACGTTACTCTATGGGGGCTGTTCAGTTTTTGGCTACTTTCTCTCCTACGCTTACCCCACTCTGAAAAACCTTAGTAAAATTAGTATGAAAACGGATAACCCTGCACATGTATTTTGTTTGTAGGTCGTTATTTTTTTGGTTTACTTGTCCAGAGAACAGGAAATTGGCGGCTTTTAGGCACTTTCGCCCCAAAAACTCGGTGGAGTAGCAATTGAGCCATGATTAGGTAAACGACAGATCTCTCATGGCATCCAATGATTACAGGAGTTATTTATTCTCCTGGTCTGGATCTTGGGCTAATGTGATGTTAAGCATACATTTTTTGAATCTTGAATCAAATTAGTTTATCTCTCATGGTAAAGAGAGATACATGTTATAAAACCTGTTTATAAATGTTTGATGTGATTTAGTAAAGTGTATTTCCCCTAAGGAAGGGGAAAGAAAAACATTCGGTAGTTGCCCTTTTGGTGATTGGAAAAGATGCGTGTGCGTATGGATAAATGCTGTCATGAATGCTGTGTGCAAAAGTGACTGTGTGACAGTGGTGTCCCCGACGTATCTGCCGTTGTTTTCCCCCTGGGAAAAAAAAAGAAGAAAGATGTCATTTGTGCCCTCGGGCCTGGGTAAAAGGATTTGATTTGTACCCTCAGAGGACGGCTTCTGTTGTTTGTCCTCGGGCTGGTTTTGATGGAGAAAAAAACTTACTAACTAGTGCAACAATCATAGAATAGGGCAACAGGCTAAGAGAAGATAGAAAATCAAAAGGAAAACTAGAAAGAGAAGAAAATCAAAGAAACTTAAAAAGTGGAAGAAAACTCAAAGGAAACTAGAAAGAGAAGAAAATCAAAGAAACTAGAAAGTGAAGAAAAATCAAAAGGAACAAGTTTTGAGAGAAAAAAGACTACAGAGGAAGCTGAAGTTGAAGAAAAAGACTACAGATGGAAGCAGAAATCGAAGAAAGAAGACTACAGAGGAAGCTGAAACGAACAAAATAAGCGAAATCATTTAAAGTTGAGGCGCCTCGCGTTAGAACTGAGACTGATGCCTGACATAAAAATTACAGCATGGATCGAAGAACCTCCACCAGTTCATCCAGTCGTTTTCCGCAAGCGCGCCTCAACAAAATCAGCATATATTCCAAATAACCGCCTTTCGAGGAAAAAACGGACGACATCGATAGTTTTCTTTTCCGATTGAAAGTCACGCACGTCTTGTGTTGGCCAAAGGAAAAGTGGACATTGTATATTGCGTCGTTGTTTAAGGTAGCGCTTTGACACTGTACCACAACACCACCGCGCGAAACAAAATATAACTGGGATCATGAAAGAAGAACTCCTCACGTAATTTCAATGTTCAGCTGATCGTTTTTCGCGAACGTTTTCCATCTGTGCGCCCTGAAAAGGAGAATCAATCCGTCGTTTCTAATCCGTAAGATCATTGTTGATCGATGGATCGATTTATCAAAACGAACAAAAACTTTTCAATCACTGCGAGAACTCTAGAGAAACAACCTTCCAGAGCGTGACAAAGAAACCGGGTGGCCACTTTTCCTTTAAAGAAAAAGGCAATTGTAACTTGAGGAACATGTTGTCAGGTAGCTGATCAGTATTGTATCGCTCACATCCAGATAAGGGCGTGGCTAGGAAAGGAGAATTTTCCATCTTTGAGTCGCATGCTCATGTACTAGCCTATCGTGACAGGAATTACAGAAAAAAAAAAAAGGAAATCGTGGTCATTTCTGATCCTCCGAGATATTACTTATCCAAGGAACGGACAGGATCTATCCCGGTTCGAGTGACCTTTCATCAGTACCAGTACTCACCGCCGGAAAAGACCCTTGCTCCTCAGCAAACGTTCCCCGAGGTCGTGGACAACGACCACCCCCGCGTAGACCTTTGGGCCATTCGTGGACAGAACATAAGTTCACAAAATCAGTCAGCTTCCCGATCAGACAATGCGATGTTTCTTTTGTATGGCAAGTTCCATTTAAAAAGAATTGCCCTTTCAAACCAAATGAATCAAAATCCGCATTAGTCCTCCACTGTTTGTAAGAAGTCTTGTTTTGGCACCACATCCATCGCAGATGACTGGTTTAGAAAACGGAGCCATCAACGGGATTTGCACTGCGGGTCGAGACACTGGGTGCACCACCGCTGGTGTAAGAAAAACTTTCGTCTTCAAAACCATTATCTCAACACTTCCAAAAGTGTAGGTCGTTTTGGAGCAAATTGAAACGTTTTCCGCTGGCCGAAAATTTCGGTCGATACCCGTACTACACCGGATTTTCACACCGCTTGTGTAACGATAACCCAGTCTGCGACTTTGATCTTGGCAATTTGCCAGGTGTCGCTACAGTACATGGTGGTGCTGGAGGACTCGTCATTCCTTGTCCCTTGTGAGTAACCAGATCAACATCATTGCGCAGGGAAAGGCTTAAACCGCTAAAAGTCTCAAAACTGGATGAACTCCAGATTACCCCAGATGATTCTAAAAGAAATGCAGGGAAAAGACGAGAGAGCAGACGAATATTCTGCTGCTAAAACAGACTGTCACTGACAACCAACGGACAAACCAACGTCATACTGACTCTGACATTCTCTACAGTTGTACCTGGACACAGGACAACAATACAAGTTGTCGTTCCAAAAGCCACTTAAGAAGACATACTACACACGACGCTCATGATGCATTGTTCGCTGGTCACTGTGAAGCAAAAGAACATTAAAGAGAGGTTCTTGATTTCTTTTTATTGCCAGGTGGTCACAAAGGAAGTAACAGAATACTGCCGTACTGCGACAACTGCAAAAGACATCTCAGAAAGGTCGCGACCCATGAGCAACCTTTGCACAAATGCCTCCCATTTCCGGCCCATTTCGAAGGTGCT
This sequence comes from Conus ventricosus, assembly GCA_018398815.1. Classification (NCBI taxonomy): domain Eukaryota; kingdom Metazoa; phylum Mollusca; class Gastropoda; order Neogastropoda; family Conidae; genus Conus; species Conus ventricosus. Next base: position 32,064,890 of record CM031621.1, read on the forward strand.
ATTGGATTCTTGTGGCCTTTACACTGTCTTCTTCCGGATATCGCTATATCTTATCTTTTGTGGATACAGCGACAAGGTATCCAAAGCGATTCACTGACGAAAATTGATAAAGTGGTCTGTCGCTGAAGCCTTACTTGCGATTTTTTCCAAGTGGTCTTCCAACGAAATTTCCCTCGATTGTGAACGCATTCATATCCGATCTCATGAGAAAATTTACAAGACTGTTGTCAATCTCTTCCATTTCAACCACGCCATATCATCCCCAATCGAATGCATGGTTGAACGATCAATGAACGTTAAAGTCCATGTGAGAAGGTATCAAGGCAGGAACCCCCAGGAATGGGATCGTTTCATACCGGCTTTTGCTATCGCATAACTGGGAAATGCCCGAACGAAACGCTGGGATTCTCACCATTTCGAGCTTGCATTCGGACACTCACCAGGGTCCTTTGGATCTACATGATGACACAATGACGAAAAAGACGGAACATACCTGACATAAAACTGTTTACCAATACGTTTAGAACTGCATAATCCGTTGAAGGACATGAGCTTGCCTCAACAGTCTGCTGATAGAAAACAGATGTTACAAGTCTTTGCAGATAAAAAGCAAAGGCACGTTCCTTCAGTGTAGGGATAAATCCCTTGTACTACTCACTGATGAACATAACAAGCTTCGTGTTATGTGAAGGGTCTTTTCAGTGGTCTAAAAACTTTCCTGGGCAGTTATTATAAGAGTCAATATGGCAAACACTGAGAAGTATTTCACTTAACATGTTGAAGAAGTATTGAACGTGCGAAATTTGCCATCAACCCGTGGTTGAATGATATGTCCTATGTCAGAAACTGATGTCAACATACCGGATATTATCATTGATGTATTTTGTACCCAATGTAACGTACAGGGAAAGTCAAAGGTTGTGAAATCACAAATGTAGGAGTGTAACATCACCAGTGCAGATGATGTTGTCCAACCTTTCCCTACCTGTCTATCAAAGGTGAAACCTATATGAATGTGGTCCTGTCGAATGAGATTGTCTGGCAATTTCAAACAGAACAGCTCAAAGACATTTTGAAAACTTTCAGGATGTGTTGACGATACCCAGGTAATGACTGGTATTGAACCCCAAGTATTCTTTAACTCTGAACTAACCATGCGAACCAGACATAACCCCCCTCCCGTTTCAAAAAAAGAGTTGTCGAGAGAGAAAATCAAAGTAATGCTGGATATAAGGTCATAAGAACCTTCTACATCTCCGTACAGCTCACCAGTTGTATTGGTGGACAACCTGATGCCTCGGTGCGGTTTCTTGCATCGATTACAGGAAAATTAATAAGATCACTGTGTTCGATGCGAGCCATCCCCAACATTGAAGAACTTCTGTGTCATCTCTCAGAAGGAAATTATTTTGTGCAGTAGACTTGACAAAGGATACTGGCAGATTCCTATGCTGAAGCTGACAAGAAAAGACAGCATTTCAAACACCTTTTGGTCCTTTTTACTCAATGGACGACAATGCCATTCGTCGGTTTCAAATCCCCAGCTTCTTTTGCCAGAATATGCGAGCCCTGAAAACTCCATGAATGTGGTGCAGGTCAGTTTTTTGACGATATTTTGTTGTATGCAAAGTCCTGGAGTGACCTCCTTTTCTAACTTACGAGCTGTTTTTTTTTCAGACTCAGAAGTTTGGTCAGACTGCAGAGAACCATCAAAATTCGTGCCGGTTTTCAAAACTCTCGAGTTTTTGGTCACACTATTTCATCTGGGAAAAATGATGCCAGAAGAAAGAAATGGAAAAGAATTTCTCTTTACTTAAACCACTACAAAAGAAAAGAATCAGGTCACACATACGATTGTTGTCTACTATAGACCGATATGTACCCCATTTTGCGTCCCTGACGGCCCCTGTACGTATTGGACAAAGGGACAAGAACAAAAATAGTGTGGTCTGAGAGTGCCAGAAGGCTTTGGAGTGTTTCAGAACACCGCCTCAACTAATTCCTGTTTCTTTTGTTGCCCTCCTTCTCCGAAGACTTTATTTTGAGAACCGATGCAGTTCCAAAGGATGGGACGTTCTTTTGCAGGAAAAAAAAAATGCTTTGTTACATCCCGTGCAATACCCAGTAAAAAGTTCTCAAAGCGACACAAAAATACTCCACTATTGAGAGAGAGTGCTTGCTATTGTATGGGCATTGAGAATGTTCGCCAGTTCTTGACTGGGAAAAAGTTTCGGTTACAGACTGACCACAGGCCATGGACGTTCTTTCTGCAATCGTCAAAGACTAAGAACAGCAGATTATTAAGGTGGTCTTTGCATTGCAAGAATTCCAATTTAACCATTGAACCAGTGCCTGTACACAAAATGTCATGGCAGATTTATTGTCACGTGTTGAATATTCATGGACAAATGTAACTTCTCAAGGGAAAGCTCTTCTTGTTTTGTCTTTCTTTATGATTATCGGTGTGCTCACATTTGACAGTGCATTGTATTCTACTGAACTATTTAAATCAAGTGGTATTTTATCTTAATTTGCTTTTGAAGTGACTATATTTTTACAAGAACAAAACTACTTGATGTGAAGTATTACAAATTTACCTCTTTGCTTATTCTTTTATAACAATGGAAAAAATCAGCATGTACTATTTTATGTCTAACTTGCTTGTGAAGTGAATATATATGTAAGGTCCCATAGCAAATACTCATTAGAAATGTATATACACAGTGTGATTGTGAATGATACAAACCATTGTTTTCATTAGTTCATTGTCAACATGGAAAAATAAGTTCACTTTTCAACGGACTATACATTTACATGTGGGTAAAAAACTATGTTAAACTATGTTTTATTTGTTTACCATGTCTATTGAGAAACATTTACACTTAGAAATATCTCATTTTTAATGAGGTTTTGAAAACATAATGATGTGATACAAAGATCAAGGAAAAAATGTGCTTCACATCTTAATATATAAACACAATTTGTACTTTGACTTGTTAATATCCCTAATTGTTTTGTCAGGTAGAGGAGTTTGAAATGTATTTTGTGTGATGTGGTGATCATTATGAATTTCGTTTCTTTTAGAAAGACTGAAAGTTTGAAATATGCTATTTATGGTGGATCACGATGATGATTCTATACGGTGATTGTTAATGTTGGTGAATCATGTGGTGATGGATACACATTTTGAGAATCATGGCTGCAGATGTGTTTTTAAGTGAAGTTGTATAACCTTTTTAAAAACCATTTCTGGAGAAAAATGTTTTCACCCCAGGATGGGGGTGCATGTGACGTAGCCTCATATCAAGCATGTGACGCTCCATCACATGTAGTTTAGTGATATGAATCATTTCCCATGCCTAAACTAAAGGAAGACTGTTTATGTGGCTTCTAGTGTAAGCGGCGTCCCCAAATAATGTGAAATGACTCATTAAATAAACAAACGTGGTCCATTGGTGAAAGTGACCACTGACAGATATTTAATCAAGGGTGTAAGTCTGGTCATGTGTTTGAACACTTGAGAAGTATGCACCACAAGGAGAGAGAAAGAACAGTTTTAGCCCGAGCAGATGGCCTAGAGACTCGAACCTGACAGGACGCTGGTCCTCACTGCTGACCAGTCATTACCAGGTAGCCTAGATAGATGGGAAAGCTACAGGGAAAAAACCGAAAGAAAAAGAGAAAGAAAAGAAAATGTTGACTTGGAAGCAGGTTACTTACAGCGAACCTATTCGTGTTTCAGCCTCACTCTTTCTCCTTTTCCACCTTCACTCCGGAGGTGGATTAAAGATGGCCATGGTGTGGGACACACCGGTAGTTCAGCCCCACAATTAAAGACTCCAGGGAGAGAGTTTGAACTCATCATCTCTCCAGTGACAGGAGAATTCCAAGGGAGAGGAGTCTGAACTCATATCTCCAATGACGGAGAATCAAGGGGGCGATACGATGTCTGATAGAGAAGGGAATCATGACAGTATGGAGAGAGTACTTATATCTGTGCAGGCATGGCATCATGATACAGAGTTACTTATTCTCCTGGTCTGGATCTTGGGCTAATGTGATGTTAAGGCCCAATACTTTATAGAATCTTTGAATTCAATTAGTTTATCTCTCAGTGTAAAGAGAGATACATGATAAAATCTGTTTATAAATATTTGATGGATTTTAAGTAAAGTTGTTTTTCCCGAAGGAGAGGGGTAGAAGAAAAACATTCGTAGTGCGCCTTTTTGTTGATTTGAAAGATTGCGTGTGCTATGAGAAATGCTGTCATGAATCTGTGTGCAAAAATTGACAGTCCCATATTTGAAACAACACTTGCAACTGGAGAAAAGAGTATATACCGTCTTACAATCTTATTGAAAATATGTTTAATAATTACAATGCCAGTGTCTCTAGATAATGATCTATCATAAATGGCATGATCACCATAAGATAACTTAGAATTTTAAAAAAAAATAAAAGGTGCACCCACACCCACAAGTAATAAATCTCACTCACGGCAAGTTCAACACACATGCGCGCGCAGCAACTGCGCACAGACACACGACACTGCGCACACGCACACGCACACGCACACGTACAACGACAAGCACATACACATATAATGATCCCCGCGTCGAGTGCGCGCGCGCACGCACAATTCTTCTTTTTTTTTCTCTTAATTCTATGAATACTTTGTTACCCTTATGTTGATTTAATTGTATCCATTTATTAGAAAGAAGTTATCACAGCAGAATGAAAGTGTCAGTACACCACACATCAGTTCATAAACAAACCCAGGCATTTTGTATCATTCTCCTACACACTAAAACTATCAAACAATTGTCCATCGGTAATGTACACACAGATTTTGCATGGTGAGCGTGAGTCAAGAAAGAAAGGGGGGGGGGGGGGGGGGGGGGAAAGACCCTTAAAAAAAAAAATTTAAAGAAAAAAAAAACAAGAAAAAGGAAATAGTAAAGGGGGGGTAGTGGTGGGAAAAGAAAAAAAAAAAAAAAAGATTCTCCGCCTAGCCTAACGATATTCGATATTATCAGCTTTTGAAACATCCCCGCCAGGTCCACTACCTCCATTGTAAGATATTCGTTTATTCCAGTCACCCACTCCTCAGTTACCCCCTTCTCCCCCCCTCCCCCCTTTTATGTCCCCCCCACCCCCCTTTCCCTCTCCCGCCCCACCCTCATCCACAGCCAGGCTTCCCTTTCACGGCGTTCCCTCTCCCGCCCCACCCTCATCCACAGCCAGGCGTTCCCTTTCACGGCGTTCCCTCTCCCGCCCCACCCTCATCCAAGCCAGGCGTTCCCTTTCACGGCGTTCCCTCTCCCGCCCCACCCTCATCCACAGCCAGGCGTTCCCTTTCACGGCGTTCCCTCTCAGCTGTAGTCATCTAGTTCTAATCAGGTTATGTCACGGCTCCTATAACTCTTTCTCTGTATCTTCAGGCGAAAACATCACTTACTCTCTGGATACCAATGCCATGACCCTAAAACGATTTAATAACGAGTTGGAAAAAAACAAGATGCGAAGCATATAAACGTACTCCCAGTTTTCCAAACCGCTTATAAATCGGCCAAGTGCTTATGAGATAAGAAATAAAGACGAAATAACGGTTTTTAAACGGTTATTTAACCGATGTACACTTTTGAAACTGGTATTTTAGTCCTCACTGGGCTAAAGCCTGTGTACATACCAAATTTCATCCAAATCGGACAATATGTCAAGAATAACGGTTTTTAACGGTCAGATTTTGAAACACTGCATGGAAGTGCCATTTGTGTGTGATGACCTTTCTATATACAAAATTGTATTAAAACCCACCAATATATAAAAAAATAACGGCAAAATAACGGTTTATCGGTTATATAACCGATATACACTTTTGAAACCGGTATTTTAGTCCTCACTGGGCTAAAGCCTGTGTACATATCAAATTTCATCCAAATTGGACAATATGTCAAGAATAACGGTTTTTAACGGTAAAATTTTTGGAACACTATATAGAAGTGCCTTTTGTGTGTGATAACCTTTCTATATACCAAATTTCATTAAAATCGACCTATATATAAGAAATAACGCAGAAAACGGTTTTTAACGGTTGTTTAATCCATTTTCAGCATTACATCATGTCACGGAACGCTAAGCCGGACGTAAAAAAAAACAAAACCCTCCCACAACTAACCCATTAAACACATAACACGCCACACAAGAACTGACATAAAAAATTTTTATTCCGACACAACAATCAATGACCGGAATCTTCTATATATTCGTCTCAGACCCAAGCCTGAAACACACGGTTCCTACGGCCAAGGCCGCCACAACCAGTTATTTAACCCCTTTTCCAGTCACGGTGTGCAGTGTTTCTCAGATCCGCAGATTACACATAGCATAATACAAATCATCTTTTTTTTTCAAAACCAATTCCCCAAAAGAAAAAAAAACAACAACCAAACTATACTAACTTCACTTAACTATGTTCATTTTAGCATATAATCCACTGCGCACATTCACCCCTTCAGTCATACCCTTTTAATCAACATCCATCCTTCATGTATGCACATCCAAAACCCAATGTCTTCATGTGTTTCAATGTCACACACAACCACAAAAAAACAAAAAAAAACAAAAAACCATGCCACACGACGACAACGTTGACTGTCTCACGACGACGACAGCGACGGTGACGGTGACCAGACGAACCTGCCTGCCGAAGACGAGAAGACACAACAGTAAACACACCGGCTTCCACAAACAGTGGAGTCACAGCAACGGCGATAACAGCGTGGTGACACACTAACGGCGATACAGACGACAGCGCCCGGTGACAGTGACACACTGGCTTTTACATCAGTGGAGTCACAGCACCGGCGATAACAGCAGTGGTGACACACTAATGGACACACAGACGACAGCGCCCGGTGACAGTGACACACTGGCTTTTACATCAGTGGAGTCGCAGCACCGGCGATAACAGCAGCGGTGACACACTAACGGCGACACAGACGACAGCGAGCTACGGCGCCCACGGCAACAGTGGCACTAGCTACGGCACCAGCAGCAAAGGTGACACCAGCAACGGCCAGGCTGTAAAGACCCGGTCGGATGGGAGGAAAAGTAAAGGGTTTGTAGCACCGGACGGGGTAAGGCTGGGACAACCGTCCGGCACAGCAGGGTGGGGAGTGGCAGGAAGGGTACTTGCAGGCACCTGCGACGACCACCGGACAGTCAAGGACAGGAATGCACGCAATTGGCCGTCCACAGCACCCCGACTAAGCTGCCCTGATCCGCCGGTGTACCGGGCCACAGGATGGTGGGAATGCGCCCTCACCTGCCACAACACAGAACGATGACAACAACTGCGGCTGGCCACCCCAGCACCTGAACCTCAGGGTCGCAGCACACAGAAACACAGAGACTTGCACAGCCAGAGCAACATGCTCACGAGGGCCGGCTCACCATGTCGACCGAAGTCGGGACCCACAGCACAAAACGCTGGCACCAAGACAAAAGCCCAACTGCTCTTCACCAAGGACTTGACCGAAGTGATAGCCACCCGGCCCCACCAAACTTTAAAGCCTGGTGACTCAGCACTCACCCCTTGCTGAGTTCTGAACTCTACAACACTGCACGTGCAACGGGATCCACATGACACAAAACAAGAGACGGAAGGCTAACCCCCTCTCTCCCCACACTTATCCTTTCCCTGCCTGTGCCTGGTAGCAAACGCACACCCAGTATATGAATGTAACATACAGGTATCCAACACCCCCACCATCCTTCCTGAACCCAACAACTACCATATATGGCCCGGTAAGCCTACACCCCCATCGTGGAATGATGCCACGAATCGATACAGAGCCGTCGGCGCGTCTGTACGATTTCCGCGCTGATACAGATCGGTGACACATCACTTACATATGGACAGAGGATCCGATTTGTCACAAGATCATCCATACCGCTTATAAATTGGCCAAGTACTTTCTGAGATATTCCATAAAGAAGAAAAACCGTTACAAGCCGTTACAACCGTTAGTAAGGCTACAACGGGGCAAACTAAAACATCAGGCATCATCCGTGACCATAATGAACTTACCTGCTAATTTTCATAAAGGTCGGCCAAGTACTTTCTGAGATATTACCATAAAGAAGAAAAACCGTTACAGGCCGTTACAGCCGTTAGTAACGGTTATAACGGTAAACTAAAACATTGGGCATTATTTGTGACCCATAATGAACATACCTACAAATTTTCAGAAAGATCGGCCAAGTACTTTCTGAGATATTCCATAAAGAAGAAAAGGCGTTACAGGCCGTTACAGCCGTTAGTAACGGCTGAAACGGTAAACTAAAACGTCGGGCATCATCCTTGATCCACAATGACACACCTACAAATTTTCAGAAAGATCGGCCCAGTAGTTTTGTCTGGAGCGAGTGGAACACATTTTGACCACGGACACACACACACACACACACACACACACACACACACACACACACAACACACACACACACACACACACACAGCATTTCTTCGTTCCCATTCTAAAGTACTCCCTGTTCTTTAAGAACTGGGAGTACAAAAAAAAAGGGGGGGGGGGGCTCAACTTTCAAGTTTTCAATGCATATTCAGTAAAAGGTAACGTACGGAAGAAAAGAAACACAGGGAGGAGAAGAAAGACTTATTTATCGTTGATGGGCATCTCCTCATACGTAGGTCGTCAATGTCTAAGTCATAACCGAATTTGTATCTGTCTGTCTATGTTTTAATTTTGCCAAGACCTTTCTTTCAGACGAACATGAAGCAAGCGTAAAAGTTATGCCGAAACGGTTCCTATAATTATCTTTTTTCTTATCTTTGTGACGGATGGGTGCTTGGTGCGTGTGTGTTCTGTGTGTCCGACTCTCCCAGAAATATGGATGCGTGTTCGCGTTTTCCTACCACACACACCCACTCAACCGCACATAGACAGCCAGGCAACACAATCGTAGTTCTTTTCTTTTTTTTTTTCTATGCCACCTGGGCCATCCAGCACATACAAAACATCATCAAAAACATCAGTAAACATGAAGAACCAACATGGTGCACACCCCAACTATGGGTGTACAATATTAATATATTGTGTGTGGTGTTGTGTGTGTTTGTGTGTGTGTGTGTGTGTGTGTGGTGTGTGTGGTGTGTGTGGGTGCACACACCAACAGTCTGTCACAGCCCTGTCTGGCCTGGTTTCACAGTCCGCGACTGAAACTATTCTCACGCAAAAGAGTGCAGAATGACGGAGCAGCTCTGCACGATCACTAATCTGGCACAGGAGTGCTACAAGGGGGCGCTGTCTGCAAGTAGGGCTAGACGCAGGTGAACAAATAAAGACGACGCGACGACACTGCGAATGTCAGTAGGGGCAGTGACTTGCAAACGTCGGCAAAACGATGCAGTGATGTCTCTGCCCACAAGGAAGTAACCACTTCCTACCCCCCCCCCCCCCCCCACCAAAAAAAAAAAAAACAACAAAAAACCCTTTGACTCAGCCCGATCACATTGAAGTAGCACTCTGCTACTTTTGAGGCACCAGCCTCCACTTCCAAGAGCTGTGGCTCTGTTACTGCACAGCAACAAGATCTCACAACGTGCAAGATCGACGACACGAAGGGTCTCACGACGCTGACGCTGACGCTGCAGGTCGTTGTTCAACACAGGCGGTGGTTCCGACTAGACAGGACCAGCGCAGGGCTCAGCTGGCGAACAGGACTAAACATCGGGCATCATCCGTGACCCATAATGAACATACCTACAAAATGTCAGGAAGATCGCCAAGTACTTTTTAATATTATTCTAAAAAGAAGAAAAACCGTTTCATGCCGTTACAGCCGTAGTAACGGCTGTAACGGTAAACTAAAACGTCGGGCATCATTCTGGACCCATAATGAACATACCTACTAATTTTCAGAAAGATCGACCACGTAGTTTTGTCTGGAGCGAGTGGAACACATTTTGACCACGGACACACAGACAGACAGACACACACACACACACAGACAGCATTTCTTCTTCCTTTCTAAAGTACTCCCTGTTCTTTAGGAACTGGGAGTACAAAAAAGGAAATGTATTGTATGTTTTTGTACTCCCAGTTCCTAAGAACTAGGGAGTACTTTAGAATGAGACACGAAGAAATGCTGTGTTGTTGTGTGTGTGTGTGTGTGTGTGTGTGTGTGTGTGTGTGTGTGTGTGTCTGTGTCTGTGTCTGTGTCTGTTTGTCCGTCGAGGTCAAAATGTGTTCCACTGGCTCCAGACAAAACTACTGGGCCGATCTTTCTGAAAATTTGTAAGTATGTTCATTATGGGTCACAGATGATGCCCGATGTTCACCGTTATAGCCGTTACTAACAGTTGTAACGGCCTGTAACGGTTTTTCTTTTTTAATGGAATATCTCAGAAAGTACTTGGGCCGATCTTTGTGAAAATTAGCCGGTATGTTCATTATGGGTCACGGATGATGCCCAATGTTTTAGATTACCGTTATAGCCGTTACTAACAGCTGTAACGGCCTGTAACGGTTTTTCTTCTTTATGGAATATCTCAAAAAGTACTTGGCCGATCTTTCTGAAAATTTGTTCGTATGTTCATAATGGTCACGAATAATGCCCAATGTTTTGGTTTACCGTTATAGCCGTTACAAACGGCAGCAACGGCCTGTAACTGTTTTTCTTCTTTATGGAATATCTCAGAAAGTACTTGGCCGATCTTTGTGAAAATTAGGTATGTTCATTATGGGTCACGGATGATGCCCAATGTTTTATTTTACCGTTTATAACCGTTACTAACAGCTGTAACGGTCTGTAACGGTTTTTTTCCTTCTTTATGGAATATCTCAGAAAGTACTTGGCTGATCTTTGTGAAAATTAGCAGGTATGTTCATTATGGTCATGGATGATGCCCGATGTTTCACTTTACCGTTATAACCGTTACTAACGGCTATAAATGGCCCATAACGGTTTTTATTCTTTATGGAATATCTCAGAAAGCACTTTGTCAATCTTCTGAAAATTTGTAGGTATGTTCATTATGGATCACGGATGATACCCGATGTTTTAGTTTACCGTTATATCAGATACTAACGGCTACAAGGGCCCAAAACGGTTTTTCTTCTTTATGGAATATTTCAGAAGGTACTGGGCCGATCTTTCTGAAAAATGTGTAGGTATGTTCATTATGGCAAACGGAGATACGCGACGTTTTAGTTTATCGTTATAGCCGTCACTAACAGCTATAATGGCCCATAACGGTTTTTCTTTTTTATGGAATGTCTCGGAACGTACGCGGCTGATCTTTCTGAAAATTTGTAGATAGTTCATTTTGGGTCATGGATGATGCCCGACGTTTTAGTTTACTGTTATAGCCATTACTAACGGTTTATAGCGACCCATAACGTTTTTCTTTTTCTTTTTTTATAGAATATCTCAGAAAGTGCTTGGCCGATCTTTGTGAAAATTTGTGGGTATGTTTTATAATGGGTCACGAATGATGCCCAATGTTTTACTTTACCGTTATAGCCGTTACTAACAGCCATAACGACCCATAACTGTTTTTCTTTTTTTATAGAATATCTCAGAAAGTACTTGGCCAATATTTCTGAAAATTTGTAGGTATTTTTACTATGGGTCACGGATGATGGCCGATGTTTTAGTTTACCGTTATAGCAGTTGCTAACGGCTATAAGGGCCAATAACGGTTTTTCTTCTTTAAGGAATATTTCAGAAAGTCCTTAGCTGATCTTTCTGAAATTTGTAGGTATGTTCATTATGTGTCACAGATGATGCCTGATGTTTTAGTTTAACGGTTCTTCTTTTTTGTGGAATGTCTTAGAAAGTACTTGGCCGATATTTCGAAAATGAGCAAGTATGTTCATTATGGGTCACGGATGATGCCCGATGTTTTAAAGTTTACCGTTAAAGCCGTTTACTAACGGCCCATAATGGTTTTCTTCTTTATGGAAAATCTCAGAAAGTACTTGACCGATCTTTCTGAAAATTTGTAAATTTATGTTCATTATAGGTCACAGATCATGGCCGATGTTTACCAGAAGAGGCATTACCAACGGTTACACCAGCCCAAGACGGTTTTTTCCTCTTTATGGAATATCTCACGGCGTTTTTTATGCTTTGCATCTTGTTTCTTTTGTTTTTGTACTCCCAGTTTTATAGAACAGGGAGTACTTTACAATGAGAACAAAGAAATGTTCTGTGTGTGTGTGTGTGTGTGTGTGTGTGTGTGTGTGTGTGTGTGTGTGGGGTGTGTGTGTGTGTGGTGTGTCCATCCGTCCGTGGTCAAAATGTGTTCCACTCGCGCCAGACAAAACTAGTGGGCCTATCTTTCTGAAAATTTGTAGGTATGTTCATTATGGGTCAAGGATGATGCCCGATGTGTTATTTTACTAACGGCCATAACGGCCCATAACGGTCTTCCATCTGTATGGAATGTCTTAGAAAGTACTTGGCCAATCTCTCTGAAATATGCAGGCATGTTCATTATGGGTCATGGATGATGCCAGATGTCTTATTTTACCGTTAAATCCATTACTAACGGCTATTAACGGCCCCATACTGTTTTTATTCTTTATGGAATATCTAAGAAAGTACTTGTCCGATCTTTCTGAAAATTTGAAGATATGTTCATTATGGGTCGCGGATCATACCCATGTGCTATTTTACCGTTATAGCCGTTACTATTGGCTATAAGGGCCCCCTAACTGTTTTCTTCTTTAAGGAAAATCTCAGAAAGCACATGGCCGATCTTTCTGAAAATTTGTAGGTATGTTCATTATGAGTCACAGATGATGGCCGATGTTTACCAGAACAGCCGTTACTAACGGCTAAACGGGCCAACACGGTTTTTCCTCTTTATGGAATATCTCACGCGTATTCAAGATAAACTGAGAGTACGTTTATATGCTTTGCATCTTGTTTAATGAATGTTAATTGGTACAATGCTGGTATGTCGTCTTGTCCCGGCGTAACACCTCAGATTGCCCCCATCCAGAATGCCCCCCCCCCCCCCCCCCCCCACCCCCGGACGTCTTGGGTATACTGATGCGTCCCCCTGGGGAGGCATTCCAGAATGTCCCCGTCCCCCCCCCCCCCCCTACCTGTTGTGTCCCCCATGGTTGACAATCACTGTCATCCCAGAATGCCCCCCCCCCCCCCCCCAACTTAGTGTAAGTCTCTCTCTCTGTCTCCCTCTCTCTTTCTCTCCCATCTCTCCTCCATCTCTCTCTCTCTCTCTCTCTCTCGCTCTCTCTCTCTCTCTCTCTCTCTCTCTCTCTCTCTCTCTCTCTCTCTCTCTCTCTCTCTCTCTGTCACTGTCTGTCTATCTGTCTGTCTCTCTCCCTCTCTCTCTCTTTTTCTCTCTATCTATTCAAGAGAGAGAGAGAGAGAGAGAAGAGAGAGAGAGAGAGAGAGAGAGTGTGTGTGGTGTGTGTGTGTGTGTGTGTGTGTGTGTGTGTGTGTGTGTGTGTGTGTGTGTGTGTGCGTGCTTGAGTGTATGCGTGCGTGTATGTGTCTGAGTACATTCTCTGTAAGTGGATGCGTGCGCGTCTGTAATAATACGTGTAAGCGAAAATATGACTGATCATTGATATTGTAGATTCTAAAGTTTCCGCTGTTAATTCACTCTCTCTGATGAGACAGTACTTGTAAGAAATAGTTCACTACGGCTGTTATTACTATACGTTTTGAGGCCAGATCCTTTTGGACACGGATCAACTTTGTTCATGTATGTATTTGATTATTCTATGCATGCAACCATTAATTATTTGATGCTACAATTTTGGAAGGACAGAAGGCTTGCTATTCTCTTTTAGCAGTTCTTTTCCATTTAGATTGTCGGCTTCACTGATTTGATTTTGCATGCCATTTATAATAAAGAAAGGCACTGTTTTCTTCAAATGGTAGCCATTTTGGAAACGCGAAAATCGGATTAAAACATACTGAAATTGCATAAAAATTTAGATAGTATGAATTATTCTGGTTAACGGAATAATTTTCTTGATTGAGACCAAAATTCAGTATGAAATAATCATAATCAGGCATCATTTGTCCTCTATATTTGCAGTTTACAAATCTGGTGGTGGCCATCTTGGATTTTACGCAATAACTCAAAATGCCCAACATTTACGAAGTGGCCTCCAACGGATTTGGATTCAGCACCCCAAAATCATGTTAGATCAACAAAAAAAACGTAATATATAACACAAAACAAGGTACCCCTAAATATCGCCTGAACTAACAAGCAGGTTGTGTCGTATTTCTGTGTTCTGACACTTGTTAACACGTGTCACGCTTACTATGTTCCGTTGATTAGCATTCATGCAGCTGCTAATTTTTTAAGAAACAATGTCTCCATTTAATTAATTTAAACGCACTCGCTACCGACGAAGCGTTCGCTACCAATGTCCGCAAATGCAGATTTGGATTTTGAAAATTCGCGCTGTCGCGTGACGTATCGGTTACGAAACTCAAGAAGGGAGATGATTCCTTAGTTATCCTTACCAACTTTTCATTCATTTGCGCTGTGTGTGTAGCGTGGCTCGCTCGCTAGCCGACAAGAACAAAGGGTACCGTCGATCAGCTCAGCTGTGTGATTGAAAAGATGGCGTCGCAACGAAGCGTTCGACACAGTAGGGTTAATGAATTGTTAGTTAGCGTTGAAGACGCACTGGAAAATGATCCGGACTGAAGGGTCAGATGTTGAAGAAGACATCAGCGATTCTTCTCATGAGGATTTCGATCCCTGACAGTGGGGAGACAGACGTGGATTCCGACAATGAAATGGGCGCTGATAGTGGCGAAGAAGCAGACGAAACTGTGCGAGCACAAGGGCCTCAACAAGTGTTGATTCGGATACTGACGCTGAAATGGGAGAAGAAGTCGACGATTTGGGGGCTGTTTTCACTGACGATTGAACAGATCATCTAAATGTATTTACTCTCGATCATCCATTCACAGGCACACCAGCTTTATTGAACGACTGGCCAGTCAACACTCAGCCTTTGCAGTTCTTTGAGTTGTCCATGCATACCACAGAGGTGGGTAAAGAGAAATTATTATAATATAAATTGTGCTATGTGTAAATGTGTCATGTATGTTTTACACACAAAGTGAGTGCATTTTTTGCAGCGATCCATTCGTGTATTAGTAGACTAGGGAGGGAGAGGGGAAAGGGGGACTGGGGGGGAGGGAGGAGGGGGCACAAGGGAGGGATTAACAAATGGAGTGAGTGATTATAATGTACTGAGTATTTGTGCATTACCTGTGTGTGTTGTGTGTGTGTGTGTGTGTGTGTGTGTGTGTGTGGTTGTTTGAGAGAGAACAGCTACACATGTTCATGTTTTGTAACTCTGTTTATGGGTATGTTTGTGTTTCCAGGCATGTTCTTACTGATATTTATTGTACAAAAATCCATAATTTGTGCATTTATAGAATAAACTGTTAACTATAAAGTAATTTAGATAATTCACGTATTATGTTACTGGTATTATATGAAGAAAAATCCAGGTTGGTTCTACTTTATAGCATGTAAAAGCGCCAAACTATGCATCCATACACATGAATGTTTATTACAAACAATGGGACACACAGATACATAAGAAAAAAAATTTTAAAAGCTCATTTTCATCATTTTTTGTGTGTATGGTTGCAGGTCATGTTGCTGTGCTGAGGTGGCAGGACAAAAAACCTGTCTACATGCTGACAACAGTGATGCTGCCAACCACCATGATGAGCTTCACAACACGGCACCACCCTGAGAGACAGAAACCAGCAGCAGTGCAGGACTACATGGCAGGAGAAGACATGAGTGATCAGCTCATGGCCTACATGCCTTGAATAGGAAGACCATGAAGTGTGTGGAAGAAGCTTTTTTTCGTCTTATGACCTTGACTGTTATTCAGGGGTCTATTCTCTACAACAAGCACCTTGCAATCCATGGTTTGCCACTGTGTGTGAAGCTGT
Organism: Conus ventricosus; assembly: GCA_018398815.1. NCBI lineage: Eukaryota > Metazoa > Mollusca > Gastropoda > Neogastropoda > Conidae > Conus > Conus ventricosus. The sequence continues at coordinate 32,080,892 of CM031621.1, forward strand.
GCCCAGGATGCAGTGTCACTCGCCGTGAGCTTTTCCACTCCAGAAAAGAATAATGAAAGTGATGCATCACCCGTATTTTGTGCACAGTGAACTATTTTGTTTTGTTTTGTATCCTGTAAAGACAATTTTTTTTGTACTTTCACATTCTCCATCACCTGCTTGTAACTGAATACTATATCTTCCGTGTCTTCAGTGACTCCAGCTATGCTAGAATGTGATATGGAACATTTCTGAGCTGCTAAGGAAGACTTTCGATAGAAATATCTGATGTGTGCAAAAGTGCTGAAAAAACAGACAAATTCAGGACCACTTTCACCACCAAGATGGTAAGTAAATTACTTTTATTTTTTCTTCACATATAGACTAATATGTATTGTATCCACTCACTAAATTTCAAGTGTCTGTTTGCTCATTTATAGTTATGATAATTTTTTTCCTACAGTATAGAAACCCCGGGTTTTCAGGGATTAGTAAGGGGAAAAAAACTCATGGTACGGAGTGCCATGAAGAGTCACCTCCGGAAACACACACACACACACACACACACACACACACTCTCTCTCTCTCTCTCTCTCTCTCTCTCTCTCTCTCTCTCTCTCTCTCTCTCTCTCTCTCTCTCTCTCTCAGTGTGTCTCTCTGTCTATCTGTCTCGCTCTCTGTCTGTCTGTTGGCCTCGCTTTCTCTGTCTGTCTGTCTCGCTCTCTGTGTCTGACTGTTTGTCTTGCTCTTTGTCTGTCTGTCTTGTTCTCTCTGTCTGTCTGTCTGTCTCACTCTGTCTGTCTGTCTCGCTCGCTCTCTGTCTGTCTGTCTGTATCGCTCTCTCTGTCTGTCTCGCTCTCTCTGTCAGTCTGTCTCACTCTGTTTTCTGTCTCCTTTTCTGTCTGTCTCATTCTCTGTCTGTCTGCCCTGCTGTCTCGCTGTCTGTCTGTCTCACTGTATCTCTGTCTCCCTGTATATGTCTCCCTGACTGTCTATATGTCTGTCTATCTGTCTGTCTCGATGCCTCTGTCAATCTGTCTCCCTTTCTCTGCCCG
>CM031621.1:32086925-32097665 GCA_018398815.1 Conus ventricosus
AGTGATTAGCTTGTGTAAATTTGTCTAGCCAGCTGTAAAACAAAACAAAAACAAAAAAACTTCTAGGCCATACGACAGAATTGAACGAACTAGCCCTGAGGCGACATAGACGAGATTAGATCCCCACTTAATCACACACACACACACACACACGCACGGACACACGCACGGACACACACACACACACACACACACACACACACACACACACACACACACACACACACACACACACGGACATGCACACACACACACACACTCACATGGACACACACACACACACCGCGCGCGCCACACACACACACACACACACACACACACACACACACACACACACACAAGGACACACACATACACACACACAAGGACACACACACAAGGACACACACACACATGGACACACACACACATGGACACACACACACACACATGGAGACACACACACAAGGACACACACATACACACACACAAGGACACACACGCACACATATGGACACACGCACACACATGGACACACACACACACACACTCAAGGACACACACATACACACACACAAGCACACACGTACACACACACACACACACACACACACACACACACACACACACACACACACACACACACACACACACAAGGACACACACACACACACACAGTGTCGCACGGACTGTGAGGCATGAACTTCTCTGGAGAACACCAGAAGGCCACAGGATGATCAACAGTTCATGAGCTGAGAGTGGTCGAAAACTCGAACAGTCTTTGAAACACACTTGGAGCTTTCCATAACATGCAGCCAGAAGTAGAAGTAGAAAAGGAAGAAGAAGAAAAGGCAGAAGAAGCAGCAAAAGAGGAGGAGGAAGAAGAAGAGGATGAAGAAGAAGAAAAGGAAGAAGAGGAGGAGGAGAAGAAGAAATGGAAGAGGAGGGAGAAGGAGGAGGAGGAAGAAGAAGAAGCAGAAAAGGAGGAGGAGGAAGAAGAAGGAGGAGGAGGAGGAGCAGGAGGATAATGAGAAGAACAAGAAGAGAAAGAAGAAGAAGAAACCAAGAACAAGAACAAGAAGATTAAAAAAGAAGAGGAGGAGGAAGACGAAGAGGAAGAAAAAGGAGAAGAAGAAGAAAGGGAAGAAGAAGGAGGAGGAGGAAGAGGAGAAAATGAAGATGAAGAAGTACAAGAACAAGAAGAAAAGAAAAAAGAAAAGCACGATCACAATGTTTCTTCAAGCGAGCGTTGTCCAACAAAGCCCCAAACTGCAGTCTTAGGCAGGGTTACATATGGAAATCACACTACGCCAAAAATCTCTCCCCGGCAGGTGAGAAAGGGCGTCTCAAAGTCTTCACTAATCAGCTTGTGTAATACTGTTCCCATTCTAAGTGCTAAAACTTTGGCTAATAACTTGTAATCTTGAGTTTGTAAGAGTTATTGGGCGCCAATTACTGAGGTGTTCCCTGTCTAAATCCTTACCTTTATGTATCAGTGTAATGACTCCAAGGTTTTGGGTGTATGATAAACTCCCGTTGGTGAACGATTCGTTGAAGGATTTAATAATAACACGTTTTATTCTGGTCCAAAAGAACTTTAAAAATTCAGTACTGATCCCATCGCTTTCAGGAGCTGAGCCGTTCTTCATCTCTCTTAGAGCCTCTGTGGCTTCAGCCTCTGTGATCAGCCCTTCGCATGACTCGGATTCGTCATTGTTTAGCTTCGGGAGGTTTTCGTTTTCAATAAAGACTTCGCATGAGTCAGCGACTTCATTATCTTGCGTAGTTTGATTATATAGATTTTCGTAGAAAAACGCCTGTTCGCTCAGAATGTCTTTCTGATGATGCACTACCTCCCCAGTGTCTTTACACAATCGTGTCATGATCTTATTTCTGCTTCTAGATTTTTCTAAGTTACAAAAGTATTTGCTGTTGTTTTCCTCCTCCTCTATCCATCTCAACCTTGATCTCACTTGGGCTCCTTTGTCTTCTCCAAATCAAATAGTTCATATTCATGTTTTGCTTTTAACAAATCAATCTATAGTTCTTTGTTTTGATGTTTTTAGGATGTTTGATTTGAGATCTTGTATTCTTTTTTGTAAATCGATTTTTTTGTTTCGTGTGTTACAAGCAAGACGTTTTCCGAACTCGATACAATAATTCCTTATTTTCATTTTTATCCATTCCCATTTTTCCATGAAAGAAATATCATCTCCTTCATTCTCCATTTCTACAAGCAATAGATTCATGTTCTCAACGAATTCTGTATTCTGTAAATAGCTATTGTTAAATCGCCAGTACCCTGGACCTCTGATAAAGTCTCCTTCGTTAAACTCCAGCACAACTGCTCTGTGATCTGAGTGCGGCATGGTACAGTGTTCACTGACAACCAAGGAGGAGCATAAATCTTCTGTCACCAAGCAATAGTCTAGCCGTCTTGCTATAAATGGTTAAATCTATTCCGGGTATATTCTTTTCCTTGAGGGTGAAAAAATCTCCAGGAGTCGATTAAGCTTGACTGCGTTAATACTGACTTAAATTCATTTACCTCTATTTTGTTGTGGTTTACCTGATACAATGTCTAAATTATTATCTAAAACGCAATTGAAATCTCCACAGATCACTGTTCTCCCTCCTCCCCACTCATCCACTTTGTCCCGCAGACTTCGAAAAAAAAGTATTTTTTCCTTATGATCGTTAGGAGCATAAACATTTGCAATTGTAATCTCATAGTTACTATACTCGATATTCAGAACGATCATGCGTTCTTGAGACTTGACTAGCGTAACCTTTCCTGAGAAACTTTTTGAGATTAGAATTACTTCTCCTTTGCTGTGACTGGTCCCTGCTGTGCGTATACGCTTCCAGCCCACTGCTTTTCCCATGTGTTTACATCACTTGCTGTGATATGTGCTTCTTGTATGCAAATTATATCTAACTTTTGTCTGTTTAAATTTCTGAATATGGATGCCCTCTTCCATCTATTTTTTAAACCCCGACAGTTCAAAGAACAGACTCGCAATTTATCCATAACCGTAAGGAAAAAGATGTTTATCTCTGGAACACCCGTATAACGGAGGATATCCTTTGGAACCCCTTAAGTAACAGAGGATCCATCAATTTACCAGAAGAGATAAAAATACCTCGGGGCCAGAGCCATAGCCAGACCATCATCAAGAAGACGACATGGAGGAGAAACGCCGACTAGCCCCATACAGACGCTGGTCCATTTTCCTCGTCCAGCTCATTGTCCGAAGTCTCCTCACGGTCCTCTCTCCTGGCGTATTTCTCCCTCCCTGAACAGCATCCGACTGGAGAACCATTGGATAGCGCCCTTTTGGAGTCTCGGAGCGATGCCTGGAGTGGTCCCTGCGGGATAGACTGGAATCAAGAATGGTCTGTCGAGATTGGGGCCGACCTCTATTCTGTTTTCTGTCGCCTTCCTTTTCTCCTTGCTTCCCACTCTGTTTAGACTGGGGTGCTTTACAGGGTCGCACATCTTTATCGTTGATTTTCTTTTTGTTTCCATCGCCCACCTCCCTGTCTTCCCCTTGTGACTTGCACAGACAGCTGGAGGTAGCTGGAAATCCTGGTTATTTTCTTGTCGTCTCTCCTTTTCTGGTCGTCTGTGACTCTGGTTTGCATCTTCTTTCACGTTATTGTTCTGTAAACTGTTTGGTTTGTCTATGGTAAGTTTTGTGAGTGTGCTTGTGCTGTCAATCACTGTACACTGTTCACTTCCTTGTTTGTGTCCTGGCATTTTGCATGCGCGACATACCACTTCGTTGACACATATGGAAGCATGATGCCCGGATTGTAGGCACTTGGAACACGTAACTGTCTTTTGCGCCGACTTCTGTTTATTATGGTAGACTTTTGCTGTGAAAGGACCAACCTTCAGTGAGGAATCGAGTGGTGTGGATGGCACAGTTACAAAGACGAATCGTCTGCCGGTTTCAAATCTTGTCAACTTGTTGTCACTGTCTCTGTACCGCTCTTGTCTAATTGTCGAGCGCAATTCACATCCGATTTTCTTTCGACTCGCCTCAATTTCGCTGTTTGCCAGTGACAAGGGCAAGTCCGCTATCCACACTTTGGTTGCCGGTTTTTCTTCGCCTGTTGACTCATGTAGAATGAATGGATTCATGTCAAGAACTTGCAAGACAGAGCCGCGAACAGTGATGCCTTTTACCAGAAGAACATTTCTGGCTTCCCGAGTGGCAGGGTAGATTCTCCATAGCCCCCTGATATCCTGAGCACCGACTATACTGCCTTGTCCTGCCGTTCGTTCTGCGGACACACACAGCTCCAAGCCAGAGATACGGGTCGACATCAAGTCAAGAATACTGCGGTTTTTCAAAAATACGGTTTGAAAAGCCATTGTCACTGCTTGTGCAGAGGAACAAAAACGCCAAGTCAGTGAACGCGACTCAAAATTCGGATAGTTGAGAGCGCACGAACAACGCGTCTGCACGGCACGGCGTTCGCTCACCGTGAAGACCAGGTAGGATACATGAAAGGCAGAAATATTGCCACCGTGTTGAGAACTATAGACGATGTTATAAATTACTTAAATGTAACAGGCAGAGCTGGATACATACTTGCGCTAGACTATGCCAAAGCGTTTGACTCGATATCTAGGTCATACTTGTTGCACACGTTCAATGTTTTTGGTTTTGGGCCAGATTTCATACGTTGGTGTCCGTTTTAATGAAAAATAATGTAAGCTGTATCAATCATGGAGGGTGGTTGTCTGAGTATTTTAAAGTCAACTGTGGCATTCGACAGGGGTGCCCATTTTCGCCCCTGGTCTTTATTTTAGCGGTAGAAATATTGGCCTGTAAAGTTAGAAATAGCTCAGTCACCGGAATAAAATTGCCAAGTACACAAAACGTGAACCCAAATAGCATTCGTATAAAACAAATGGCAGATGACACTACCTTTTTTTTAAAAGGTCAAACGGATTTAAAAATTGTAACAGATATAATTATGCAATTTTGGAAGATTTAGTGGGTTACTGTTGAACAATCAGAAAACTAAAATACTACGAATTGGTGTTGCTCAACCCTTGCAGGACTGCCTGTTTGAGCTTGTAGATACGATTAAGATTTTAGGCATTGTTTTTAGCCGAAGTAACCTGGCTCAGGACAACGAGGAAAATTGGCTCACACGAATGAACAGTCTACATAAATCGATAAGGGAGTGGAGCAAAAGGGATCTCAGCATTCAGGGGAAAATTGTGATAATAAAAACATTTCTCGTAAGTCAGTTCGTGTACATCATGCAGTCAATAGGTCTTCCAGTTCATGTTTTAACAAAGATTAACACCGTGCTATATAAATTTATCTGGCAACGGAAAACGTCTAACAAAAGAGCGTTCGAAAAGGTTAAACGAAAAACTATGGAGTCAGACTACATAGAGGGTGGAGTTCAAATGGTCAACATGCTAGAACTTCAACAGATATTTAACTTGCAATGGATCGGCGAAGAGGAACAAAACTGGACATGTTTGCCTAAATGGCACTTCAGTAGAGTATCAGATTTCCAAAATCTCTTTAAAATTAACTTTCTGTTCTGGACAAACATGTCATGTGCTGCCAAGACTATGATGGTGGATACTGAAGGTGTTTGATGTTGATTGGTTGCTGTGCTCTTTGCTGTCCACCTTACAGTCCCCAGTTTCTCATGCCCCTAGAAGTGGGAGCCTATACTCGCCCCATCCCCACACCCCTTGGCTCCCTCCCCCTCACTCGCGCCCCTGTTCTCTCCCCCCCCCCCCCCCCAGACCCACCTCGCCCTATAGCCCCCCCCCCCTTTTTTTTTTAACCCCCGCCCCCACAATCCCCCTTCCACTTTCTTCTCTGCCCCACCCCAGTCTACAACCATCCACGCCCACATCCTTTCCTACCACATGCTTTAACTTCTCCTGCTCCTATTCCACCTAATATCCCCCCCCCCCTCCATCTCTACTACTTACTATCTCCATTACTTTTTGCTCATTACATTTACCTTCCTAACCCCTAAACCCTAGAATTTCCCCCCCCCCCCCCCCCCCAACCTCTTTTTTTCCCCCTCAAATAGACTTCTTGCCCTCACCCCCTGTTTCTTTCCGCCCCCCCCCCCCCCCCCTTTATTAAGTATACTTCTCATCATTTTAACTTCCTCGTGCACCCCTTTGTTCCTCTCTTAGCTCTCTCTCCTCTCTCTCTCTCTCTCTCTCTCTCTCTTCTCTCTCTCCTCTCTCTCTCTCTCTCTCTCCTCTCTCTCTCTCTCTCTCCCTACCCCCTCCACCGTGGTACGTAACCGTAAAGAGGAATGGATTTTGTCACGTTACATATTGGGCACAGCTATATAACGCACAGTTGGATATTCAGAAGGGAAGACCCCCATGGTGTTTGCGTGTGACAGCTTGTTCAGTGTTAATCATTTTTTGACAGAATGTGCTGATTTGATGTGTATCAGAGAGAAGTTCTTTTCCACCAGTGATTTATCGGTTTCTTTTTCGTGAGATTTCAGTGATCTTATTTTTTTCTTTTTTGAAAGAGTTAAACATATTTTATAAAATATAGGGTTTTTTAATGTATACAGATGTCGAAGGAGTGGAAAAGATAATTGTGCTTTTGCCACATAAATTTTAAGTGATGTGTTAATACTAGTGTGGGTATTTGTATCAAGAGACTCAGATATGATAGCTGGGGTTCCTGATTTTGGCTCCTAGTAGTCCGCTGGACCCTAAAACACTAACAACTAACTAACTAACCCCCTCCACCACCACCTTTCCCTCCCACCGCCCCCTTTCCCCCCTTTCCCCCTCAGCCAGCCGTCCAACTATTTCCTGTCCCCTAGTACCTCCCCCCTTTATTCCTCCATCCCATACCCCGTTCCCACAACCCATTTTCTCTCTCTCTCCCTTTCTCTTTTCCTCTCTCTCCTTCCCTCTTGCTCCCCTCCCTTTCTTTCTCACGTCTCTCTCTTCTCCACTACTCTCTCTCTCCCCTCTCTCTCTTTCTGTCTCACCCACTTTCTCTCTCTTTCTCTCTCTCCCTTTCTCTCTCTTTCTCTCTCTCTCTCTCTCTCTCTCTCTCTCTCTCTCTCTCTCTCTCTCTCTCTCTCTCTCTCTTCACCCCATGCGAACTATGCTTACATATGTATATGAGTGTGCTTATCTGGATGCGCTTAAGCGCATACATGTCTGTGCGAGTGGTGTGTGTGTGTGTGTGTGTGTGTGTGTGTGTGTGTGTGTGTGTGCGCGCGCGTGTGTGGCGATGAATGTGTTTGATGTTGGGTATGTGTGAAAGATCTCCAAGGTTGATGCAGTGTATATGTGCGGGTATTTGTGTGTGTAGTGTGTGTGTGTGTGGTGTGTGTGTGTGTGTGTGTGAGTGTGTGTGTGTGTGTGTGTGTGTGTGTGTGTGTGTGTGTGTGTGTGTGGCTATGAATGTGTTTGATGCTGGGTATATGGGAAAAGTCGCCAGGGTTGATGCAGTATGTGTGTGTGTGTGTGCGTGCGTGCGTGCGTGCGTGCGTGTGTGTGTGTGTGTGAGTTAGTGTGTGTGTGTGTGTTGGGGGGGGGGGGGGTAGTGTGTGTGTGTGTGTGTGTGTGTGTGTGTGTGTGTGTGTGTGTGTGTGTGGTGTGTGTGTGCGTGTGTGTGTGTGTGTGCGTGTGTGTGTGTGTGTGTGTGTGTGTGTGTGTGTGTGTGTGTGTGTGTGCGTGTGTGTGTGTGAGCACACCGACATGTTTTCCACTGCCTCTCAAACGATATGTTCGTGCAAGTGATTTTAATTCTTTTTGAACTGAATTCAGCTTCTGCTTTATGTGACAGGGACGTGGATGTCTGTGTGTGTGTGTGCGTGTTCAGTTGGCCAATCTTTTAGCCTGAAGAAGGTTTGTAATAAACCGAAAATTTGCTTGGTACAACGGCGTTACCGCGTTTTACTTGTTTGAGTCTTATATAAAATTAACTGCTGTAGAAAGGAATTTATTGGGAAGGAGTATATAAAGAACAAGTTTTGGTTGGAAGCTTTTTTGACATACCTAAGTCAAAAATCAAGGATTCCGCTCAGTGAAGTTTCACAGGAAAATGTGTTGGATCAAGTTCTTTTTAATAATCATCTTATTCAGTTTAAAAACAAAATGTTATTTTTCCCACAGTGGCAAAAGGCAGGCTTTAGAACATTAAGTGACATCGTTAGCTTGAATGAAAACAGACTTCTTGCTGTAGAAGAAGTACAAGAAAGGATTAACCAAAATCCAGCTGTTACACTCTATCAGTATAATGCGCTAGTAAATGCTTTTCAAGGAAATGGGTCGATTGGATAGAGAGAGGTGAAGCACACACTCACGCACACACGCGTGCTCACACACACACACGCGCACGCGCACACGCGCGGGCACTCACACACTCGCACATACACACGCGCACACACACACACACACACACACACACACGCACACGCACACACACACGCACACACTCATACACGCGCCCACACAGACGAACACAGATACAGCAATTTTTCTTTCGCATGTGTTTATTGACATTTCACCATAAATTAAAGCTCCGCCATGTTAACAAAGAAAAAAAAAAGAAGGAAAAGGAAAAAAGGAAGGAAAGAAAAGGGAAAGATAAGACAAGAATGGATTGGACAGAAAGAAAATATTGTTTTAACGGAATCTCCCCCCATCCCATCCCCGCCCCACCCATCCCCACCTTTTTTTTTTTTTTTCCCCCAACTCTTCGTTATTGCGCTTCTTGGTTTTCCTCCTGCCTTCCTTGCAACCACATTTTGTTGCAAGGATAGCTTTCCGGGGAAATTGCCGACAGGTGAAATGATGAAATAGTATATGACGCTCCTTTCTCACCTTTTTTTCCCGTTCACTTCTCGCGCTGTGTCTTTGAGTAATTTTCGATCTTTCGTCAAGGACAGCTCAGGGAGAGGCGCTCAACGTGCGGGAGGGTAGTAAGAGAAATCCAAACTTGAACACACACCGGCACACACACACGCACACACACACACACACACACACACACACACACACACACACACACACACACAACACCCACACACACTCTTTCTCTCTCTCTCTCTCTCTCTCTCTCTCTCTCTCTCTCTCTCTCTCTCTCTCTCTCTCTCACACACACCCACACACACACACAACACACACACACACACACACACACACACACACACGACCCGCGCGAGTGCGCGCACTCACACTTTTTTTTTGTTTTGTTTTGTTTTGTTTTTGCTTTTATTTCTATGAATACTTTGTTACCCTTATGTTGATTTAATTGTATCCATTTGTTAGAATGAAGTTATTACAGCAGAATGAAAATGTCAGTACACCACACATCAGTTCATAAACAAACCCAGACATTTTGTATCATTCTCCTTCACACTAAAACTATCAAACAATTGTCCATCGGTAATGTACACACAGATTTTGCATGGTGAGCGTGAGTCGAGAAAGAAGGAGAAATGGAGGGAAAAAAAGGGGGTGGGGGGGGGGGATACTGACAAACAAACAAAAAAAAAAGGGGGCGTCAAAGTGTCCTAAACGACAAAACATGTCCATCAGATCACATTACAACTGACTTTCAGGAGATGGTGGGGGGAGGGGGGGGGGGGGGAAGGGGCGAATGTGATTTCAAACTTGAACCAAACCTATTTCCCACCCTGTTCCAAAAACACTGTTCAGTGCATGACTTGGGGGCCATAGCTAAGACCGCACCTGATGCAACGAATATTATAGGCACACGCCCAGTTCCACCTCTTGTCACATACGGCGGGTAAGTTCGGGCAGTGTCTATATTCATTTCATGGGGTGTTTCTGCACCTGCTCCAAATTACTCACCGTGCAGTGTTGTTGTTTTTTTTTTTTTTTTTTTGGGGGGGGGGAACAAGGTGGGTGGAAGGGGGGTGGGGTGGGGGCCGAGGGGGGGTAGTAGTTCAGGCTGAGGTCCAGAAATTCCACCCCTTAAATTCAGATGCAATCTACTTTGATTGGTATGTTTTGTCCTTTGGGGCACTTTGAAAATTTTAAAGAAGGGGGTTGATTTTTGGAGCAAAGTGGGAGGTTGGTTTGGATTTGCTCTAAATGGTGGAGATGGGGAATGGGGCGGGGGGGGGGGGGGGAGCTGGAGCGTGTGATTACAGAACATAACACCAGCGCTGTAGCACGTTCTGCATGACGATTCCATTGCATCTGATTCCATTGTTGATCTCAAGCTCTGACGGTTGACGTTCTACTCCTCAACCGATTAATTGTAGCTTGATTTTGAACTTCATACAACGCGTAGACAGGACATGCTACAAGTCAACCAGTCACGATTATTCGTGTAAATCTGGTGATAAAACTTATTGCAGTTCACCAGTGTGGCTAACTGAAGAATATAACACGAGACAGTGACCACATATCGGTAAAACGTGAAAATTAATTTTTAAAAATTAAAATAAAATAAAAACATGCTTTCCCCTATATTGCTTATAGGAACCTTTAATGCCTGACTGGGAACTGCAGAAACACATCAATTACACCCTTATCATTTAGCAAATCAAGCAGAGTAATGTCTCATTTAGCACAGTAGCAGTATGGTCGCAGGTGTGGTTTTGCCTTTAGGATGCAGTTAGCTTGAGAACCGTACTGGTTAATTCTGCTGATCTGGGTTTCGTCGACACTGAACGTTCTAGATTCTACATCAAACACGCACGTGACCTCAAAGTGAGCCTCTCCGGGCAGTGTCTTGAAGGCCACTTGGT
>CM031621.1:32097765-32100265 GCA_018398815.1 Conus ventricosus
ACCTGTCCGTGATCTTATGTTCAGGGGTCTTGCGTGTCAGGAACTTTTTCAATTTCCACTCTGCCGACCGGTCCTCTGGACTGGGCACGTAACGAACGCTTCTAGTGACTTCCTGCAGGGTCAGGTTTGAACACTTGGACCGATGAGGCTGCGTTAGCTTGTTGATTTTATGAATCGCTGTGGACACAGCCTGAATGACGAGCGGGTCTGAACGTTTGACCGGCTGCCATACTAAACAGGTACACCAGTGAGGAGTGACCGAAGCATGAGTGCACGTGCGTTCTTTGGGAATTTCCTTAAAGAGGCTCATGGCTCTGTTTTGTAAATCATTTTTCGTTTCGGTGTAGTTGAGAATATCTTTAAAGGTGGCGTGGATGTCTAGAGGAGTGGTCAGCCTTTTTGTGTTGACGAGCATGTTCTTGATGATTGTTGGGTGAAGTTTGTGGAACCACGGAGGAAAGCGAAAGGTGAAATAAGGTAAACGTTCTTCCAGCCTTCCTTGGGTGGTCTTCCGAATGTGGCTAAACCTTGGGCCGTGATCACCGAACAAGATCAACACAGTAGAATTGAGGTGTCCTTTTAGTTCCAGCTCTTGCAGAAAGGCGACCAAATCATCATCCACGGCTTGGATTCTGTTGATGTGATCGTGACTCATCTCTAAGTAATGCCCAACGAAGAACTTGGGGAAATCTTTGTACATATCTAACAAACTTCCAAACCAGTTCATGAAATTCACATGCCGTGGCTTAGAGCCCCAGCAGAGTTGGGGTTTTTCAAACGTGCCCGCTCTGCCGCATGATAGAATGGTCGTATGTAGTAATCGGTCGGCTTTCGTTTAAAACCTCTCATATTGGCATGAAATGCGCCTATGCTGGGTCTATCTTGGGCGAAAGCCGTAACATAGCCATTTTTAGAAAACGTTTTCCATATAAAAGGATAGTTATCGATTGGTCTGCCTCCCATTACACGTGGTCTGGCTTCAGGTAGTTCCTCCTTCTTTTTACCGGTGAACATTGGCAACAACGCAGCTGCTGTTGCGTCTCCTACAATGTTGTAGCTTTCCAGTTCTATTGCTCCCAGCTTTTCAGTGAAATATTTGTGTGATTTGGGTAAATTGCGATGCCAAGCCATACGTGACAAGGCGTCAAAACCTAGCATGAAAACACTCAGGTTGGAGAAAGAAGTTTCGCGGACAGTCTTGTCATTTGGAGACGAAGACGAGGTTTTGTTATTGCCCGAGCGATCTTTTGATTTTGCTGAAGACTGGTACGTACGAAGACGTTCCATGATGGCGCTGTTCCAGGCCACAGAAGCGTGGACGTTTTTATATGTTTTGCCACTGGCAGACACACAGGACACGTTGAAAAAGTTTGACTGCAAAGGCATGCCATCTAACATAGGTTTCACAGGCGTACCGTAGCGAACGGCGTAGTCGCCTCTGCGGAAGACAGGGGAATATCCACACGTGATATTCCCGTACTGACGAATGGCATCACGTGATATGTGGAATGTGCCATTGATGACGTACACCCACTCTTTCATGGCGGAGCTGCAGTTGACCGGTGGTTGTTTGGCATAGTACTGCATGATGGCGGGGTCATAGGGGTCGAGAGGAGGATGGACGCACTTCACATCATCTGCTGCACCTTGTTTCTGGTGCGGTTTTGCCGTTGATCCGCTTTCAGTCTGTAGCTGTGGAGACACCGTTGACGGACCATCTGCTGCAGGTTGTTCTTTGTCACCTATCGCTATCGATTTGCTCAAAGTCCGCCAAGGCTTAAACACAGGTAAGGGTTGGTCTGCGGCATCTTGATCCTTGAAGATGTGCAAGGGACTGTAATACGGGAGCCAAAAATACAGCGCTAGGGACAGCACTGCTAAGGCTGCCGATGCCAGCAGAAAAGATCTTTTGAGGTAAGATATTATCCCCATCTTTCTCCCTTTTCCTTCTCCAGAGTTTTCTGTTCAAGATTTTTACAGGATCAAGAAAAGGCAAATTTATGTCACGATTATGATTTTAGCCAGAATCTTACAGGTAATCAGCACACCAACACTGTTCCAAGAATTTGGGATAAAGACTGTCACATCACACACACAGTTTGAAACACCTGTCTGCAGGGATAAATCGCTTGTGTATAAATTGCCAACAGTAGTTCAAGCGATTTTAATAGTGTTTAAAAAGTTAGGTTTGTAACGCTACCAACATCCATATAATGGTGCTGAAATGTTTCATTTTATTTTGGTACAGTTCCGAGTCCCTCCCCTCTGTGTTTGCTGCCTGTATCTTCTACCAGGCTGTTTGTCAATGTGCGATCTTTTTTTAGACAGCGGTGGCAGTAGGTGCGTGATCTAAACATACGTTGCTGATATCTGTTTTAACAGATAACAGTCAACTGGTGTTCCTTAGACCAGAGTTCCCATTGATTTTACGGCACAGCAGTCTTCTTTTTCTTTTTCTTTTAGTTTTGATAAATTGAAATAGACGACACGAGAGGCACTT
>CM031621.1:32102765-32112765 GCA_018398815.1 Conus ventricosus
TATATATATATATATATGTATAACAACGTGTAGGTAGGTATATTTTTGCATCTTTTATTTAGAATAACAACTTTAATAGTCTTCTGCCATTTCCTTTGTCACATATATGTAACCAGAAGCATTTGAGCACATTATAAGCACCAGCTTGTTGTTCGTTCAAATTTTGACATTTATTGCCAAACTAAGTGATCGCAAATTCGAAATGAATTCATTTAAACCAAACTTAGATCGGAGTTTTATCCTCGGTGACTAGCCTTGAAGAAAATCTCGTGAAGGGGGGGGGGGGGGGGTTGGGGGGGAGGGGGGGGGGGGACACGTCCTTAAGGCGGTGACGCAGTTCCTTCGCGGTCAGCTGAGCTATAAAACAACATACACTGATGTCATGAGAGTGGCTGGGGGGGGGGGGGGGGGGAGCGGGTGGTCTGTCCACTCGTCAATGTACGCGTTGTGGATGGATGTACGACTGTTGCGTCACGTTCGCTTTGGCTGACCGCGCCTCTCCGCTTTTCCTCCTCCTGTCCTTTAACCCGTCTTCTCTGCAAATTTAAAAAAGAAACTAAAAACAGTAGGGTTAATCCGCAAGATAACCGTGACTAACAAGTTTTGTCTTGTGGTTTGTTTGTCCCAGTTGTCTGGCGTATTAACTATATTCCTTTTTTTTGTTGTTGTTGAAATTTGTTTCAATTGGCCACACGCAACTATTCGGATTTTGCACTAAAACACGACATAGTCCATGTGAGCGTTTTGAGGCGCACTGTACATTTGAGGCAGCATTTAATGTTAAACTGATAATTGATCAAACACACACACACACACACACACACACACACACACACACACACACACACACCAATTATTTCCCTTGGTTTTTTTTTGTTTGTTGTTTGTTTTTTGTTTTGTTTTTTTTTGGGGGGGGTTCACCGATGAAATCACAAACAATCTTCATATACATGACCTTTCCCTTAGTTGACGTCACATTTCAGGCCTTTGCACTCACCCGTGACTCAGTCTTTGCGCCAGCTTGAAGCACCCAAACAGTCCTATTCCTTTGATTTTAATCCGTCTGTTTGGAACCGCCTGGCTTTACCTTGATGGTCAAATGGGGGGAAAATGAGGAGAAAAAACTTCCTAAGATTTCCTAAGATTCTGTTCGGTGCACTATTAGGGCCCAATGAATCAACATAATAATAATAAATAATAATAATAATAATAATAATAATAATAATAATAATAATAATAAATAAAACAGAAGAAAGGTTTCATTATCTGATAACGTTATAGGCCTTGATCTATAGAGAAAATAGAATCGTGATGACAATGCATTCATAATAAATATGTAGAGACTGTAGAATCCTGATAGTGTTAGAGAGTATAGAATCGTGATAACAGAAACAGACATCATAAACATGTAGAGAATGTAGAATCTTAATACCAAGAGTTAAATGTGGTGTCATTGCAACAAGATAGATTCGACTTTTTTTTTTCCTTGTCTCAGATTAGTTGTCTACCTTTGTAAACCAAAAAAAAAAAAAGACCCAGTCACAGGACAAACTATCTGACATCACTTTTGACTTCAACATTTACAAAGATCCCCCAAAACTTTCTTTTTAAAAAAAAAGGCGGCTGGTCTTTGTTCAACGATAGACAGTCTGTTCAAGAAATCACGGCAGTAACTGAAACCACGATAAACGAATATGTTGTTCTAAACCAAGCCATAATCTGCTTCTGACGATCATGGTGATGAAGGTACTAATGACGCAGTTTTGGTAATGTGGCAGGGCCGATGTCAGTAATATTGTTCAGAGTCACACACTTATTAATTTCATTTTACGAATCCTTCGGACATAGTCATTGGTGCAGTACAAAAGTCGATTTCCCTGTTTGTCGTATAGGGGTTAAAGCATGTTAGAATCATCCAGAAAGCGAGTGAGGAATGTCTTAATGGTGGTGGTTTAATTTTACGTCTTTTCATCCGGCAGATGATATTAGACGGGGAAAAAAACAAAAAAAAAACCCTTAAGTCATTTCAACACATACATCTGCATACACTTATGAAAAAGAAAACAGCATATCAGTTAGGGACCTTCATAATAATCTAGCTACAGCAGAACCGACTAAAGTGGCGGCAAACTCAATTATGCATGAGTCAGACAGAACTTGACTCTCATTTTCATATTTGTCAAGATTGATACCTTTCGCCTTATACATTTTAGTTAAAACTGGACAATCTAATAGAAGGTGATGCACAGAGATGAATTTTCCACAGACACACACAACTTCAGGAGAAAATTTGGTCTTCCATGTGTTCAGCCTTAATTTTGTGATAATCTTAGCAAGATGGCGTGAGCAGCTAGGCAGTGTGTAGCATTTTTCACAGAAAAAGGTTTTGTAAACGTAGTGTTCCAGGTTGAATAGTATTTCACACTTGGAAGGATGTAATGGCAAATTTAGCACACATTCTGAGCAGTTTTGTGCACCAAGTTTAGCTAGATTATCTGCTATTTCATTCCCTCTGAGACCACAATGTGAAGGAATCCAACAGAAGTCTACGATTATACCCTGAGACATAATACAATGTATCAGGTACCTTATTTCATATAACAAATCTGTTCTGGCCTTACAATCCCAAGTTTGCAGTGCTTGCAAAACAGACTTGGAATCAACACAAAACAGCACACTAAAAAAGGATATTGGAGTACTATATACACAAAATAAAGCCATCAGTATAGCATACAGTTCTGCAGTGAATATTGAAAATCCCTTTCCGAGATGAAAATGTTTTCCTATATTCAGACTTGGAATAACGAAACCAGAACCGCTGTCAGCTGTGTCCATAACTGAACCATCAGTATAGATTTTAAGGTGATTAGGATATGAATTTTCTAGGTGTTCTTTCACATCGTTCACTAGAATGTTAATATTTTCTTTTTTCTTTGAGACCGTATACTCATAATCAAAATTTCCACTCAAGTGTTCCCAAGGAGGCATCATTGGAACCATGGGGAACTCTGGAATCGATGTTAAATCTACATTACACTTAGACATAAGTTCAGCGGTATAATTCATTATTGGCTGAATATATGAAATTTCCTTGGCTCTACTTGGAAAATCTTTATTCGAATTTACAAAAATATCATCAGTAACTGAATTTTTTACTGACAAGCTTCGAATCACATATTTGGCTACTTCTAGACATCTTTGCTCCGATAAAGGTAAGATATTCGCTGCTTTGTAGCTCTTATATGTATTTGTTTGTACAGAAACTCCTAAACCTAATTTAATGTCTTAAAGAGAGGACTAGATGCACTTAACATTAGAGAAAATATTGTTGCAATCGAACGCAAATGTGCGACGAAAAGTTCTCCTACATTGAATAATATTATCTCGGAATTTAATATGTACCGGGATAAATTAGAAAGAAAAAAAGGGAAAAAAAAAAGGGGGGGGGGGGGGCAGGAAGTAAGTAAATGTAAATCTTAATGGATTTTAAAAAAAAAAGTCATAGATGGATAAAAAAGAAAAATAAACAGAAACACACATGAATGGATGACAAAATGTATACAAGTATGTAAACAGGATGTTCTTAGACTTACAATGACAGATCATTGGAAAGTGGGAGTTGTTAAGAGTTCCTATCAAAAATGTATAACGAGACAAAAGAATAAAGGAGCAAGGACGACAAAAACAATCGTTGACAGCAATCAAATGAAATGATAATAGATAACAAAAAAAGAAATAAAAACATAACTGTGCGAACAGCAAACATGATATATCAATAGATGCCTAGCTAAACGAACAGGAAGACAAGGTTATGGTGTATAATCATTAAAGAAAGTAGGATAAAACAAATAAATAACATAATTATGCGGATGATTGAATGAGATTATAGAGGGTTTAACAGAAAGAAAGGATCGGGTGTTGTAGAAGGGTGGGAGGTAGGATAAAGGGAGGTAAATAGCAAAATCATATGGATAGATAAATGAAATTATAGACCATTTAATATGGATAGATAAATGAAATTATAGACCATTTAATATGGATAGATAAATGAAATTATAGACCATTTAATATGGATAGATAAATGAAATTATAGACCATTTAATATGGATAGATAAATGAAATTATAGACCATTTAATATGGATAGATAAATGAAATTATAGACCATTTAATATGGATAGATAAATGAATATAGACATTTAATATGACGAAATGAAATTATAGACTATTTAATATGGATGATAAATGAAATTATAGACCATTTAATATGGATAGATAAATGAAATTATAGACCATTTAATATGGATAGATAAATGAAATTATAGACCATTTAATATGGATCGATAAATGAAATTATAGACCATTTAATATGGATAGATAAATGAAATTATAGACCATTTAATATGGATAGATAAATGAAATTATAGACCATTTAATATGGATAGATAAATGAAATTATAGACCATTTAATATGGATAGATAAATGAAATTATAGACCATTTAATATGGATCGATAAATGAAATTATAGACCATTTAATATGGATAGATAAATGAAATTATAGACCATTTAATATGGATAGATAAATGAAATTATAGACCATTTAATAGAAAGAGAGAATCGGGAGCTGGGAAAGGTGGGAGGTAGGACAAAGGGGGAGGGGGGGGGAGATTAGTGAATAATGACGACGAGAGAGATCCCGGCACTGTTATAATGGCGCTTGTCACAATGACCAGTTCGTCACATGAGCGTCTGTGCGTGTGACTTCAAGTTCAGGGACACTGGCAAAGGTGAGCTGGAGCAGCGTGTTTCGATATTTTGATTTTTGGGTTGGTACTTGCCTTCATGGTTCCAGTAACACACAGTAACACGCGCGCGCACGCGCACACACACACACACACACACACACACACACACACACACACACACACACACACACGTACATGTATGCACGCACGCACTCTCTCTCTCTCTCTCTCTCTCTCTCTCTCTCTCTCTCTCTCTCAGCGAAGGAGAGAGAGACAGAAAGAGAATGACGGGTGAGAGGAGAGGGAGGAAGGGGGAAAGGAGGACAATCACACACATAAGACAGACACGGGGGTGGGGGGGGAGGGGAGAAAGAGGGAGGAGACAGACAGACACACGGACAGACAGATTAATTTTAAAAATATAATTTTAAAAAAACATACGCATTCTCTCTCTAAAGCCTCTCGTCCACCCACACACAACACACTGGCCAAAACATATGACCCGACAACCCTATACATATTCATCCAACCACAACCAGTTTCTTTTTTTTGTTTTCCTACGCCGAACAATCCAGCAACGACGGTGGAAAGACACCATCAGCGAATGCCTTTGTCGCATTTCAAGGCCTCACAATGAGCGCACGAAGTCACAGCAGTTGGTTCTGTGGCGGTTACCAGGCACTGCGGCACAGGTGGACGACGAATGCGAGGAGCGTTGAAGCTGTTTAGAAAAGCTCACAACAGAGGCGCCGGTCCCGGTGGGAGTTGATGACTGCCATTATCCATTCAGGGAATTGTTCGAAACGAGATTGGGAGAGAGAACTCCGTTCACAGCTCTAGGCATGCAAAAGTATATGATTCACACACACACACACACACACACACACACCTAAACACACAACATACTTGCGCGCACGCACGCACGCACACACACGCATGCACACCACAGAGTAAGATATCAATGGATAGAAAGGTAGGAAAACATACATACAAACCAAACGCCCCTCGAAACAAATTGTAGATCGATTTTTAAAAACCTATTTTAACATATATATATATATATATATATATAGATATATATATATATAATTTATAAATATATGATTACTACCGGTGTACCCGCTTTCGCTCGGTATATCTGTTACAATGATGTTCTGGCCACCCCTCTCCTCTCACCAATTTAAAGACAATACAATAAAAATTCAGCTTGGGTTTTTGTGGCGTTTTTTTCCCATGCTGAACAATTGCCCCAGCCTTCCTCCTATCTACTTCACCCCAATTTCCGTCGGACACGCCCACTCCCTTCTTGCCTCTCAATCTGTTTTCCCCTCACAAAATGTTTTTTTCGTAATACGATGCAAGCCATAGTGGGATCCTGTACTTTGGGACGTGCCGATCATTCTCAATTCCTTGATTTGAATGCTACAAAATGACAACTCTGTAGGGGCCCAGCCATACACCTAGGGATAAGGCGCGGACTCATTGATCCAAAGGTCGGGTTTCGAATTCCCGGCTTGGGCCTTTGAAATTTTAACGTGAAATGTTTCCAGCTAAAAATGACCGTCTTCACCAACCCGAAGTCCCACCTGGCCCCGCAGGTGTCAGGCTAATGTGTACACCAGCCATCTGCATATCCTTATGGGGCACGACGTTAAATCCCAGCTAAACATGACATCCTGGAAAAGATTGCATATTCACGAATGTATCATGTCTATTGGAGGGCCTCTGGGAGACACATTCTGTCTCCTGGTTTGGCACAAGTATAGTCAGTGTTCTTCCTTCTGCGTTTCCCCATTCTGATCTGCAACGTAAAAAAACCAAATTTTCCAATGTGTAAAACACGAACGGTCAGGTCTGCCCCAAGGATGAAAATTCTGACCCTGGCTCTTGATGATTGCAGAGCGAAAGCGGGCGTATCCTGGGAAACTGAAGCCTATAGAACGGAATGGCAGGGGTGAGTCCCATGGTTCCAGAGGAATTTTGGGGAGCAGCACCGGTTCACCTTTGGGGGGCCACATGATATTTTTCGCTTCTACAACGTTCCTGTGCAGTCTGGGAAGACACATCGGTGCCATTGATCACGCTTTGGCGGGTTCCAGTAGTGTAGAATGATATGGGCCTCCAGAATTCAGCAACAGTTTCATGCGTTGGAAGTCCCCAGAAATCTATGATTGCAGGAGTATCTTGTGGATAAAAGTGACTCCCGCACATCATTCTGCCAACAGATGCTGTACAAGTTTCCTCTCCAGGAAGTCACTAACGATTTTCTTTTGCCTGTTGACATCTCGTTTCAGGGAGGAGATTAATGGCCCTTTCCGCTGACCAGTCTGAGTCGCACATGACACATGAAGAGCCGGGTAGACTACTCTTCAGATCCTCCGGGCTATCATAAAACGGCAAAGTGCTGGTGGGACCAATATAAGTAATCGGGAAACATGACTCATCACCATTGCCAATGTCAAGCAGAAGTTTTGGCGAATCTGCAGTCTGAGGATTTCCAGACAGGTGGGCCTCATATTGGTGTTAGACGTTTTAAGCAATCAATGCTCTGGCCACTCTTCAGACAGGCGGTTGGACAATGTTGGCTCTTGGTGCTCATTGAGACGACAGGGAGGATCTGCCCGTAGAAGTCCCACAGAACAGCGTTGGGATGCCTCCCATTGGCCTGTGCACTTGGGTGATGTCCTGCAGCGTAAGGTCCATGGCCTCGTAGACAGCTTTGTGGGTCATGGAGCTTCACAATTAATGACGGCTGCAGCGTCTTTTTGATGACTTTGGCCAACGTTGACCCTCGCGTGAAACGCAGTTGGCGTTTTCTTGCTTGTCGGCATCCAGAGGACCTGTGAAAGTGCTATGTACTGGTCCGCCACCCGGCAAAAGAGTAGCGGCAATGCCAACCTGAACAGTGGCTAGCAACTATTTTTGCCGGTGGAAGCAGATCCGGTTCAGGATAAGATTCAGGATAGGACTTTCCTGTCCCTCATGAGCCATCAAGAACATAATGTTTGCTGCTTGCTGTGGAGCCTGCCTCCTGCTCAACCAAGGTCATAAAGCTGCGTACACGTCTCTCTGGTCAGCTGTCACTACTTTCAGCTGATCATCAGCTCTGCCCGAGTGCAGTAGTGCGAATTGGTCTCGCGGTAGTAGTCTCGAGGCACAGTTTGTCGTTGTGTGACTGTTGGCATCCCATACTCCTTGTAAGACTTGCCTCCAAGAAGGAAGAGTTGGTGCTGAAGCACAGTAAGAGCTTGGGGTTAAGATGGCATCTGTGTACTGGCGCTTCATACTAGACATCTCTCGCTTGAAGAAGAAATCTTCAGCACATAGGGTCTCTGAAGAGTTCCACAGTTGCCTGGGGTACTGGGGTTGCAGAGCCACAGGGATAATACAGAAGTCCACGCAGGCAGTCGGGCTCTGAGAGATGGAGGCTTCCCTCCAATGCAAGTTGAGAGGCGGTCATCTTCCAGTTTCGGTTCGTGTAAGTGTAATATCATTGTTCAGCATTTAAACTACACCTGTTATACCAAAATTTCATCAAGAATGGTCTAAAGGTAGAAATAACGATCTTAACCGGTTTTTTAAAACGCTCCAATTTTAATTCTGTTCGTGTAAATTGTATATCATTGTTCAGCGGTGTAAAACTGCATCTGTAGACCGAATTTCAATTCAATCAGGAACGTCCTAAATTTATATAATAACGGTCTTTAACAGTCTATTTTAAGTTTCGTTTCGTGTAGTTTGTATATCATTATTCAGCATTTAAAACTTCACTTTATACCAATTCATCAAGAAAGGTCTAAATTTTAGAAAATAACGGATCTTAACGATTCATTAATGCGCAATTTTTTTAAGGTTCTGTTCGATGTAAATTTGTATAATCAAGGTTCAGCGTGTAAAACTGCATCGGTATACCCGAATTTCCATCATGGACCGGTCTAATTTATATAATAACGGTTTTTTTAACGGTCAAATTTTTAAGTTTCTGTTTGTTGTTGTTTTTGGCGTGTAAGTTGATATCATTGTTCAGCGTGTAAAACTGGATCTGTATACGAATGTTCCATCAAGAATGGTCTAAATTTATATAATAACGTTTTTAACGGTCCAATTTAAGTTTCGGTTCGTGTAAGTTATATATCCTTTTCAGCATTTAAAACTTCACCTGTATAACCAAATTTCCATCAAGAAAGGCTAAATTTAGAAAACAACGGATCTTAACGGTGTTTTAAAACGCTCAATTTTAAGTTTCTGTTCGTGTAAATTGTATATCATTGTTAGGCGTGTAAAACTCAGCATCCTGTATGACCGAATTTCAGAAGGAACGTCTAAATTTATATAATAACGGATTTTAACGTCAATTTAGTCTCATTCGTGTAATTGTATATCATTATTCAGAATTTAAAACTTCACCTGTAATACCACATTTTCATCAAGAAGGTCCTAAATTAGACAATAATACGGAATCTTAACGGTTTTAACGCTCAATTTAAGTCTCTGTTCGTGTAAATTGTATATCATTGTTCAGGCCGTGTAAAACTGCATCTGTATACCGAATTTCATCAGGAACGGTCTAAATTTATATATTGAACGGGATTTTAACGGTCAATTTTTAAGTTTCTGTTTCGTGTAAGTTGTATATCATTGTTCAGGGCGTGTAAAACCTGGATCGGGATCTACCGACTTTCATCAAGAAATGGGTCTAAATTTAATATAATAACGGTTTATTTAACGGTCAATTTAAGTTTCGGTTCGTGTAAGTTTGTATATCATTATTCAGCATTTAAAACTTCACCTGTTATACATATTTTCATCAAGAAAGGTCTAAATTTTAGAAAAATAACGCGTTTTAACGTGATAAATTAACGGTCATAAAAACGATCGAATGACCCAGTGTATCCCACATATGTCCCTCTAGACCATGCCAAGTGGTGGCGTTCCGACGACTCCCTTTGCGCCAACACAAAAAGATTGTATTTTGATCGTTTTTATGGGGTCCGTGGTTGTAACGGTTTTTAACGGTCATAAATAACTGTCGTAGAAACTGTTCCAATGCCCGATGGACTCGGGAGATGTCCCTCAGGTTCGATTTACCGTGCAATGTCACAACGGCATTGATGATAAGCAAGGAAAAAGATGTTCTTTGAAACCGTTTATAAACAGTTTTGTAATCGGTTTTTTAACGGTTTTCTTTTTTTTAGAGATTAGTCCAAAACATCCTTGGGTCACAACAGACGTACCTGCTATAATTTTCAAAGAAG
>CM031621.1:32117765-32125265 GCA_018398815.1 Conus ventricosus
TTTCAAAATCATTTGAAATCATTAGTTTAGTGGATCCGTGTTCTTAAAAGGATATCAAGGGTTGATTTACCACAACAGATTTTGATTTATCTTAGTCACCGTACAAATCTAGCAAAACTGGTCCGAAATGTGTACGAAGTGTCAGTCCTTGTGGGAAAATCACACACACACACACACACACACACACACACACACACACACACACACATGCACACACACACACACACACACACACACACACACACACACACACACACACACACACACACTTTAATTAGGCATTGAGGATCGTGGATCGCTTTTTTTTAATTAAATTATTCCAGCTCACGCGCACTTTTCTTTTCTTTCTTTTTTCCTAACATAAAATCTGACATCTTGAAAAGCAGTTGCTTTGGTGTATAGCCAAAATGAATCCACCCCACTCCCAACAAAGAGATAACGACTCTGATTGACTTAGTTCGGGGCGAGTGATGCTCCAAAATGATTTCTCTTGGAATCATATATTGTGGGCTGGCCTTGAAAGCTCACCTCTCATGCTCATGTGGAGTTAATCTACCGTGTCCCTGAATGTCTGCTGGGATCTGAAAAGCTTCCAGCCTAGACTGACTCATTTTAAAGTGTTTCGGGAGCCGGAGCTGAAGTGTGTCCAGGGTTGCCCTCAAATCAACGCCCCTGCGTTTCCACCCAGTTATTCGCTGAAATCTGCTTTTCTTTTGTTTTCACGGCTTAACAAAATGAATAGCAATAAGAAACCATGTTGTCTAATTTATTATATCTTAATTTGAAAGGGATGAATAACATCAAGGATTATATCTTAATTAGAAAGAGATGAATAACATCAAGGGCAAGGGATGAAATAAATGACAATAAGAAATGATGTTGTCCAATTAATTGTACATCTTAATTTGAAAGGGGTGTATGACATCAAGGGCAAAGGATGGAATTACGAATCATTCTGGGTTAACTCCATGTCAGAACCTTTTCTTTGCCGACCTTACCTCAGGAGTGGGGGCATAATAACGCAGTACACCAGCTTGTGCTTCAACAGCATTACCATAGGCTGCACACCAAAAATGAATGCATAAAGGCCTTGCGTAAGGAGTCGGGTATTTAGAGTCAAGCACACTTACACTGTTGTGAAAATTTTTCCTTTATCTGAAAGTTGATTCATTTTTTCTTCTAGAGGCCCATCAAGATACATGCAAAGTGCTTCCAAACAGACAGATCAAAATGAAAGAAATGGGAATATTTTGGTGAAAACCACCTGTCGCAAAGATAGGGTAGCAGGGGGGGGGGGGGGGGGTGCGTAGGCCTGATGTGTGACGTCAGTTAAGGAGTAGCTCAAGTATTGTCGGCTTGTGAATTATTTCATCGAAAGTAACCCCTGAAACAAGTGAAATAATTGGTGTGGAATTGTTCATTTGATCTATCATCAGTTTAACATCAATTTGGGGGCTCAAATTCATGTTACAAAACAAAAAACGCTTACATAGTGGTTTTGCGCAAATTTCAAATTGAGGCGTGTGGCCACAAGCGATGTAATCCTATCGCCCGCAGTCTGTGTGAGTCTCATTCTCGTTCAGCTTACCACACATCTCCAACCTCTCTTCTTTAAGTCAAAAATGGGGGCACTATTCACGGCACGAAGGATCAAGTATCATCGCACGCTAGTTTTACACAGCTATGTCTTTCATAGCGACGCAGACCTGTAAGAGTTCTCGAATATTAAGAACAGACTACTGTCACACGAAACCAAGTTGGAAACAACCTGTTGGGTTCATGAAAAGTGACCATATCTTTGCCGCGAGTTAGAACTGTTTGTTTGTTTTTACGGTTTCTTCTAAGACGAAATTTACAAAACACAGAGTTTGAGTACTAAATCCCCATGGCTGAAGATGATGAGGAAGATCATGTATGTATGTATGTATGTATAGATCGATGGATTGATATTCTACTCGCGGGTATACATGTCATGTGTATATGTATGTCACGCAGTAGTGTGTGTGTGTGTGTGTGTGTGTGTGTGTGTGGGTGTGTGTGTGTGTGTGTGTGTGTGTGCAATTTAAATAGTGTCTGGACTGCACATGGCTGGGTTGACACAGACTTCGACCTGCACCAGGCTATCCTCCTGTTTCTTCATTTGTTAACATCAGTGTGTGCAAAGACAATTTCATCTTTTGATGTAATCGGCGAAGTCTTAACAGTAGCAAAGAAAAATATTTTCAAAATACGCACGCACACACACACACACACACACCACAACACACACACCACACACACACACACACACACACACACACACAGAGGGAGAGAGAGAGAAAGAGAGAGAGAGAGAGAGAGACATACAGACAGACAGAGAGAGAGATCAGGCGAGACCTTTTTTTTTTTTTTGGCAATTCATCCCTTCTCGTGAAATATAGGGATGACAATTTGCCATCTTACTGTTTGAAGTGTACTCATGGTAAACCTTGCATTGACATTATATAATTAATTCGTTAATTCTGTATTTGTTCGCGTACTAAATATTTCTTAAATGGTTTATCACGTGTAAACATATCATTATCACGATCACCATCATCATCATCATCATCATCATCCTTCTTATTCGACTTGTTGTTGTTGTTGTTGCTCTTCTTCTTCTTCTTCTTCTTCTTCTTCTTCGTGTTATTGTTATCATAATTATAATAATGATAATAATAACACTTAAAACGCACCACCCACGTGAAATGCTCTGTCAGTGCGCAGAATCCCTAACCGAAAGAGGCAGACATGCAAAAGTCGGAATAGCTCAGTGGTAGAGCGCTGGACTCGGAATCTTGGTGATCCTGGGGTTGCGGGTTCGAATCTCCGCCGGGCCGTTTCGGTACAGTGTTTTTTTTTCCCTCAGAGTTAACATCGGTTCTGACTACATTTCCCATACAGTCCTTCGAATGAGACTGTAAACCGAGGTTCCGTATGTGAACGCTCGCATAACATCTTGCACGCACGTAAAATCCCAACACCGACTTTCGGAAGAGAAGGCCAGTTTGGCCGTTCGTATGGATGACACGTTACACAGAGCCTGCACCCTGCGTGAGAAATGGAAAGAATGAATGAAGTAAGGAAACTGAGTGATCGATATTGAACGATGTTGACTGGATGACACGGGAAACGACTGAATAAGCGCCGTCAGGCAGTTCTTCAGTCGGTACTACCCAGGTAGGCAGCCCATTGTGTATGCTTTTTTTAATGATAATATTTTTTTTTTTAGCTTATGAAGATCAATACTGCTTAAAAACTTCTGTTTCAACGAAAGATGATTCTGCTTTACAAACAAAAGAACAGGATATGTTCATGTACGTTTTTATATCTTCACTAAGTCATCTCAGATATACATATATATATTATATATATATATATATATATATATATATATATATATATATGTGTGTGTGTGTGTGTGTGTGTGTGTGTGTGTGTGTGTGTGTGGAGAGTGTATGTGTGTGTGTGCGCGCGCGGGCGCGCGTGTGTGTGGAGTGTGTGCATGTGTGTGTGCGCGCGCGCGTGTATAAAGAGAGAAAGAGGAGTGTGTGTTCAAACCATACACGTGTGTGTGTGTTTGTAATATGTATCATTAGAAGAGAGAGAGAGGGGGGGGGGGGGTGTCCGGGTAGAAACAGAGGATACAGAGAGAGAGAACACGCAAGACGGAGAGCCAGACAGACAGACAGAGAGACACAGCCAGAAACAGAGAGATTAGGAAAAGTCGGCTTTGTTTGTAAACTGATGCGATCTGGCTGGCAAATTTTATATATCTGAAGGCTTAGGGTCAACGCTTCCACGTCCAAAAAAACACAAGATAATTTTACTTGTGTGCACCATCATTATCATTAACAATCATGCTGGAAATATAAAACATGAATGCAAAATGTACGTAATTCGTTTTTCCCCCTTTTTCAATTTGTGTGTGTGTGTGTGTGTGTGTGTGGTGTGTGTGTGTGTGTGTGTGTGTGTGTGTGTGTTTTAAACAGT
Organism: Conus ventricosus; assembly: GCA_018398815.1. NCBI lineage: Eukaryota > Metazoa > Mollusca > Gastropoda > Neogastropoda > Conidae > Conus > Conus ventricosus. Next base: position 32,121,777 of record CM031621.1, read on the forward strand.
ATTTGCCGTTTTGTCATTCCTATCCTCCTCCTACTTCCTCCCTTCCCTTTCCCCCTCCCCATGCGTGTGTACACACACACACACACACACACACACAGACACACCACACACACACACCACCACACACACACACAGTCACACACACACACACACACACACACACACACACACACACACACACACACACACATCGTGTACCCAGAGAGAATAAAAGAGAGAGGGAGACAGACAGACAGACAAACAGACAGACGGACAGACTCACAAAACACCTACCCGATCCCAGGCGACAGAAAGACACGAACAAGAGTCACAGCTGACGCTCCTTGCCTAATACGTCGAGCAGACATGGAAGAGGGTTCTCAACCAGTCAATGGCACCCAGAGAAGTCTGAGAGAAATCCTCCATGCCAGTCAGAACTGGCCGCTCGGGCAGCCAGTCGATCACACCAGAGGAGTTGTGAATTTTCTCCCCTGTAGACGGAGAGAGAAGTTTTCACGCCATGACTGGCTTTCTACGATTTGATTGGCTGCCTTGCGAAACCGGAGTACCATTTTTTTTTTTTTTTTTTTTTTGGGGGGGGGGGGAGGGGGGGGGGCGTTCCCTCGTCTGGGTAGGACGGGCCACATGAGGGACAAGCCCGTACGAAGTTGAGATTTGATTAAGTGACTCTCTCTCTCTCTCTCTCTCTCTCTCTCTCTCTCTCTCTGTGTGTGTGTGTGGATGTGTGGGTGTGTACGGGGTGTGGGTGTGCACCAATCAGTATGAGGGCTGTCGTTGCACAGAAGAATGTGAAGAAAAGTGTGGAGGAGGAAGGAGTGGGGTGGTAGTGAAGGGGCTGGTTTCGGTATGCAGCCAAGTAGGAGGGGTCACGTGCACATACAGACGCAGACACACACGAAGGCACATGCATGTTTTACACACACACGTACACACACGCACGCACGCACGCACGCACGCACACACACACACACACACACACACACACACACACACACACACACACACACACACACACACGCATCTCTCTCTATCTATCTATCTATCTACCTACCTATCTATCTATCTCGGAGACGGAAAAAAACGCGCATAGGAAAAAATCGCGCGTCCAGAATCCAGGAAATAAGCACGCACTATCAGGTGGCAATAAGCGCGCGCTACCGGAAAACTCAGGTCATGTTAGGGCCGTCCAACAAGAGCGCGTCTCGCTGAACACGGATATCACTGACAGTTCACTGACAGTCTTTTTATTCACTTAATGACTTTACTGAGTATCACTGACAGTTCACTGACAGTCTTTTTATTCACTTAATGACTTTACTGAGTATCACTGACAGTTCACTGACAGTCTTTTTATTCACTCACTCACTTTACTGATGTTCACTCTTGGCTCTGGTCTACCATGGACGGTGTAAGAATTACGCAAACAAACAAAGGCAAAGAAGCCTTACTTGTTGATAGTTTCACATACAGATCTTCATCTTCATCTTCAAATCTGTAGCCACGTCGTCTCCATAGACTTTAAGTGACTCGGGTGTGCGCAAAAAAAACAACAACCCTACTTTCTTGTTTAAAAAGACAGCATTCATACCACACACCCTCCCTCCCTAACTTACCTACCAGCTAGCCTTTAAAAAAAAACACCCTAAGTGTGGAGCTGCAGGAAGGCTACCCACGTTCACCTTTTCAAGAGGGGTTACACCACTCCCTATCCTGCCCCAGAACAAGCATTAGGCTGGTCCAGGCCCACCAACCATTCACACACACTTCCACACGACAACACATACAATGGCTGTGTTTTAAAAATAAACTTTGCTGAGCTCCCTCCTGAAATGTGCCAGAGAGGGGGCCTCGGCTGCAACTGCCGGTAGAGAGTTCCAGACTGGAATGGTGCGGTGAAAGAAACTATATTTCAGGACATTGGTTTTTGATCTAAGATGGCAGAATTTCTTGGAGTGGTTGGCTCTTGTTCTGGTGGATGCTGGTGTCAGGTACTCCTCTGGCGGAATGTCCACAAGGTTGTTCACAGATTGGACAGGGAATCTGGTATTGCCAAGACTTGGAGATGCAGCATCCGTGGTTGTCCTGCAAGATGCAAAACAAGAAAAGACAACACCAACGCTGTCTTCTCCAACGACCATACTCACGAAGCAAAGACAGAACGAGAAGTTGCAGTTGGAGAATTCCGCAAACTCTGTCGCAAACGGGGTGCTGTTGACCTGTTTGAGCGTCCTGCAAAAGTGATGAGGCGAGAACTTTCGAATGGAGAGGCAGCTCCGGACATCCATATCAAGGAAATGGAAAATGTTCGCAAAGCCATGTACAACGAGCGTCGAAAATTCATCCCAAAGCTGCCAAAGAACCGCCAAGAAACCCATCAGTGTGTAGAACAATTCGGTCTGACTTCAAGCGAAGGTGAAAATATGCTACTAAAGAATAACGTGGAATCTGGTTTGATAATCTTTTCAACATTGTCAAATCTCAGACTTCTTTGCAGACAAGATGTGCAAATACTTGGTGATGGGACCTTTAAAACGTGCCCTCGGTTCTTCCTCCAGATCTATGTTCTACATGCCTCCAAAGATGGAGTGTATGTTCCTTGCGTTTTCTGCCTCCTCCCCTCAAAAACAGAACACATGTATCGTGATATGTTCATGTCACTTCGTGATTTGTGCTCTGACAATGAACTTGATCTTCAGGTGGCATCTATTAATCTAGACTTTGAAAGGGCATGTCACGCAGCTGTCAAAGCAGTGTGGCCGGAGGTTTCCATCAAGGGATGCCACAGTCTAGGCTTGTCGGACGAATACAATGCAGTGGATTCGGAAATTGGGAGATGGCTGAAACGCTTCTTTGGACTCAGCTTTGTAGCTGCACAGGACGTCACCGACAGCATGGCTTTTGACATCATGAAGGATTCACCAGATGATCCGAGATGTGTGGACTTTTCGGACTACATTCTCCGTACTTACGTTGAAGCTGGAGCGCCCTTTCCTCCTCCAGTGTGGGCTGATTCAGAGATCAACGGAGTCAGAACAACGAACGGTTGTGAGTCATTCCACAGACATTTTGGTGACCAGTTTTATCATGCACACCCAAACATATCTGAGCTCATGCAAAAGATCAAAGAAGTGCAGACTGTGACATACGTTAAAATGAACTCTATCAACAGTGCTCACGGACTCCTGCACACCAGGCCCCAAAGACGCCGAAAGTTGGAGGAAATGATGAGACTGCAGCAAAGGTATAACAGGGGTGAGATTTCCAGACAGGACTAAGCTCAGGCCATGGCCTGGAAAAATCTGCCAGCCATAATATGACTTAGAGAGAGAGAAAGATGGAGAGGGAGAGAGAGGGGGGAGAGAAAGAGAGAAATGAGAGGGTGAGTCTTCTGATATTTAACCATGTGCAGTGACATTACAAATATAGTCTTTACGGTTAGAAACGCGACAAAATCAAGAGGCAAATTGCAACGAAAACTTTAATATGATA
>CM031621.1:32132765-32136500 GCA_018398815.1 Conus ventricosus
TGAAATAAGGTAAACGTTCTTCCAGCCTTCCTTGGGTGGTCTTGCCGAATGTGGCTAAACCTTGGGCCGTGATCACCGAACAAGATCAACACAGTAGAATTGAGGTGTCCTTTTAGTTCCAGCTCTTGCAGAAAGGCGACCAAATCATCATCCACGGCTTGAATTCTGTTGATGTGATCGTGACTCAACTCTAAGTAATGTCCAACGAAGAACTTGGGGAAATCTTTGTACATATCTAACAAACTTCCAAACCAGTTCATGAAATTCACATGCCGTGGCTTAGAGCCCCAGCAGAGACGGGGGTTTGGCAAACGTGCTTTGTCTGCAGCTAGATAGAAAGAGCGCAGATAGTAATCAGTTGGCTTGCTTCGAAAACCTCGCATGTTCACTTGAAATACTCCTGTTCTTGGTCTGTCTTGGGCAAAAGCTGTAACATAGCCCTGTTTAGAGAATTCCTTCCATATGAAAGGGTACCTGTCAACTCGTCCTGAACCCTTAACCCCTGGTCTGGCCTCAGGTAGTTCCTCCTTCTTTTTACCAGTAAACATTGGCAACAATGCAGCTGCTGTTGCGTCTCCAATAATGTTGTAACCTTCCAGCTCTACTGCTCCCAGCGTCTCAGTGAAATATTTGTGTGATTTGGGTAAATTGCGATGCCAAGCCATGCGTGACATTGCATCAAAACCTAGCATGAAAACACTCAGATTGGAGAAAGAAGTTTCGCGGACAGTCTTGTCATGTGGAGACGATGGTGAGGTTTTGTGTTTATCCAGGCGATCTTTGGATTTTGCTGAAGACTGGTACGTACGAAGACGTTCCATGATGGCGCTGTTCCAGGCCACAGAAGCATGAAAGTTTTTATATGTTTTGCCACTGGCAGACACGCAGAACACTCGGAAAAAGTCTGACTGCAAAGGCATGCCATCCAACATAGGTTTCACAGGGTCACCATAGCGAACCTTGTAGTCACCATTGCGGAAGATGGTGAATATCCACACGTGATATTCCCGTACTGACGAATGGCATCACGTGATATGTGGAATGTGCCATTGATGACGTAGACCCACTCTTTCATGGCGGAGCTGCAGTTGACCGGTGGTTGTTTGGCATAGTACTGCATGATGGCGGGGTCATAGGGGTCGAGAGGAGGATGGACGCACTTCACATCATCTGCTGCACCTTGTTTCTGGTGCGGTTTTGCCGTTGATCCGCTTTCAGTCTGTAGCTGTGGAGACACCGTTGACGGACCATCTGCTGCAGGTTGTTCTTTGTCACCTATCGCTATCGATTTGCTCAAAGTCCGTGAAAGTTTGAACACTTGTGAAGGTTCGTCTGCCACTCTTTGAGCTTTGAACACGTTCGAGGGGACCAAAAGTACAACACCAGAGACAGTACCGTCACAGCTGTCAATAGCAGGAGAAAGGCGCGCTTGAGGCAGAATGTCGTCCACATTTTTCTGTGTGTTTCTTTGACTAAAATCTCTCTATTCAGGATTGTTTACAATTCACAGTTGTCAATAGAATACAAGTTTGTATCACAATGGTACTTTTTAGCCTGGACTGTACTCTTGATTCGTTCATAAACACTTATTTTCAGAGCTAGGGAAGAAGTCTAGTGCAAGTTCACACAGTCCAAAAAATCAACATCACGATTACTTGATACCCCTTTTTCAATCGTAGTCCATCTAATAGCACGAAAGGGGTAGGTTCGCAACAAAACAACAATAACAACAGCAACAACAACAACAATACAAAGGTGCTGAGATGTTTTAATCCATCTGTTCCCTGTGTGTGTTCTTGTACCTGTAACTTTCCTCCTTGCTATCTTTCAAACAAAATAAGAGAAGAGTGAAATATGAACGTATTATTTGAACATATGTTTGTGGATATTTATTGACATAGAACAGTTGAAGTTTCTCGACTCAGCTTTTTCTTGATTTTTTTTCCACACAGGTTGTTTTTTGTGATTGTAGTCCTTCAGATTGATGACGATGGAAGTCCTTCAACATTCCTCAAGGTTCGGGGTGGGTCACTGCTGGAAAGGACTGGATTTTGCTGGAGGAAGCCAGATATTGCTGTTCCGTTCACTGCCGCCATGGACAGAGTTTACAGTGCTCTCTGGTTTCTGGAATCACAGACACAGAAAAATAAATCATGAGTATAGAAACATAAGCATGCTTCCAATCCCATCATTCTTTAGCATTGATATAACTGCGAGTGAATAAAAAGCTGAGAGAATAGCAGCCGCCGAGGCGAAGTGGGTAGCGGCTCGGACTCCTGGCTGGGAGGTTGTGGGATCGATTCCCGTCAGGGCCATTCGTTTCTGGGATTTTTCTGCCCCGAGTGGCTCCCTCCGAGAGTTGACTTTGCTATGGGCTCAAATGAGAAGATTCGGACCATACAGTCCAGTTTCGATAGGTTTCTAAATATCGGTATATGACCAGGAGTTATATGTTAGTGAGTTTCCCTCCCTATTGGAGGATGTCTCCCCCTTGGAGAATATAAGCTTGCTGAAGGCTCATTTTGAGAAGCATTTATTTTATTTTTTCCCCATTGTCACGGTCAAAAATAAACACAACCAAAGTGTGGTCCGTCGCCGGCCACTTCAACTGGACATAAGTCCAAACGCAGACATCTTGGCGCCAAGCAGACGGCTCCATGCGTCGCATCCAGCCAATTTAGCACAGCGGGGAGACAGCAGACAGTCTGAGTGGCTGGACCGACAGGTCTCGGTAGGTTTGGTCAGACGTCGCGGCGCCTACCCAGACTCATCTAGCCAATTTAGAGTGACCAGTGGCCACGAGTTAAGCCACACGGCGCCAGTTAAGTAGGAAAGGGGGGAAGGTAGTGTGTGGTGGGGGTGAAATCTAGCTAATCAATTAAATGACCAATTGACCACCACAGAGAGTAAGGCGTGTAGGCATGACTGGCATGATTTGAACATCCAATGGAATTAGAGGGAGATAACTTCGGGTACGAGGCGGTAAAAATACTGACCAATGGTACTCGCCCTTGGACACGGAGTTAAGAGATAAAGTAATGCGTGAGTGGGAGAACGAGGGAGGGAGAACGAACAGAGAGACAGAGGGAGAGAGGTCTGAGTGTAATCTCTGAGGAGAGAAAAGCAGAGAGATGAGGGGAGGAGAGAAGAGACCCAAGTCGAGAGATTAGCATGAGATAGTCTGCAGAGGAAGGACTGAGGAGAGATGTGGAGAGAGAGAGTTGCTAACTAATGAAGAGGAAAAGAAAGAAAAGAAAAAAGAAAAGAAAGGCAACCATGTCCATTTGATAAGAGCAGACTAGAAGAGAGAGAGAGAGAGTGCAATGCGTTAATGCAGGAAGGAAGAAAGGAGAACAGATCGATGTTGATAGTCACTGTTCCACCTTAACCGGGGTTCGACCTCATACCTGGCAGCGTCACTTCGTCAAGCAGAACCACAGACCAACGCCAGTGCCAACAGACCAAGACCAGTGCCAGCAGTTGTGTCGTGCTTGTGAAAGTGACAGTGAAAAGAAAAAAAAAAGAAAAGAAAAAAGACAGTGATTCGTGAATAGTTAAGATCACCTGGCCAGGTAAAGTAGAAATCTGTTTATACCCGGGTTAGTTAATGCTGATTTAGATAAATGATTTTGTGAAGTTCAGGAAAGAGAGAATGTTTTATTTTGTTGATTCCATATGCATTGATGGTTCGTTCTATGAACATGTGTAGTAAAGTTATAGACTTTACAGTTGATG
>CM031621.1:32139100-32169100 GCA_018398815.1 Conus ventricosus
TCATGTCTGTCTGCTGTCAGTCTGTTTCTGTTCCTGTCTTCTCGTCTCTCTCTCTCTCTCTCTCTCTCTCTCTCTCTCTCTCCCCCACGAGTTTCATCATGTACCTAGTCACTTTGTCTGTCACTGTGTCCTGTTTTTGTCTGCTGTCTGTGTCTGTCTGTCTCTCTCTCTCTCTTCTCTCTCTCTCTCTCTCTCTCTCTCTCTCTCTCTCTTTTCCTTCTTCTCTCCTCACGAGAGTTCATCTATGAGCCTATGTCAGCTATAGTCTGTCACTCTGTCTGTCACTCTGTCTGTCTGTCTGTCTGTCTGTCTGTCTCTCTCTCTCTCTCTCCTCTCTCTCTCTCTCTCTCTCTCCTCTCTCTCTCTCTCTCTCTCCCCCTCACGAGAGTTTCATCTATGTAGCATTTGTCAGCTTTTGAATAGTGACGGTGTGAGGCATGTCTAAGCGAAACGAGTGCTGTTCATTACCGGAAGGTTTTGGCATCGGTGAAAAGCAGGTAAAATATATGCCTGGTTTGTTTTGTTTTGTTTCCAGATTGACAAGAACTGCTGAGCGTGGTGTCCATACAAACAGGCAGAAAACTGTTGTACAGACGAGTGAAGCGAATACAGTTCTGCGTGCGAGGTGTGTGTCAATAAATGATATTCCTGTCGTTTTCTTTTCATCACGCCTTTTTGTTTGTACATAATTATGTGTTTGAATGTACGTACCAGCAGGCTGAAATGCATCAACACAGAAGTCATAATATTAGGAATGACTTTTATGTCACAAACAACACTATTTGTATTTGGAAGACCAAGAAGCGGTAATGCATAAGCTATCTTAAGGTTGATATTTTTGCCACCAACAAAACCATTCACATGCAGAAAGTTCTGAAGCAACAACACATACGCCATCTTAAGACTGATATTATGTCACTAGCAAAAACCGTTTACATACAGATAGTTCAGAACCCGTGAAACATTGGTCCTCTTAAGACTGACATCATGACACTTGCAAAACCATTTACATACAGATAGCTAAGAATCAGTCATACATAAGCCATCTCAAGACTGATATTATGACACTACCAAAACCATCTACATGAGAAAGCCAAGAAGCCGTCACACATATGTCACTAACAAAACCATTTACATACCGAAAGCTATGAAAGCGGTAACGTATAAGCCATCTTAAGACTAACATTAATGTCGCTAAAAAAAACAAAAACATTTACATACAGATATCAAAGAAGCAGTGACACATAAGCGACGTAAAGGTTGAAAACATGTCAAAAGCAAAAAAAAAAAAAAAAAAAAAAAAGCCTGTTTACCAGTTTGTAACTGAAGTACCTGTCCTACTTTTTTTTAACGTATTTCAGGACTGCACCTTGACTGATGCACGTCAGCACAGTCGGCACTGGAGGAGAGACTATAACAAACCTTCGATTTGCACATGACATCAGGCAGTAAACGAAAATTTGCCGAGCTTCTCTAAAGCTTCGTTAAAGTCTGGGTAACACATCGACAAGTTATGGCAAGGAAATCAGCGCCGAGAAGACGAACTGAAGGTCAGTCACTACACCACAATCACTGCTAATTCAACTGTCCGTGGACAGATGCTAGACACTATTGAACAGTTCACTTATTTGGGTTTTATCTTTAGCAGTGGGGGGTTCGAACCAGAAATCCTCTCACGGACAGCGAAGTCAATATCAGCATGGTCCAGACTAAAACCTGTGTGGAAGGACAGTAAATCTCCATGAAACACAAGACCAGGCTCCTGCGTATCCATTGTCCATATTCCATCTTCCATATATATGCAAAACATGGACCTCAAGCGTACTCATTGTCCACATTCTATCTTCCATATGCAGGCAAAACATGGACCCTCACAGGTACCATTGTCCACATTCCTATCTTCCATATGCAGGCAAAACATGGACCCTCACAGCGTACTCATTGTCTACATTCTATCTTCCATATGCAGGCAAAACATGGACCCTCACAGCGTACTCATTGTCCACATTCTATCTTCCATATGCAGGCAAAACATGGACCCTCACAGGTACTCATTGTCCATATTCCATCTTCCATATGCAGGCAAAACATGGACCCTCACAGCGTACTCATTTGTCCACATTCTATCTTCCATATGCAGGCAAAACATGGACCCTCACAGCGTACTCATTGTCCATATTCCATCTTCCATATGCAGGCAAAACATGGACCCTCACAGCGTACCTGGGAAGAAGAATCTAAGCCATGAAAAGAAGAAAAGAAGAAGAAGAAGGAGGAGGAGGAGAGCAGAAGAAGAAGAAGGATAAGAAGAAGAAGGAGGAGGAGAAGAAGAAAAAAAAGGAGGAAGAAGAAGAAGAAGAAGGGAAAGGAGGAGGAGGAGGAGGAGGAGGAGGAGAGAAGAAGAAGAAGAAGAAGAAGAAGAAGAAAAAAGAAAGAAGAAGAAGAAGAAGAAGAGAAGAAGAGAGAAGAGGAAGAGAAGAAGAAGAGAAGAGAAGAAGAAGAAGAAGAAGAAGAAGAAGAAGAACAAACAACAACTCAAGGATTTATAAAAATAAGCCAACAACTCAGTTGTGTACAGCTTGTTATATGAGCGCCAAAATATCGGCCTGGGAGTAGTACACCGGGGGATCACAAAAGATAAGACAACAAACAAACAAACAAAACAAAAAAAGAAAGAGAAGAAGAAGAAGAAGAAGAGGAAGAGATGACAACTATTTGCATTTCAAAAAACAATAATCAAAACATACGAATTAACGCAAAGGCCAGGAGAACATTTTATACGTTATGAAAAAAATACGTATTAGATAAACAGACGGACACGATAACATCTCCTTAACATGACTGTCTACCACTTGAATAGTGAAAAACAAAAACAAAACAAAAAACTTAACAGACTCACATGACACAACTGACATTTTAAAGTTGAAAATAAGCTAACATTAAAACTATTTTGGACACACAAAGTAACAGGTCAACACAAAGTAATAGGTCAACACTAGCAAGTCAAAATGTATTATCATGACATAAATGTCGCTAAAGCGTATCAAAAACAAAACTCTTAAATATGAAAAACAGAAGATCGAATGCATAAGCATAATGCGATGTCCATGTAATGGTTCGAATTATATTAAAAAAAAACAACTTTTAGATAAAACAATTGTACGAAGAGAAAAAAAAAAGCTTGAATAAATCTGAAAGTACATGATGATCAGCGCTCGTTATTTACTAAAAACAGGTGTACCCAAGCTGAAAAAGGAACCAGTAAGAGACCCTTCTTTTAATGGCCTCAAATCATAATCAAATGAAATGAAGCATACTCGTTGATGAAAAGATCCTAGGTACCAACTAAATCGCATTCAGACTGTCTGAAATCACACAAATTGTCAAATCAAACGGGAAAGAAGATGTTCTTTCAACAACAAAAAGGTGGATAGGAAGGAATGGGCAGATGAGATGGAGGAGGCAGATTGTAAAAAAAAAAAAAAAAAAAAGCTTTCATTGAATTAGTAGTAAAAGGTTTGTGTATGATGTCAAGGAAATCCAGCTCTCATCTAGAGATATTCAGTGCAGAGGGATTCATCATACTAAGGATTCTGTACACCGTTAAAACGGAAGAGAACAGAACGGAGGAGGGGAGGGGGTGTGTGCGGTTGGTCCAACCGCAGACTGCTAATCAAAGCCTCATTTCAATTTCCGATGTGAGAAACAGTAGGATGTCCTTTCGGTATGAATAGACATGAGGTTCTTTGGTGTCAGTCAAGATGTTTTATAATTCTTGCCAGATTTATCTTCATTTAATTGTTTGTTTGTTTGTTTTTAGCATATAGTCTTTTTTTTTTCTTTTTCTCTTTCTTCTTTTTTCTTTCTTTCTTTCTTTTTTCTTTTTGCTGTCCCATCTCCTGTGCCACCTCAGTGGCAGTGCACCCACGCCGCTCATTCCGACACCCCGTCCACAGCCACAGCCCGGTCAGTCCCACCGCAGCCCCGGCACCGGCAATCCAGGGAGCAGTCAGTGTCAAGTCGTCAAGAGGCAACCACCGGAGGAGACACTGCACTGCTGCCGAGTCACTTGGGTGGTGTTCAGTGGCGCCTGTTCTGATCCAACATACGCAGGACACCACCTACTAAGCCCCTACTGACGACACACATTCGTCCAACGGCAGCCCCCATGGACTTGCCGAGAGGACATTGAAACTGAGGTCACCATGAGAGCAGGGCATAAGGGCCACAGAATTTGAGACTTTTTTATGCTGACCGAGAGATACAGACACCTGCAGTGTTGGTCAGGAAATTTGAGCAACACTCTCAGAAAGGCACCCATTAAGTGGATGAAACTCGACTGTGTGGTCCCAGTCTTCCCAGCTGAGCCCGTAGCAAACTCAACTCCGGGTAGCAGCCGGTCGAGGCAGAAAAATTCCACATAACTCGGATGGGAATCGAACCCACGGCCTCCCAGCCGGGAGTCCGCGACGCTAATCACTTCGCCACGGCGGCTGGTGCATATGATCAAGCTTTGTCTAAGAAATCTCAGCACGCGAATTAACAGATTTTCAAGTGTGGTCTGTCACTTCATGTCCATCTTGGCAGTGATTTCATTCCCACATCAGACGTCTAACACTGGCACGGGGAAAAAAATCCACAAACATCACCACTGAAACCAAGAGGTGATAATGAACAACAGCGTACGCCCTGAGCGTGTGATCAGACGACGCTCCGTAGGAACCCTTAGCATGACTCCAGATGGTGAAAGAGCACTAGAAGCAAGTTAGATGCGGCAAAGAACTGTAGACATTGAAACGAAAGCGAAACAGCTATACCTGCGCGAGAAGTGAGCGCAGATCGACCGGGTCGAGACAGACCCAGAACACAAACAGTAAACAAGTAACTGAAAGCAAACGGCTACACCCAAGGGAAGCTAGCACAGCTAGACTAGACTAGGATGGACGTAGCAGTTAAAGACATGAAAAGGAAGGACCGCACCTCGGGAAGACCATCAACAACCTACAAGACTATTCTCTAAGACAGACTTGGCGCAGAACAGGGGACAAAGAACTGAAAGAAAACGGTTACACTTTACATAAGCTGGAACAAATAGATCAGGCTAAGGTGGACATGGTGCAGAAAAGCGGGCTAAGAAAGAAAAGGAAAAACAAGAACTATGCAAAACGGGAATCCAGCATAGGCACAGTTGTCTGAGAGTATGTTGGCGAAGACCGGCAGATAAAGAAGCTGAACCAAAACGGAGACATGGCACAGACAAATATAGATATTATGCAGAACATGTGTACCAAGAACTGAAAAAAAAAACCCTACCCAGGAGAAAGCTAACGTTAGGTAGAGCGAAACAGGGAGCAGTAGAACTCTCCGGCAATGACACCACAGCGCTCAAAGAGAAAGGCATTTTCCACTACTACTCAGTCAGCCGCCATCGTGCATATCCCTACTACGGCTAGTCCCATCATAGACTAAAAATTGGCATTCCACATGTAGCAGTCAATATAAAATCGTCCACAGGCCAGAATTGTCTATTCTGATCCAACATACACGGGACTTTACCTACGAAACCCTTCGTTACGTAAACATTTCGTAGCAGCGGTGCCAGACTGCAAGCATCTTCTCTAGAGTAAAATACTCTAAATTTCTTTGCAGCGACCCCCCCCCCCCAACCCCCTCCCACCCCCAACCCCCACCACCACCACACCCCCCCTCTCCCCCCAGCGACCCATTTTCAAATGCGGTAAGTGGGGAATCAACTGTTTTGCTGTTTCTATATATCATTATGCAGATATGAAAAAGGTAAGGCATGTAAGAAAGATTCTTCATGTCTTAACAAAAGAAATAAGCTCATCTTTTTTGGTGAAAACACTTAGCAAAACTTGAAGCCATTTTCTTTCGTAGAACTGTTCGAACCTTTAAGCACAGCTGAATCTGAGAGCTCAGGGTAAAATTTCCCGCAATGACAACTCCAATCGCCTCCAGAAGGAGTCAATGACGTGAGGACGCTCCTCCCACCGTATGTAAGTCGTGGTCTGAAGCACCGCCGTCATGGTGCTGGTCAGGTCACGTGACGACGCGTCATCCAGCAAAACACTACCAAGGCGTCGTCATTGTCCAGCACGTGACCAAGACACAAATCCAGCTCAAACTGACACCAGCGACTCTTGGCGAAATGCTTGGAGAAGACCAACACAAACTTCTTACTGCCCTTGACGCTGTCCACGATGTTGTCCAGAATGTTTCTTCCCGGAAGAAAGTCTCGTTTGTGGAAGCACACTCGGAGCCCTTGCCTTCCTTCCAAATGAGGCAGAAGATGCTGCAGAATCCACACCTCGTCTTCTTCGGCGTACGACAGGAACACGTCGTAGGTAAAGTTCTCCACAAGGAGTCGTCTCCTCATGATCTGACTGTGTCCACGGAAAGCCAGCAAGAGGCGAATGTGCCAACGGTACTGGTATACAACAGATGCGAACAGAAGTAAGGACAGTAAGATCAATGCACATGCAATTAGGATTTTGTTTGTTCCAGGGCTGAATACACAAGCTTGCTCATTCAAAATGAAAGATTTCAGTGGAAGATTGTTCTTATTTTCACATGTGTAGTTTCCATAGTATTTACCAAAGAGGGTTGGCGAAGAAAGAAACCACTTTTGGAACCAGAGCAGGTCGCAGTTACACACAAAAGGATTGTTGCTTAAATCAAAATGACGCAACCGCATGCGAGTCGCATTACTGAAAGTTGCTTCATGAACGACCGTTATTTGATTATCATTTAAATTAAGATCGGTCAAATTTTTCAAAGCATCAAATGTTCCATCAGGGATCTCCCGAATTTTGTTCAAGTACATGTCAATTCTCTCCAGCGACGTCAACCTAGAAAATGTCTTTTTACTGATCGAGTATAGATCATTACCCCCCATAAAGAAATGTCGTACATTCTTTAAGGAGCCAAACAAACGACTGAATTTTTCCTCTGGAATATTGTTGCCCATGTTGTGACCAATCTGTAAATATTCCAAATGTGATAGTCCAGCAAAGGAATCGGGGTGAACAAAAGCCGACCTGAAGGAGATTTCACAGTTCATCAGGGACAGTTTCCTCAGCGTGGGGCTTCGAAAAGCGAACCGTTCTAGTTTCGATAAAGTTACCACAAATTCCATTGACAGTCGTATCAAATTGGGAAATCTGTGGCTGTTGAACATGTCAGTCTTCAGGACCTCCATCGGATTTCTACTGAGCTCCAGAAATTCCAATTTTGGCAGACACACGTGTCTGCTAAATGCAGAGAATTTGTTTTGAGCAAATGAAAGCTCTTGAAGCTTTGGAAACATCGAGGTCCCGTTTCTACAAGACTCGGGAAAATCATACAAGGCGTTGGACTGCAGTTCTAGATGTGTTAACTGAGGAGAATGGGAACTGGTGATGGCATCGACACGGCTGTTGGTAACAATCAAATGACCCAGCTTGTCCAGTGTTGACAGTGCAGAGAAATCAAGGTGCTGAAGATGGTTACCAGCCAGATCCAGCTTCAGTAGAGGAGGCACCGGCTTTTGCTTGAACCAGTCGTCAGGAATTTGCCCGAGGCCCATGTACGGTAAATGCAAGTCAGACAGTCTTTCAGCCCAAAACACCGGAGTCATAGCTTTATAGGTCAAACTGTTATATCCCAGATACAAGGTTTTCAAAGCAGTCAAACCACGGAAAGCTCCTTGGCTGATATATTCAAGTCCATTATCGTTAAGAGCCAGGACCACTATTCTCGTCACGTTATGAAAGAAATTGTCTCGCGAGATCCTCGTCAGATTGTTGTAGGAGAAGTACAGAGTTCGGATGTCGTCAGGCAGTTTAGGAACGTACTTCAACCGCCCGTAATTGCTGGAGCAGTCCGCCCTCGTCCAGGTACACCTGCAGAAGTGTTTTGGGCAGACCGGTTCTCCACTGCGTGAAGGGTCACCATGGTTCCTATGTTGCAGTGCTGAACCTCGGCTGGAACCATCGGCTGGCCAGCTGATTGACGCCAGAACAGCAAGTATAACAAACAAAGGGATGACGTGTATCTTCTTCTCCATGGCTCTGGGCAACACGTCCAGACGGACAAGCAGCCGATTTCTCTGGAATAAAGCAAAGGAAAATAATTAACAGCAAATAATTTTTCACCACATCTGTCTATCACCGACTACCTAAATGTTGCTGAAACTATTTCTAGGACAGTTGTAAACGCATATTCTTACACTGGTAAATTTAGTAAGGACGAATAGAGAAGCTGTGGCCATACGATAGATCTTGATCCAAAACCAAGTATTACATGACATGATCAGACAGTTTTGATCGGACATTTTCCCCACACAGGTTGCAGAGAAGTCATGAAAAGACAACAAACTTAAGTCTGTGCGTGTGAATAATCATGTGCCAGTGTGCTGGAAATGTGAGATAACTCTCAGTGTGAGAAAGGTGACAGACAGTATTATACGAAAAAGACAGACGCTCAAGTATTGCTCAGACTAACCATATGTTATGAGATATGACTGGTGATCTTTTGGTTCTTGTCGTATGACCAACGGAACATCATAGATCTTGGTCTTGCTGGCAAATTCTTCTGCTGGTGCACATACCGGCAGCCTGACACCATGTAAAAAATAATTTCAATGAATAGTTCAGAACGAACCTTTCAATAAATGTGCGTTGAAAGGTTTTGATAGTGTACGTGCAATAGCAAGCAAACAAAAAATAACCAGCAAAATTGGGGATATAGTGGAAAAAGTACGGATGGTCCAATGTGCTATAGCACCGCATGAATGCCAGAAAGAAAAAAAAACAATGAAAAGAAGAGGAATCGTGAGAATCCAACTTGACTGTTAACATTTCATCCTGTGAAAGATCATTGCACAGCCCTGCCAACAGGCTCTTGTCAGAATGGAAGCTAGTCTGGAACGCCGCAAAAAAAACAACAAAAAACAAAAACAAAAAACCAGCGAGTCGCAGAAAGTTCTTTTAAATCCTCAAATTAAGGCAACCATCACGAAACATATATGCCATCGAACCTCTTAACTACAGAGGTAAACAAAAACCAGCAGTGAAGGTGAAACCAACTATTCCACCCTCTAGATCACCCTTGAGACACACACACACACACACACACACATATATATATATATATATATATATATATATATATATATATATATAGAATGCTGAACAATTAAGTAGTGGGGGAAAACAAGTGCAGGTTAACAATTCTTCAGTCGTTATAGTAATGACTTGGCAAAGATTTGAACTTTAAAAAAAATAAAAAAAATGTTGAAGATGAAGAAAATGGGGGAATATATTATAACTGTGAGAAGCCCTTCACTAGCTGCCTGAGGGAACCATCATAATCTCTCTCGAAGGCACATTTATTTGTATTGCCTGCTCCTAGGCCTTTCGTCCGCTGGATCGGACTCATCTGGGAGACACGGCTGATTGTGTCTGTGCTCTTGGTGTCAAATAGAGACACACCACAGTCCATAATTCTGTGGTGTTCTCACCGCCAAGGGTTCAAAAAAAGAATCCAACAGCACCCCCAAAGCAGCCAGCGAAGGGTAGTAAAATGGAACAAAACAAAGGTGTGGATAGGAAAAAAGTTGCTGAAAAACTAAAAGCATATATATATATATATATATAATGCTGAACAATATATATATATGATGATGATGATGATGATGATGATGATGATGATGATGAAAGGGCAGCTAGAGTCCCAGCGGCCGACAGAACCGTACATGGATTTAATTTCACAAAGAATCTCCAGGATGGGACATCTTTCACCAAACACAGATGAGTGGGTCAGGCCGGCGCAGAGAAAGACGGGATAGAGCGGAACACGTCAGTTAATTAGGAAGGAAGGAATGGGGATGCATGTACCTCGTGGCGAGACTTTGCAGATGGCAAATGCCTGATCCACGCTTAATATCAACGCGCTGGTCAACTCTTTTGAGCGAGAGAGAGAGAGAGAGAGAGAGACAAGAGAGAGAGAGAGAGAGAGAGAGAGAGAGATCTCCTCTCTCTGTCATTATATATATATATATATATATATATATATATATATATATATATATATATATATATATATATCCCACCCTCTCTCTCTCTCTCTCTCTCTCTCTCTCTCTCTCTCTCTTAATACGATAACGTATACATCACACGGGTTGTTCCTCATGAAACAATAGCTGAGGTTTCATTTGTTTTAACCTGGATTTTCTTTTTTTTTCATTTCTCAAGAAAGATTTGTAAATTGCTGAGTGCCTTCTATAAAGCAGATCTGATGATAACCAATGAAAAAAAAGTGATATCAACATAAGGAAATTGAATTAAGCGGATTTAGGTTTGAAGTTTTCGATTCGGTTAAGCTGGAATCATCTTTAACAAGAAAACAGCGATTACCGGTGACATATTCTTCAATATTGTATGAAAGAGTTCTATGCATTTTAGAGGCGGAATCATCTTTAACAAGAAAACAGCGATTACCGGTGACATATTCTTCAATATTGTATGAAAGAGTTCTATGCATTTTAGAGGCCATTTCCACCTCCATTTCCTCTCCCCGCACCCTCCTCCTCTTCTCCCTTCCCCGGTTTCCCTAGAAAGACAAAGGTATGGAAAAATCAGCAGTTATTTTGACATTGAAGTAAAGTGTAAAATACTTTGCTGCCAGCTGAGGCTTCGTTTAGATACATCGATCTCAGAAAGCGTTTGCTGAATAAACATAAAAGAATCAGTTCAAAGTCATTCGTTTCCTACAACAGCCAATGTACAGAAAGTTATCAGAGTTGAAATTACAAGAAGTACTACTTTTCACAAGTCACCATTAAAATGTGTGTCATGTAGATCCAGCTCTTGATAAGATAATGCGCAATACACAGATTTCCGAAGGTAATGAAAGGAAATCCGATAGATCTGCAATGATGCCAAATAATTTGATGTCAATGTGGTTTTTCCTTTTTTTCCCAAGTCAAACTATGCCTGGAATAATGCAGTTTTACAGTGAGGTGACTGCAGGCGGAAAGTGAAACAAATCTTACAAGTAATTTTAAGTAACTCCGCCAGTTAACAAGCACAAACAAATCTTAAATAAATGTTAGCGAACCGCCAAGAGAATCGTGGACAAACGAGTCACAAGACAAAACACAACGCGTTTCGACCTTTTAAGTCTTCTTCAGGCAAGACAAAAACAAATAACACAACGAAAATGAACGAATTTGGTACTCAGCTTCGATCTTTTCACTCTTCAGCGCAAGGATGCCAGGCGTTGAATGAAAACGAGGCGTTAGAAGGGAGATAATGTGTGAGTCAAGGTAGCAATGATGATAATTATGTTACTGATAATAATACTAATCAAGGTCAAAATATTGAAATAATAAATTAAGACAGGATTACTACTACTTTTGGTGATAATAAGGCAATAGCAGTTGTAGTGTGGGAGAAAGGAGAGTGGGTTAGAGGGTTCTTAAGCACCATGGTTGCCGTGGCAACAGTCTTTGTGGCGATGGCGATGCGATGTCAGTATTAACATAATATTACTGATGATGACTGCTAACAACTATTGTGAAGGTAAAGGTCATAAAAGCATGATACAGAAATATATTTAGAAAATACGTTTTTATTTTTTTTAATTGTTAAAAAAAATTAAATAAATAAAATAAATAAATATAAACGAATAAATAATTTTTTTTACGTAGAATACAAAGTAAAAACAATTAATCATAGTAATGATACTAAAGGCATTAATACTAATACTAAGGGGATTCACACACACACACACACACACACACACACACACACACACACACACACACACACACACACACACACACCACCACCACCACCACCACCACCACCACCACACAACAACAACAACAACAACAACAAACAATCAAGGGGAGGAGGGAGAGGGGAGGACAGGAAGAACAGAAAGGAGATAGAAGGTATAAAGTATGGAAAGGATGGAATCTAATAGGTATATTAATAATTATATGTATATTAATAGTTTCCTATTAATTGTGATTGTAACTATACAGTAATGATAGTGATGCTGTAGGAGGCTGGAAAAGTGGTAAACTTGATTGTCTGAAATATTGTAAAGAATGATAAGTATATTAATGATAGTAGCACATATAAACATTAGTAATAGTTATAAAGTTGTAACAAAAGTGTTCTGATTAAATACGTAAATCAAATGAAATAGAAAAATACAAATAAGTATGTGTGTGTGCGTGTGTGTGTGTGTGTGTGTGTGTGTGTGTGTGTGTGTGTGTGTGTGTGTGTGTGTGTGTGTGTGTGTGTGTGTGTGTGTGTTTCCGCGTAGTTACAAACATCTACATAACATATGCACAGGAAAGAGGGAAGATGGAACAGAAGCTCTTGTAGAGGAAATAGTATGTGGATTAAAAAAAAAGGCCAAATGAAGAGGAAATGGAGTGGACAAGTATCTGAATAAAAAAGAGATTGATGTGAGAAATAGAGAGAGTGTAGTGAGAAGGGAGAGGAAGGCAACTATAAGTTATGTGTGAGGTAAATAGTGGGAGATATGGTAGTATGTGAGTTGTTGGAGGATATTATGGGCTGAAACTGCAGTGGTGGATAGGTACATTTTACTTTATGGTGTTGATGCTAAAGGGGTGGAGGGAAGAAGGGGATGGGTTTACATACTAACTGGGGTAGGGGAGGGGCAACATTCACACCTGTACACAATCTCTCAATCTCTCTCTCTCTCTCTCTCTCTCTCTCTCTCTCTCTCTCTCTCTCTCTCTCTCTCTCTCTCTCTCTGTGTGTAATAAATAAGTCATTGTATCTAAGAATTACTACTATTTTAATTCTACGATTAATGCTGGCAATGGAATTAATAAAAATAGGACATAATGATTGTAAGTAAAATGGTAAAAATGATAATGATGGTAACAATAACAATGACATCAGTATTGTTGTAATGATGTTGATGATGATAACAGTAATGGTATTAATAATATGATGATAGTGGTACAGTAATGATGGTTTTAAGTAATATTGGTGAGGATATTAGTTGGAAAGGAGCTAAAATGCTCAATGAACAACAGCAGACAGTACTGTTGAATAATGATAATAATGCTAGTAGTAACACTTAGGAAAAACCGCAGTGCTCGGAAAGGGATGGAAACGACCAACGATAAAGGAGCTAGCATTCTATTTATCATGTGTGTGTGTGTGTGTGTGGTGTGTGTGTGTGTGTGTGTGTGTGTGTGTGTGTGTGTGTGTGTGTTTATTGTCAGCCTAAATCACTGCCCCCCCCCCCCCCAATAGTTTTGCAACCACCCCCAGCCGCCGCCATCCCCACTACACCCATCATTACTGGGGGTGTGGGGGAGGGGGGGGGTGTAAGTAGATTGATGTAGTAACTGGAGAGACTCAGCAAGTGTAGGAAAAGGGAAAGGGATGATAGCTGTAACTTATGTCTGAGGTAAACAGTGGGAGGTATGGTAGTATGGGTGTGTGTAGGTGGAGGATATTGCAGGCTGGAACTGCAGAGGTGGAATGGTACATAATACTTTTGAGTGTTGATGCCATGAGGATGGACGGTGCCCAGTTTGGCAATAAGATAAGATTCCTGCATAAGGCGTTCAAAGTTGTCACTCTTTGATTGCCAAAGTGCCAGGACTTTGACATGGTTGATGTTGTGCTGGGCGTGGTTGAAGTGTACAGCGACTGGTTTGGGCCGATGGTGGCGGATGTCGGCCAAGTGTTCAGAGATGCGCGTCGCGTTTCAAGTGTGCGAGATGTCTCACCTACATAGATCTTACCACGCAGCTGGCAGTGGATGGCATACACAATGTTGCGGCTCTGGCAGGAGAAAGTGCTTTTAATGGTGAATGAGCCATTGGGGCCATGTAGGATGGTGTCTGGTTTGGTGAGAGAGCAGATTTTGCAATTTGGTTTGGAGCAGGGTAAAGTACCTGGTGGCTTTAGCACGTCTTTCTCTTCTCCATCTCTGTCTGATGATTACAATCATAATTATCATCATTGCTACCTTGACTCACACATTATCTCCCTTCTAACAGCCTCGTTTTCATTCAACGCCTGGCATCCTTGCGCTGAAGAGTGAAGAGATCGAAGCTGAGTACTTGAAACGCGCATCTATGAACACTTGGCCGACATCCGCCACCATCGGCCCAAACCAGTCGCTGTACACTTCAACCACGCCCAGCACAACGTATTTTCTAAATATATTTCTGTATCATGCTTTTATGACCTTTACCTTCACAATAGTTGTTAGCAGTATCATCAGTAATATTTTTGTTAATATTGACATCGCCATCGCCACAAAGACTGTTGCCACGGCAACCATGGTGCTTAAGAACCCTCTAACCCACTCTCCTTTCTCCCATACTACAACTGCTATTGCCTTATTATCACCAAAAGTAGTAGTAATCCTGTCTTAATTTATTATTTCAATATTTTGACCTTGATTAGTATTATTATCAGTAACATAATTATCATCATTGCTACCTTGACTCACACATTATCTCCCTTCTAACAGCCTCGTTTTCATTCAACGCCTGGCATCCTTGCGCTGAAGAGTGAAGAGATTGAAGCTGAGTACCAAATTCGTTCATTTTCGTTGTATTATTTGTTTTTGTCTTGCCTGAAGAAGACCTAAAAGGTCGAAACGCGTTGTGTTTTGTCTTGTGACTCGTTTGTCCACGATTCTCTTGGCGGTTCGCTAACATTTATTTAAGATTTGTTTAGATTTCCGCCTGCAGTCGCCTCACTTTGCAGCTAGATGCACAAACAAATTACAAGACAAAACGTCGTGTGTTTCGACCTCTCAGATCTTCTCCAGGCAAGGTAAACAACCTTCAGGACAATGAAAACGAGGAACGAGCGATCATTTATCTTCTCGAATTCGGCACCAGATGGGCGTTGATGCTCTTCACCAGCACCCCAATGACCATTGCAGACAAAGGGAAATGGGCCTTTATGATTGTAATTATCAGACAGAGATGGAGAAGAGAAAGAAGTGCTAAAATCCTCAAAGGAGAAAAGGAGAGGTAAGGGGGCTCACTTTACTTCATACCAAAAAAAAAAAAAACCACTGCCGCACTGGTTCCGGTTCTGACAACAATTGCTCTGTCAAGACTTTGTCAAAATTGGTGCCTTCTTTTCTTCAGTGGTGTAATGATAGGTCTACGTTTCCTTTTTCCGCACTGTTTTCTGTTGGATATCGAAAATGTGTTCCACTGGTTTAGCATATTGTGAAAACTGACCTCTCAGGGTAAAATTTCCCGCAATGACAACTCCAATCGCCTCCAGAAGGAGTCAATGACGTGAGGACGCTCCTCCCACCGTATGTAAGTCGTGGTCTGAAGCACCGCCGTCATGGTGCTGGTCAGGTCACGTGATGAGGCGTCATCCAGCAATAACACTACCAAGGCGTCGTCATTGTCCAGCACGTGACCAAGACACAAATCCAGCTCAAACTGACACCAGCGACTCTTGGCAAAATGCTTGGAGAAGACCAACACAAACTTCTTGCTGCCCTTGACGCTGTCCACGATGTTGTCCAGAATGTTTCTTCCCGGAAGAAAGTCTCGTTTGTGGAAGCACACCCGGAGCCCTTGCCTTCCTTCCAAATGAGGCAGAAGATGCTGCAGAATCCACACCTCGTCTTCTTCGGCGTACGACAGGAACACGTCGTAGGTAAAGTTCTCCACAAGGAGTCGTCTCCTCATGATCTGACTGTGTCCACGGAAAGCCAGCAAGAGGCGAATGTGCCAACGGTACTGGTAGACTTTGGAAGCCAACAGAATCAGGCACAGAAAGATCAGTGTACATGCAATTATGATTTGGTTTGTTTCAGGACTGAATATGCAGTTTTGCTCAGTCAGAACTAAAGATTCCAAAGGAAGGTTATTCATGTTTTGACATGTATAGTTGCCATACTTCGAACGAAAAAGTGACCAGGAAGAAAGAAACCACTTTTGGAACCAGAGAAGGTGACAGTCGCATATAAAAGGATTATCGCTGATGTCCAAATGGCGTAATCGTCGACGTGTCGCTTCACTGAAAGTCGTCTCACGGATGACTTGGATCTGATTATAATTAAAGGTGATTTCTTCAAGTTTTACCAAAGAATCAAATGTCCCGTCGGGGATCTCAATAATCTTATTCAAGTAGAACTCGAGTTTTGTCAAAGATGTTAAATTAGAAAATGTGTTTCTACTAATGGAATACACATCGTTGGCACCCATGAAAAAATGCCTCAGTTTCGTCAACGAGCCAAATAAGCGGCTGAATTTTTCATCCGGAATGCCAGTGCCGAGGTTGTGGCTGATCTGCAAGTACCCCAAGTTAGGTATGCCAGCGAAAATATCTGGATGAACATAATCAGCCCTGAAGGGAACACCACAGTACATCAGCGACAGTTTTCTCAGAGTGGGGCTTCGAAATGCAAACTGTTGGAGTTCCCCAATGTCAATACAGACTCCAGTGACAGTTGTATCAGACTGGGAAATCTGTGACTGTTAAACATGTCCGTTGTCACCACCTGCACGGGATTTCTACTGAGGTCAAAAAATTTCAGCTGCGGAAGACATATATCTCTAATGAATCTGGAGAATTTGTTCAGAGCAAAGGAAATCCCCTGAAGCATGGGAAATAACGAAACCCCGTTTCTACAAGATTCAGGTAAATCAAACAAAGCATTCGACCTCAGTTCGAGAAATTCTAATTGGGGAATGTAGACACTCGTGGTAGTGTATACACGGCTGTTGTCAACAATTAAGTGGGTCAGTTCCTCCAGTGACGACAATGTCGAAAAATTCAGGTGCTGCAGATTATTTCCGCTTAGATCCAACTTCTGTAGAGGTGGCATTGGTTTTTGCAGGAACCATGTTTCGGGGATAGGTCCGAGGTCCATGCCTGTCAAGAACAGGGTTGACAGTCTTTCAGCCCGGAAGACTGGAGAAATCCTCTCATAACCCAGTCTGTTGTAGCCAAGATACAGTGCTTGCAAAGCAGTCAACTGTTGGAAGGCACCAGAGCTGATAGATTCCAGTCCGTTGTTCTCGAGGTTCAACGCCACAATTCTGGTCACATTGTAGAAGAAGTTATCGTTCGAAATCTGTGTCAAATTGTTGTAGGAGAAAATCAGAGTCTGAATGGTGTCAGGTAATTTGGGAACGTAGTGCAACCGCCCGTAGTTCCTGGAACAGTTGGCCGTTGTGTGGTTGCATCTGCACACGCCTTTCAAGCAAACCAGATTTCCATCCTGCCAAGGTTGACGTGGCTGAGGATGTGGAAAGGCGGCAGCAAGGCCTGAAGTATTGGTGGACCAGCTTACTGACAGAGGTAAAACACTCACTATAAAGAGGAGAAATAGGCGTACCTTGACATCCATGTTTCTGGACCCCGCTTTCAAAAGGATCCTTCGTCCGTGTTCTGTAACAAGATTATAGCCATTACTTGGCATTTTGGTGACACTGCCAAAAGCAACAGCATTGTGACATGTACTATATACGCACAATTCATTTTTCCCTCAAATAGTCCTGATTGACCTCAAAGGAATATAGTGAAAAGTTGTAAACTAACTGCCACCATTCACGTATCATTGCGCCACCAGTGTTAGTGGGCTGGTCAGTTTTGGTATACAACGTTTTGCTTATGAGGCAAATGTATGTCTGAATCATATACATTCGACCTCGAGTCAGTCTACGGCATTTGTTTTTTAAGTCTTGTGACAAAGGGGCATATCGCCCACAGTTCCATTTGTGTCTGGTTGGCGAAGGTGTTCCACGGCTTGTACCCGGAGCGTGTGAAGTGAAGTACGTGTTCCCAACAAAAAGTGCAGCTGTGGTGACAATTCGGATCTGAGACTCGGACATCACTGAGCGATTATCACTAATGCAGTACGACTTGCCACACTTCCATCATCTGAAGCTTTGGAAATGTTGAAAATGGTAGTAACATGTCGCAAAAAATCAGAAATAGTCGTTGCAGGCATTATGATCACCATACTCATAACAATGATACTATAATCATCACTATTGACAATACTAATAATCTTACCTGCGCTATGACTAAACAGAAAAACAACAACAACAACAGAACAACGGCTTACATAGAACTATCAACATTAAAGACAATTTAAAAAAATCTGCCATTGAAATGTTAATGAATCTATATGCATACTGGGCAAATCAAGAATAAATCATTTTTGTGCCAGAAATCGCATTGGACGCATTTTAAACCGATCATATTGCGAAGCGAAAAAAATGTCGGTATTCAAAGCGAGTTAGAGCACGCGTTCGTATAAATGAAAATACCGTACTTACTATCAGCCGAAATAGATCAGTTGAGAGAGAGAGAGAGACAGAGACAGACAGACAGACAGACAGACAGACAGACAGAGAAAGAAACACAGAGAGAGAGAGACAGAGAGAGACAGACAAAAAGAGAGAGTGACAGAGAGAGAGAAAGAGCTAGAGTCAGAAAGAGAGAGTTTGTATGTGTGTATGGAGGGTTGGAGGGGGGCATAGGGTATTATCCCGAGTTCAGACATTTTTTTCTTTGTTCAAGGGATTCAAAGTGGGTCTAAGGCAAAGGGCGTAGGGATATGGGGGAGGTAGGATTGGGAAAGGAGGGATGTGAATGGGGGAGAGACAGAGGGACAAGGTTGGCATGGGGAAGGGTTGAGGGGACCAGGTTGGCAAGGGGAAGGGGTTAGGGGGACCAGTTGGCAGGGGAAGGGTTAGGGGGACCAGGTTGGCAGGGAAGGGTTCAGGGGGTCCAGGTTGGCAGGGGAAGGGTAGGGGGACCAGGTTGGCAAAGGGGGGGGGGGGCAGTCAGGGGGACCAGATTGGCAGGGGAAGGGTTAGGGGGACCAGGTTGGCAGGGGAAGGGTTAGGGGTCCAGGTTGGCAGGGGAAGGGTTAGGGGGACCAGGTTGGCAGGGTAGGGTTAGGGGGTCCAGGTTGGCAGGGGAAGGGTTAGGGGGTCCAGGTTGACAGGGAAGGGTTAGGGGGACCAGGTTGGCAGGGGAAGGGTTAGGGCGTCCAGGTTGGCAGTGGAAGGGTTAGGGGGACCAGGTTGGCAGGGGGGGGGGGGTGTAGGGGGACCAGGTTGGGAGGGGAAGGGTTAGGGGGACCAGGTTGGCAGGGAAGGGTTAGGGGGACCAGGTTGGCAGGGGAAGGGTTAGGGGGACCAGGTTGGCAGGGGAAGGGATAGGGGGTCCAGGTTGGCAGGGGAAGGGTTAGGGGGACCAGGTTGGCAGGGGGAGGTAGGGGGACCAGGTTGGCAGGGAAGGGTCAGGGGGACCAGGTTGGCAGGGGAAGGGTTAGGGGGACCAGGTTGGCAGGGGGGAGTCAGGGGGACCAGGTTGGCAGGGGAAGGTCAGGGGGACCAGGTTGGCAGGGGAGAGTAGGGGACCAGGTTGGCAGGGGAAGGGTTAGGGGCGCAGGTTGGCATGGGGAAGGGTAGGGGGACCAGGTTGGCAGGGGGAAGGGTTAGGGGACCGGTTGGCGGGAATGGTTATGGGGGACCAGGTTGGCAGGGAAGGGAGGGTCCAGGTTGGCATGGGGAAGGCAGTTGGGGTCTAGGTTGGCATGGGGAAGGAGTAGGGGGACAGGTTGGCAGGGCAAGGTTAGGGGGACCAGGTTGGCAGGGAAGAGGTTAGGGGTACCAGGTTGGCAGGGAAAGGTGGGGGACCTGGTTGGCATGGGGGGAGGGGACCAGGTTGGCAGGGGAGGGTTAGGGGGACCAGGTTGGCAGGGGAAGGGTTAGGGGACCAGGTTGGCAGGGGAAGTGTTAGAGGGACCGGGTTGGAGAGGAAGGGTAGGGGGACCGGTTGGCAGGGAAGGGCAGGGCAGGTGGCAGTGGGAAGGTTAGGGGGACAGGTTGCAGGGAAGGGTTAGGTGGGACCAGGTGGCAGGGGGAAGGGTTAGGGGGACCAGGTTGGCAGGGGAGGGTTAGGGGGTCCAGGTTGGCATGGGAAGGGTTAGGGGGACCAGGTTGGCATGGGAGGGTAGGGGACCAGGTTGGCAGGGAGAGGGTTAGGGGGTCCAGGGTTGGCATGGGAAGGGTTAGGGGGTCCAGGTTGGCAGGGGAAGGTAGGGGACAGGTTGGCAGGGGAGAGAGTCAGGGGGACAAGGTTGGCAGGGGAGAGGGCAGGGGACCAGGTTGGCAGGGGGAGAGTCAGGGGGACCAAGTTGGCATGGGGAAGGGTTAGGGGGACATGGTTGGCAGGGGGAGAGGCAGGGGGACCAGGTTGGTATGGGGGAGAGGCAAGGGACTGGGATGGTATGGGGGAGAGGCAGGGGGACAGGTTGGCATGGGGCAGAGGCAGGGGGACCAGGGTTGGTATGGGGGAGAGGCAGGGACTGGGTTGGTATGGGGGAGAGGGCAGGGGACCAGGTTGGCATGGGAGAGAGGCAGGGGAACCGGTTGGCATGGGGGAGAGGCTGGGGGGACTGGGTTGGATGGGGGAGAGGCAGAGGGAGTGGGTTGGTATGGGGGAGAGGCAGGGGAGTGGGTTGGTATGGGGGAGAGCAGGGGGACTGGGTTGGCATGGGAGAGAGGCAGGGGGACTGGGTTGGCATGGGAGAGAGCAGGGGGACTAGGTTGGTATGGGGGAGAGGCTGGGGACTGGGTTGGCATGGGGGAGAGGCAGGGGAGTGGGTTGGTATGGGGGAGAGGCAGGGGGAGTGGGTTGGTATGGGGGAGAGGCATGGGGAGTGGTTGGTATGGGAGAGAGGCAGGGGAGTGGGTTGGTATGGGAGAGAGGCATGGGGAGTGGGTTGGTATGGGAGAGAGCAGGGGGACTGGTTGGCATGGGAGAGAGGCAGGGGACTGGTTGGCATGGGAGAGAGGACGTGGGTACCAGGTTGCATGGGGAGAGGCAGGGGGACAGGTTGCATGGGGAAGGGCAGGGGACTGGGAGTTGGGGAGAAGACAGGGGACCAGTTGGATGGGGGAGAGAGGGGGCAGGTTGGCATGGGGGAGAGACAGGGGACCAGGTTGGCATGGGGGAGAGGCGGGGGACTGGTGTAGGGGAGAGGCAGGGACTGTTGGCATGGGGGAGAGGCAGGGGACTGGTGTTTGGTATGGGGGAGAGGCAGGGGACTGGTTCGTATGGGGAGAGGCAGGGGACCTGGATGCATGGGGAGAGGCAGGGGACTGGTTCGTATGGGGGAGAGGCAGGGGGACCTGGATGGCATGGGGAGAGGCAGGGGACCTGGATGGCATGGGGGAGAGGCAGGGGGACCTGGATGGCATGGGGGAGAGGCAGGGGGACCAGGTGGTATGGGGGAGAGGCAGGGACTGGGATGGTAATGGGGGAGAGACAGGGGGACCAGGTTGGCATGGGAGAGAGGCAGGTGGACAGGCTGGCATGGGGAGAGGCAGGTGGAGTAGGTTGGCAAGATTGGGGCATGTGGTTGGGTTTGGGTGAAAGGGCGAAGAGGAGGGGAGAGATAGAGGGAACGTGGGGTACGGGAATGAGGGAAGATGGAAGGTGAGATGGCAGTAAGGGTATAGGGAGGGTGGGGGGGGGGGGAAATCGAGGACCAGTGAGGGGGGTGGGGGTGGGTGGATGGGTGATTGTTGAGAAAGACAGGAAATAGGGGGACGATGGGGGACGATAGCCGATCTATCTATACATCTGTCTGTCTGTCTGTCTGTCTGTCTGTTGTATCTCTCTCTTCTCTTATCTCTCTCTCTCTCTCTCTCTTCTCTCTCTCTTCTCTCTCTCTCTCTCTCTCTCTCTCTTTCCCTCTCTCTTTATCTCTCTGCACACACACACACACACACACACACACACACACACACAACACACACACACACACACCACACACACACACACACATACACACGCACACGCACGTACGCATACACAAACACACACAGCTAGATAGATAGATAGATAGATAAGATAGATAGATAGATAGGATAGATAGATAGACATAGATATATATGTGTATACATACAGAGAGAGAGAGAGAGAGAGAGAGAGAGAGAGAGAGAGAGAGAGAGAGAGAGAGAGAGAGAGAGAGAGAGAGAGAGAGAGAGAGAGAGAGAAGAGAGATCCTGATGAAGCGCTTGTGGCGAAAGCTTGAAAATATAAATCGTCCCTGTCGGAACAGATGTCCATCTTGTTTTACTATTTATTTTATTCGAATATACCTGATGACGTCGTTTTGTTGAGGCGCGGTGAGTTTTTGTGAAAATTTCACCTGTGAAATTATATATACATGGGGGAGAGGCAGGGAGACCAGGTTGGTATGGGAGAGAGGAAGGGCGACCAAGTTGGCAAGAGGGGAGGTTGGAGCACACATATATGTGTGTGTGTGTGTGTGTGTGTGTGTGTGTGTGTGTGTGCGTGCGTGCGTGCGTGCGTGCGTGCGTGCGTGCGTGCGTGCGTGCGTGCGTGCGTGCGTGCGTGCGTGCGTGCGTGCGTGGTGTGTGTGTGTGTGTGTGTGTGTGTGCTTGTGTGATGTCTCCCGTTAGGTAGCGTGAATGAACTAGCAGACCAAGTCTACTGTACAGTATTGCTCAGGATTATACATAAATCGACTCTAGGCAGGTCAAGCTCTGTTATCGAGGCGGTTACAATAGACCCAAGAAGCTGTCATTGAAGGCATTGATATTTGCACTTACATGCCCACTTCTTCACCTTCTACATGCATCATTCGTCAACACGGGAATGAATGTGTCAAGAATGAATTTATATGACATTCATTAAGACGCATGGACATCCCCATCAGGCGAACAGGAGCAAATTCAATGTGAGCTAGCGAAAAATAAAGTTTTCCATTCAGCTTTGAAATGTGTGAGATTGTTTCAGCTGCAATTTTTGGACACTACATCACTGCTTTAAAACAGTGAAAAAAAGAAAAAAAAAAAAAAACATTGCATGACAGGAATAACATCGCAACATTCATAATCGTACAGAACGTTGTGAGTGCGCGCGCGCGCGCGCGCGCGCGCGTGTGTGTGTGTGTGTGTGTGTGTGTGTGTGTGTGTGTGTGTGTGTGTGTGTGTGGTGCGTGCGTGCGTGCGTGCGTGCGTGCGAGCGTGCGTGCGTGCGTGCGTGCGTGCGTGCGTGCGTGCGTGCGTGTGCGTGTGTGTGTGTGACAGCAAATGGCGAGGAAGTGAGTGCTCCTATCCTATCCATACAAGCTTCCCCTTTACACAGAAACATACTGGTTCGTTGTAATACACTGCCTAATTCAGCAGTCCACATGAAGTGATAAATGTCAATCTGTCAGCAGATCACAGAGCATATAGCTGCTGATTACTCAACTGGTGTATTGTACTGTCTGGTATGATTCAGCTTACACAGGACGCCAAATACCAACCCCCTTTAGGGACTATAATTTCGAGAGTTGACTGCCAGAACCCAGTATCTCTCTTCTATATATGTATATGAGATACTGGGTTCTGGCAGTCAACCCTCGATCATGATTATGAAAAGACAAACTGTGTTAGTACCCCCCCCCCCCCCCCCCTCTAATAACACCTTAATGACCATTGCAGGTGGGGGGGGGGGGGGGGGAAGGAAGTCTGCCTCAATAACTGTAATCATAAGACAGAGACGGGGAAGAGAGAAACGTGATTAGATCCTCAAAGGGGGGATACACTTAATTTCATACGGATAACACAGAGGCACTGGCTCCAGTGCAGACCACAACGGTCAAATCCTTGTCAAACTTGCTGCCTTCTTTTCTTCAGTGGCACAATGATAGGTCTACATCCCTTTTCTTTTCTGCACTTTGGATCTCTGTTGGATAACAAAAGTGTTTTCCATTAGTTCACCAGCATTATAAAAACTGACTTTTCAAGGCAAAATTTCCCGCAGTGACAACTCCAGTCGCCTCCAGAAGGAGTCAATGACGTGAGGACGCTCCTCCCACCGTATGTAAGTCGTGGTCTGAAGCACCGCCGTCATGGTGCTGGTCAGGTCACGTGACGACGCGTCATCCAGCAATAACACTACCAAGGCGTCGTCATTGTCCAGCACGTGACCAAGACACAAATCCAGCTCAAACTGACACCAGCGACTCTTGGCGAAATGCTTGGAGAAGACCAACACAAACTTCTTGCTGCCCTTGACGCTGTCCACGATGTTGTCCAGAATGTTTCTTCCCGGAAGAAAGTCTCGTTTGTGGAAGCACACCCGGAGCCCTTGCCTTCCTTCCAAATGAGGCAGAAGATGCTGCAGAATCCACACCTCGTCTTCTTCGGCGTACGACAGGAACACGTCGTAGGTAAAGTTCTCCACAAGGAGTCGTCTCCTCATGATCTGACTGTGTCCACGGAAAGCCAGCAAGAGGCGAATGTGCCAACGGTACTGGTAGACTTTGGAAGCGAAGAGAAGCAGACACAGAAAGATCAATGTACATGCAATTATGATTTGGTTTGTTTCGGGACTGAATATGCAGGTTTGCTCATTCAAAACAAAAGAATAGAACGGCACATTGTTCATATTTTCGCATGTGTAATTCCCATACTTCGAAAGAAACAGCGACGGTGAAGAAAGAAACCACTTCTGAAACCAGAGAAGGTTGCAGTCGCACACAAGAGGGTTTCCGCTCAGATCCAAATGATGCAATCGCTCGATCGTCGCTGTACTAAAAGTCGTATCACGAATTACTTGTATCTGATTGTAATTGAAAGTCAGCTCTTCCAGATTGTCCAAGCATTCAAAAGTTCCATCGGGAATCTCTTCAATTTTGTTCCAGTACAAATCAATTCTTGTCAAGGATGTCAAATTACAAAAGTTGTTCTTGCTGATCGAGGATATGTCATTTGCCCCCATAAAGAGATGTCTTAGTTTTTTTAGTGAACCGAATAAACGGCTAAATTTTTCCTCTGGAACACCGCTGCCAACGTTGTGACTTATCTGCAGATATTCCAAATTTGGAATGCCAGCGAAAAGATCACGATGAACAGAATCAGCTCTGAAGGGAATACTGCAGTACATCAATGATAACTTCTTAAGACTCGAGCTGCGAAAAGCGAAACGTTTTAGGGTTGTTAGTGTTCGTACTGACTGAAGTGATAACTGGGTCAGACTGGGAAATCTATCGCTACTAAACATGTCAGTCTTTAGTACTTCTATTGGATTCCTACTGAGATCAAGAGATTTCAACTCTGGAAGACATATCTCTCCACGAATCCCGAGAACTTGTTCAGAGCAAAGGAAATTTTCTGAAGCATTGGAAATAAAGAAGTCCCATTTGTACAAGACTTGGGTAAAGCAAACAAAGCATTTGCCTGCAGTTCAAGATACGTTAACTGAGGAACATAAACACTTGTGATATCGTATATATGGCTGTTATCTACGATTAAATGTTTCAGTTCCTCCAGTGATGACAGTGTCGACAACCTAAGGTGATGCAGACGATTTCCGCCCAAGTCCAGCTTCTGTAATGGTGGTACCGGCTTTTCGAAGAACCAATTATCAGGTATAGGTCCAAGATTCATGTGCGTCAAATACAGATTTGACAGCCTTTCAGCCCTGTACACTGGAGTAATTGCTCCATAACCCAACCTGTTGTAGCTCAGATATAACGACTGCAAAGCAGTCAAAATACGAAACGCTCCACGACTGATGTATTCCAGACCATTGTTTTCAAGACTCAAGGAAACAATTCTCGTCGCATTGTAGAAAAAGGTATCATACGAAATATTTGTCAAGTTGTTGTAGGAGAAAATCAGAGTCTGGATGGTATCAGGCAGTTCGGGAACGTATTTCAGCCGTCCGTAGCTTCTGGAACAGTTGGCTGTTGTGCGGTAACACCTGCAGACGTCTTTCAGGCAGACAGGTTCTCCACTCTGCGGAAGTTTACCAGGCTGATGACGTGGAAGTGTAGCAGCAGAATGTGAAGAATTAGCCGACCATGTAAGTGACAGAGGGATCACAACCATTGCAATGAGAAGCACGACGCGCGCCTTGATATCCATTATTTTGGGGACACACTTTTGAACGGACGTTTCGTCTGTATCCTGAAACAAAAGTGTCAAATACTGTGTTGCTGTTTCGGTCA
Source organism: Conus ventricosus (assembly GCA_018398815.1). Classification (NCBI taxonomy): domain Eukaryota; kingdom Metazoa; phylum Mollusca; class Gastropoda; order Neogastropoda; family Conidae; genus Conus; species Conus ventricosus. Next base: position 32,165,144 of record CM031621.1, read on the forward strand.
CATTACCAACAGCTCCGTTACAATACTCTAAAAAAAAAAACCTCTTTTCTAAAATGACTTCTTCCAAATCTAGTTTAAAGGAATAGAATGGACAAAGAGCACCGCTTCCCTTCGACCAGCTTTGTACTGATGATGGCTGGTGCCTTCGAGCCAGCTTTGTACTGATGATGGCTGGTTGCGATGTGAGCGGAGCACGATCTGTTGTTGTATTTGTTCAGTTTGTGTCTGACTCATACAACCTTGCATCAGACTGAAGCACTTCCGAGGTCTGGAAAGAAAGGAGACATGGACTCAGCCGTGGAGTCTCCCTAAGGCGCAGACATAACTGAACGATTATAGTGAAACATAACTGAACGATTATAGTGATTGCAGCATGACTTGCCATTTTAACCTCAATCTTTTCAGATAAAGACAGCATAAACATGACCAACAAATCAGGATAACTGCTTGAACTACGAATGCATAATTATCGCAGGCATCGTAATCATCATATTCCTAGATTAACAAAACATATGTCAAAATTTAAACAGAAACAGTATTGGTTCCTCCAGACAATACAGACAAACAGATTATAGGACAAAACACAATGCATTTCGACCTCTTGGGTCTTCTTCAGGCAAAAACAACCAACATTAGGACAGTGAAAATGAAGAACGAGAAACCACTTCTCTTCTCATATGCAGTGCAAAATGGGTGCTGGATGAAAACGAGGCCGTTAAGAAGGGGATCATGGGAGTTGAAATAATAACGATGACAAGAGTAATAATGGTAACAATAGCAATAATAGTGATAAAAGTGGCGATGATGAAAACGTAAACGATAAGGGGAGGAATATCGTTAATCTGTTGTTGTTGTTGTTGTTGTTGTTGTTGTTGTTGTTGTTGTTGTTGTTGTTTATTATAATGTGACGATAATAGCTGCAGTGTTAAAAGTGGCTAAACATTGAGAGGGAGAAAGAAAAAGGGGTGGAGGGTAGTGAAACAGTAGGGTTTGTGTGTTTGTTTGTAATGCTTAATGGTATATATGTTATTGATAGCATGCTTATGTAAGGACAGATGATTCGCAAAACACACAACAAACACACACACACACACACACACACACAAGCACATGACACACAAACACACATACATACCCACACACACCACACACACACACACACACACACACACACACACACAACAACACACACACACACACACACACACACACACACACACAAACACACATACATACACCACACACACACACACACACATACAACACCACCACACACACACACACCACACACACACACACACACACACACACACACACACACACACACACCTAATGTTGTTTCTGTAGTTGTTGGCATGTCAACCCTTTTCTCATTGATCATTTCCATTCATTTTCTTTCCAACCAGTATTACTGTATGGTTATACTATTATATTCATACCAACACTACCTCACTTCTCACAATTAGCCTCTCTATGATCATCATCCACCAAAAATCCTTTTACATATATGTTACCCCTTTGTGTGTGAGGTTTTTTTTTAAGACATGCTACCCCTATTGTTATTGATCATTTCCATTTCTTCCCAGCCAGCATTATCATATTAAAGCCAACACATTAGTTCTCTTACGACACTGAGACCATCCAACAGTACTGTTTACTTTTCCAATGATACTGTGTGCATGAGTTTCCCATCCCTCCTCCTGTGCATATGTATGTGTAGGTAGAGAGATATGAGCTTCCCCCCCCCCCCCCCCCCCCTTGCCCTCTCTATCTTTTTTTCCCCCAGCAACAACGATAGCCCTTCACCCACTGATCACTTCCATTCCTTTCCAATCATTATTTATCATTACCAACATCCCCACATATAACTACTATCATCTTAATAACCACCCTTTAGTGTGTGTGTGTGTGTGTGTGTGTGTGTGTGTGTGTGTGGTGTGGGTGGGTGTGTGTATTGTGTGTGGTGTGTGGTGTGTGTGTGTGTGGTGTGTCTTGTTTGTTTTGTTTTGTTTCTTATGTATGACTTCTATCCTTACCACTAAGCACTATTATCAATCTACCATAATCACTACATCACTAATTTATCATACCATTACACAATAATTACAAAACAAACAAACCCTACTGTTTTACTACCCTCCACCCCCCTTTTTCTTTCTCCCCTTCATTGTTTAGCCACTAGTAACACTACAACTATTGTCGTCATATCCGAAAAAAAAAGTAAGAAAAAAGAAAAAGAAAAAATATTAAACAGCATTCCTCGCCTTATCATTTACGTTTTCATCATCGCCACTATCATCACTATTATTGCTATTGCTATCATCATTATTCTTGCCATCATTATTATTTCAACTCCCATGATCCCCTTTTTAACGGCCTCGTTTTCATCCAACACCCATTTTGCGCCGAATATGAGAAGAAACGTGGTTGCTCGTTCGTTTTCATTGTCTTAAAATGTGTTTGTTTTTTCCCTGAAGAAGACCCAAGAGGTCGAAACGCATTGTGTTTTGTCCTGTAATCTGTTTGTATTGTCTGTCGGAGCTAGTACCGTTTCTTCTTAAAATTTGCTTCATTTTCCACCCTCAGTCACGACGTTTTCAAAACAAACAACAAAAAAATCGTGAACATGTTGAAAATTTCAAACCCAAGCTGCGACGTGACCTACAGAAAAATAGAAATCCAAGACGATGAATTATGTATTATGCAAAATAGGATCTGTTTTTACAAATCCGAGTTGTTCAGATGGGAAAAAATGAATTGATTACAGACTTATTTTCTTGCAACGCATATATTATGTTTAAAAAATAAATAAAAAATATAAAGGAGCAACATCGGAGCTACACAAAATAGGAGACAATCTCCACCTGTACTCCTCAACATGAACATTCACTTACGTTTTATATTCAATGCATATACACGAGCATGATCTCTCTCTCTCTCTCTCTCTCTCTCTCTCTCTCTCTCTCTGTGTGTGTGTGTGTGTGTGTGTGTGTGTGTGTGTGTGTGTGTGTGTGTGTATCTGAGTCTCTCTCTCTCTCTCTCTCTCTCTCTCTCTTTCTCTCTCTCCACACACACACACACACACACACACACACACACACACACACACACACACACACACACACACACACACACACACACACACAACACACACACACACGAATACATGCACAGCCCCCTAACTGGGTTTATAGACTTTTTTCCTGTGCATTTTTAGGAACGTCATGATTTACAGAGAGAATGACTAAATTCTATTGTTTAAGCGAAACCAGAATTTTTTACGACCACTTTTTCCTGAAATTATTTACGCTTTTCAGAAAGAAAAGAAAAAGGAATTGTACGGCAAGCTACTCTTGAGATATTCACATTTTATGAATAAACTATTCGGAAGGTCTAGACTGTTTTTGAAATGTTTCCGACAATAAAATATATGACAAAAGTTATGCAACAAAAAAACAAAAAACAAACAACAACAAAAAAGAGTTTACGGATATAGTGAGTTTACAACAACAACAAAAATAAAATAAAAAAATAAACATTCTTTTCCGGGAGTTTGACCGGCTTGTAAACCCACTTTTGAAAGTTGGGAAACTGCACTCTCTCTCTCTCTCTCTCTCTCTCTCCTCTCTTCTCTCTCTCTCTCTCTCTCTCTCTCAGGTGACAGATCAAACGTCTCCTACCTGGATGTCTAGGTACTGTTGACAGGTGTAGACAGTGACGAATAGCCAAGTCGTTCCACACAACTCTCTCTGTCACAACACAAGACAGCCAGCTAACCCAATCGATGTGCTCTCTCTTGGAGTCTTTGAATGGTCGCTTCGGGCTTGGGTAGTTCGCTGGGTCGGAGTCTATCCCTCCGTCGTATATAAGGCCGAGAGCGAACACATGGGGCAGGGAATTTTACCAGCCCCCCTCACCCCCCACCCTTCCCATCTATCCACCACCTTCCCTCCCTTG
>CM031621.1:32181600-32186600 GCA_018398815.1 Conus ventricosus
CAGATCAACTTGTTCTTTTGATCCAGGGATGCTGGGTTCGGTTCCTGCTGTAGACAGCATAGTTTAGACAACAAGGTTACAGAAGCTTTGGAGTAGAGAAGGTTATTGTGTGCAATTGGGACTGGTCTCACACACAGAACACCACACACCACAACACACACACACACACACACACACACACACACACACACACACACACACTCACACACACACAGATAACAGCATACCCGTGCATTGCAGCTTTTACGAAGATGGAATGTGGCTGCCTTAATAATGGTATACATTTTGTCATACGAGCAACAATCATACCGATGGTGAAATTTGATATGAACCACGGATGAGGAGGGCACCAGCCTGGTTCAGAAATAAAAGATCAGGATGGTCTGTTGTTGGGGAGAAAGACTGGTAACATGAAGACTTGTTACAGGGCATCGATTGGTGCAGAAATAAAAGATCAGGATGGTCTGTTTTAGGGGAACAAGACTGGTAACATGAAAACTTGTTACAGGGCATCCGATTGGTGCAGAAATAAAAGATCAGGAGGGTCTGTTTTAGGGGAGCAAGACTGGTAACATGAAAACTTGTTACAGGGCATCCGATTGGTGCAGAAATAAATGATCAGGATGGTCTGTTGTAGGGGAACAAGACTGGTAACATGAAAACTTGTTACAGGGCATCCGATTGGTGCAGAAATAAAAGATCAGTATGGTCTGTTGTAGGGGAACAAGACTGGTGACATGAAAACTTGTTACAGGGCATCCGATTGGTGCAGAAATAAAAGATCAGTATGGTCTGTTGTAGGGGAACAAGACTGGTGACATGAAAACTTGTTACAGGGCATCCGATTGGTGCAGAAATAAAAGATCAGTATGGTCTGTTGTAGGGGAACAAGACTGGTGACATGAAGACTCGTTACAGGGCACCCGATTGGCGACAACGATAAAAGTTGAGTGACGTAAGATCGAAATGATATGCGGTTGATCCATCGCCACAAGACTTGAGATCACTCGAAGAACACATGGGAAAAGCATTTCTTTAAAACAACAACACACACCACACACACACACACACACACATTGTGAAAGTTAAGAATTTGGAATGATACAAGATCAATGCGCACAAGATGAACATCACATCAAAGGACACATGTAAGTAACAGTCGCTTACCAGGAATTACCCTCTCTATTCTTGTTCTTCAATGTGGCACGAACTAGATGCTGTGCCCAGACCTCTTGATTTTCGCGGTACTAGGAAGGTACCATGTATGAAAACGCCTATGGACTACAGCACCTCCACGTCAATCAGAGGTCGGCCCCTTCGCTACCTGCGTGTCGCTGATGACGTCGGCCCCCTGAGCGGCAACGAAGCCAAATTCCAGGGATTCAACGCCACCACCCTGAAAAAAAGAAAGGATCGAGTAGACACGGAATGGAGGTCAGCTGAGCGACTGCTGGTCATTGGTGGTTTGCGGTCATCTGTTAGGATATGGGAGCTGGACGTGGGCAGCAGATTACAGAGGAGGGGGGGGGGGGAGGGGGGGGGGCGAATTTCTTGCATCTCACACAAGGAACATGGAAACGACTATTTCATATCTTGCAGCAGTTCACCACACACACTGACTGACATGCGCCTCCCCTCGCAGTTAAGTCTTACCAGTCGTTCAAAGCTTGCCTCGGACGGCACGGGCACGCCTGTCGCCATGATCCCCTTCCTATCCAAGATCATGCCGCGAGGCAACAGTGGAAGGTGAACGCTCCAGGAACAGGCCGAAGCGGTCCTCGACACACCAGGTAAAGAGGTGGACTGAGTACAACACCTCTACCCGGTCGAGCATGACTGAGGACAGAAAGGAGCGAAGATACCTGACCCTCCCAAGCGCCCGTCACGCCCTGTGACCTGCTTTCATGATTCAGTGATTCAAGAAGTTTAGTCCTTGGACTGGACTGATTTATACCGAACAGCTTAATTGGGGAATATACATCAGAAACTCTTAATATCAACATTTGCTCAGTGATACAGTGGACATATTCAGTGTCAACACACACTCCAGGTATCTTCAGATAAAGAACAGTTGTATACACCCTTCCCAAGTTTCATCAGTTTGCTTTTTTAAATTGTCTTTTTCGTTTTCCAAATTTTTTTTTTTTCTTCCAGTCTAAAATAAATTACGTAAATAGAGAGTGGTATTACCTGTATATGAGTGTATTTCGAAGTATCATGTTAGGACATACTAGAAGAAAATTCGTGGAAAAAGCCTCTCATTTTACATTCTTTACAAATTTTGCTTTTCTTGTTTTCTCCTTCTCTCCTACCAAGTTCAGTCAACAGAAGCCGTGTTTTATATTTCATTATAGAAATATAACAAATACTTACTTCTTTCCTGTACAAACATTTATTGTTATCCTCTACTTTCATAAGACACTGACTTGAATCGCGATTTTCACACACACACGCGCGCGTGCACACACACACACACACACACACACACACACACACACACACACACTCCTCTTCTCTCTCTCTCTCTCTCTCTCTCTCTCTCTCTCTCTCTCTCTCTCTCTCTCTCTCCATACACGCACGCAATCACGCTCTCTCTCTCTCTCTCTCTCCTCTCTCTCTCTCTCTCTCTCTCTCTCTCTCTCACACACACACACACACACACACACACACACACACACACACACACACACACCAAACTCTGGCAGACTGACAGTCTTCTATGCTTCGCAACATGGATGTCAAACCCTGTTATGTGTGCAACTGAACGACCTGGCGGAAATAGCCGGGCTAACAGAGTTGCCCGGGCGGGGCCTTTATGCGCGCACGCACGCACGCACGCACGCACACACACACACACACACACACACACACACACACACACACACACACACACATAAACAAACTCTTTCTCACTCACACATACACAAGCACACACACTCTCTCTGTCTCTGTCTCTCTCTCTGTCTCTCTATCTCTCTCTCTCTCTCTCTCTTCTCTCTCTCTCTCTCTCTTTCTTCTCTCTTCTCTCTCTCTCTCTCTCTCTCTCTCTCTCTCTCTCTCTCTCTCTCTCTCTCTCTCTCTCTCTCTCTCTCCAAGCTATAGCAGACTGGCAGTCCTGCACGCTTCCTCACGTTGACGTTGAACACTGTCATGTGTCCAGCTGTACGACCTGGCCGAAATAGCCAGGCTGACCGAGCTGCCCGGAGCCTTCATGGTGGGCGCCGGGGCGGGGCCCTGGAAGATCGTGGGCGTCAACTCCGAGCTGGTGTGCAACGTGCAGGTGTCGCCGGATGGCGCGCGGGCCCTCAGGTGTAACAGCCACATCGCCAAGGTGAACGACAAGGTGAGATCAGATGTAACGGCCACGCATTATTGAGATGAAAGTCAAGGTGAGATCATGTAACAGCCACATCGCCAAGGTGAACGACAAGGTGAGATCAGATGTAACACCCACACATTATCGAGATGAAAGTCGAGGTGAGATCATGTAACAGTCACATTGCCAAGGTGAACGATAAGGTGAGATCAAATGTAACAACCACATTGTCATGTCGAGGTGATGTAACAACCGCATTGTCGAGGTGATGTAAGAGCCACATTGTCGAGGTGATGTAACAAGCACATTGTCGAGGTGATGTAACAAGCACATTGTCGAGGTGATGTAACAGCCACATTGTCGAGGTGATGCAACAGCCACATTGTCGAGGTGATGCAACAGCCACATTGTCGAGGTGATGTAACAACCACATTGTCGAGGTGATGTAACAGCCACATAGCCAAGGTGAACCCGAAGTTGAAATCGGGCGTGACAGTCACATTACCCAAGTGACCCGTCAAGATGAGATCAGATGTAACGGCCACGTCGTCCAGGTTTTGAGTTATACCTAGATTTGTGTGTTAAGCTGAATTTTTTGACTGGATTTATCTTCGTTCATGCGGCTTTATTTCTGTTAAGATGCCTTTTCTTTCTTTCCTTTTGGGTGGGGTGGGGGGTGTGCGCGCGCGCGCGCGTGCGCTGATGTTGTGTGTGTGTGTGTGTGTGTGTGGTGTGTGTGTGTGTGTGTGTGCTGTGTGTGTGTGGTGTGGGGTGTGGGTGGGTGGGTGAGTGTGGATGTGGGTTTAAGCTGACTGTACACTTTCACTTGCGGTTTTTATTCCCCAGTAATTTTAATAATATTGCGCCATTCTTTCCGTTCGTCACATGCTGAAATGACCATATTGATTAAAAGCCAGAACACAACTAAATAGCTTACACAAAACAGAGAACAAAGTGACGCGTGTTCAATACACAATCACGTGCAGGCGACGGGATCCGGGGAGCATCGTTTTGCGCATTTCTATGTTCATTGTTTGTGATGTCTGCAGAATATACTTTTTTTTTACACTTTATACTAAACAGGCGTCACTCTGACCTCTATTTTGTGTTTTTACTTGCGTCGTGACATTAACGTTGCAGTCTGTTTTAGTATTAATGTTGACCAGTATCCTGATTGGTTTTTTTTTTCATTTTTTTTCCCCTCTTTTTTTCTGTCTCAAGGACGGCTCCTGTATCCTGACTCAGTTGAAAGACACGTTGAATTTCAACCTGATGGGCAATTTCCTGTGTTCTGAAGGGAAACCAGGCAAGGTACGTCTTCCCTCGGTCTGTCGATCTCCAGTTCACACACCAGAAAACTGAATAAAGGACAAAAAAAAAGAATCATTATGGAACAGAGACTAGCACTGCAGTGGGTATTCAGCAATTTAGAGTGATGCTGGACAGCTAATACGCATGAAATGTATCATCACTAAATCGATCATGACTTGACAACCTGTCTTATAGTCACGAACATGTATGGAATGTAAATCACGAATGCAGCAGAAATTAACAAATATCAGTACAATCAGCAGACAACAACCATGAAGGTTAAATGTTCTACATCCTTCTGGTAAACAAAAACAAGAACACCACCAATGATAATGATAGTAATGATAATAATAATGATGATAATGATAATAAT
>CM031621.1:32189100-32194100 GCA_018398815.1 Conus ventricosus
AGCGCGAATTTCACGCAGAGAAATCCTTTATGACGACGACGTACTCCCATACGACGCGACACATTGTCAACTGTTTAACATCTGCACTGCCTTGTGTAAGTTTTTGCCCACAACCAACATTGCCGATTTTGGCGAAATCTGGCGGAGAGTTGAAATGTATGCGGTGGTTTGAACCCCTCTAATCTGGGCGCCGATCAGCATCAGTGAGCAGATCCAGAAAGGGTTCGGAGGCTGTGAGATGGAGTCTTGAGTAGGATTTGATTCAAGTTCAAAGAGGACTGTTCGACCACGTTGGAGGTGTGCGCTCTCCCAGTGGCCTTCTAGTTTTGACGGTGACTCATATTCTAATTGTTGATATCTCTCTATATCTCTCTCGTCTTACTTTTCATAGTTGTATTTGAGGTTGTGTGTCCACATAGTACATAGTTGTATTTGAGGTGTGTGTCCACATAGTACATAGTTGTATTTGAGGTGTGTGTCCACATAGTACATAGTTGTATTTGAGGTGTGTGTCCACATAGTACATAGTTGTATTTGAGGTGTGTGTCCACATAGTACATAGTTGTATTTGAGGTGTGTGTCCACATAGTACATAGTTGTATTTGAGGTGTGTGTCCACATAGTACATAGTTGTATTTGAGGTGTGTGTCCACATAGTACATAGTTGTATTTGAGTGTGTGTCCACATAGTACATAGTTGTATTTGAGTGTGTGTCCACATAGTACATTCCATTTATGTTTATGACAGTGTGTCGATTGTTGTTGTTTGTTTTGTTTTTCCGGCACAGCCTGATTTTTCCTGCACCCCCCTGACCAGTGAGGCGCTAGTCAACGACTGGCTCATGTTCTACGAAATGGACGCCACGCTGGTGTGCCTGGGAGAGGTGGTGTCGCACGATCCGGTCAGTATGCGTGTAGGCTGTATAGAAGAGAGAGAAGTGTGTGTGGGAGGTGTGTGTTGTGTGTGTGTGTGGTGTGTGTGTGTGTGTGTGTGTGTGTGTGTGTGGTGTGTGTGTGTGTGTGTGTGTGTGTGTGTGTGTGTGTGTGTGTGTGTGTGTGTGTGTGTTGGCTTGTGTGTGTGTGTGTGTGTGTGTGTGTGTGTGTGTGTGTGTGTGTGTGTGTGTGTGCTGTGTGTGTGGTTGTGTGTGTGTGTGTGTGTGTGTGTGTGTGTGTGTGTGTGTGTGTGCGTGCGTGCGCTTGTGTGTGTGTGTGTGTGTGTGTGTGTGTGTGTGTGTGTGTGTGTAATTATGTGTGTGTGCGTGTGTGTGCCGCGCGTGTATGAAATGTGCATGTATATATAGAAAAAGGTTAGGAGCAAATCCTTTCGTTTAAAAAGTGTGTATGTGGGTTGGGGGGGGGGGTGTTCATGGGAGAGAAGGTGTGCTCGACAATATCCAAATGAAGGCGCGTTAAAAAAAAAAAAAAACCTTAAAAAAATGAAGTTATTGAATGCGGAAATGGAGACTTTTTGTCCTTGGAGTCCCCCCCCCCCCCCCCCCCCCCTCTCTTTCTCTCTCTGTCTCAGTTTATCTGTCTGTCTGTCTGTCTGTCTGTCTGTCTGTCTCTCTCTCTCTCTCTCTCTCTCTCTCTCTCTTCTCCTCTCTCTCTCTCTCTCTCTCTCTCTCTCTCTCTCTCTCTCTCTCTGTCTGATCCACACCTATCTGTCACTTGAAGATCGATTACTAAGCTTATTCAGAGGTCAGACATCAGCTAAATCTTCTTCAAGAGCCCCCTCCCCCCCCCCCCCCTCCCCCGCCTCTTCCCCAAACAGCTGTCACATTTTTCTCTCTTTCATTCTAGCCACACGGTCTAACCGATTTGGTGTAGCTTTTAGTGGCTAGTCGGTACTCAAACACTTTTTCTTCTACAACAAAAAAACGGAAACTAAATTTAAAAACAAAAACAAAAACGGCAAGTAGGCTTTTTCGTACACATTTGTCAACGTTGAATATTGATTTGACTTGTCCCATTTTTTCCATTCATGTATATAGCTTTTGATATGCCGTACCTTAGATCTGAGTCATGTGTTGTGTGTGTGTGTGTGTGTGTGTGTGTGTGTGTGACTTTACGTTGATGAATTGTCATTCACTGACACAGGCCTTTTGTATTTCTTTTCAAAGACACCGAGTTTATTTTCAATCATTTGTTGGCACAGATCCCATGTTTTCGTTTTTCCTAACAGTGTTCTAAAACATAGTTATGCAAGTGCTGTTTTTCATCTCATGACGTATGTACAGACGACAAAAGTGTGCAACATTTCCAGTAACTTCAGTAAAGTTCTTACAGGTTCTAGAAATGACATTTTTTTGCTTTGCTATCCATGACTTTGTGTAAAATATTCCCTATCTTTTGATTGGTTATTCCAATTTGCGGTACAAATAACTTTTGATTTCAAAAGCTATAACGAGCTGAGATGTTTGTTGACTGAGAGAGCGACAGGTGACCGATGAATTTGTCCGAGTTAAAGGGCAGGCGCCCGTGTTTTTTTTTTGACCATCTTAACGGTCGTATGAAGACACGAGTTCGTGAATCTTCAACTGGGATTCAAGCTTCCAGTTTGTTACCAGTTCCCTGTCTCCGATGTGATTTAGTGAAAGAGCGGAACTAGCGCATGCGATTCGATTTCATTTCACACGACGTATTATGTCTTCTGAAACATCTTCAAACATAAATTGGCTTCCGTTTGAAAGAACAGCTCAACTTTTCCCAAGTGGAAACTCCGAGAGCACGCTTTTGCTGATCGGCTTGGCTGTTCTCCTTCGTAGGTTTCGCAGAAAGTTGACCGATGACAACGACGAAAAAGTTTATCAAGATGTGCAGGCAGAAGGAAGGGCTATACTGTACTTCGTTATGCACACAGTTGTTCTCGTATTGATGTTCCCAGGACCTGGATCTACGGGTGGAGCATTTCCACTGCTTCAGCGAGCATGGCCAAGGTGGGCATTACCATTACGACACCACACCCAACGACGTGGTCTACCGCGCTTATTTCAACATTGCCGAGTTCCTTTACCGCATCGATCAGCCTCCCGCCTCCCCTCACAAGTTTGGCCGGTGATGTGTGAGATGTATCATATCATGTTAGATACTGGGATGTAGGCCTGATTGCCTTGTTTTAAGCCAGTGCTGTCAGATCTGAATTGTTCGTTTCAAGTGATTTTAAAAAGTAATATTTTGGTTAACTTTCAATTTGCCTGGAAGCATTGATTTTCCCCTTGTTTGTCTGATTCATGAAAAAAAATGTAATTACAATACTTTTGATAGATCAGTTTGTAAAAATGTAAAATGTGAAAATTTGAAATACGATGTGTTCAAAGATGAGTTTTAACCATGGGGTTTGTTTCGTTCCATGGGATCATCTCCAGTGTTAGAAGTGTTTCGTGAGAACAAAATATTAATTATAGTGAACTCCTGATATAGTAAACGCCGGAAATAGTAAACAATTGCTTATAGTAAACGTTTTTCTTGGTCCCGGTCCCAAGCCTTCTTAGTCTCTGTTAATTTTAGCCGGATATAGTAAACATCGGAAATAATAAACATCCTTTATAGTAAACTCATTTTCAAGTCCCTAAAGCTTCCCACCGCCGGCAATTGTAAACTTTTATGAGAGTTACTTCCCTTTGACATGCTGTTACAGTGAACTCCGCAAATAGTAAACGCCGGTAATAGTAAACAACTGCTTACAGTAAACGTTTTTCTTGGTCCTGGTCCTAAGTTTTCCCTTTGACAAAACAATGGCGTACAAACGTGTGACTGTCACTGAAAAGGAAAATAGATTTAATCAAACAAGTTGAAGAAAACGACAAGAAGCAAATTGAGTTAGCCCTTGAGTTTGGAATTTCTAAAGCGACAGTAATTATGGTTTATTACGATGCGCTATACGAAATGTAGCCTTTGAATATGGATACACAGTTCATGATTTGTTGACATTCACCTCAATCATAAAACTGAATTTTCTGTGGGACATTAAACACAGATTTACTAACAAAACTTCATTAAAGGCATCATTTTAAAGCTGCTGGTTTAGTACATAATAACAACATCATTACAAGCTTTTCTTTTTTTCTGATTTGTAAATTATGTACTGTGTAATTACTTATAGAGCCGTCATAGCCTGTTGTTGGCAAGCCGGACTTGTGATCTGAGGTTCCCATGTTCGAATCACGGCAGTGGCTTTGGCGGTGTGTCCTTGGGAAAGACACTTCACTCTTATTTCCTCAATCCACCCAAGTGTAAATGGATACTTGACTTCGGTTGGGGGAGGTTGGCGGAAGGAGAGGACTGAGCTCCATCTTCCTATGCTACGCCCTAGCACAGAGTTAAAAATTCACTGCCCCAATTGCCTTGATAAAAGGCTACGGGAACTTTAACCTACCCTAAAATTACTGGGTTTTTTGTTTGTTTGTTTGTTTGTTTTTCTTTTTTTTAATGTGTAAGATTAAACTTGTATCAGTACTGAAAATAGGATTTTTTTTGGGGTGGGGGTGGGGGGGGGGGGGTGGGGGGGTGCCACACATTTCACCGAAAGTTGTTTCGTCGAACCATTTCGACGAAACGAACTTTGACGAAATGTAGTGCACCGTTGTTTTTTGTATCCTGTGTCTATCACAAAACCCATCAATTGTGAGGGCAGGTGATAATTACGTAACTTAAGGAGGACAGTTTAGGATTATGTGACTTGTAGGAGGATATGTGGAGGTGAGATGATTATCGTGTGATTTGTGGAGGTGAGGTGATGATCGTAAGATTTGTGGAGGTGAGGTGATGATCGTGTGATTTGTGGAGGTGAGGTGATGATCGTAAGATTTGTGGAGGTGAGGTGATGATCGTAAGATTTGTGGAGGTAAGATGATGATCATGCGATTTGTGGAGGTAAGGTGATGATCGTACGATTTGTGGAGGTAAGGTGATGATCGTAAGATTTGTGGAGTTGAGATAACGATCGTAAGATTTGTGGAGTTGAGATAACGATCGTAAGATTTGTGGAGTTGAGATAACGA
>CM031621.1:32199100-32216600 GCA_018398815.1 Conus ventricosus
AGGAAAAACTCTGATCTCAAACCTCCGCTGCCTTGCGGCTATACCCACTCTTAGGAAAGGCTTCGGGAGTCAACCCTGAGGAAAAATCCGGAGTCGGAGTCCCCAAGGCAGTCCGAGAATGTATACAGCAACGTTCTGGCAACTCCTGCGACGGCACTGGAACCATGTGTATCGGCGTTTGCCTTTCCAATGGACCATTCCAGCGACGTGGAGAGAGGGGGGTCTGCTGCATGGGTAACAGCTTGCCCTCCATACTTACTTACCCAGGCTTTGCGCTCTGGAGAGGTCACTCCAGCTTCGCTTTGCAGCGTCGACAAAACACGGGAAGTAGCAGTCTACCGGTTATAAGTCTTCATACTCAATTGGCGTAGAGTCAGACGCCAGGGGCTGCTTCCGACGGTGGGAGAGGTCATCGCATCTCACTGGGCAGCTACCGCCCGCCTTAAGCTGGGCAGTCCCCAGCCAGTAAGGTGCTGCCCCGCCACGGTCCGTTAGCCTCACTGGGTGCGTGGGGTTTAGGGTGAAAACCGACAAGCGGATCGATAACTATGCACCAGGCAACAGAAAAATGAGAACTTCCGCCCTGAAATTGGGTACGTGGAACGTAAGGACAATGACTCCAGGCTTTTCTGACGACCTGCAGGAAGTAAACGATGCTCGCAAGACAGCCGTCATCGACAGAGAATTGAGCAGACTGCAGATGGACTTTGTCGTCCTTCAAGAAACCAGGCTCCCAGAAACAGGATCTGTGAGGGAGAGAGACTTCACCCTGTTCTGGCAGGGCAAACCATCAGACGAGGTCAGAGAACACGGCGTGGGATTCGCAGTTAGAAACAAATTATTGGAGTCCATAACCCCACCAGCAGAAGGAACAGAACGAATCCTGTCTCTCCGACTCCAAACATCATTGGGACCAGTCAGTCTAATTAGTGCCTACGCATGAAACCGACTTCCTGTTCTAGAGAACTAGCTCTAATGGTCTGTTCTACACCATGCCGCCGATGCAAAATCTGACGTTGTTGCCAGAGCATCATTGTTATTATTATCATTATTATTATTATCATCATTTTTTATTATTATTGTTACTATTGTTATCATTATTCTTGTTATTGTTATCATTCTCGTCATTATTATTTTTATCATCATCATCGTTATTATCATTATCATTGATATAATCATTATTATTTATCATCATCACCATTATTGTTACAGCCGATGTATGTGTACTCTGGAACAAAAAGTTGGCATGGAAAGGTTTGCAGTGCACAGTCCAAGATGGACAAAGAAGACACAGACGGAAGGACAGATAGGAAAAGACATCAGCTCCTTCTCAGATGTTAACAGAGAACCACAGCAACAAATGGACAGGCATTATGTGGACCACCATGACGCTGTCACATGACGCTGTCATCATGACGCTGTCCATCCATGACCGCTGTCACCATGACGCTGTCACCATAACGCTGTCACCTTAATGACGCTGTCACCATAACGCTGTCACCATACGCTGTCACCATAACGCTGTCACCATAAGCACATACGCTGTCACCATGACGCTGTCACCATAACGCTGTCACCATAACGCTGTCACCATGACGCTGTCACCATAACGCTGTCACCATGACGCTGTCACCATGACGCTGTCACCATGACGCTGTCACATAACGCTGTCACCATAACCTGTCACCATACGCTGTCACCATGACGCTGTCACCATGACGCTGTCACCATGACGCTGTCATCATAACGCTGTCACCATAACGCTGTCACCATGACGCGCTGTCACCATAACGCTGTCACCATGACGCTGTCACCATGACGCTGTCACCATGACGCTGTCACCATAACGCTGTCACCATGACGCTGTCATCATAACACTGTCACCATACGCTGTCACCATGACGCTGTCACCATGACGCTGTCACCATGACGCTGTCATCATGACGCTGTCACCATGACGCTGTCACCATAACGCTGTCACCATAACGCTGTCACCATGACGCTGTCACCATAACGCTGTCACCATGACGCTGTCATCATAACGCTGTCACCATAACGCTGTCACCATGACGCTGTCACCATAACGCTGTCACCATAACGCTATCACCATATAACGCTTCACCATATAACGCTGTCACCATAACGCTGTCACCATGACGCTGTCACCATAACGCTGTCACCATAACGCTGTCACCATGACGCTGTCACCATAACGCTGTCACCATGACGCAGTCATCATAACGCTGTCACCATAACGCTGTCACCATGACGCTGTCACCATAACGCTGTCACCATGACGCTGTCACCATGACGCTGTCACCATGACGCTGTCACCATAACGCTGTCACCATGACGCTGTCATCATAACGCTGTCACCATAACGCTGTCACCATGACGCTGTCACCATAACGCTGTCACCATAACGCTGTCACCATGACGCTGTCACCATAACGCTGTCACCATAACGCTGTCACCATGACGCTGTCACCATAACGCTGTCACCATAACGCTGTCACCATGACGCTGTCACACCTGATGCTGTCACTATGCTGTCACCATGACGCTGTCACCATGCTGTCTTTACAGCCAGCACTCAGTGGCACGTGACAGAGAAGAAAGACAAAGTAGATGGCTGTTTGTTCAGGCTGAGCACATCCGAAGACAAGGAGCCTAATTATACCTTGTCAATATCAACACTGGAAAATGAACTTCCTGCTGTCAATAAACATCATGCGCGATGTTAGTTGTGGACTACTAAGTTACGCAAACCATTAGAATCACGCGTTCTGAGGGAATCTTGGAACTGAAAGGGCAGAAATGACAAGATCAATTTCCCGACTTCTGTTTCAGAATCCCCTGAGTTTGTGGTAGTTGTTGTTCAAGATTTTCTTTTTAATGAATAAAGTGAAAAGCATTGGTTTAAAAAAGAACATGTTTAAACACATTCTCTAGCATTTATGGTTGGTTTTTTTTTCGTTATTTTTAATTCTTTGAGATAAATTTGTTGCTATTTTTCTTTTGTTTTTCTTTGAGAGAACCATATAACGCTGTTTTAGTGTTTTGCTTCTATCTCTGTTGCTATTTTGGGTAAAGAAGGAAGTAACAAACGAGGGAGAACTTTCTAAAGCCGGTCTGCAAAGGGAAGAGTATTGTACGCGCGCGCGCCACACACACACACACACACACACACACACACACACACACACACACACACACACACACACACACTGACTGACTGACTGACTGACTGAAACCAATTTAGTAATCAAGTATCTTAACAGTTCTTACCAAGTTGAAGCAAAAAGTTAAATGATTACAATAGAGTTTTCATCCATCATTTTGATAGATGTCACCAAGTACTGGCTAAAGTTATACTGTCTAGAAGTGAATGGACTGTATTCAATATCAGCACTTTTCCACAATATTGAATTGCTTTAATATGCTATTATCTAGTTACAACTGTTTTTGATATTGTGCATGTAATTGCTTGACCCTTGCATGTCTAGTGCCACTTTTTTTTACTTTGTACAAATGAATGGGTCTTCATGTGCCCCCTCCCCCCGCCCCCCGCCCCCATCTTCTTTCCAAAGGAAATAATGTGGCAATCTCTTTCATTAGTATTTATGTTCCATTATTGATCTGTTAAAGCATGGTGCTTTTTTGTTTCTTTATTCTATTGACTTGGCCCACCCTGTTGCTGGCAGATCTTTACCACGGCCTGTCGTTGGTACACCACTGCAAAGATGGCAGTAGCAAACAATTCTGGAATGGGTGGCAGTTATTTAGCTTTTTTCTCATGTCTGTCTGGTCGATCGTGTTGCTGGCAGCTCTTTGCAAGGGCCTACCCGTCATTGATAGGTCAATGCAAGCGTTGCGGTTACATACCATACTGGGATGTGTACATGTAATTGTAAAGTAAAGGAGCGGGCATAGGTGTGTACATGTGTATAGGCGTTTCCCTTAGTATGTGCCAGAGAGTTGCGCATGTGTGTGTTGTGTGTGTGTGTGTGTGTGTGTGTGTGTGTGTGTGTGAGTGACATTTACACCTTCACTCATTTAAAACATCATGTAAAAACTGTACAATACTCTCTCTCTCTCTCTCTCTCTCTCTCTCTCTCTCTCTCTCTCTCTCTCTCTCTCTCTCTCTCTTCTCTCTCTCTCTTCTTCTGTGGTGAGCATATTGATATAGACAAGTAGTCAGAGATAGGGAGTTATGCATGAAGATAGGGTGTGTGTGTGGTGTGTGTGTTGTGTGTGTGTGTGGCGTGTGCGTGTGTGTGTGTGTTGCTAATTCAGTGATTTTGCTTATTTAAAAAGAACGAACAGCTAAAAACAATCTCTCTCTCTCTCTCCTCTCTCTCTCTCTCTCTCTCTTCTCTCTCTCTCTCTCTCTCTCTCTCTCCATACTGTTTATCTTTGAAGATCTAGAGATGGTGTAGTGAGGAATATATTGGAAGATGTCTACAGTTTGTAAACTGTTTTTGCCAAAGATCAAGAATACAGAAATCATTCACACAACAACAACAACCAAAAAGAGAGAAAAAAAAAGAAAAAAATTAAGTGCGGAATACAACAGGACATTAAGTATCCCCAAATAAATGAATTAAAAAACTTGGTGGTGACTAACCAGTTAAAAGTAAAAGTAGCATATGGATGTTTCAGTTTCAGTTTCACTAAGGTGGGGACACCGCGGGCTGAACTAGTCCGTATACGCTACACCACATCCTCTAAGGTTTGAGACCACTCCGCGCATGATTTAAAGCTGATGGATAACTGAACGAATAACTAAGATGAAAGAATTCAATAGGAATGAAAGAAGAGGAGTGCTACGACACCAGCACGAGATTCTTCATGCATGAAACAAAGCCGTCTGTTTCGTTTACACGTAACTATCAATATTTCAACTTTTTATCACGTGGTTATTCTGTGAAAGGAACTGGACATGTCATCTTTAACTTTTATGTTGTGTTATGTTTGCGTTTCACATCAGTTGTGACCAGTCAGATAGGGCCGTTTTCGTTGGTCAGACATACAAGCAGCAAGACATGATTTATTTACCGATTGGTTTGGGTTTTTTTTTGTTAGTCCCATTTTTATTTTGTGCCATTCATACGCATGATCTTGTTCTCATTTGTCAGCTGGTCAGGTCTTTCTTAAAATGGCTTTGTTCCTGGCTGGAAAAATGCCAACAATTTTGTTGTTTTTTTTTTGTTGTTGTTGTTTTTTTGTGTGTGTTTTTGTTTTTTTTGTCGTCAACGCGCGTGCGCGTTTACACACACACACACACACACACACACACACACACACACAAGAAGGAAAAGTAGGAAGAAAGAAAGAAAAAGAAAAAATAGTGAGAAAAAGGACGGATAAACCAAAGAAAGGGAAAGGGTGGGGGGTGGAGATGGTGGTGAGTGAATGAATGCATTAGAGAAAGAAAGAGAGATTTAAAAAAAAAACAGAAATGGAGGAAGGAAAGAAGGAAAAGAAAAAGAAAGAATGAAGTTAAGAGAGACAGAGGAAGCGAAGAAAGAAAGAAGCAAAGAGAAAACTTGGCCTGCAGAAATAAAGGAAAAAGAACTGCTTTGAAGAAACTTTCAATGTTGCTTCATTCCTTTTATTTGAATCAATAGAGACACAATCTATTAAAACATGTGATATCAAAGTAAAACACACCGTAATATATTGTTCACCGAGATTGACCAGTGCAACAACAATTTTCGGCAGAAAAAAATAAAGGGACAGCACTGCGTATTATATGTGTTACATTTTCTGAAAATTGCCTCCCTTTCAACAACGACATAATTATGTCTTATCTTTATGGAGTTGTTTTCAGTCCATGGATCAAGATCAGCAATGCCCCAGATCTGCGTCACTGGCGAGAAGAGTAATTATCACGTGACGTCAGCACAGGAAAGCAGTGTTGATCATCGAGATTCAAGCTTTCAAAAACCGCGGCAACAATTGTGAATACTAGTTCCACGAATCAAAAATCAAAACCAGTGATATCGAAATAACACATACAATAAATCAAAAAGAGCGCTGTCTATCGAGATGAAAGCATTCCAATTCATGGCCACAATACTACAGCCATCTGAATACTATTTTCATGAATCGAGAATCAAACAAACAAACAAACCAGCAAAAACAAAACAAACAAAAAAACAGAGAGAGAGAGAGAGAGAGAGAGAGAGAGAGAGTACAACCTACATAGGCCTAGTCGAGTAAATGCACATAGAGTGCCCGGTCCCGCTTCACATCAGAAAGCATCAGCGCACATACTTCACCCTCCAGCCTTCTCCCCGAACAACGTTTTGCCGTGAAGGTCTACAGTCAACAGCACGTGCAACGTGTTCAGGGGAGACGCAGACCCAGTTTCTGTCGCAGTGAAGACACGGCAGGAATGAGCTTGTCCTGAAATCGCTGCATGGACTTGTCAGTCATTCTCGGCCCCCCGCAGCTGAACTTCCAGTTCTGTTTGCAGGTTCTGTAGTGGAATACCGTCGCTTCTGAGGTGGGTACGAAAAGCACCCTGTGCGCAGCATGATAGACAATGTTGTTGCATTCAACTCCCACTCAGTTTTCTTCTTTAAATCGATCTCCCTTCACTCTGTCTCGGTTTGTCTGTCGGCTTCTCATTGTGTGTTGTCTGTCTCTCTCCCTCACAACACACACACACACACACACACACACACACACACACACCACACACACAACACACACGCACGCACGCACGCACACACGAATGTAGTCTGTCTCACACTCACAAAATTACACGCACATTATCACACACACACACACATACACATGGGTGCGCGCGTGCACACACACACACACACACACACACACACACACATGTCATGTATGCACATGCGCGCACACATACACACACTGTTATGCTTGCACGCGCACATACATAACACTCGCTCACGCGCGTGTGCGCCCCTCTCACACAGACACATATGTCGCATATAAGCTAATACATTCATATATTCGCACACACACTCAAGCATGTCACCTCCTCCTCACACACACAGGCACAGACACGCACACATTATAAACACCGCACGCAAGCACGCACACACACACACACACATGTATGTTCGTCGCGCGCACACACACATATACACGCGCGCGCGAACACACGCACACGCACATTCACACACACACACACACACACACACACACACACACACACACACACACACACACACACACAATTCTTGTACTCGCCTTCTATAGCCTTGAAAGGGACGAACGTCGTGTGTGGATGCTTGGAAGGATCTTCTGGGTAAGTACACATGTTTGGAGACCTTTTCGCCCGGGTAGGTACTGTTTAAATACCTCAGGAACAGCAGTGGTGCCTTGGGGTCCACTGGGCCCCAGTTGTCCAAAAAGAATTGAACCTTAAAATGCAGTGAAGATGCCTTCTGGTATTTGGCAAACGCGTACTGTTGAGATAAAAAAAATCACACGCATCTGATACTGTTTCGTTTTTCAGTCAAGAAATTTGCATTTTAAATGAATATGGACAGGACGGGAATACCAGCCCAGTTTGTGGCTTCCACGTTAGCGAAGGCTTGTAAATCAAGATTTGGCTGACACTTTTTTCATTAAAATGAAAATGTGTAATACTTATTATGAATGAACGTAGAGAAACATGGGTCAGTATCACAAGTTGTACTTGCTTCTCTTCACCCTCCCCCCCCCCCTACACACACTCTCCCAACCCCTCCCCCCCCCCCAAAAAAAAAATGGGTGATGTGACAAAATCATTATTAATGTGCTGTGAATGTGTGTGACCACAAACTAATTTCTCGAATTGAGATGATAAAGTTTACTTGACTTGCAAAAGGGACGTAGTAGTGTTGAAAACACTGTTGAAAATTTCTTTGGTATGTGTACATTGAACCTTAACATTAAGTAATGAAAGCAGTCTAATAATCAAACAAAAACTGCTCTCTTTTACCATAGTGGAGGACAACTGCTTGTTAGTTTTGGTTGGTTTTGCGGTTATTTTTGGTTTCAGAATATTAGTCTATTCCATGCATCACTTTGGCAACCATCGTTAAAACAGCACAGCCTTCCAAAACACTAAAAGAAGAACAAATCACAACCTGCTTTGTGCTGCTGTTTGTAACACTGTTGGCTGGATCCTTGTAAGGAACACAGGTCTCTGGTTTCTACATGTCTTCATGCGGTGAGCTGGATTGTCAACCCTGAGGAGCACTCAATTATCGGTGCTGTCACAAGAGCTGTAGGCTTACGCAGCGTGCATGCCCGGGTGAGTCTCTCTCTCTCTCTCTCTCTCTCTCTCTCTCTCTCGTGCAAAACGCAGTTGCCATGGACTGACTGGGTCATGCATGTCAATGAGACGCAGATATGCACTTTGCTTATTATCATCCCCCTACAGCTCTCAAAGGCTATGTAAACAGAGAGTGCTCATGAGCAGCCAGCTCTTTGATGACAATCTGACAGAGTGTGACAAGGAGATCAAAGAGTTGGACAATTTATCAGTCCATCCATGACAAATTGTGACAAGGAGATCAAAGAGTTAGACAATCTATATGTCCATCTATGACAGATTGTGATAAGGAGATCAAAGAGTTAGACAATCTATCTGTCCATCTATAACAGATTGTGATAAGGAGATCAAAGAGTTAGACAATCTATCTGTCCATCTATGACAGATTGTGATAAGGAGATCAAAGAGTTGGACAATTTATCATTTCATCTATGACAACAGGCACTGCAACAAGGCATGGCAATAACAAAAAAGTCAATCAGGAAAGAAGACGTCCTTCTTTCAAGCCACAGACAACTGCCCTATGGCGACAGAAGACGTACAACGAAAACAGAAACAAGACAGTTCTACCAGAGAAAAGCTTTGCATCGGTGGCACTCTATGATGACCAGGTGAGACGCATCTTTCCTCTCAAAAGCTGAGTGAAGAGAATTGACTGGTTCACTGCGGCAAACTAACACAATTCATAGATCGGTTGGGAAAGTGACGACAGAATCTCAAACATTACAAATAGTTCAAGGTGCTTGCATTGAAACTGGCTGTCATCTAAACCACATCAAACAAGTTCACACAGTTCCACCCAGCTTCAATGCTACGGAACGAAACGTTACTGACACAGCAATGCAGAACATCAGTCGAAAGGTGTTCCTTGAAGCTTTCACCAGAAGCACCTGGGTTTGTGTTAGCTGTCTCTGGATGACACAAGAAAAATCGACCGTACAGGACGATTGTAAGCTTCCAGAATATAACTGCTGACGCTGTGTGTTGCCACATCAAAATGGAAACTTTACAGGCTGCATTAAAACTAAAGACTCCAGAATGATTTATGGCTTCTATGGACTTGAAAACAGCCTACTACTCAGAATGATTCATGGATTCTATGGACTTGAAAACAGCCTGCTACTCAGAATGATTTATGGCTTCTATGGACTTGAAAACAGCTTAGTACTCAGAATAAGTTGGAAAGAAGCACAGGAAGCTTTTCAGATTGGAGTGGAGTTGACAGGTCAGCCAGTTTAACTGCGTGCTGAGTGGACTTATACCTGCACTGGATAAATGTACAACACTGATGAGTCCTGTATTGACTATCTTACAGTGAGAACGGCTATAGTTCCACAGAGTCTGTGGATGATTCGTTGTTACTGGCAAACGAGAATGTCATGCAACTGTGACACCAGAGAACGTTGAGGTCATGGTTTATTATTCACCCAAAGAAGTGTTTACTGGATCCCATCCATTGCATTCAGTTCCTGTGAATTATCATTGACTGTGAATTAATCGCCGTAACCTTAACTTCTGAAAAGGTGACCAACACGACCTCCTGCTGTGTGGCAATTATTTAAAAAGAGACTGGAAGCGTCAATGACTCTGCAAACTTTATCGGTAAGATTGTTGCTTCCTTTCATACAGTCATGTATTGTCCTTAACCTTGGAGGCAGCCAAAGAAGAAGTATGCAGTTCCTGTACAACATGCAGGGACATTTGACAGCCGTATAGCATCGCCATCTTACGCTAAAACAGGTTCTATATTGGTGGATCAACACACTGTCTACAACATGGTCCACCAAACATAACTCAACACCACCTCAACATAAGAAGCGTTTAACACTGGGTCGTGCTGAGCATATTACCAGTGAAAATCTGAAAGGGAACGGCAGTAAAAGAAAACAAAATCACACAATCTATCAAAAAACACATAGCAGCATTTTGTGTTTGAGTTCAAATGTTCTACAAACCAAGCCACTTGGTTGCATGTTCCTATCACGATTGATGAGATTCGCTGTTTGCATCCATCGTAGGCAACAAGTCGTTGTGATCCATGCAGTGTTGTGAGGCAGACAAACATGGAGCTGATGGACTGATGATCAGGTGTGGTTCATGCCTGTCCTACAATCCAGTCAAACGAATGCAACAGATGATGACGGGTCAAAACAAACAGACAAACAAACAAACCAAAAAACAACAATGGATGCAGGATGGAAGCTGAACAAAGGTTAACAAGACTTTGTGACATCATTGTAGATTAATCCTGTTTACCTCATTCCTTTGAGGTAAAATAATAAAACGCAGCGCTATGTTTCTTTTACAGGCTTGATCCAAACGCGTACGCAGGTGACGCTGCTTTTTCCGTTGTTCCGGTGATCATTTTGACTCGTATGCCTTTCCGACTTCCAGCACCGTCCGGCCAGTGTTGAAGTGAGGGGAGACCGGCCATGGAAGCAGAGGTCTTGCCCTGTGGCCAACACAGCTCACGTGGCCACTGCTGTCACACCTGTTCAACCAAGACCCAGTACTTCGCCACATAGAGAAGAACGCTTTCATGTTCGGTTCGTCTAAGAAAACCCCACCCTTTCAGCGGATGGCGTGCAAACTATCGGGAGTAGTACCAGAGAACCGACGCTCCAACCAAGCAACAATGGTATCATCAGTTACAGGTGGCTGCTGGCACGTGCAGCGTACAACACTGACATTGCCGACTCCAAACAGTACCCCATGAAAAACGGGATCCCACAACACTGACATTGCCGACTCCAAACAGTACGCCATGAAAAACGGGATCCCACAACACTGACATTGCCGACTTCAAACAATACCCCCTTTTTTTTTTAAATGGGATCCCACAACACTGACATTGCCGACTTCAAACAGTTCACTATGAAAAATGGGATCCTACAACACTGACATTGCCGACTTCAAACAGTACGCCATGAAAAATGGGATCCCACAACACTGACATTGCCGACTTCAAACGGTACGCCATGAAAAATGGGATCCCACAACACTGACATTGCCGACTTCAAACGGTACGCCATGAAAAATGGGATCCCACAACACTGACATTGCCGACTTCAAACGGTACGCCATAAAAAAAATGGGATCCCACAACACTGACATTGCCGACTTCAAACAGTACGCCATGAAAAATGGGATCCCACAACACTAACATTGCCGACTTCAAACAATACCCCCATTTTTTAAAAATGGGATCCCACAACACTGACATTGTCGACTTCAAACAATACCCCATTAAAAAAAAATGGGCTCCCACAACACAGACATTGCCGACTTCAAACATGTACGCCATGAAAAATGGGATCCCACAACACTGACGTTGCCGACTTCAAACAGAACCCCATGAAACAAGGGATCCTACAAGACACGCCTGACCTTACGCAGTCGCCGAACTTCCTAGCTGATCGTGTTAGTTATGGGCCAAACGGCAGTTCAGACAACTAACAGACTGAGCCGTTTCCGCCCCGTGACTTTCCAGAAGACTCATAGCAGTGAGTTACTACAGACGACGTTGATTTCAATGGACGAAACAACCTTCTTGTAGCCGACCACTTTTAACAATGCCATTTGTCAAATGTTTGACAGGAAATTAAATCAAACCCATTGTCGCAGCCCGGCTGAAACATCTGTTAAGTGAGCATGGAATCCTGGACACAGCAATGTATGATAGTGACCTTCAGTATGATTCCGCCGACTTCAGACTTCTTTTTGCTGAGAAGAGATTTCAACACAAAACCTCATTTGCAGAGCCCCCCCCCCCCCCCCCTCCCTCACCCACCTCACGCCCAGTCTAATGGCGTAATTGACAGAACTGTCACATGATGATGAAGAACATCCCTCTGAAATTCCAGAAAAATAGAATGGACGGAAACAGCTGTTTTGTGTTATAATACACCCATTATTCCCCTTCTCCCATAAACCGACAACTCAACCTTACCGTCCTTCTAATACCCAGCCCAGCAGTGCTGACACATACAATACACTGGAAGAACTTCAGCAGTGTAAAAAGTAGAATGGCCAAGTGTACCATGCAGGACAACAACGGGGGCTGTGGACAGCAGCCACTGTCATCACAGAGAGACCACAGCGAAGGTGAAATCTACGGGCAGAACATACAATACTTGGGAGCAACGAAGTCACAGACCAGCCCGAGCGTCACGTGTTTTTGATCCGCCTTCCGACACCAGCTCTGAGCACTTCAAAAGCCAACAGCACCAAGAGAATCAATCTGAACCCGCCCCCCCCCCCCCCCCCCCCCCCCCCCCACTTCCCAGCCTCTCCTAACCAGTCTCACCCAAAGCCAGGCATCCAGGAGAATCCACAGTGATCACATCAACTGTCTAACCCCGTTCACAGTGTCATAGAAAAGAAAAGGAAAAAAAAACCGAAATTTTTCTAGAAGGAAAGAAGAAAACAACATGAATTAGGAAAAAAAAGGAAGGATGAACCAAATGTATAACGATCACGTGTAAAGTACTCAACACAAAATGATGACGTCAGTCATGCAGAATTATTTGCCAATCTCCATGCACCTGTAAGGACACTCCCACTCGCTACGTGTGAATAACCTTTCTAATCCGGTCCTTTGTCTTTAAGTGATATTATGTCTACGTGTGAATAACCTTTCTTGTCCGGTCCTTTGTCTCTGAGTGATATTATGTCTACGTGTGAATAACCTTTCTTGTCCGGTACTTTGTCTTTGTGTGATATTATGTCAACGTGTGAATAACCTTTCTTGTCCGGTACTTTGTCTTTGAGTGATATTATGTCTACGTGTGAATAACCTTTCTTGTACGGTCCTTTGTCTTTGAGTGATATTATGTCTACGTGTGAATAACCATTCTCGTCCGGTACTTTGTCTTTAAGTGATATTATGTCTACGTGTGAATAACCTTTCTTGTCCGGTACTTTGTCTTTAAGTGATATTATGTCTACGTGTAAATAACCATTCTTGTCCGGTACTTTGTCTTTAAGTGATATTTTGTCTACGTGTGAATAACCTTTCTTGTCCGGTACTTTGTCTTTAAGTGATATTATGTCTACATGTGAATAACCTTTCTTGTCCGGTACTTTGTCTTTGAGTGATATTATGTCTACATGTGAATAACCTTTCTTGTCCGGTACTTTGTCTTTGAGTGATATTATGTCTACGTGTGAATAACCTTTCTTGTCCGGTACTTTGTCTTTGAGTGATATTATGTCTACATGTGAATAACCTTTCTTGTCCGGTACTTTGTCTTTGAATGATATTATGTCTACGTGTGAATAACCTTTCTTGTCCGGTACTTTGTCTTTGAGTGATATTATGTCTACATGTGAATAACCTTTCTTGTCCGGTACTTTGTCTTTTATGTGATATTATGTCTACATGTGAATAACCTTTCTTGTCCGGTACTTTGTCTTTGAGTGATATTATGTCTACGTGTGAATAACCTTTCTTGTCCGGTACTTTGTCTTTGAGTGATATTATGTCTACGTGTGAATAACCATTCTTGTCCGGTACTTTGTCTTTAAGTGATATTATGTCTACGTGTGAATAACCATTCTTGTCCGGTACTTTGTCTTTAAGTGATATATATGTCTACGTGTGAATAGCCTTTCTTGTCCGGTACTTTGTCTTTAAGTGATATTATGTCTATATGTGAAGAACCTTTCTTGTCCGGTACTTTGTATTTGAGTGATATTATGTCTACGTGTGAATAACCTTTCTTGTACGGTCCTTTGTCTTTGAGTGATATTATGTCTACGTGTGAATAACCATTCTTGTCCGGTACTTTGTCTTTGAGTGATATTATGTCTACGTGTGAATAACCTTTCTTGTCCGGTACTTTGTCTTTAAGTGATATTATGTCTACGTATGAATAACCTTTCTTGTCCTGTACTTTGTCTTTAAGTGATATTATGTCTACATGTGAATAACCTTTCTTGTTCGGTACTTTGTCTTTGGGTGATATTATGTTTGACTCGTTGTCCTTTAGTTGCAAATTGAGGCGACTGCCAGCGGAAATCTACACACATTTTAAATGTAATATTTAAATTTTCATCATAACTAACAACAACAACATAAAAAATAATGATAATAATAATTTTTTCATCATAATTATCATCATAATCATAACAACAACAATGATAATAATAATTAGGACATCTTCTACAGCGCCCATCTCACTCATTCACACACACTCACACCACACACCACACACACACACACACACACACACACGCGTACGCCGCACGCCCCGCACGCACGCACGCACGCACGCACGCACGCACGCACGCACGCACGCACGCAAGCACGCACGCACGCACGCACGCACGCACGCACGCACGCACGGGACGCACACACCCCACACCCCACACACACACAGGGACAAAATGTCGCATACATAAACAGATACACTATGTAACACGGTGAACAGCTCATTGTACAGGAGCAAAGTGTGCCAATGACAGCAGTAATTCAGTAATAGCTCAGCTCTTTGGGACCAGAATCAGCCAGCATATAAAACTAACAAACTACTCACCTGTCCTTTGCACTGCAGGTAAATCTTTGTTTTTATCACTGCCACGGCTGCAGCCTTCACCCTTCCAAGTCTACCCTGTATGTGTGTGTTGTGTGTGTGTGTGTGTGTGTGTGTGTGTGTGTGTGTTGTGTAGACCTAGCGGTATTCTCTGCCTATCAACAGTTCTAGTTCTTATGATAAAGTCTCCGTGACAGTCGTCCACTCATCGTTCTGTCTGGTCGTAAAGAGTGAAATGACCCATATCAACTCATCGTTCTGTCTGGTCGTAAAGAGTGAAATGATCCATATCAACTCATCGTTCTGTCTGGTCGTAAAGAGTGAAATGATCCATATCAACTCATCGTTCTGTCTGGTCGTAAAGAGTGAAATGATCCATATCAACTCATCGTTCTGTCTGGTCGTAAAGAGTGAAATGATCCATATCAACTCATCGTTCTGTCTGGTCGTAAAGAGTGAAATGATCCATATCAAACTCATCGTTCTGTCTGGTCGTAAAAGAGTGAAATGATCCATATCAACTCATCGTTCTGTCTGGTCGTAAAGAGTGAAATGACCCATATCAACTCATCGTTCTGTCTGGTCGTAAAGAGTGAAATGACCCATATCAACTCATCGTTCTGTCTGGTCGTAAAGAGTGAAATGATCCATATGAACTCATCGTTCTGTCTGGTCGTAAAGAGTGAAATGATCCATATGAACTCATCGTTCTGTCTGGTCGTAAAGAGTGAATGATCCATATGAACTCATCGTTCTGTCTGGTCGTAAAGAGTGAAATGATCCATATCAACTCATCGTTCTGTCTGGTCGTAAAGAGTGAAATGATCCATATCAACTCATCGTTCTGTCTGTCGTAAAGAGTGAAATGATCCATATCAACTCATCGTTCTGTCTGGTCGTAAAGAGTGAAATGATCCATATCAACATCATCGTTCTGTCTGGTCGTAAAGAGTGAAATGATCCATATCAACTCATCGTTCTGTCTGGTCGTAAAGAGTGAAATGATCCATATCAACTCATCGTTCTGTCTGGTCGTAAAGAGTGAAATGATCCATATCAACTCATCGTTCTGTCTGGTCGTAAAGAGTGAAATGATCCATATCAACTCTCGTTCTGTCTGGTCGTAAAGAGTGAAATGATCCATATCAACTCATCGTTCTGTCTGGTCGTAAAGAGTGAAATGACCCATATCAACTCATCGTTCTGTCTGGTCGTAAAGAGTGAAATGATCCATATCAACTCATCGTTCTGTCTGGTCGTAAAGAGTGAAATGATCCATATCAACTCATCGTTCTGTCTGGTCGTAAAGAGTGAAATGATCCATATCAACTCATCGTTCTGTCTGGTCGTAAAGAGTGAAATGATCCATATCAACTCATCGTTTTTGTCTGGTCGTAAAGAGTGAAATGAATCCATATCAACTCATCGTTCTGTCTGGTCGTAAAGAGTGAAATGATCCATATCAACTCATCGTTCTGTCTGGTCGTAAAGAGTGAAATGATCCATATCAACTCATCGTTCTGTCTGGTCGTAAAGAGGAAATGATCCATATCAACTCATCGTTCTGTCTGGTCGTAAAGAGTGAAATGACCCATATCAGCTCATCGTTCTGTCTGGTCGTAAAGAGTGAAATGATCCATATCAACTCATCGTTCTGTCTGGTCGTAAAGAGTGAAATGATCCATACAACTCATCGTTCTGTCTGGTCGTAAAGAGTGAAATGATCCATATCAACTCATCGTTCTGTCTGGTCGTAAAGAGTGAAATGACCCATATCAACTCATCGTTCTGTCTGGTCGTAAAGAGTGAAATGACCCATATCAACTCATCGTTCTGTCTGGTTCGTAAAGAGTGAAATGATCCATATCAACTCATCGTTCTGTCTGGTCGTAAAGAGTGAAATGATCCATATCAACTCATCGTTCTGTCTGGTCGTAAAGAGTGAAATGATCCATATCAACTCATCGTTCTGTCTGGTAGTAAAGAGTGAAATGATCCATATCAACTCATCGTTCTGTCTGGTCGTAAAGAGTGAAATGATCCATATCAACTCATCGTTCTGTCTGGTCGTAAAGAGTGAAATGATCCATATCAACTCATCGTTCTGTCTGGTCGTAAAGAGTGAAATGACCCATATCAACTCATCGTTCTGTCTGGTCGTAAAGAGTGAAATGATCCATATCAACTCATCGTTCTGTCTGGTCGTAAAGAGTGAAATGATCCATATCAACTCATACGTTCTGTCTGGTCGTAAAGAGTGAAATGATCCATATCAACTCATCGTTCTGTCTGTCGTAAAGAGTGAAATGATCCATATCAACTCATCGTTCTGTCTGGTCGTAAAGAGTGAAATGACCCATATCAACTCATCGTTCTGTCTGGTCGTAAAGAGTGAAATGATCCATATCAACTCATCGTTCTGTCTGGTCGTAAAGAGTGAAATGACCCATATGAACTCATCGTTCTGTCTGGTCATAAAGAGTGAAATGATCCATATCAACTTATCGTTCTGTCTGGTCGTAAAGAGTGAAATGATCCATATCAACTCATCGTTCTGTCTGGTCGTAAAGAGTGAAATGATCCATATCAACTCATCGTTCTGTCTGGTCGTAAAGAGTGAAATGATCCATATCAACTCATCGTTCTGTCTGTCGTAAAGAGTGAA
>CM031621.1:32226600-32244100 GCA_018398815.1 Conus ventricosus
AAATGTCTAGAAGCCAGGAAAATCTGACAGCAATATCTTGTCTATTTACCGTGACAGATACGAATATTTCTTTAATAACGAAACCAGCCAGTTTATAGAAATGTCTAGAAGCCAGGAATATCTGTACGCCAGACTTTGTCTATTTATCGTGACAGATACAAATTGTTTTTCACATAATGGCTCCGGGCAAGACTTTCCAAGTGTGCAATGTGGCAAGTTTAACGGAACTGTTGCCTTAATGCCAGTGCACGACGCATCTCGCGGATACACAGCTGGTACAACTCGATGCTTGTTGCTAGCGTTGATTCAGAACTTTGATATTGATTCAGAACTTTGATATTCGATTCTGAACTTTGACATTGATTCAGAACTTTGACATTGATTCAGAACATTGACATTGATTCAGAACTTGACATGATTCAGAACATTGACAATGATTCAGAACATTGACTTTGACGCTTTGTCCACAATGACCCGTAAGACAGAACCTTACAACAGGCTAGTTAAACTGGTATTGTACGCACGTTTGGAATCAAATGTTCAACATCGGGTGTTTCTTACTAAAAAAAAAAAAACAAATAAGATCAAGGTTTACAACTAGATCGAAGAAAGCTTTTTTAAAGCGTATGAGAGAGACCCGAGAGGGAGAGAGACAGACAGACAGACAGACAAAACAGATCCTAACTGTGCTCGTATCAGCCTCACTATCATTAAAGAGAGAGAAGAGACAGAGACAGTTTATCCAAACCATGCTGGAGTCAGTCTCACTGTCATTTTTCTGAATGCCCCAGAACTTAATCTCTGGCGACTGACTGTGGCCAGTCTCTGCACGGGGGTTCACGTGTCATGTGTCATGTCACATCATTAAGCCTTGCCACAACAGTTCCCAATCATTATTCACGTCTTACCTTCGTGAGCAGAGCCGCGGGGACTTTGATCCAAGGGTCGTGATCAGTTTTGACGTTGTGTGCAGTGTAGTCAAGTACATCATTAAGCCTTACCACAACAGTTCCAATCATTTATTCAACACCTTACCTTGTAAGCGTGCCGCGTGACTTTGATCCAAGAGACCATCAAATTCTGCTGGGACCCGCTCTGTGGCGGGTTTGCGGTGCTGGTGCCGCGGTCAGCCTCCCCTTTCATGGTAAGGGTCAGGACCCCGTTCTGTGTGTGCCTTGGCCTCACGGCCTCGATCTTCGTATGGGCTGGTGTCATGATTTTGGGTTTTTCTTCAAAAAGGTGGGGTCAGAGCCTGGTTCTTTCAGCTCTTGGTGTCATGGCTCGGTTCTCCGTCATGGGTGGTTGTCCAGAGGGCTGGTGACTGGGCTGGTTCTTTTGAGTGAGGGTCTTGTCCCGACCTGGTGCGTTTGCGCCTTCTGAAAGGGATACCGTTTTAGCCCCCGTGGTATGACATCAGTGTTTCTCTGTCTGTCTGTGTCTGTCTGTCTGTCTGTCTCTCTCTCCCTCTCTCTCCCTCTTCTCTCTCTCTCTTTTTCTCTCTTTTCTCTCTCTTCTTCTCTTCCCCTCTCTCTCTCCCCTTTTCTCTCACTTTTTCTTTCTCTCTTTCTCTCACATGTACCACCAACACACACCCACACACACACAAGAGAGGAGAGAGAGAGAGAGGAGAGAGATAGAGAGAGGGGAGAGGAGAGAGAGAGAGAGAGAGAGTGAGAGAGAGTGAGAGAGAGGAGAGAGAGATCCCTTTGGGGGCAAATTAGGAGGGGAACTTTTAGCGTTCCTGAAATGTTGTGACAGATGGCACATTGAAGTTGAAAATTGAATGCTGTTTTCAACACCAAGGGTCGTCGATCGTTCCTTGGGAATAAACAACGTTGTGGGTCATTCCTGTATTGACACACTCCTTTGCATGCTTGGGGCGTAGAGATTGAAGCTATTATGAACTGATTTGTACATAACAAATTAGAGAGGCTGTTTGTATCTTCGTCCGTGGGGATCATTTGTTCACACAGTGTGTAGGTTACTATGTGAATGTTTTTCAAAAAGCTTTTTAATATTAATCCATGGGATGGGATCACCCTTGTTGTCGTTTTGTTTTTGTTTTGTTGTTTTTTAAATATAAAAACGACATGCAAAAAGCGTAGCATTGCCCTATTTTGGTATGATATCAGTACCTTTTTTTCTTTTTTTTTTCTTTTTAAAATTTCAGTTTGGCATTGATGTTTGTTTGTTTCTTTTTAGTTTTTATAGTACGAATGCGATTTACCTCTGAAAAGAACTCTTCTTTGTGATATTCTATAGTTTTGTAAAGAGAAGGAGGGGCGGGTGGTATTGCTCTCACGGTGTTGTTTTTTTTATCCTTGTGGTCATCGATCGAGCGTGTGCACCAGCTGTTTGGTTGACAGACATTCGGTGCCCACTCACCACGTTCTGAATTGCTAATATGCTTCAGATTATAGGGAGTGCTTAATTCACTTCTTGAAGTATGCATCAGTGATTTGGCTAGCAAAACTTTCGCAGCCTAATTATCATCTGATGAATTACTAATTTAATTCAGAAAAGATTGCTCGACTTTTTAGAGAAAAAAAAAACCAGTTGGCTTGATATTGTAGAGTTTTTGTTTGTTTGTTTGCTTTTTATTTGCGCGTGTATATGAGTGATACGTGTTAGCTTCATGTAAGGCGCCATTTTGCTTTCATTTAAACAAACAAACAAACAAGCAAAAAAACAAAAAAAACCGCAACTGGACTGGATGGTTGAGTACAAAAAATTAGTTGGTAGAAAATGTACACCCAGAGATTGATTGTAAACTGTGGGGATTGTCAACCGCAAACAAACTGTCGTGTTGCTGAACGGTTTTTACGTTTTGCGTTTGTTGTAGTTTGTTTTGTTGGTTGGTTTTTCTTTTCATTTGCTAGTGATCGCATGTGAGGGTTGGGATCGGAATCATTTTATTTCAGCGGCTGTTGCCTTTTCTCGCCTTTTAGTAAACTGGCCGTGTCGTGGTTTCATTGAATCCGTTTTATTCTTTTTACCTTACCCATCGAGATAATTACAACCTGACCAATAATTACAACCTGAGACAATTACAACCATGAAATTATTCTTTCATCCCTCGCTGTCTGTTTATGAATTGGTTTCACCATTGTATTCCCGAACTAAACGTTTTTAGTTATTAGAAATGTAGAATAAGGTTTTCTGGACTAAGCTTGAAGTGTGTGTGTGTGGTGTGTGTGTGTTGGGGTGTGTGTGTGTGTTGTGTGGTGTGTGTGTGTTTTGTGTGTGTGTGTGTAGAGAAAGAGAGAGAGAGAGAGAGAGAGAGAGAGAGAGAGAGAGACTGACACTGACACTGACACTGACACAATTTTAAATGTCATTACCCAAAAGGCCCTGTTGGCAAGGGGATGTCATGAGCCATATCAAAGCAACAGCGACTAGAAAGGAAACAAATGCAAGACTTCCCGTGATGCCCACAAACTTTCCATACATATAACTTAAAAAAAAGGATCAACAAAACAAGCACCCATCCATCCACACGACCCCCCTCCCCCCTGCACACGCCACACACAATATACCATTCACATAGACTACAGGTTACATTAAGTGTTTACTACTGAGCCAAGGCGCCTTTAACAGCGATTTCTTTCTCATTCGTTAAAATTCTTTAGGGAAATACTAGTTTCAGCGATATACTTCGCAAATTCTATCATAATGTTTTCGTTTCCACTTGATAAAATCGCTATTAAATCTCTTCTTTGAGCAACTGATTCATTGAAAATTTACAACCTCTGCGGATAATGGGATATGCAGGACAATCAAACACAAAAATGCATTTCCCATTCTCAACACTGTCTCTTTGTCTACACATTTGACAAGATCTGTTATTCGATTCTCGAACCATGTTTGGTTTTCACTAAGACCGAGCGTTCTGGTTCGAAATGTTGCTAAACTATATTTATGCCATTTAAGCGTTAAAACTTAAATATTTCTCTGCTTCGAGATTACTTTTAAATGAGAGAAACCATTCGTATTTATCATTTCCATCCAGCCAGCATGCCAGTTTGTTTATAAGTACAAATTAAGGGGTCCTTAATTCAGAAATAAATTGTGCTTCGTTACCGACTGCTTGTGACAACCAAACTATGCCAAAACATTCTCTTCAATATTTTCTTAATACAGGAGACCCAGTTAAATTTTCCATTTTCATGTTGCACCCTGACATTTCATACGCCTGAGCCAGGTCGGGTTATTGGTAGGTTTACTAATTTCAACCAATATTTAACACATATAAAAAATTTTATAATAAACAGAGGGTACGCCCGCTTTCGCCATAAACTATTTGATTTGATGCGTGCAAGGGTACGTGGATAAATCCGCTTTATCGCATAAGTAGAACTTTTTCCATTTGGCTGTTTATCCAACAACCCCAGACTTCGATGCATATGTCAAAATAGGCTGTATCTGAGAATCGAATTATTTCCAAAACAAATTTCAATCATTGCAGTTCAATTTTTTTCATAGTCCTCAGAATATCCAGGGACGTCTTTTTTTCCCTTCTGCACATCTCACGCCAGCACTTACTCAAGCTTAATTTTGTTGTGAAGAATATCCCAAGGTATTTATACTACTTGTCACCTAATTTCACTCCAATATAAAACTATCTTTCAAAATTTTGATAAGAAACCACCATTTCAAAAACCGTTATATTAGTTTTGTTTAAGTTTACTGTTATTTTTAACCTATCTGATTCCCTTTTCAATGTGTCTAATTGATTCTGCAAACCAATAGGGGAAACTGCAGGAGGATAACATCATCAGCGAAAAGCTTTTAGAAATAAGTCAGCAGCACCGGGTAACATTTGTATACCATGCTTCCCTCTCCCTGATATCTCTATCGCTAATTCATTGATGAAGAATGTGAACAACAGTGGGCTAAGCAGACACCCTTGCTTCACTCCTCAGGGCAGCTGAAATAATTGGTATAAGTACCTTTCTCTCGAACAAATGCAAGAACCCGACTCATACATTCAATGAACATCTGCAAACAACTTTTCCCTTTACGCCTTTATTCCTTAGAAAAACACCATAGAACATTTCTGTTGACTGAATCGAAAGCTTTCTGGAAATCAAATAAAAGCAACTACAATTTGGATTTTTTTAATAATAATTTTTGTACTAAAGCAAACAGAGTAAGTATATGATCTATTGTACTAACTGAGAATCGAAATCTAGCCTGCTCTTCCCTTTTTTTCTCTTCTCTCTTTTGCCCATGCTTTTAACTTTTGTTGGGGTATATGTGTATATATTTTACTAATAATACTCGTCAGTGCAACACCTCGATAGTTACAGATTGTTACTATCACCTTTCTTGTGAAGAAAGGGAAATATTATGGATTTATATCAAGATGTTGGAAAGAATCCCTTATCAAACACCGAGTTAAAAAGATTAACCAAGAAATCAACTACAACCGAGTTTGCACATTTAAACATTTCTCCCACTACTTTGTCTGTCCAGCGCTTTTTCTACATTTGATGTGTTTTATAAATGTTTAAGACAGACTTCATTTCTTGTTATCTGGTCATTGAACATTGGTTCATCAGTACTTTGTACGTCACTGTCTCTATCTACACTCAAATCTTCACCCAAACGTTATTAAAAACCGTTGAATACACTGTAGAAATATTCATACCATTGCTGCGAGCTGATTTCATTATAAATAAATGGTTTTCTTCTGATCGATCGAATGGTAGAGCAAAAAAATTTAGGGTCGTTAACAGATGCTTTCAATCTATGGGTTCGTTTTTCATCAAATTCTGCCCTTCTCTCTTTTTTTCAGTACATTATAGTCTTTCCTTTCCCTGACATAAATTGCTTAATGTTGTTTTTCATGTTATAGATTTGGCTTTTGATATCGTTTCAGACACCTCTTCGCAACTTTTTTTCCTATTCTCGCACTCACCATCAAACCAATCGCTCTCTTTTTTCTTGTTTTTCCCCTTGGTCCCTTTCCATACACGCTGCTGCACTAAAACAAAGCTTTCACAAAAAATTCTAAACCAGTGTTGATATCCACATCAAGATACTCTGTTGCTTCGTCACAGCACTGTTTGAACTCATTGAATCTAAATTTCCCCCTTGTAAGTCTCGGCGTGTTCTTCAGACCAAATAAATCGCTCTTCGTATGAAAACTGGATGTTCTTCTTTTACATTAATATTACCTGGGTTTCCATTTAAATTCTTACAGGTAAAATGCCAGGAAAATAAACAACCGCCAACCTTCACTCTGCAGTTTCTCATTAAGTTTTTAGTGACAAAAGAAATACTCAATTAAGCTACTGCCATTAGGGGGATACAAATGAAACCCCTCCTTTCGAATCATTATGGTATGTACCATTCAACAAATTTTTAAGTCAAACATAAAACACAAATCTAACAAGATTTACCAAACTCATTACACACGAGTCTTTAGAGCAGCGCTTTAACATATCATTTCCATCGTCATTTTCATGATCATCTTCAGTACAACAAACTTTATCATATAAATTATCACCATCATAGACATCAATATCATAATCACCCTCCCCATCAACATCACAATCTTCATCATCATCACTATCATCTGCAGGTGTGAAATTTGACATAGCCTCCGGTTTGGGTTGTTGACGTCCAGTCCGTGCATTCAAATCACCACATAGTAGGATATTTACATCGTTATTTTCTGTAATTTCTAACAATGTTATCTTCAAGAATCACGATTCCATGTTTAACTGCATAATCATTACTCATCGACCCTCTCTCTGGTACAATATAACATGCAATTAGTAGAACATCCTTAGTTGTATGAAACAATGTTTTGCTAACATTTAAAGACTATCATGTTATCACAGTTCACACTGACCTGAGTAACGAACATTTCGTATGTTTTCTTCACCATTAGCAACACACCACCAGAATGACGACCCTGATATGAGAATTTCTTTGCTGGAGCATGAAAATTTCACAAAATCAATAAACACACCCAGAGAAATCGAACTTTTCATTAACAAATGTCTCAGTGAGACACACAAAATCAAAACCATTTATGTCACCGATGAACGAAACATCATTAATTTTTATTGTATAAACTTTCTATGTTATATATTAAGAAATGTCAATTCTTTTTCCTGATAGTCTAGCCTGTCCTATTTAGAACACGTTTTTGATCTTAAAGATCTCGCATGGACATCTTTAGCCAGATACGTATTCATACCATTTTGTCTCCTCGACCCAGTCCCTCGTCCTGCACCGAGCGTGGCCGCCCGTTCCTCCTGTCCATAGCATGATCCACTGTTGTTTGCACAGTGGTGGGGTTTCCTGTCCGTCACATCACGCACACACTGGGATACGGCCCCCGCCACATGATGACGCGAACTGGTCGGACAATCCCAGCACTGGTCAGGCACCACGTCACAAGGTCTGCTCTGTCACTCACCACATGTCTTGATGTGGGCGTTCGCACGCTCGGAGATTCCGATCCACTGTGTGCCGGTGTCCCGGCTGATTGGCTGAGAGTTTCCTTGACGTCACGCTGACCTGCAGGTCGGTCTGCACCATCACCACCCCTTAGCACGTGCTGACCTCCTTTCTCCCCTTCCACTGCTGCCGCTCCTCCTGCCGCTCCTGACTGGCTGTCGTGCCCGTCTGTCGTCGTTGTGACGCGAGGGGAATCGCCCGTGCCACTGTCGCCTGCCACTTGAATGTCGGAAGACTTTCCATCCGTACCAGCCGTTCTTGGTGTGGTGACATTCCGTGTCGCCACTGCTGCTACTTCAGCATACGATCGTAAATCGGGCCTGTAACGACCCAAAAGTACTCCCCGCCCAGAAGTACTCCCGGGGGTACTTCTGGGCCGCGCCAGAATGACTCCCGGGAGTACTTCTGGATCGGGTAAAACATGGACCCCCCTGTTTTCATTAAGTACTCCCGGGAGTCTTTCTGGACCGATCCCAGAAGTACTCCCCCCCCCCCCTCCTCCCGGCATATCCCCATTAAGGTGTTGAGGGTTGTTATTAATTGGTCATAAACTCATACATGCACATTCGATCTGAATCAACATTAAAATATAGTCGGAATGAACTTTAGGGGGAGTACTTCTGGGCGGGACATTCGACCAAAATCAACATTGAAATGGTCTGAATCAACCTTAGGGGGAGTACTTTTGGGCCAGTCCCAGAAGTAACCCCCTTGCAAATCTCCTGTCTTCACCTCAAGTCGACGTGTTGTCTGTCCTGCGTGAACCACCTGGCATGCTATCCCTTCATAGGATTTCTGGATCAAATTGGTGATCTTCGCTGGTACTCCATAGTGCCGTAATAGTTGCCACACGCTGTCTCTGTGCAAGCTGTCGAAGGCTTTCTGAAAGTCCACAAAATTTATGTTGAGTGAAGTGTTCCATTCTAAAGTTTGTTCTATGATGAACCTCAGCATGGCACTCTGGTATGTGCAGGAGCGATCTTTCCGGAAGCCTGCTTGTTGGTCCCTAAGTGTTTTGTCTACTTCATCCTTCATTCTCTCAAAAAGAATCTTGTTGAAGACCTTGCCTGGTACTGACCGGAGAGTGATGCCTCTATAGTTTTCGCAGTTGCTGAGATCTCCCTTCTTTGGTAATTTAATGATGTGTCCGTCTTTCCAGTCTGTAGGGACGTCTCCATAAGTCCATATCTTCTCAAAAAGTGGTTGAAGAATGTCTGCTGTAGTGTCGGTGTCAGCTTTTAGTGCTTCTGCTGGAATTGCGTCTGGGCCTGCTGCCTTTCCATTCTTCATTTTCTTGATAGCACTGACGATTTCTTCCCTGGTTGGTGGATCACAATTGATTGGCAGATCAATTTCTGCCGCTGGAATATGTGGAGTGTCTTATGGTGCTGGTCTGTTCAGCAACTCTTCGAAGTGCTCCGCCCATCAGTTGAGTTGTCCCTCTTTGTCTGTAATAGTCTGTCCCTGTTTGTTTTGAATGGTCTCTCTGGCCTGGAAAACTTTCCTGCGAGTTTCTTGGACGTATCATAGAGCGCTTTCATGTTTCTGCTGTTGGCAGCCTGTTCTGCTTCTTCTGCAAGCTGATCAACATACATTTTGTCTCTTTTCACACTCCGTCTCACTTCCTTGTCGGCTTCATTATGGTGGGCTGCTGCTTTCTCTGCTCTTGTTCTGCTCCTGTTGACTTGTTCTTTCTTCTGTTTTCGTTCGTCGATTTTCTCCAGGGTTTCTGTTGTGATCCAATCTTTGTGATGTTTCTTTTTTTGATCCAAGAACCTCTTTGCATGTTGATAAAATGGCTTTACCCAGTTACCCAGATCTCGATGGGCTGGGTCTCCGTACCAATTTGTATGTTTGTTTTTTGTTCATCTTCTTTCTGTCGTGTCTCCTCCATGCTTCTGGTTTTTCCATTCCAAAGATCAGGAGATTCTTGCTTCTTCTTGTCCTGTCTTGCGTCTCGGCAATGTTCTCTTTGGAAGATTCACTGATCATTTTCTTTACCTCCTCTTTGTCCACTGCCGCTGTTGTTGCTGTGTCAGTGTCTTGTTTGATGTCCAGGCTCTTAATTTTTCTCTATCATTTTGTCTGTGAAGTGTCTGTCTTCGATCCGTTCTACTTTTTCCTTCATTTCGTTCATCTCCTGTGTGACCTGTTTGACCTGTTCTTGAACACTTTTTAGAATGTTGGAGAATTTTTCTGCCACCTCATTGCATGATGGTCTGCATCGCCACTGTAGTGTAGCACCCTCTTCGGAACGGCTGTCCTGAGTGATGACGTCGTACATTTTGTCGGACATTCCTTGACATTTTGCGGGGAACCACTGAGCACAGACCCCGCAGGCTAGAGCCTTGTCCTTGTCCTTGCATGTTTGGGAGCATACACGGCATGTCTGTGGTGCCATGTTTGGTGTCACATCTAGCGTAGACTGATCTTGCATTCGAACCGGCATTTTGTCACGATGGCTGCGTCGGAGGTTACAAGAGATGTAAACAGTCGCTTACCTTGATGATTTTGTGCGATGTTGATCAGGACACCTTCAACAATGATGGTGAGCGTTGCTGGGCTCGGCCAAGACGTTAAATGGCTCAAAATACCTCCCTGAAGCCATGAGATGGTCTTCTTTCTCACATGCGGAAGTACGGCGCCGCCATGATGGAATTTTGCGGGCGATTGAGTTGGGACTTTTGGGATGGCAAAGGGGACAATTATTAACAAAAGCAGCTACTGAAAAGACCGATAACGACAAGCGAGAGCCTCCAGAATATTTTAGAACAGGAAAAGGGGTAAAAACAAGCTTCTAAACTATCTAGACAGGTTACTGACAGGTACTCAGTGGAAACATCCCTCCAGACACTTAGCGCATGCGCAATTCAATTTGTGTGTGTGTGTGTATGTGTGTATGTGTATGTATGTGCGTGTGTGTGTGTGTGTGTGTGTGTGTGTGTGTGTGTGTGTGTGTGTGTGTGTGTGTGTGAGAGAGAGAGAGAGAGAGAGAGAGAGAGAGAGAGAGAGAGAGAGAGAGAGAGTTAATGTGTGTGCTCGTGTACATCGTATTTTATGTTCTGTTCGAAATGTGCAATTATTCTGTGTTCAGTAAACCTGATGCCTTGTGGCAGGTGTCAAGTTCAGTGTGCTACAGTGCACTGTCTCATTGAATGTCACACCCCAGTACTTACCTGACCACCTTTATGAATGTTATTTTTAGTTTTCTCGATCTGTTTTGTAATTAGGATGTGTCTTAAACATTACAAGCTCGTACACATCAATGAGCGCGACAATTCTGACTTTTTCAAAAAGATTCATGCCGTTAAATTACAACAACAGCAACAAAGTCGGGGTGGGGTGGGGGGGGGAGATAGGTGAAACCTGCCATGGTTCAGAAAGTGAAACAATATCATCGGATCTGTCGGAAACCCAACGCTCATCAAAGTACAAATCATACCAGGCCGGAATAGTTCAGTTGGTAGAGCACCGTACTCGTGATCCTAGGGTTGCGGGTTCAAATTTCGTGTACAAGGGGATTTTTCCCTCGGAGTTAACATTGGTTCTGACTCCATTCCCCATACAGTCCTTCGAATGAGACTATAAACCGAGGTTCCATGTGTGAACGCACGCACAACATCTTGCAGACATGTAAAATCCCATCACCAACTTTCAGAAGAGAAGGCCAGTTTGACCGTTGGTATGGATGACACGTTACACATAGCATGCACCTGCCCTGAAGATGGAGTATGGCTCCCTAAATGCAGGATAAAAAACGGTCATACACACAAAACGCCACTGCAGTGTCCGCAGGAGTATTAGCCTGCGTATGCAGAAAGAAAGAAAATAAGAAAAACCGGACCTGTTGTGCTTCTAGTGCAGTAGTGGCCCATCTCTTCCGATCAGCAGCTTTCGGGTAGTGAATGGTCAGGTAAA
Organism: Conus ventricosus; assembly: GCA_018398815.1. Classification (NCBI taxonomy): domain Eukaryota; kingdom Metazoa; phylum Mollusca; class Gastropoda; order Neogastropoda; family Conidae; genus Conus; species Conus ventricosus. The sequence goes on from CM031621.1 coordinate 32,237,992, forward strand.
GCAACACGATCACTGTCAGAACGGCACCAATGGCTACAAAGGCGCGGAAGGACTTTTGGAGATGTACTTTCCACGCCATCGCCGCTGCTTGTGACTGCTCAGTCTTGCCATTTTCACGTAGATATTAATCGGACAGCTGTTTGCCTTGAATGCATTAAAGGCGTACATGATTAGGGAGGGAGTGTCGGAGAGGTGGGAAGAAAAGATGGGTGGAGGTGAGAGTGGGAGATGGCATGCAACGGTGATGGTGGTTTTGCTTGACTTCCTTTGTTTTCCAATCAGTTATTCTCTCAATAAAAAAAGAGGTTCCCGTCCAATGCTTGTGTGTGTGTGTGTGTGTGTGTGTGTGTGTGTGTGTGTGTGTGTGTGTGTGTGTGTGTGTGTGTGTGTGTGCATGTGTGTGCTTATGTTCATGTGTGTGTGTGTGTGTGTGTGTGTGTGTGTGTGTGTGTGTGTGTGTGTGTGTGTGTGTGTGTGTGTCTGTGTGTGTGTGTGCATGCGTGTGTACATGCGTGGGTGTGTTTATATATATGTGTGTGTGTGTATGTGTGCGCGCATGTGTGTTGTGCATGTGCGTGTGCGTGCATGCGTGCGTGCACATGTGCATGTGTGTGTGTGTGCTTGTGTGTATGTGTGTGTGTGTGTGTGTTGGTAGCAAAATGTCATCAGTATTCTGAACCAAGATTTCCAGAAGCAATACTTCTGTCTGTCTGTCTGTCTGTCTGTCCTGTCTCTCTCTCTCCTCTCTCTCTCTTCCTCTCTCTCTCTCTCTCTCTCTCTTCTCTGTCTCTGTCTCTGTCTCTCTGTCTGTCTGTCTCTGCTCTGTGTGTGTGTGTGTGTGTGTGTGTGTGTGTGTGTGTGTGTGTGTGTGTGTGATATCTACCCCGCCAACAGTACAACAGCTGACTGTTCTACAAAGAGAGAAAGGGTGCACTCTTTTGTCTAACTGACATAGTCAACACAGAACTATACCACTACAGAATATGAGTGACTCTAATGTCAGATCTTTGGTTTTAGAAAAAAAATTCTCCAGTCTGGTCCCTGTCATGACACAGACTGTTCCTGTACTAGTTTGCCCGCTGTGTCATTCATTAGTGTTCCTGTCTTAATGTACTGTAGTAAATGTACAGTAGTAATGTACAGTAGTAATGTACTGTGTTAACGTAGTGTCAATAAATCAAAACTAGCTGACTGGATTCCGGCCACATCTTTCTGGCCTGAGCGGAATCCACTATCTCCTCCCCCCCCCCCCCCCCCCCCCCCCACTCCTCATGCCCCAACCACCTACTCCATGGACCCTTCAACCTCAGTCCACTCCATTTGCAAGTCTGCCCTTTCATCCGTTCCCTCGGGCCGATCACACACCTGGCGCTCTGAGCAGGATCACTTTTCGCTTTTGCATGCTGGTGTCGTGTCTTTTCCTACCCTCACCAAAACTTCCCCACCTCGCTTTGCCACATAAAGAACAGCAGTTTTCAGTGTACAGCAGGGGTTGAAAACGTGCAAGGTTTGCTGGTGCATTGTTACTATTATTATCATTATCATTATTGGTATTATAGTAGTGGAATTATTGTTATTATCATTATTGGTGGTGGTGGTGGTGGTGGTTGTGGTATTATTATTCCTATTATTGTTGTTATCATTGTTATTCTTATCATCATTATTATCATTATGATAATTATTATTATCATTATTCTTATTTTTGCTATCATTATTATTATCATTATTATCATTATTATTATCATTATTACTATCACTGTTATTATTATTATTATTATTATTACTGTTATTATTATTATTATTATCACCATCATCATCAACATCATTGTAGTAGTAGTAGTAGGCCTAGTATTGGTAGTAGTGGTGGTGATGTCATGGTAGTAGCAGAAGTAGTAGTGGTGGTAGCAGTAGACGACTAGCGATGGTGACGATCATGATGATGATTAGTTTTTACTAGCAGCAACTGCAAAGGAGAGGTATTTTACCAGGTGTGATTTGGTTTAGACTGTGATGAAAGAAGAAGAGAGAAGAGAGAGAGAGAGAGAGAGAGAGAGAGAGAGAGAGAGAGAGAGAGAGAGAGAAGAGAGAAGAGAGAGAAGAGAGAGAGAGAGAGAGAGAGAGAGAGAGAGAGAGAGAGAGAGAAAGAGAGAGCAGACAGACAGACATGTGCTTCTGGATATGGTGGTTCAGAATACAAATGCCATTTTGCTACCAACACACACACACACACACACACACACACACACACACACACACACACACATGCAGATGTGCATGCAGGTGCGCATGCATGCAACACCACACACACACACACACACACACACACACACACACACACACACACACACAAGCACTGTGGTTAGAGAAGGAACGGAAACCTGTCTTTTTTTCCTTTTCAATGAGAGAATAACCGATTGGAAACCAAATGAAGTCAAGCGAAACCACCATCACCGTTGCATGCCACCTCCCACTCCCACCTCCACCCATTTTTTCTCTTCCCGCCTCTCCGACACTCTCTCTAATTATGTACGCAGTTATGCAATCAAGGCAAACAGCTGGCTGATAAATATCTACGTGAAAGTGGCAAGAGTAATCAGTCACAAGCAGTGGCGATGGCGTGGGCAGTACATCTCCAAAAGTCCTTCCGCGCCTTTGTGGCCATCAGTGCCGTTCTGACAGTGATCGTGTCGCTTTACCTGACCATTCACTACCCGAAAGCTGCTGACTGGAAGAGATGGGCCACTACTGCACTAGAAGCACAACAGGTCTGGTATGGTTTGTATTTTGATGAGCGCTGGGTTTCGTTTTCAATTCCTTTGACTTTTGTTTGTTTTGGCTTTCTATGTTCAGACAGATTATGCAAAATAACCGATAGTTAAACGAAAGTGAGCTGAACTGATTTTAATGAAACGGGATCGAAACATAACTCTGCCTGGTAATCTGTTTAGACCTTGCAGCCGGTCCCAAGCCTGGATAAAGGAGAAGGACTGGGCGTGAGGCTAGCGACCTCACCCTGTAAAACAGATGCCTGCTACAGAAACATCAACAACTGCCAAAGAAACGCCACTCCTGGAAGAAGAAGGGCCTGCATCAGCAGGACTCATGACGCATTGTGGTGAAAGCTGAAAGAAAACGTCAGTGCCGACCCACCTTCTGATGACTAGGAAAACCATCATCATCGGTTCGTGGAGCATCAGAACCATGTATGAAGCAGGAAAACTCGACAAGTAGCAGCTGAGATGCGCAACTACAACCTGACATTACTAGGACTTAGCAAGACGAGATGGCTACAATCCGGAAAAGTCAGGTTATCTTAAGGAGAGTTGATCCTCTTTTCAGGCCATGAAGATGAAAACTCTGCACATACAGAGGGAGTAGCAATCATGCTATCAAAACAAGCACAAAAAGCACTAATTGGATGGGAAGCACACGGCCCAAGGATTGTGACTGCAAGTTTCAGAGCAAAGAAGATAGACATCAAACTAAACATTGTACAGTGCTATGCCCCGACCAACGACCATGATAAAGAAGACAAACATAGCTTCTACAACAGACTGCAGACCATACTGAACAAGCTGAAGGACAAAGACATCACCATTCTCATGGAGGCGTGAATGCCAAGGTAGGAGGAGACAATCGAGGATACAAAGAAGTTATGGGAACCCACACACTAGGTGACATGAACGAAAACGGCCAACGACTCGCAGACTTCTGCGGATGAACAACCTAATCATTGGTGGCAGCATTTTTCCACACAAAGTGATTCACACAGCAACATGAGTGTCACCAAATCATGAAACCGAAAATCAAATCGACCATGTCTGCATTTCCAAGAAATTCAGACGGTCGTTGCAGGATGTTAGAGTGAGGAGAGGGGCAGACGTAGCATCAGACCGTCACTTTCTGACAGCAAAAATAAAGCTCAAGTTGAAGAAGAACCCAGTGAAACCAACAGGAAAAAGAGAAAAGTTCAATGTAGGGCTGCTTGGAGAACAGTACTACAGAAACTCATTCACACTGTCCCTAAAGAATAGATTCCAAACCCTACAAGACCAACACACAGAAGATATAGACATAGGCACCCACTGGACAGAAACAAAAGAAGCCTTTTTATCAACATGCAAAGAGGTTCTTGGATCAAAAAAGACATCACAAAGATTGGATCACAACAGAAACCCTGGAGCAAATCGACGAACGAAAACAGAAGAAAGAACAAGTCAACAGGAGCAGAACAAGAGCAGAGAAAGCAGCAGCCCACCATAATGAAGCTGACAAGGAAGTGAGACGGAGTGTGAAAAGAGACAAAATGTATGTTGATCAGCTTGCAGAAGAAGCAGAACAGGCTGCCAACAGCAGAAACATGAAAGCGCTCTACGATACGTCCAAGAAGCTCGCAGGAAAGTTTTCCAGGCCAGAGAGACCCATTCAAAACAAACAGGGACAGACTATTACAGACAAAGAGGGACAACTCAACAGATGGGCGGAGCACTTCGAAGAGTTGCTGAACAGACCAGCACCACAAGACACTCCACATATTCCAATGGCAGAAATTGATCTGCCAATCAATTGTGATCCACCAACCACGGAAGAAATCGTCAGTGTTATCAAGAAAATGAAGAATGGAAAGCAGCAGGCCCAGACGCAATTCCAGCAGAAGCACTAAAAGCTGACATCGACACTACAGCAGACATTCATCAACCACTGTTTGAGAAGATATGGACATACGAAGACGTCCCTACAGACCGGAAAGACGGACACATCATTAAATTACCAAAGAAGGGAGATCTCAGCAACTGCAAAACTATAGAGGCATCACTCTCCTGTCAGTACCAGGCAAGGTCTTCAACAGGATTCTTTTAGAGAGAACGAAGGATGAAGTAGACAAAACACTTATGGACCAACAAGCAGGTTTACGGAAAGAACGCTCCTGCATGGACCAGATTGCCACGCTAAGGATCATCATAGAACAAACTTAGAATGGAACACTTCACTCAACATAAATTTTGTGGACTTTCAGAAAGCCTTCGACAGCTTGCACAGAGACAGCGTGTGGCAACTATTACGGCACTATGGAGTACCAGCGAAGATCACCAATTTGATCCAGAAATCCTATGAAGGGATAGCATGCCAGGTGGTTCACGCAGGACAGACAACACGTCGATTTGAGGTGAAGACAGGAGTCTGTCAGGCTTGCCTCCTCTCATCATTCCTGTTCCTTCTGGCCATTGACTGGGTGATGAAGAGGACGACAGATGAAAAGAGGAATGCATACAGTGGACACTCCAGATCCAGCTCGACGACCTGGACTTTGCTAACGATCTGGCCCTGCTCTCCCATACCAAACATCAGATGCAGGACAAAACATCAGACCTGCCAATCTTTGCAGCAAAGGTCGGCCTTACCATCCACCCGCAGAAAACACAAATACTAAAAATTAACACAGTCAGTCCAGACCCTGTGATACTAATGAGCCCCACCGGAAGAAGTCAGCAGCTTCACCTGTCTGGGGAGCGTAGTCAACCAGCAAGGGGGAACTGATGCTGACGCGAAAACCAGAATAGGGAAATTGAAATGAAATGAGGCAGGGAACAGTAAACACTAAACAGTAAACAAGTAGGGTAACTCTTGCTCCCATAAGAAAACCTAACACAGAGTAACTTTTATTCAAGACTGGCACAGCCTTTTAAACTTGAAGAAAGTCAAACAAATATAAAGACGAACAATCTAACAGTGGGGGAAAAACAAGCACAGGCCAACAACCCCTCTGTCATCACAGTAATGACTTGGCAAAGATTTGGACTTAAGGGGAGGGGGGGGGGGTAAGATGAAGAAAATGTTAACATGAAATTAAAATAATTTATTGTAAATATGAAAACTCGCGACTAGCTGCATGAGGAAACCATCGCAATCCCTCTCGAAGGCAGATTTGTTTGTATTGCCCGTTCATAGGCCTTTCGTCCGCTGCATCGGACTCATCGGGGAGACACGGCTGGTTGTGTCCGTGTTCCTGCCGTCAGATAGAGACACACCACAGTCCATAATACTGTGGTGTTCTCACCACTAAGGGTTCAAAAAAGAATACAACAGCACCCCCAAAGCAGCCAGTGAA
>CM031621.1:32251600-32256600 GCA_018398815.1 Conus ventricosus
ATCTACTCCGCCATTGTGGCTCTTCACGAAGTGGCTCCTAGTGGTACCGACATTCATTTTCCGGTATTTCAGGACGGGAGACTACCTGTGAATCTGACATGTTGCTTGAAACTCTCCAACTCTGACGAAGTGCACACAGGGCAATTAGCTACACGAAATTACGCTCACAGAAGATTCATCAGAGGAGTCACTTACGATGAGCGAACCATGGGAGTGGTGTACAGCTGCTGTTTCCTTTCACCAACCAGCAACTCCGTGACAGTCACGTGACGTTGACGTCATCCTCCTGTCCAGGAAACGTGAAGCAGTATCTGAGCGTTCACCATCCTGTGGTCAAGCCGGGGGGACTGGCGGTTTGTGCTAAGCTCGCCTACGGTCTGAGGCTGGATCCCAACAAACTGATAGAATGGTTTGAAGCTCAGCGCCTTCTGGGTGTGGACAAGATTCAGCTGTTTGACCTCAACAACACGGACATTGTGTACAAGATTTTAGACATTATCAGGATATGGGGTTGCTGGAGCTTCTGCCGTATAAATTACCTGGTAAGTCTTGATTCAACAACATGAATTATTTTTGTGAACTGTCTTTTGTTATCTGTAACAATTTGTAGGCATTCCATTAACTGGTTGGGAATACGTATTCATTGATGTTGGTGAAATGAATTGCCAAACCAAAACAATTTCAGCAGAGCGAATGATTTGGTCTTGCTGTGTACATATTTCAAACACACACACACACACACACACACACACACACACACACACACACACACACACACACACACACACACACACACATACACAATCACACGCACGCACGCATGAGAGCGCAAGCACACGCGTGCACACACACACACACACACACACACACACACACCACACCACACACACACACACACACACACACACACACACACACCACACGCACACCAACTGAGGAAAAAAGGGAAAGCGGCATGCAAGATGATAAATTACTTCCCTCATCCTAAATATGTACCTTAAAACATGCAGTATGTATGATGAGCTGACCCCCAAACTATTGTAAACCTGGATTATTTGGGGATTTAAAAAAAAAAACAAACAAAAAAAAAAACCATGTTGCTGAGTTTCAGAGTCATGGTTGCAAAAAAATACATCATGAAAAGTCAGCGAGTCCTAGAGATGATAATTGTGAGTCGGTAGAGTATGGCGTCATATTCTTATCTGGAAGCAAGGCATGCCCCGAGTGTTGATAACTATTTGGACAAGCTTGGGGGGGGGGGGGGGGGGGAAAGTCAGTAAAAAGCCAGTGTGTATTGAATATACCTTATCATCATTGATGTATTACTCTTCTCTGTGCTTAACCATGGTTTGTTCTTCTTAATTCTTTTTTACATCGACATCTAACTTCACGCGCATTGGTGTTGTTGTTGTTGTTGTTGTTGTTGTATTTTTCGTACTGATCTGTTGATTCCACTTCGTATTTAGAAGATTGCTTTAGCAGTCACTGCATACTTTAGCCTTACACTGATTCGAAAAAAAAATGTTTTTAATCCTGTCCCCACCTATCAAGTCTCTGATTTTGAATATGCCAACGTCAAACCATTCCTTGACATAAAATAGCCATACTATGTCTTGTTAAAGTCTCTTTATAATGGATTAATACACGTACACAAATTCACCAACGCTTACTCAATACATGTGAAATGCACAGAAATATAATTATGCACAGAAATTAGACTATTTTTTTTCATGAATGTAGATGTTTGTATGCACACATGGTCTGGGCATCTGTCATTTATAGCCTCGTTAACACATGTATGTGTGTATCTGTCTGTCTATCTATCTATCTATCTATCTATCTATCTATATCTATCTATCTATCTGTCCATCGACCTGTCTATCCATCTATCTATCGATCTGTCCATCTAACTGTCCATCTATCTATCTGTCTATCTATCATTATCTATCTATCTGTCTATCTATATAAACATCTATTTATCTATCCATTAATCTCTCTATATTTCTATCTGTCTATCTATCTATGTAACTATCTATCTAGCTATCTATCCATTGATCTAACTTTCCATGCATCTATCTGTCTATCTATCTCTCTAACTATCTATCTATTTATCTATCGATCAACCCATTGATCTCTGTCTTTCCATCTATCTATCTGTCTATGTATTTGTCTATCTATCTATCTATCTATCTGTGTATCTATCTATCCCTCTATCTATCGGTCTGTCTATCTATCTATCTATCTTATCTATCTATCTATCTATCTATCTATCTATCTATCTGTGTATCTATCTATCCCTCTATCTTCGGTCTGTCTATCTATCTATCTATATATCTATCTATCTATCTATCTAGCTATCTATCTATCTATCTATATATCTATCTATCTATCTATCTGTCTATGTATTTGTCTATCTATCTATCTATCTATCTATCTATCTATCTATCTATCTGTGTATCTATCTATCTATCTATCTGTCTATGTATTTGTCTATCTAATCTATCTATCTATCTATCTATCTATCTATTATCTATCTATCTATCTGTGTATCTATCTATCTATCTATCTATATATCTATCTATCTATCCCTCTATCTATCTATCTATCTATCCCTCTATCTATCTATCTATCTATCCCTCTATCTATGTGTCCATCAAACTATCTACCTGTGGGCATGATGAAATAAAACCAACCAACAAACAATGAGTGTGGTGCATTACCTCCACGCCATCCAACAAACAATGAGTGTGGTGCATTACCTCCACGCCATCCAGGCAGACCATGGGGACGTTTCGTCTTGAAGGACGGCAAGGACTGGACGCGGTATGGTGACGACAAGGAACTCGTCGTTTGGGACTGTCGGCTACGCCTGGCTGGCTATGATTACGTCATGGGGGTGGACCTTGATGAGGTCATCATGCCACGTAATTTTACGGCTTTGAAACCATTTCTGAAGGTATGCCGTACACACAACGCTCTCTCTCTCTCTCTCTCTCTCTCTCTCTCTCTCTCTCTCTCTCTCTCTCTTCTCTCTCTCTCTCTTCAACTTCAACTTCAACTTCAAGACACTTTATTTTCTTTCATAAGAACTTTGTGTTGTGGTGGGAACACATAAACACATGACATATGAGTACACAACATTGAATAATGTAAAATGTGCAAATGCACTCACACCTGCACATGCCTACAAATTCAAAAACAATATAAATAAAGTAAGGCTTATTTTCACATAAAACTAATCAATAACTCTACCCAACATACACTCCATTTTACATCCAGTCAATTTAATAAAAATCAGCTGTACGCTGAAATAAACCGTAAAAAAGGGGCACACACACACACACACACACACACACACACACACACACACACACACACACACACACACATACACACACACACACACACACACACACACACACACACACACACCACACACACACACACACACACACACACACTCAGCATTTCTTCGGAAGTCAATGATCAGCTCCTTTGTTTTCTGGACATTAAGATCAAGGAAATTGGTGTCACACCACTGTGTAAAACTTTTCACAATTTCATTAAAAGCTCTATCTGAGTTGGAGAGATCTGTGACTGCAGTATCATCAGAGAATTGATGATAAGGCTGTCATTATTACCTCTGCAGTCATTAGTGTAGAGCGTAAACAGACAAGGAGAAAGAACTGTACCTTGGGGACACCCGTTGATGTATAAGAAACGGATGAAACAGAGTTATGAAAGCGAACCCACTGGGGGCGATTTACCAGAAATCGATAATCCAGAGAATGAGGTAAGTGGAGATGCCAAGTTGCTTTAGTTTACTAGTTTAGTTCTCTCTCTCTCTCTCTCTCTCTCTCTCTCTCTCTCTCTCTCTCTCTCTCTCTCTCTCTCTCTCTCTCTCTCTCTCTCATATCACACACACACACATACACACACACACACACACACACACACACACACACACACACACACACACACACACACACACACGCACGCATGCACGCACGCACGCACGCACGCACGCATGCACGCGCGCACACACACACACACACACACACACACACACACACACACACACAGACACACACACACACACACACACACACACACACACACACACACACACACACACACACACACACACACACACACACACACGAGAACGTTGCTGGTGGATTTTAGTCTGCTCGTTTGTTGTTTGTTTTTGTTGATATGGATCATTTCACTCTTTACGATCATTTCACTCTTTACGATCATTTCACTCTTTACGATCATTTCACTCTTTACGATCATTTCACTCTTTACGACCAGACAGAACGATGAGTGGACGACTGTCACAGAGACTTTATCATAAGAACTACAACTGTTGATACACAGACAATACCGCTAGGTCTACACACCACACACACACACACACACACACACACACACACACACACACACACACACACACACACACTCGGGGCAGACGTGGAAGGGTGAAGGCTGCAGCCGTGCAGTTGTCTGTGGCTTGAAAGAAGGACGTCTTCTTTCCTGACTGACTTTTTTTATTGCCATGCCTTGTTGCAGTGCCCGTTGTCATAGATGAAATGATAAATTGTCCAACTCTTCGATCTCCTTATCACAATCTGTCATAGATTGACAGATAGATTGTCTAACTCTTTGATCTCCTTATCACGATCTGTCATAGATGGACAGATAGATTGTCAAACTCTTTGATCTCCTTATCACAATCTGTCATGGATGGACTGATAAATTGTCCAACTCTTTGATCTCCTTGTCACAATCTGTCATGGATGGACTGATAAATTGTCCAACTCTTTGATCTCCTTGTCACACTCTGTCAGATTGTCATCAAAGAGCTGGCTGCTCATGATCACGCTCTGTTTACATAGCCTTTGAGAGCTGTAGGGGGATGATAATAAGCAAAGTGCATATCTGCGTCTCATTGACATGCGTGACCCAGTCAGTCCATGGCAACTGCGTTTTGCACGAGA
>CM031621.1:32261600-32264100 GCA_018398815.1 Conus ventricosus
AGACTTTTTGTTCGACATTTCACATGCATCCTGCATTGTGCATTAATTGTGTCACTGTTACTCTGCATCCTCTTTTGTGTGTTTGTTCGTATGCTGGCTTCTCATAGGACCTTTTTTGGCCTCTATTAGGACTCAAACTTAGGTTTATATTGTGGCTCTCATAGGACTCAAACTTAGGTCTATATTGTGGCTCTCATAGGACTCAAACTTTGGTTTATATTGTGGCCTCTAATAGGACTCAGACCGTGATTTGTGTTGTTGCCTCGAGTAGGACTCAGAATGAGGTTTGTATTGTGGCCTCTAGTAGGACTCAGACTGAGGTTTGTATTGTGGCCTGTATTAGGACTCAGACTGAGGCTTGTATTGTGGCCCCAAGTAGGACTCAGACTGAGGTTTGTATTGTGGCCTCTAGTAGGACTCAGACTGAGGTTTGTATTGTGGCCTCTGTTAGGACTCAGACTGTGATTAATATTGTGGTCTCTGTTAGGACTCAGACTGTGATTAATATTGTGGTCTCTGTTAGGACTCAGACTGTGATATATTGTGTCTTTAGACTCAGACTGTGGTTTGTATTGTGCCTGTATTAGGACTCAGGACTGTGGTTAATGTTGTGGTCTCTGTTAGGACTCGGACTGTGGTTTGTATTGTGGCCTGTGATAGGACCCTAACTCCTCAGACCGCAGTCCATGATCTAATCAATCCACCTTGGTGCTTTCTGTCCCTCACTACTCTTTACTCATTTGCTTTTTCACAAAATCATTTGAGTGAAATACTTGCTCATTGCCGGCCCATAGCTTTGCAGATACCGTGCATATGAAAGTGAAGCTGAGTCTGCAATGCAGGAATATTTTCTTCCTGCGGTTTTCTATGGTACAGTTCGTATGTAACCTCAGAACAGATGACGGGCTAGTTAGGATGCCGGCTGGAAATCTTTGCAGTGGTCTAGGTCCGTACTAGTGGATAAACGGATGCAGCTTGAAATAGACTTGGCTTTGCTGTGTCCGACGTGGGGAAAATTCGTTAGAACAATGTGAGGATTTCATTGACAACATAACAGCTATTGTCATGAGCAATCGATCCAGTGTCCGACGGTTGACGCTTTGACGAATCCCTGCGCATGTAATTAAAGGGTAAGAAAACAGATCTCTGGTCTAAAGATACATAATGATGGTAAATGACATGAAGGACACGAAAAATAGCATTGGTTGAACGAATGTGTGTTCTGTCTGAAAGATACATAATGATGGTAAATGACATAAAGGACACGAAAAATAGCATTGGTTGAACGAACGTGTGTTCTGTCTGAAAGATACATAAGTATGGTAAATAACGTGAAGGACACGAAAATAGCATTGGTTGAACGAACGTGTGTTCTGTCTGAAAGATACATAAGTATGGTAAATAACGTGAAGGACACGAAACATAGCATTGGTTGAACGAAGTGTGTTCTGTCTGAAAGATACATAAGTATGGTAAATAACGTGAAGGACACGAAACATAGCATTGGTTGAACGAATGTGTGTGTTGTGGATGGAGTGTTGCACATCTGTTGCTGGTAATTGTCGCTATTGGTCGTTCTTTTTCTTTTCTTTTTTAGTAACATTGAAATGACAGCGATATTACATGCAACAAGAAGAGCAGGCCAATGGGCTTTTTTTCTGTTTTATTTACTGTTAAACCCTGCCCAGGCAGACAGAATAACAATAATCCACTGTTTCAAGTAACGTAATGTACCATTGGGAAAAAAAAACAAAAAAAAAACAGGCAGACAGACAAAAAGAAAGAACAGACGGACGAAAGAGGAAAAGAAAGAAGTCAGGGTTAAAAGGAAGGAAAGAACGAATGAAGGAAATATAGACAGAAAGACAGAAAGAAAGAAGTAACGAAGTCACTAAACAGAGTAAGAAAGAAGGAAGAAGGGAAGCAATTACGGAAAGAAATACAGAAGGGATGACGAAAGAAGCAGAAGGAGAAAAAAACAATATGGTAAGATACTCAAAACAAAGACAGGAAGAGGGAAAGTTTTTTTTTAAAGTAACGGTGGGAAAAAAAAGAAGGAAAAAAATGAAAGGAGGCAGGAACAAGGTAGTAAAAAAAAAATGAATAAAAGAAGAAAGAAACAAAAAAAAATAGAGAGGGAAAGAGAACGAACGAACGAAATTTTATTTTACCAGGGTAATTCGATAAGCAAATTATACATGCTTTTATTCCACCCAGCCTTAGGAAGGAGGGGGGGGGGGGGGCGAGGGGGGGGGAGGAAAATAGAAAAAGAAAGACCAAATTTGATAGCACATTGAAAACGCTCAAGTCAACATAGCAGGAACAAGGAACGAAACCGAACGCACTAGTCTACACACACACACACACACACAACATTCACACACACACACGCGCGCGCGCGCGCGCGGGCGCGCGCACACACACTTACACACACACACGCGCGCGCGCGCGCCCGCACACACACACACACACACACACACACACACACACACACACACAC
>CM031621.1:32269100-32275949 GCA_018398815.1 Conus ventricosus
CACACACACACACACACACACACATACATACATACACATACACACATACACACACACACACACACATACATACATACATACATACATACATACATACATACATACATACATACATACATACATACATGCATGGACTAAATATTAAAAGTTCATGCCTGTCACACGCATGTTAAAATTATTGAATGGATTTGTATCTGAATACATCTAAGCTGAGGTGACATCATTAACAGATAACAATGCGATCGATGAATGATCGAATGATCAACACTGAAATGCTCACAATGAATATCCTGATGGGTAGAGAAAGAACATTCTTTATTATGAGTATGAGCAAAGTATGCAATGGTTTTTCAGATCGTCATCCTACTGCATAACTGATTCTTTGGAAAGATGAGAACATACCCAGGATTTTTTTTTAAAGCCTGAGGATATATGCTGAACATGAGATAATTAAGAAAACGGAGCATGCTACAAGAGTGCAATAAAAACAGTCAACTGGCCTGAAACCCCACATTAATTCCAACACATGTGGTAAACCCCACATTAATTCCAACACATGTGGTAAACTGGAGCCAAATCTACACCAGTCTGAAACGGTAAGGTGTGTTCTGTTTGTTTCTTTCCGAAACCTTTCAAAGCAGCTGCTAACATTCAACACACATGGTTCCAGATGAAACTATTGCACAGCAGCCTACCAGCTCAAAACGACCTTCATGATATCTGTAGGCCTAAACCTTCTGACCCTCCATCATTTAACGTGTTTTAAACAAGGGCCTCAAACTTTCCTTCTCTCTCCTCCTCTCTCTTCTCTCTCTCTCTCTCTCTCTCTCTCTCTCTCTCTCTCTCTCTCTCTCTCTCTCTCTCTCTCTCAGGCACGCTACCACAGAGAAGGAGGGAGAGAGAGAGTATGACACTCACAGATTTTCTCTGTCAGTGAGTGTGTGCGTGTGCGTGTGCGTGTGTGTGTGTGTGTGTGTGTGTGTGTGTGTGTGTGTGTCTGTCTGTCTGTCTGTCTCTGTCTCAGTGTGCGTGTGTACGTACCTGTATGTGTGTGTGTGTGTGTGTGTGTGTGTGTGTGTGTGTGTGTGTGTGTGTGTGTGTGTGTGGTGTGTGTGTGTGTGTGTGTGTGTGTGTGTGTGTGTGTGTGTAGGCGAGCCCGCGCGTGTGTGTGTAAATCAACGGCGAGTGACAGCTATTTTGCTTTGTTGACTTTCCTTTGGGCTTGATCATAGCTGTCATCCACAGAAGATTAGTCCAATGAAATGACTTCCTACAACTTGCAAGGATTATCACACCAGAAGCGGAATCAGTACTTACCAGGTAACTTATAGGGCAGAAGATCCAACAAGCCCATTTCTTGATAATGTCTGAAAACCTTGTACACAATGTCCGTGTTGTTGAGGTCAAACCGCTGAATCTTGTCCACACCCAGAAGGCGCTGAGCTTCAAACCATTCTATCAGTTTGTTGGGATCCAGCCTCAGACCGTAGGCGAGCTTAGCACAAACCGCCAGTCCCCCCGGCTTGACCACAGGATGGTGAACGCTCAGATACTGCTTCACGTCTCCTGGACAGGAGGATGACGTCAGAGTCACGTGACTGTCACGGAGTTGCTGGTTGGTGAAAGGAAACGAGCAGCGGTACACCACTCCAAAGTTAGTCAAGTCACGTGTATATCCCGCGTCGATTTTGCCGTGATAATTATCTAGTGTAGCTTTTTGCCCTGTGTAAACTTCCATCAGAATGAGAGACTTTCAGGCAGCATGTGAGATTCAAAGTTATTCTCCCTTCCTGAAATGCAGGGAAATGAATCTCAGTGCCATCAGGAGGCACTCTGTGAAGAGCCACAATGGCGGAGTAGATGTACAGGCGACGGATGAAGGTTTCGTCATGAGGATCGCTCGTGGTCCACGCGGGAAAGATCTCCACGAAAGATCTCCACCTGAGAAAAAAAAGGTCTTGAACATATGTGATTAAATCATATCTCACAATATTCTCTATTGTTTAAGAGCATTTTGGGTACTCGCGTTTTCAGAATTTGAAGCATATAATTTCTTCGATCCATTGCCCACGGCTGTTCAGAGCAAGCCACTTAGTTCTGAGAGGCAGGGGAGTTTACAGCTCTCCCACAGCTGCAGAGGCCAAGCCGTGAATGCAGGTCAGGGAAAGGGGTGTTTTCTGCAGGCTGCTCCCCACCAGCCAGCTAACCGTGCTGTACTCGACCAACTGAATGTCATCTGTGTACAGCCGGTGTGGCAGCAATGTGTTCGGCATTGATGAGCGGCCATTACAAATGGGGCTCTTAGTTTGATAATCAGTGGTTGTCATGAAAAATGTAATATATCTGTGCTCTTGAGATGACTGAATAGGCGAATTCCCGACAATTCTTTTAATACCAAACTCGACTAGGTTTATTTTACTGTAGATAATGTAGATACGGCATGAAAGCTTGTACACAAGAGGTCAGGCGATATTCAAACAATGACAACACACACACACAATTGTGCAAGAATGACGTCATCACTTTCTGGGAACTTAATTTTCCCTAGTTAACTAGTACACATGTTTGATACATGCCTCTGCTTGGACTACAACAACAAAAATGTTGGGTCAGAAATGTGTAAGGCTTGTTTGTTCGGCCCTATAACTAAGTGTCTCGAATGGGACAGAAAAATAAAGCTGTGTGCCTGATAGACTCCATCTTGTTCAGATCATGATCTGAAAAGTGTCAAACGTGTCGCACGTACTGTCAGCAGAACAGGCGAAACTGATTTTTTAAAGTCACATTGAAGAATAAAATTTGATCGCCTTACCATAACTGCTTCTTTTTATGATAGAGACATTTCTCTGTCAAAGCCCCCTTTATAAGAATGTACAACCAATTCCTCTCTACACGTTCATTTGTGCAACAAGACTAGTAAAGACTAGTTTGTTTAACACAATAGGGTAAGAAAAGAAATTGTAAAAGTTGGTGGGTAGTGATAGTCAATAAATCTTTAAATAATCTCCAAATCTGACAATAAAAATGTAAATCTCCCTGACATATTTCCAGAGGAGATCGTTAAGAAAAGGCTTAATTCAAGAGAGAAGATTAAGCTCTTGAGAATTAACAACTGTACAATCTTAATCAGTCAACTGATATATGTTATGCAATCAATTGGTATTCCAGAAAATGTTTTAAAAGAAATTAATACGATGTTGTACAAATTCGTTTGGCAACGAAAATATAGCAATCGTAAGGCCTTCGAAAAAGTGAAAAGAAAAGTGATGGAATCAGAGTATGGAACGGGTGGTTTGAACATGGTTAACATTATTAATCTCCAAAAGTGTTTCTATTTATAATGGGCTGGAAAACTATTTTCCTCAGCAGAACAGAACTGGAGTATCATACCAAAATGGCACTTGAATAAAATACTAAACAACGATAGTATATTTATGATTAACTGTAGATCAAAACATGTACATTGTATAGACCATTTGGAAAATGAATTCTGGAAAGCGGTGATTATTACACATCTAGATATTAAGAGAGAGAAAAAAATCGAAGAAATAAAACCATCCAATGTGTGTGATCAGTTGTTGTTCTATAATGATTTAATTAAGTATAAAGGAAAGGTGCTGTTCTTCCACAAGTGGAAAGAAAAGGGAATACAACATGTAAGAAATCTTATTCATTTCAACGAACGTAGGCTGCTGCGTTTAGAAGAGGCGGAAACACTACTAGGATACAGAAGTGCAGACACATTATTTGAATATAACGCCGTGTGCAACGCCATCCCAGCAGTATGGCTGGAATGGATACGAACAAACAGGATCTCTCTAGATACTCGGGAGCCAGTTTCGTGTGAAGCAAGTTTGTTTAATGTAAAACCCAAAGAGATACATAAAATATTGGAAAGAAATAATACCACGAAAACCTTACCTCATGCTAATGACTTCTGGCGCAGAAAGCTTGGTGTTCAATTAGAGAAAAACGTATGGTAGATTCCAAGAGAATCCACAAAGGAAACCAGACTATACGAGCTGCAGTGGAAGATAAATCACAACATCTATCCAACAAATATTCTTCTTCAGAAAATGAAATTAACAGAAACCAATAAATGCGATAACTGTGTCAGTGACATTGACTTTATGGAACATTTCTTTTATTATTGCCCACCCGTGTATAGACTGTGGGAAGAAATAGAAAGGTTCATACCAACTATGGTTGGAAAAACGCTAAAGCTGTCGTTGGCTGATGTAATGTTTGGTGTACAAAATAAAAAAATCAATAAGATCGAAAGAGCAGCAGTTAATCATATTCTTTTAATAGCTAAAATGTGCATTAGTATAGCTCGAAAAACAAAAGCTTTGCCTGCTTTACAAGTCATTGTCATGTGACGTAGCCTCACATCAAGGCATGTGACGCTCCATCACATGTAGTTTAGTGATATGAATCATTTCCCCATGCCACAACTAAAAAGGAAGAATATTTTTGTGGCTTGACTAGTGTAGCGGGCGTCCCCAAATAATTGTGAGAATGACTCATTAAATAAACAAACGTGGTCATTGGGTGAAAGTGACCACTGAGAGATAGTTTAATAAGGGTTGGTAAGATGCTGGTCATTGTGTTTGAACACTGAGTATGCACTCACTAGGAGGAGGGAGGAAAGAATCAGTTTTAGCCCAGCAGATGGCCTAGAGACTCGAACCTGTCAGGACGCTGGTCCTCACTGCTGACCAGTCATTACCAGGTGAGCCATAGATAGTTGGGGAAAGCTACAGGGGAAAACCTAAAGAAAAGAGAAAAAAGAATATGTTGACTTGGGAAGCAGGTTACTTACACGAACCTTATTCGTGTTTCAGCCCTTCACCCTTCACCTTTCACTCTTCACCCTGTGAGGTGGTTAAAGATGGCCATGGTGTGGGGAACACACCGGTAGTTCAGCCCCAGCAATTAAAGACTCCAGGGAGAGGAGTTGGAACTCATCATCTCTCCAGTGACAGGAGAATTCAAGGAGAGAGTCGGAACTCATATCTCCAGTGACGGGAGAATTCAAGGGGGCGATACGATGTCTGAGAGAGACAGGGAATCATGACAGTATGGAGAGAGTCTTATATCTGATGCAGCCATGGAGAGAACGTATAAATACCAATCCTGGCTCACTTCCGCCCTCACCCAGTTTCGGGCGAAAGTGACCCAGGATTGGTATTTATACGTTCTCTAACAAGTAAGACTTCAATAACCAAAAATAACGATTATTTACAAACAAACATACTGTGTAGGGTTATCCGTTTTCAATACTAATTTACTAAACTTTTCAGATTTCAGTTTTTGTTTAATCCTGTGTTTTTCCTGGTCATTTTCAATAACATCATTTTCACGCAAACATTCTTCAAATGAGTCTCTGTCTTTCATGTGAAATAACACTACAGTCTTTAACTGTTCTCTAAAGTCTTTTAAAACTGAGTTATATTTTTGGCATAAAATCCACACACTTATCCCAGCATGTCTTCCGCTGAAAGCTAGTTTCGACAAAGTGTTTCTCTTTTTAACTATGTCTCTTTCTGCCGAACAGTCATCTATAATAAATAGTGTCTGCGTTCCTTCAAACAGTCTATAAAACTGTTCTAAACACTCACTCAGTTTATTGCTAGGATTAACTAAATATATGTCATCATCTGTCCATATAAACCTTCTATTATGATATGCTTTGTTCCATTTAAGTGTTGGGCAGAAAATCACAATATGATTCAAAATTATAACGATAAACTGTTTGTAACAGGTCGAGGATAAATATTGTTTTTCCACAACCAGTCTGTCCACAAATCAATGAACAATGAGGGGTTTTTGTCATAAAGTTTAACTGCTCCATAGTTTTATAACAGAACTTAATCTAATCCGGTTATTGTTTTTATCATGTCCTCTGTTAAAACTTGTTCAGTGTAATAAAACCCTATGAGGCCTAAATGCGTAAGATTAATCCAATTCAGTTCTGTAAGATTGTTTCTATTTAGACTAATATTGATTTTGTTGCTTGTTGTTATGACCTTAATATCCTCGCCATTGTGAAGAATGACGACGGTAACTTTAAGTTTTTCAACGTCTAAGTTTTGCCAGCTAATTAGAATTCCTTTAAAAAGGACGTCACTAACGCCCACAACCCCCATCCCTCTCCTTATCTTTTAAGACAGAAATTTCAAATATTATTGTGAACGTGTCTCCTAATTTCATTTGCGGAATGAACTGTAATTTTGTAGAAGCATCTTTTAAAACCGCTTCTCTTCTGTGGAGGATGTACGTTTTTTCCCATACGGCTTTATTTTAATCTCTTTCCGACTATTGTCATCTGGCATAAGACTTACATGTAAAGGGCCAGAGTTGAATGCTTTTCTGAAACTTTTTGACGGCTAAAATATGTAAATGGGCTTATGAATTCAAATTTTATGTCCCATTCTAAATAGGTTCTAAGTGCCATTTGAGGTCAGGTTTTCGAACTATTTTATATTCATACTGACCAACATTATTTGCTTCTAGATTGCGCAGCTGTTCTAGTTTAGGAAACTTTTTGTTGTCGCCAACCTCTTTGCGTTTTATAATCACCATCTTTAGTGTACTCAAAACCATACAAAGCGCCTATCTCACCATTCTGTTCAAAGTCCGCAACGTCTGCAAGGTCTTTTAATTCTAAAGTTATACACCTTACAGGCGCTAATGTAACTCCTGGTTCTTCTGGCCCACGCGACATTATTTTTTAGTAACGCATTATTTTATTCCAAAACAATGTGCAGTTATCACATTTTACAACTTTCCCCGTTGTCTTTGATCTTATATTAAATGATCCGACCCTCCCCAAACTAATCCAAATTA
>CM031621.1:32276049-32286848 GCA_018398815.1 Conus ventricosus
GATCACGTGGTTTGACTCGAAGTGAAGGGTGCCATTTATTTCAGCTGCGGCAACAGTTTTGTATTTTCCTGTGACAATGCCAGTTACTGGACTTTCAGCGACTGCGGAGACAGCCCTAAACGCCCTGCAGACTGACAATACCGCGGGGCCGGAATAGCTCAGTTGGTAGAGCGCTGGTGTCGTATATAATACTGTCGCTCATAAAATCGTATCGCAGCGAGTAGAAAGAAACTCATGGAGAGCGTGGCAGCAGAGAGTCCTCAGAAGAGAAGCCCCTTCAAGCAAGTGTTTCGGCCCTTATCTCCTGACACTCTAGGGGGGTTGGGCCACACCCGGTTCATGACTCCGGATGTCCCTCTGCTGCCCCTTTTTTTTCCCCATCTTGGGACGAGCCATGGCTGGGATTCGAACCCATGACCCTCTGGACATGCTCATTTTCTACTTAATGACTCGCGCTTTAACCACTGAGCCACAGGGACACCTGATATTTGTAGGGAAATTAAGCCTTATGAGTTCACTTTTGTTCCTCCTTGACCAGATCCAGCTTGAACACCTCTCTGCCGCTTCTGCCATTGCTTTCAGGGCTCTGGTTTTTTCCTTCCCTGCAACTGAGAGCTGTTTCATGAGGCTGTATGCAGACGTTCCTACAAATCCCCTAGCTCCAATTTCTGCAGTGAGGACTTTGACCTGATAGCCTTCTCTCCTCAGGGCTGTTTGCCAGATCAGCATACTTTTCAGTCTTGTAGATTTGAGCTGCTCCATTCTGTTCTCATATGGCACTGTGAGCTCGATCATGATCAGCTGCTTGGTTGACTTAGAGTGGACTACTATGTCTGGTCTCATGCCACTCTTGCTGATGATCTCTGGGTGACTCTTCCATTCTGGGAGGTCTGCAGTGCACTCCAGTCATCTGCCCCATCCAGCAGACTCTGCCTGCATGTTTCGAGTGGCACTGTTGTTCTTGGCCATGATTTGCTGCCTCCTGCCGTGAAGAATGTTGCGGGTGCTTTTGGAGTCCTGATTCTCCCTTTTGTGGTGTTGGTACTAGCCCAGACTACTTGTACAATTTCTTTGAGCACTTGGTTGTGCCTCCATGTGTTACCTTCCTTGAGACAGGGCTACTTTACATGAGCTTAGAACATGCTCCACTGTTTGTTTTTCATGGCAGAGGGGGCATGCAGGATCGTCTGTTTTCCCCCACTTCACCAGGTTTGCATTTGAGGGCAGAAGGTCATATGCAGATCTGAGAATGAAGCTGATCCTGAGAGGGGCCATGTGCCAAATGTCATTCCAAGTTAGACTTCTTTGGAGTGCATTCTCCCACGTTGTCCATTGCCCTTGCTGGCTCTGCTGGACTGCTTTTTGGAGTCTTTTTTGGTCTTCTTCTTTTCTCATCTCCTGAATCATCATGTCTCTTTTGGCTTTTCCTTTGGCCTTTGACCACCATTCAGTTTTGGTCACCCCAGTCCTTGTCTGTTGGTCTGTGTGTGTCCTGTTATTTCTCTGATCTTGAGACTTTCTTTTGCAGAATCCATCGCCTCTTGAACTTTCCATTTTCTGCCTGTCTTTAGCTGGGGCTTGATTGCTTCTACCACCTTGTCTACCTGAGTCCTCCAGCATGCTTTGAAAGTCTGATCTTCCCTGCTTTGTATTCCTCCAGGATGGATTTCAGTGGTAGTTTGAGCTTTGCTTGGCGACAGTACAGCGCGATGTCAGTCAGACAGGGTGGGACACCAAGCCATTTCCTTGTGAACTTGTTGATTTTGGCTTCCATTGCCTCCACTGTGCTGGTGCAGATGTCGTATATCATCAGAGGCCATAGGAGCTTTGGTATCAGCATGAACTGCAGACACCAGACCTTGTATTAGCCAGGGAGCCCACACTGGTCAATGGTCTCCAAGCCTTTCCGCCATCTGCTTGGTTTCTTTTGCTCTTTGTGTGTCTTTCAGCGTATCATCATACCATCTTCCGGGAAATACTGCAGCTGGTTCATGAAAAATTATCGCTGAGCGACATAATTTCATAAAAATTGTAGCGCGACAGGATTTCACGAGAAATGTCCATAAAATCGTGTCGCTGCCTAAAAATAAAATCAGTCGCAGCGACAGCATTTCATGTAAAAAATTGCTGCCGAGAAAAGTTGTCGCTCTGAGACAGTATTTTTCGTAAAAATACGACGTCGAAGACATGTTCGTTCTCTGCCCCAACCTCCCTCTCTCATGGTTTTACGTATCAGTTGCCCCATTGTCTTCTGTCTATATTTTATTTGGGTGGTCTGCTTGACTGCGGTCTATCTTTTCTGTCTCTATTGTTTTTCTCGCTCATTCTCTCTATGTATCGCCCTCCCTCTATCTTGATTTACTCTCTTTAGTTTCACTCTGGTCCATCAAACTGTCTGTCAGTTTGGTCTCTGCCTTTCCGCGCCCCCTCCCCCCCCCCCTCTTTGTCTCTCTCATCTCCCTCTCTCTCTCAATCTCTCTCTCTCTCGCTCTCTCTCTCTCTCTGGACGTGCAAGCAAGTGTTGCGTGTATGTGGAGAGAGCGTGACAGTGTGTGTGTGTGTGTGTGTGTGTGTGTGTGTTGTGTGTGTTGTGTGGTGTGGTGTGTGTGTGTGGTGTGTTTGGAGCCTGAAACAACTGCATTCATGCTCAAATATAGTTGTGATTCATTTGTCCATAATCAACGCAATCTCTCTCTCTCCTCCCTCCCCCCCCCCCTCTCCTCTCTCTCTCCTCTCTCTCCTCCCCTTCCTCTCCCTCCCTCCCTCTCTCTCTTTCATTCTCTGTCTCTCTCTCCCCTCCCCCCTCTCTCTCATTCTCTCTCTCTATCCCTCCCTCTTTCTCTCTCATATTCTCTCTCTCTCTGTTCTCCTCTCTCTCTCCTCTCTCTCTCTCTCTCTCTCTCTCTCTCTCTCTCTCTCTCTCTCTCTCTCTCCTAGGATACCCCAGCTATCACTTTACATACCCCGCCCACTCTGAACATCTTCTCGTGGGACGATACTCTTTCCCTAGACAATTGAATAGAGCCCTTAAGACTTCTCCCCACAAATCCTGCAAGTTACGCAACAATGTCTTTGCAGATATGTTTATGCGTGATTGAGTTTGTTGGTGTATTCCCGCGCATGCGCGTTTACGTGTTCCACGTGTGTGTGTGTGTGTGTGTGGTGTGTGTGAGTGTGTGTGTGTGTGTGTGTGTGTGTGTGTGTGAGAGAGAGAGAGAGAGAGAGAGAGAGAGAGAGAGAGAGAGGAGAGAGAGAGAGAGAGAGAGAGAGACTACGCACATACGCATGTACATACGCATGCCTGGGCACACACGCACACAAACACACACACATACATTTCCTCACTCATGCACTCCCTTACAGTACAGGAGGGACACACAAACCGTTGAAGGAGGTATGATAGGTCAGAGATACAGGAGGGACACCAAACCCGTTGAAGGAGGTATGATAGGTCAGAGATGGATGGGCAGAGGGGAGGTCAAAGCAGAGGGAACAAATCATAATAATTATCCCCATAATATTACATAATAGGGTAACAGGGCTATGTGAATGTCAATGCGGATAATGATGGGAAGACATATGGATTGTCATGGAAGAAAAACGAGAGACACAAAATCGTATAATAGCCGCATTCTTATTATGGATATCCTAATTCATTACATGCTACACCCAACTCTTAAAAACTCCTTTCCTTCTACCTCAAATATCTTCGAATTTCTGATTTGAATCTTATTTTAAAGAAGAAACAAAACAAAAAAAAAAAAAAAAAATTATATGTAGTAGTTCCATGGCATTATAGTATACTTATTACAAGTTGCAGCTTTGGACTGCTCATTATTAATAGGCCTCAATAGTGTACGACGAACAAAGAGAAATAATTATGACATGATATTGATAAATTTTCGTCATTAGCTATTTAACCGCTTCGACCTTATTGGACTATGTGACCTTTTACTTCTTAACTTCGCGGCATCACAAAAACGAACACATGTCTTTCATCTTGGTCAAAAGGAACTTCATCTTTTGAAAATTTCGGTTCGGTCTTCTACCGCAAGACTTCAGAGGTTCAAGATCCAGCTTTGTCGGCAGTGGTGTGGTGTGTGTGTGTGTTGTGTGTGTGTGTGTGTGTGAGTGTGTGTGTGTGTGTGTGTGTGTGTGTGGCGTGCGTGCGTGCGTGCGTGCGTGCGTGCGTGCGTGCGTGCGTGCGTGCGTGCGTGCGTGCGTGCGCGTTGTGTGTGTGTGTGTGTGTGTGTGTGCTGGCTGAATCATAAAATCACAGATCGCAGAGCATCTTGTTATTTGTGATGATGATGATGATGATGATGATGATGATAATTCACAAAGGGCTAATTGTGACTCATTTAAAAGGGCCCTACACAGTTTTCCTTAAGAGTAAGTAAAAAATGATCAATGCAGAGAGCTCTACTCACTCTTTTATAAGTAAGCAGAAATGGACCTACTTGAAAGGTTAGTTACTTCGTTTGGTACCCTGTAAGGGAAGATTGGTTAATGCGGGCCAGTAGATAAATTGGGCTGGTGCTAATTGAGAAAACTATGACGAGATAAGTTCAGATCTTTTGTGTGCTACATTGTCAGCATGCATAACTTCCTCTGCTAGAAAACCATGGCTGGTCGCGGAAAGGATACCAACAGTAAGCATTAGAAACATTTGTACTAATTCTTTACCTCTGTGGTTCTGTTAAATCAAAGACATGGCTAAAATAATAGGAATTGTTTGCTTTTCTGTTTCAACGAATTCTAACATATTATAAACGCCCTTGAAACAACATCAGAGTAATATTTGATGTGCTGTCATGGTAGAGGATTTTAATGACCATGGTTAAAATGGATAAGATGAACTCCCCCTGATGGGCTAAGTTGGGCCAGTAGCTCAATTTAGCCTACTGTGATCAGTTTATACCCACTTCATTAGAAGTTGATAGCGGTTGTTTTTTCTCAGTGATCAGTAATTATTGATAGAGCCTGATGTGTGTGTGTGTGTGTGTGTGTGTGTGTGTGTGGTGTGTGTGTGTGTGTGTGTGTGTGGTGTGATGCGTGTGTGTGTGTGTGTGTGTGTGTGTGTGTGTGTGTGTGTGTGTGTGTGTGTGTGTGTGCGTGTGCATGCATGCATGCATGCACGTATGAGGCATCCACATATTTAGAAGAAATATATCAAATATTGACGGTGCTTTTGAATGTTTCTTTTTGTTTTCGAACATTAATTCGTTTGTTCTTCTTTCAAAGAAGCCATCCAAAACAAAAGATACTTTATATAAATGTGTTATGTTTCACATTTTGAACATGATTATATTTAGGCCTTAGGTGCCTTTAAAACGAGCGTAATGAAAAAACCCATTTTGAACGTCACGTTCTGCATTTCTTCTGCGTTGTTTGTTTCATTACACTAGATAAAAGCTTTAGAAAAGAAATGGATTATCCTTTCAACCAAATACTATGTTAATTGATTTCAAATCACGGCTTCCTTGGAGCTTTGAATGCCTTGAAAGGACTGCAGTAAAACAAAAGCCAAACGATGCCTGAAGCTCTGCATTATGGCGTCTGATAACTTTTGGGTTACTTGTGACTAAAATGGGTTACTTTGACTCGTTTGTAAATTCATGATTTTAAGTGCCCTAGAAGCACTACAATTAAAGCAAGACAACTGAAAGTATCTGTTCTGCGATTTGGTCTTGTATTGCTTTTAGACTCTATTATGTTTGTGTTTCTGTTCTGACAATTAAGGATAATCAATTACTTTTAAGTTTAGTTTATGAATGTGTTGAGACCGTAGGTGTCTTTAAATGGATTATCGAACAAGCTCACACATCTAATTATGGCCAACAGACAAACAATATTGGTTTGGGTTTATGACTAATGCGTGTCGGTTGTATAGGCCCGTGGCCCAATATTTACCACACCCTGGTCCATTTAACCCGAAATGATGTCTAAAGTGGGCTTCCTTTTCTTTAAGAATTTTATTATTTCTTATATAGAAATGTTTGAAATAAAGATAGCCATTTCATGGCTGTTACTATATGAAGCTCTTATGGTAAGCTTTACAAATAATTAACCTTGAGTGAAGTGAAATTAGTGAAGGAGGTAGGGCTTGCATTTCTTAGGGTTCTAACTTACCCAATCTTCCCCTACTTTCGTTGTGCTGAATGTCCTAGGCCTACGATATTGATAAGAACATCACATTCACGCACACACACACACACACACACACACACACACACACACACACACACGCGCGCGCGCGCGTTTCACAAACGCACACACACACACACACACACACACACACACACACACACACACACACACACACACGAATGGAAATTTGACTTTCGTCGAAAACATTTTATGATTAAAAAAAATCACTTGCGACAATTTTTATTTTAATTATGGCAGGCTGCATTATTTTCTGTGATATTTTTGACGCTCAACCGCGGCGACGTTTTTTCACTTTGCAGAAAAAAATCGTCGCTGTGAAATATTAACGCTGCGACCATATGTCACGGAAATGTTAACTCTAGCAGTAAGATTTCACGTGAAAATGTGTCGCAAGCGACAGTATTAACTGACTACAATATTTTCACAGTGTCCTGTCGCAAAAAGCTGTCGCAAAATTTCGAGCGACAGTATTTTATGGACAGCTACAATATTCTATAGGACATTTTCGTGAAAAGTTGTCGCGCGACAATTTTTTTCCAGCAAATATTGTCGCTGCAACAGTATTTCACGTGAATGCTGTCGCTGCGATACAATTCCACGGCGACAGTATTATATACGACACCGGACTCGTGATCCTGGGGTTGCGGGTTCGAATTTCGGTACAGGGGGATTTTTCCCTCGGAGTTAACATTGGTTCTGACTCCATTCCCCATACAGTCCTTCGAATGAGACTATAAACCGAGGTTCCGTATGTGAAGGCATGCACAACATCTTGCACACACGTAAAATCCCATCACCAATTTTCGGAAGATAAGGCCAGTTTGGCCGCTGGTATGGATGACACGTTACACATAGCATGCACCTTCCCGAAGATGGAGTATGGCTGCCTTAATGGCGGGATGAAAAATGGTCATACACACAAAACTCCACTGCCTGTCTATACAGGCAGTGTCCGCAGGAGTATCAGCCTGCGTACGCAGAAAGAAAGAAAAAAGAAAGACTGACAATATACCAATGTCAAGCTGGAAAAATTTCAGGTGAAGCATCAACACGGTGGTCGTTCTACGGCTGAAGCCAATCAGCACAGTGTCAACAAAAATGGCGGATCCTGTGCTGAACCGTGGAACGCAAGTTCAGTACTACAGAAGAAACCCCCCAGCCAGGTGCGTCGAGATCAAGAGAGAGCCAAAACGCAGAACAGACGACGTGACATGTTTGTGCTAGTCTCGGAAACACCAGTGATGAAAATGAACTGGCCGTACTTAACGAGTCAAACGAACACAGTACACACAGCACCGTACACAGGGCATTACGAAAGAAGACATCATGCCTACATGCGATGATTGATGACACGCCGCATATTCAGGACGCTCATCTGTCTTTGTGTTCTGATCAGTCGGAGTGTAACAGTGACCAAGAAATCCAGCAGTCGGACCTAGACATAAGTGTTGAACAATCCATAGACAAAAATAGTCGCCGGTTTTGACACTGGAGTGGTAAATCATTATGTTGCTGCTCTGCTGATCAACAAGGGAAGAGACGGTTGCGTGGATCTGTGCGGATCGCACAGAAATAAAGAGTTCCGGAAGGTTGTGCTTCATCGAACAGATAGTAAGGGTGTGCTGCTGTGCGAGTCTGATGATATTGTTGTGGAATATTCCTGCGATCCGCACTCGGAGGACGATTGCTCAAAGCAGGAAGAAAGAAACATAAAGCGCGTGCTCTACGGCGGTTGCACGCTCTCCACGGATTGATCCAGTTTTACCTGGGGAGACCGTCATTTACAGAATTGACAGTAGAAGCATACCAGTGACGTTTTCTCGATTTTTTAAATTTTAATTTTTAATTTTTATTTTTTTGGTCATGTAAAGTGAAAGAAGAAAACATTGCTGTGGTTTTCATGTCAATGAAATCTAGTCGCGTTTTGGTCATGTACTTCGCGCCGATTTGCTAAATGGCTTAACAGCTTGTTAGCATTAAAATTCGTTCTAGCTGCAAAATGAGACGACTGCAGGCGGAAATCTAAACAAATCTTAAATAAATGTCAGCGAACCGCCAAGAGAATCGTGGACAAACGAGTCACAAGACAAAACACAACGCGTTTCGACCTTTTAGGTCTTCTTCAGGCAAGACACAAACAAATAATACAACGAAAATGAAAGAATTTGGTACTCAGCTTCGATCTCTTCACTCTTCAGCGCAAGGATGCCAGGCGTTTCAACATTTATTTAAGATTTGTTTAAAATTCGTTCGTTCGTTCTCTCTTAGCCCCAAGCACACGCGCGTGCGCACACACGCGCACGCGCACACAAACGTAGACACACACATTCTCTCTCTTTTTGTCTCTCAGTCACGCTCTCTCTCTCTCTCTCTCTCTCTCTCTCTCTATCTCTCTCTCTCTCTCTCTCTCTCTCTCTCCTCTCAACTCGTCCTTGATAAACCACTGGAGAATTTTATAGCCATGAGTTATTTTTTTAATTAATTTATTCATTTTTCATGTTATTTTCTTTTTCTCCCTCGCAGAAGGTGCCAAAATATGTCAACATTTTATTAAATGTTTTCACGATAATGTAGGCCTACATTTTTTTAAAAAAATATGTATAAGTGATATGTGACAAATGCTTACAAAGTCTTGTTATCCTATCCCCACCACGGCCATACAGAACACATGGTTGTAGACATAAATATGCACGCTGCGTGGCTTATCATTGACATACTCGGTAGATTTGTGGCTTTCTGATATGCATGTTATTTCATGGGTGAATACGTGACATTCATTCGTGACATACTTATACAATATCATGTATTTTCTTTTTTGTGTTTAAGGCGCGCGCGCGCGTGCGCGTGTGAGTACATACATGCTATCTTTCTCTCTCTCTCCCTCTCTCTCTCTCTCCATGCGACTTGGAACATATTGTTAGTGTGATTGATAATATGGCACATTGAGGGTTTTCCCCCCCTCATCTTTGAACAAACTGTGTTATCAAATAGTATGACGACGTACAAAAAGAAAAAGGATATTTTTTTAGGCATAGCAAATGGCTTTTTGCAAAATACCCCTAAATTTAGTGCTCAAGCTCACAACATTTGTGAGTACATCCGAAAAAAATTGTTTGGTGAATAAGGAAGAGATTTCTTTTTTTTTGATACAGACTTGATATCATATGCCATTAGGGCGCCATTTTTGCCATACTCACAACTATTGTAAATGCTTTTAATCGATTGGGGCCCCTGTTTTCTTATCTAACGCCCCACTCGTGCGCGCGCGTGCGCGCTCCACACACGCACATTACACATGCTCTCTCTCTCTCTCTCCTCTCCCCTCTCTCCCCTTCTCTCTCTCTCTCTCTCTCTCTCTTCTCTGTGCATGAACCTTGAACATACGATTGATATGATTGACGTATGATATATTGGGTGTGTTCTGTTCCCCCCAACCCCCCTTTTCTTGGAACTTTCATTTCTTCTTCTTCTTCTGCGTACGCAGGCTGATATTCCTGCGACACTCCTGCATAGACAGGCAAGTATTAATCCCATCTGCTCAACAAAGGGGTGGAGTTTGCGTGTATGACCATTTTTCATTCCGCCATCAAGGCAACCATACTCCATCTTCGGGGAAGGTGCATGCTACGTGTAACGTGTTTATCCATATCAACGGCCAAACTGGCCCTTTTCGTCCGAAGTTGGTGATGGGATCTTACGTGTGTGCAAGATGTTATGCGTGCGTTCACACACGGAATCTCGGTTTATAGTCTCATTTTGAAGGACTGTATGGGAAATGGAGTCAGAACCAATGTAACTCCGAGGGAAAAATCCACCAGTACCGAAACGGGCCCCGGCGGAGATTTGAACCCGCAACCCTTGGACTACGAGTCCGGCGCTCTACCAACTAGCTATTCTGGCCCCCCTTCCTAGAACAAACTGTGTTATGAAATATTATGACGATGTACGAAAGAAAAAGGATTTTATGGCATTTGTAACTGACTTTTTGGGTTTTGGCCATATGCAAACGTGGCCTTAAAACATAGAGCTTGGAGACATAGTTAGTACTCAAGTTCACAGCATTTGTGAGTACATCCGAAGAAATTATTTGGTGAATAAGGAAGAGATTTTACTTTTTGATGCAGATTTGATTTTCATATGTCATTGCGCCTTGTTTTTGTCACACTCACAAATTGTTGTGAACGCTTTGAATCGATTGTGGCTCTTGTTTTCTGTATCAAATACACACACTCGCGCGCGCGCGCGCGCCGCGGCACACACACAACACACACACACACACACACACACCACACACACACACACAAAACACACACACACACTGTTCTCTGTCTTTCTCCATCTTGCTGTGCCTTCCTCCCTCCCTCTTTCTATCTGCACAACAACTTGGATAAATCATCCGGGGTTGATATTTTTGCACGTCAAGTGCGTCTTTTTCTGTTTTCCTTTCCCTTTCTCGCCTCGGACTATGTTTTGCACACATTGCTGGTGCATGTTTTATCAGTGTTTTTGAATGTAATCACGATGATGCACATTTTATGAGGTATTGTGATGTGTGGTTTCATGTGACGGAACGTTTCCCGCCGGACAAATTTACATACAACCGTGCTTGCCGGAGGGTATTTCCGGGG